>OV651821.1:43034283-44234283 GCA_927349885.1 Psylliodes chrysocephalus
ACTCAAAGTGCGCCCATCTGTCATATCGCAAAATAGTGCTTATGTCGTCTCTACTTTATTTATATCGATGGTTTGATCCGTCGATCAAGACGTTAAGAGATTTTTTCCTAAAATTTTTTATTTTACATAATTCCTAGAATAAAAAACACTCAAAAAACTTTGTTTATAATTATAATCCTAAAACTATGGATTATTGCAAATTTTTTACTTTCCTATCTGTATACAGATATAAGGAAAGTACAGGAATCATGATTTTTTTTCGACCTCGAGTTTTCGACGGAATTTTACGTTTTGAGGTCCCCTGAATCCGTTTCGACTATTTTCGCGATTATGTCTATCTGTGTGTGTGTGTGTGTGTGTGTGTGCGCGTGCATGCGCGCGCGCGCGCGCGCGTGTGTGTGTCTGTATCCACCATAACTCATGAATCGATACACAGAAAAACACCAAATTTTAAACCTAAGCTTTATTCCAGCGTCCAATGAAATGATTAGTTTTTGGACAGAGTCGGAACATCTGGGGGGTACTTTATAGGTGGTCATTTTTATATTTTATGGAATATATCTGTTATTTACGTTTGGAGAAGAAAATTATTATCTATAATTTTTGTTATATACAAAATTTTCCTAAAATGGTCCGTATTCGAGAAATTTGACAAAATGTAAAGAAAATATTTTTTTATAAAAATTGTTCAAATAAAAGTTGTTTGTAATATAATAATATAATATAATTTTTATAAAATGGACCGTAATCGAGATATTTGAGAAAATGTGTAAATTTCGAATTTTGAAGAAAACTCAAAAACCGATAAAGAAAAAAACATTAAATTTTAAACTTGTTTTATTTCGGCCTGACGTGAAATGATTAGATTTTGGACAAAGTTGGAACATCTGGGGGGGTACTTTATGGGAGGCCGTTTTTATATTTTATGGAATATGTCTGTTATTTATGTTTGGAGAAGAAAATTGTTCAAATAAAAGTTACTTCTAATATTATTATCTATAATTTTTGTTTTATGTCAAAATTTCCTGAAATGGTCCGTATTCGAGAAATTTGACAAAATGTGCAAAATTCTGATTTTTATGAAAATTGTTGGACTAAAAGTTGTTTGCGATATCGATCTCTATAATTTTTTTTTATACATGATTTTTCTAAAATGGACTGTAATGGAAAAATTGGAGGAAGAGTGCTAAATTTAAATTTTTCAGTATTTTCGTTTTCAATGAATATCTATAGAAAAATGTTTCGAGGTAGATATATGTGGAAAATGTGTATATTTAGTTTATCCTCTAAATATTTATAGAGGTGCAATAGGTTGTACAAAATAACCGGAAAAAGCCTATAATAACTAGATAGGAAAGTCATGTGTTGGACACATTTTAATAAAAACTGCAAAATTGCATCTAGTGCGGGTGTCTTGAGACACTGTTTCAAGTCACCTGACCTTATTTGTAAGGTTATTGTGATTGTATTAGTAGTTTTGTTTTAAATTTATTTTTTAGTTTAACTTAAAAAACTTAAAACTTAAAAAATTAAAAAAATTGTCAGTCAGCGATATATGCTGATTTTGGCCTTACAAAGTTACATGAATTCGTTGAAAATGGGAAAATATTTTTTGTGATGTGGAATAGTAATTTGTGCAACAAGAGTGGATATGATATGATACAATTCACTCGAGCTGTACAGTATAGTTTTTCTACGACCCACTAACGAAAATCTACAAATTTTAAAAAATATTTTAGGTTATTATGATAAAATAACAAATTTTAAAATAATTTATGAATTTTACTAATTTATAAAATAAAATAAATATAAAAAAAATAGTACCTAGCCCAAATTCGAATCCGAACTATTCGCGTGGAAAGCAGATGCCCTGTCCTCAGCTCCACTGCAATTTTTGAAATTTTAGTTTTAATACTCGTAATTAAATAATTAATTAATGTTATATAGTTTGTTTAAAATTTAATATTTTCTTTTCAAAATGTGACCCAAATAAAAATGCTAATATTTATTATTTAAATAGTTTATTTTAGTGTATATTTAATCTCAATGACTAAAATATATACTGACAATAAAATTAGTTTGACAGAATTGTGACTTATTTAAAATTTTAAAAATATAATTTTAGTTGGGTGTCCCCAAAATATGAACTGTGAGTGATTGGTGGATTTCATTTTTTTGCAGTGTTCTCACTACCTAGAATGGATATGAAATATATTCGTTCAGTTGAACGCAATGACATACTTTTTCATTTTGTAGCCTATGCGTAGATAAGCTAATATCCATGTAGGTGTAGAAAAAAATATTTTGCGTTTTACAATAAGTCTCTAATACGGCAAACAAATATAATGCCGATTAGTGTGGTCTCAAATCAACCTTCAACAAATGAGGAAGGCACTATTTTTCTATTTAAGTTGAGTTTTATGTTAAAATAAAAACTATGCACACAGCAATCCTACGCCGAAATATGCATATCAGATTTTTCATAAATAATAATATAAAAGAACATTAACGGGATGGAGTTGCTTTATATGAGCGATCTGGAATGTAATATTATAGCATGTTCTAAGCATGTGAATAGACTCTACATTCATAGAAGCTGAAAAGTACGTGACGAGGTGGGTAATTTTCATATCGATCGTACATGTGAAGGATATTCCAAATGTTTTAAATGCTTATTTTAGGTCATAAATAACAAGTGCATAGCATGTGAGTATTCCAAAAAATGTTGCGCATTGTACTTGTACTGCAAAATGGATTGGATTGGTCTTCAAAACATCCAAAGAACAAGAATTAGACAATTATCTTGAATACTATATAAATCGTAATAGGTAGATATACCACACCCTTAGATGCATTTTATAGCATAAAGAAAAGTTTGATAATAACTGATAATTGAAAAAAAAATTTTTTTTAAATAATATCGATATGATTTCGTACTATACTAACTACGTGTAATCCTAACCATTTTGATAATGACCGCATTTTTGTGTATATCCGTTGATAAACTTTTTGATAACTATAGCTTATATTTTTGGCGGTTATACAATATTAATTATTTCACCAACTACCAGTAGCGGCTTGTAGCCTAGTCTACGGGGGGCTTCTTTTGAAAGGCACTTAAGATATAGAAAATTTATTAAAACTTACCAAAGTACTTTAGGTGATCTGATAGTATTCCTCTAATTTAACACACTTTATTTCTTCTAACTTAAGTACTTCTGTTTTACCCATTTTTCATAAAAATTGTCGATGCGCTTTAAAAGTAAATAGTTCTGTCTATGAACCTTTTGAACTTTTGTCTGCCTGAGTAAGTGTTAAATCAGGAATACGCTTTCCCAAAGATTTAATATGGCATTTTTCAGCCAGCGAAAATCTTGAGAAAAATAATTTGTACACATTATTCATATCATTCAATGCAAAATAAAAATTATTCGAAATTATTCGTATGTCTAACTTAAATTATTCGAATTTTTTCACCTTTTAATCCGACACAAAATACAAAATTACTTTCGTAGGATAACAAAGAAACGAACAGACAAAAGAAAACCGCTGTAGGCAGAGCGTTTATTTACATACTCTACTGTCGGGGAAATCCATATCGCTTTCGGGAAATACCTTAATTCGATTGTGATACACATGAAGATCGTCGCGTTGTTAGGCAATTGAATGCTTTAACAGTAGTATAACACAGTCCTAAATACAACATTTTTTATATAAAAAATATATTTGATTTTATAGTTCCATACATTCATAGTATTATAAGATATACGACCATTTTGTAGAACATTGAATTATTTAAAATTATCCGAAAAATTACTAAACCCTAAAATTATCCAAACATTGGCAATACTGACTAAGATAATAAACAGACTCCTGTCTACATTCTACACACTGTCTACACATGAGCAAGGTGGACATTTTCGTAGCTCTCTTGCATGTAAGAATTCCGTATCTGAGACCTGAGACGTGATTACAGGGCGCTCACACTTATGAATCTAATTTATCTACACAGCCCATTTATATATAAATTGGTGTATGCTCCAGATTATTCTTGCTCCCACCATTTATTAAACTGGAGTCTCCACCAATTTCTCGAATATGCATTTACCAAATTCGTCATCGTTCTAGTTTATTCTATGAATGAATCACTATGACTAGCCATAGGCGTAGCAACGTTGTGGTTGATTTATATATTTAAATATTTTTGACAATCGGACCTTAAAAGCCCAAACAAGGCAGAGAGAGACCTAAAGAATCAGATAATGACCGGATTGGTCGGAAATGGCTCACATTACAATAAGTTAGAATATTTAAACTATTTAAAATAAATAAACGTAACATTAGTTTCGCCTTATACTGGGAGCTGTAGCCTGCCAAATACACATTTAAAATAAATTGCTCTATTAACCGACTTCAAAAATCTGATGTGTCCAACACATGACTTTCCTATCTTGTTATTACAGGCTTTTTCCGATTATTTTGTACAACCTATTGTAGCACCTCTGTAAATGTTTAGAGGATAAACTAAATATACACATTTTTCACATACTTCTAACTCGAAACATTTTTTTATATATATTTATTGCCAACGAAAATTCTGAAAAATTAAAATTTTACACTTTTCCTTCAAATTTTTCATTACGGTCCGTTTTAGAGAAATCATGTATATAACAAAAATTATAGATATCGCTGAGACAGGTTAATTTAAGAGTTTATGGGGTTAGGGTTAGAGAATTAGATAATAATTTTATTGAATAAACATATAAAAAAATATAAAATAAAAAATAACAACCTATTCTTGTTCAGTTAAAGTTTCAAAAATAATATATTTTTAAAGATGTCATGAATACTATCATTTCGTATGTAGGTTTAAAACTTACACATCTCACGTATTTCCTTATGTAAAGTGGCAACCGGTCAAATTTTCTGAAACTTTGGTATGTTACTGTACTCAACCTAGTAACCAAAAGTGAAATTAGGCTCAACTTAATCCTATGACTAGTTTTCGATATAGAGGATGTTAAAGTTGAAAAGTGTCTAGTTTTTCGAAATTTTTATTTTTAAACTTTCGAGCTAGATTGAATATCTGTTGTATACACACACGTTTACCACATGTTTTAGTAATACATTAGTACATACGTATAATTAAAATTATTTTTAGTTACAGGGTGATTCACAAATATATGACGGTAGTTTTTCCAAAATCTCACTAATTTTACTGTGACGTCAGGGAAGCATATTTTTAAAAATACTACACAATGTGGTATTTTGGCAACAATATTATACATTACATTTCCTATAAAGGGTGTTGTAATAGAAACAGTTAGATTACTATCTGTATATTTTAAAATCTTATGGTTACATACCTACCTAATGTAATGATAAAGTTACTAAAGAAATGCAAGGTCGGGTTTTTAATAATTTCAAAACGTATTTATTTTTTGGTGGTTGGCTGGATGGCTCACCCTGATTAAAAAAGATTAATGAAATAATTTATCTGTGGCGCAACTGTAGTTATTCAGTGTTTGCAAAAATATATTATGATTGTGATATATTCGTAAAGCACCTTGTTACAATTATTTTAAACCATTAGCGGCTTGTGTCCAAAATATTGGGGTTCCCAATGACATAATATAGATATGTATTAGTACAGATGTAAGTAAAAACTTTTTAAAACACTGAATGTTTTTTACCTACATCTGTACTGATATCTATATTCTGTCATTGTGAACATCCAATATTTTGGTAACGAGCCGCAACTGTTTTAAACTGTCCCTTGTATTGGTCATCTCCCCAAAACTTATATTCAATAAATATTCTATATAAAGACAATCTAGATTTTCAGTTTAAACTAAAAAATAAACTAAAATCAACAATTCTCCACTTTAACGCCAGGTATCTCGAAAACTGATCATAGTATCGGATTTAAAATACATAGGTAACTTAAACGGTGTTAAAATTATTATATACCGAGAAAGTTTAGGGTGTTTGTGGTTTTTGTACTTTTATTAAAATAGAATATCTTCCAACAAATAAGCCGCCTTGTATATTTTGAAGTTTTGAGGTACGCATATTTTAGTGATATTTCTTTCCCCAAAAATCAATTCATAAGTACAGGGATTTGAAGTAATCCTTAAAAAAAATATTTTGTGATTCTCACTCTAAACGTATTATGCAATATTGTGGTCGACACACTAGAATTGGTGAGATTTTCCAAAAAAACTACATTCACATTTGTGATTAACTTTGTAATTAAAAATATTTTTAATTGTACGCATGTCATAATATATTACAAAAATATTCAACGCGTTAAACGTGTGTATGCAACAGAAATTCAATCTAGCTCGTAAGCTGGAAAATAAAAATTCCATAAAAATTGGGCCATTTTTCATTATATCCATGCAACATACAAATACGATAATTATGGTACATCTTGCAACACTGCTCTCGCTGTTGACATGATTTTTTATAAATTTAGTCGAGTGACATGCGCAGCAAGGACAAATCGTGAGAGAGTGCTCTCACACTCATTTTCCCATAGTTGGAGAATATACTCTCTGGGGCTTTTTCGGATGTGTGAGTTCTCCAATAACTGTATCTTGTTTAATAATGTGATACATTGTCCGCTTAGATACTCCAGAGTATGTCTTAAATTTAGTGGCTATTTCATCCACAGAAAGTGAAACAACGTCTTTTCGAAGATTATTAAATATATTAAGTACGATATTTTTTAATAATAATGCTTTAATGCCACTAGATCGTTTATGCATACTTGTGCTTACAATATTTTCTAATGCACTCGCAATTCTTATATAACTGTATAATTTTAATATACTCATATACTAATACAAAATTACGAATTAGAAAAGGTTTATTACAGTAAAAACCGTCGAAACATGATTAGTCTAAACAAAAACTTTTATTAGGCCGATCAGATATAATAAAATGTACATTTGAACTACAAATAAGCATTGAAGGATGAGATATAAATAAAATGTCTACCTCTTGAACCTGTACTACGTTCGGCAAATTAAATTATTAAACTCCTTTCTCCTCTAAACTATAGTATATACGTCAACGAGCAAGGATTTATACTAGTAGGAAATGAACATTCCTTGCGAGTTGAACACTATACTTTTTCTACGGCTATAACACTCTGCTACCCATTTTAAATTAGTTTTACAATTCATAAAACTAAAATGATAGCTCTTTTATAGATAATTAGGTATTTAATGTTCGACATTTCATAGCACACATGATTTTATTAAAATGACTACTTTGTGTTGATCAAAGAAGGATCTGTACGGAAATGTTTAATTTGCGTTATAAGAATTAACATATAAGGAAATATACCTCATTTCTTAATCAACAATAGTTAAGAAAGTGTAGTTTTGTATTATAGCCGTAATAATACCCGGGAAGTTACCTATCATAAAATATAGTGAATTTTTCAAATTCTTCGAGGTGAAAAATAAAATCAAATTGAAAACATATGTGGGTAAACACTGCGATAAAAGCAATAACAAAATCTCTCTATTACAATAATTAAAATAAACGACACTAAAAAATAATTATTCTCTTTGTAAGTAGTTCAGATGTAAATAGGTAAATTGTGTACCTACGTACAGTAAGTAACAGTTATTATTAATTATTTATTGATTTCCCTATCATTTATTTATTATTAAAGCGGGTGGGTACTTGACCTTTTCCATTTAGCAGTAGCGTACAATCTACTATTAATTTTTAATTTGATTGTCCACAGACAGCTGATTTTTTTCCCACAAACATATTTTTTAATGACTATCTTATTTGCAATCTAAATATGTAGTAGGCATGATCACATTCTAGTTCTAATGGATCTAATTTTATAATCAATTTTATTTTTTATATATATCCTCCCTAGATATAAGATAATTTCCTAAAAAAAGGAAAATCCTTTTCTTACTATTATTCTAGGAATTAATTAAAGTACATTTAAAAATTTTTCAGTGGACAATTCTGGTAAGTATGACCCAAACAAAGGATTATAGTATTATTATTATAGCTATTTATGAAACCAGTTACGAAATGCCTTATTTTATTGAAAGAGTAAATATTTGCGGGACAAGCAGAGCGATGTCCCGCTACACGAACGAGTTACATAAAAAGTCATTTCGTAACGTGTCTAATTCGGACTAGATTATAAAATTGTGATTTGGTAGAACATTACTGACATCGAGGCAACCAATATTACTATTTTTATGTATTGTTAGTTGCATATGCATCATTTTAATGTCAAACAGAACATAATATTAATTATTTATTCTCAACGTTTTGTAGTGTATTTATACGGCTTATTAAAGTTATTTATTTAACAAAAAAGTAGGTTATTTTATATTGAAGCTATTGAGTTTTAATAAATATTTTGTACTGATTTAGAATAGAAAATAAGGACCAAAACAATATTATTACAAGGTATAAGTTTAACCAAATTCTATTTTTATATGTCAACCTGCCCTTCTTTGATATATAAACTTTCAATAATCATGTAAATTATTGATTTTAAAACCAAAAAAGGCCCCAGACAGCACACCAAATCCTGTGGATATCTACTTGACATCCCAATATCCACTGAATGTCCAGTCCATGGTGGATATCTATTTTATATTCATGAGATGTAATTTATATGTAAATATCCATAAATAATAGTAATTATATAGCAAATTATATAAAAAATTACCCCATTGTGCACGCCATTGTGGCTAATAGTACCGTACAGATATTTAAAATTAATTTTTTTAAGGTGTATTCAACATCCCATGGACATCCACTAAATATATCAAAGTCTAGGCGCGAACGCAAACCATGGTGGATATCCACTAGATGTAATTTTTGATTTTGCTTACTAATTATAGATGGCGATACCACTTTCGCTCGTTGAATATCTACTCATGCTCAACCCGCCGTAATTGAGTTCTATCGAAATTTGTATCCCAATCAGACTCCATTAGAGACTGGAGTCGAGAATTTCCATTTATTGCTGAAGAGTCCTAATAAGTATGACTTTCTCCTTAGTGGGCAAAATCAAAGGCAGAGTGTTGAAAATATTTTGAGTGTTGAAAATATTTTTATCTCTGCTATTTTCTTTCGACATTATTCAATAATCATTGGTTACTTATGAACCTCTACTAAAGATACCCATAAAATATTTTGCTGAATATCCTAATATCTTCTATATCCTGGGATATAGACGGACATTTGGATATCCATATTAGATCCACTGAATATATTGGATATCCACAAAATATATTCTGTGGATATCTCTGAGATTTCTTGTATTGTCTGGAAGATACCCATTAGATATTCATAGGATATCTTCTATATTCTGGATATAGACGGACATTTGGATATCCATATTAGATCCACGGGATAATTCTGATATGCTGTGGATATATTGGATATCAACAAAAGATATTCTGTGGATATCTCTGGGATTTGGTGTGTTGTCTGGGGGTTTATTTTTATTTGTTTTCTTTGCGCAACTGGTGACATAATTAATTTTTAGAAACCAGTTTCATAATGTTCAACATTAGGCAACTGGTTGCTTAAAGTAGATCATTTTGACACTTGCTGGGATTACAAAAAATGTCACTTATGTGTCAAAATTAAAAAATAAATAAAATATAGTATTCAATTATAAACTAACGAATTATAAACTGGGAATTGAAATATGTAGTTTTAAATTATTGTATTCGTCTACCTGTCAACGCAGCTTGTACTTTATGAAATTCTGTAAAAGGTTTATTATAGTCAAAATGAACAACTTTGACTATAATGTATTAAAATCCAAGTGATCACCTCGAAAAACCGGAATAAACTAGAAATGTTGGTTGACACTTGACGTTTTCAGGATATGAAAAGTTTTCTTTACACAAACTTGGTTATACCTGGTTAGTTGATTTTTTTCTGCTGCTTTTCAAATTCGTGTGTATGAGCGAGATGTGAGATACCTTTATAGAGACAACGGTTGAACAACTTAACTACTTTGAAGAAGAAAATCGATTAGATATCAGGGTAGTCTTCGCAAATATAAAAAGGACAGAACCGTTTTAAAATTTTTTCATGTACATATGTCATTGAGTGTCAAAAATGTTTGAATTTCGAAACTGAAATATTACTTTTTAGTGAAAAGTTTAATTACTTTTAGTTCAAAATATAACGGACATATACGGAGTCACCCAAAAGTCTGGAAACGACCAATTATCTCGTAAATTGCTAGTCCTAATTGTACAAAATTTGGGGTACACCTATTTTGGGATACGGAGATTCCAGATTTGATATTTGCAATGTTGCCAGATTTTCCGTTTCTCTTATATTATTAGTCACTTTGGTTTTTCAAATTGATCACCCTGTATATTAAGTCATTATTGGAATCTCCTATTCAATACGAGTTCAACCATATGCAACACTTATGATTGTATGTAGTCTGGAAGGTCTTAAATAAATAAAACGATCATGGAGAAATGTGGTAAATGCACTCTATCATCCCTTAGGGTACTGTCAACTCACAAATGAAGCACATTTTGAACACTTGATAAAGTAACCATTATGTTAAAAATGGTGTAATCTTTCAATTGTTACGTTTTAATGTAGTTGAAAATAGTCTGTATTAAAAAATTTATGAGACAATTAGGCGTTGCCATACTTATGTTTTATTTATTTAAGACCTTCTAGACTACATAAAATATAAGTGTTTCATATGGTTGAACTGGTATTGAATAGAAGATTCCAATAATGACTTAATATACAGGGTGATCAATTTGAAAAACCAAAGTGACTAATAATATAAGAGAAACGGTAAATCTGGCAACATTGCAAATATCAAATCTGGAATCTCCGTATCCAAAAATAGGTGTACCCCAAATTTTGTACAATTAGGACTAGCAATTTACGAGATAATTGGCCGTTTCCAGACTTTTGGGCCACTCTGTATAACATACAAGGTTAGAGTAACAAAATAGAGGTTTTGCTTTATTTCTTAAGAGTTACTCTAATGTAAAACTTTTCTAGTAAATTGTAGAAATTTATTCTGTACCATATTTAGGTACTGCAAAATCTATAGGAAATTGACAGCTTTAAAAATAAAAATTTATAACCGAGACATATTTAGTGTAGTTTTTTTTTTAGAAATATATACTCAGTGACTTGTTTTTGTGAATGAGTTCAAGTATGGCAGACGAAAATCGTTACTTTTTATTATGAATTAATTTGAATTTATTTAAAAATGGGAACTATATGTACATGGTTTTCGTAGTTTTTACACTTGTAATAAAATATCAAAGTTATGTATATTGGCCAGTTACTACACACAGCAAATTCATAGACACAATACATGTCACTATTTGATATTCTTATTAAACTCACTAATTTAATATTGACTTTAAACTAAGTGACTACACACAAAATTGTTTGAAAGCAGTCATAAGGTATAATTTATATACTACTTGGATCTAAACGAAATAATTTTTTATTACTTGGAATTCTTAGATTAATCTTTGCCACATTAATCAAATCACATCACAACATTATTTAAAATTAATAGAGTACAAAATATATCACAGCCTGTTGCTTTCTTCTTTGTAAAAGAGATTTAATCTTAAAGCTATGGAACATAGTTTTATATAAGATCTTATAAGGGAACGAGTATTTTTATGATATAAAGGTACCGTAAAATATTTTTTTATCTTTTTCAATATGGTTAATATGTGTGGCTTCCAAAGGCATCGATATTTGTGAAACATACTCAAAATGGGTTCTTACTAAGGCATTATATAATCTGATTTTGGTGGTAATCCTAAAATTTTGTGTGTTTCTGATTTAAAAACCCAAAGCTTTTATTGCTTTTTAGTTATGTGTAAGAAATGGTTATTGATCTTCAAATTAGACTGAAAGACAACTCCCAAATCTTTTACCACATATTCACGATTTAATGTGACATCACAGGTCTTGTGTCTAATGTAGAAAAATTAAGAGGCTACGGATTCTTACAACTTAAAATATGCATATGTTTGTAAGTGTTAAATAGACAGATAAAAAATGTTGATGTTTATTTACAACTATAATAAGAACCTATTTAAAAGATTGAGAGCAATAGAACATATTTCAACAAATTTCTATAGGTACACATATTTTTATACCTGATAATCAATAAATAATCTTTTTTTGGAGTGGCAACTATTATTTTGTTACAAATATTTATAATATTTTTAATTAACATAATAGTTGATATAAGTCCTTTAAAAATAATATATTTTGATTTAATTGTTGAATTTATACATGAGCAATTTTCCTTGTAGCGTTGTTTACATTTTGCAGGTAACTATTGTGTTCTGCTTTTAGCTGATTAATCATGTTTATGTAAATGGGTTTAATGTAGATAATGTTAATGTTATTGCTACTACTGCTGGCTGGGAATGCTGAGCTGGGGGCTGGGACACCAACAAAAAAAAACAAGGAAGCACAAAGTACTAGATCACTTATACTCTTACAATTTACAACCATTCAAGTAACTAGCATGTTGGAAATACTTCATGAAAACATATTAAACATAAATCAGTCAAATGCGATGTATTTTCTTTTTATAATACACCTTTTTAGCTTGATTACTTCTAGTATTTATTCTAATGTCCTCAAATAAAATTAACAATAAGGATAAAACACATATTGAAGTGTATCTGTGGTATTTTTGATTTAAATCCACCATCAAAACAACACATTTTTCGTTTTTAAACTGTGACTGTATTACAAAAACTTTGGGTATCGTATATGGCTTGTCTGCGCATGGTAGCGAGTTTTTAACCGGATTTTCGACAAGTGATAGATTATATCCCGAGTACGTCAGCGCAGTAAAAGCTGCGCGTCTTTTTTCCACTCAGGGCGTGTCATTACTGCTAGAATACTTATACTGGGGCCGTACTGTATGCTTGACTGTATCTAAAAAACTGCATAGAATTTTACGCGATAACATTTCGCATAAGCACAGTAGTGCTGATGCTCTCTGACGTTAAATTAAATTTTCTTCAAATTATAACATTGTAACAAGCTTGTTCTACCACACGAATGTTAAAAATATATCTTTTAACGAAAATAAAAATGACAACCTTACAAAAAATGTGCCGAAATGCACTTTGGCAACATTGTCAATAACAGACACACTAGACAGCTATTGAACTATTGAACTAAACTCGAGACAAGGACCTATTTAAATGAACATAATGTTTAACTAACATACATCAACATGGTAATGGTTATTTTTATTTTAAAGTCGATTTTCAGCAATTTATGTACACATACTTTATATTTTTGGTCACCCAAAGTTAAAATATTAACCAGTTTTAATATGTACGTGCTTTTCATAAAGACAAAATATAGAAAGTTTTTTATTATTTACCCAAGTGATTTTTCATTTTTATTAGAATTGAATAACGGTGATTTTTCCAGGTTATTACGTAGTAAAAAATAAGTATCGTCTCCACCACTGCTTCCAACCAAAATTCGAGAATCCTTTATGTTTCTCGGACACACTTTTCCATTCCCTCCATTGTCATCCATGCATTCTTTTCTAATTAATTCTTTATTTTGGGAGCGTGTTTGCTCGATAAAACCCCCGTTTAAATTCCCATGTGATAACGTTCTCACACGCCATATTATATTTTGATTAATCTTTGTAGTATTCACTTTGCTAGCGGCCCTGATAGATCGTTTGTGTGTATGCGTATGAAAAAAGTGCGTTGTTTTGCGGTAAAGCGAAATCTGCAGCTTTAATTGATCTAAGATGAGCAGCAGGTACACATTTATTTATAAAAAAAGTATATTATTCAACAAGCATATAATGATATTATTCACAAGGATTAAGTAAATCATTCGTGTGAATAATAGCTATTATGTAGAATACTATATTTTGTCCACGACTGTTAAGATATTTTTTTCATCAAATATTTATGGAACATTATTTTTTATAACATTTCAAAATAACATTAACATATAACTAATTACAGTACAATGTTAATTATTTGTTCATGATACCAATAGAATTAACGTCTAAATTAATATATTGAATATTTGTTGGAAATGTTTTAATTGTTGTCATACTAATAAGAATTATTTATTTTTATTGAGCTATTTTTTTATAAATACCTTCTTGTTTTGTTTCTTATGGAGTCATCTATATGTAGCCCTCAACCACTCCTGCTGAGAAAATAATTAATAGTACTTGCGAAGAGTAGTAGCTATTTTTAGGTTTAAAACTTTTTCTCTTTTGTTTTAATAAAAATAAACAAATAAGTACTATCTTTCTTACCCCCTTCTCCTTTCAATTAATCCATTTTTCAAAATTACATTAAGGAAGTGTATTTGCATTTTTAGTGCCAGTTATTATCTTTTTAATGTTTTTTTTCTAGTTGCTACTGTTATTGTAGGTGATAAACAGGCAATTACACCATTTGTTTTGCAGTATGGAAACTGTGTAAAGCAGAAATCGAAGTTGTATAGCAGGGACAGAAGTATGGAGTGTAGAGGTAAGAAGAACTATATCTGTTTACAAAAAGTGTCCCTCAAAATGTATGAAATTAAGATAGCGCTTCTGTACAGTCGATAATTCAGATCACAAAATTACACCAATGATGTATATAGTTTACAAAACGAAAAAGTATGCTGTATGCTATTGCCGTCAACTGAACGTATATATTTCATATCCATTCTAAGTAGTGAGATCACTGCAAAAAAATTAAACCGACTGCTATTATTTTTAAAATTGTGACAATTCTGTCAAACTATTTTTTTAGTTATTGAGATTAAACATACATTAAAATGAGTTATTCTTATGTAGAATCGATAAATAATAGAATTTATATGTTTATTTCGTCCATAATTATAATTAATTTGTTAATTTAAATAAAACTATATGAAATCAATTTAATTACGAGTATTAAAGCAAAAAAATAAACGCGTAGATTGTCCTGTGGTCAGGGTTCTTGCCTTCCATACGGAAGGCTCGAGTTCGATTCCCGGATGGGAAAAAATGAAATAAATTTTTTTATTTTATTTTAATAATCCAAAATAATTTTTAATATTTGTAGATTTTCATTAGTAGGTCGTAGAAAAAATATGCTGTACAGTTCGAGTGGTTTGTCCATATCGTACTTAGACGATTGAGCACTCCGTCTAGGGTGTCGTGTTCAAATTTCGTCTTCCATATGGTCATCATATCCACTCTTGTTTCACAAACTACTATTTCGTCGTCTGATGTACATATGGATAAGCTATCTATATATCATTGGATCTATCCCTTCTAGTACACGAGAACCATCTTAATTTCATACATTTTGGGGGACAATTTTTGAGATAAACAACCATATGAGATTGTTTTCCTTTCCTCTACACTCCATAGACAAAAGTTGAAAAGGCTTTTGGTAGGTACAGAGGTGGTTAATGTCAAACCCTGTCGGGCGACTTCGAGAATTTCGCGGTAATGTTTGTCCGTCATAGTCGTGTCATAGAATAAAAATAATACCAAACATTTCAAATTATTATTATTATTAAATTATTATTATTATTATAATACAAATAATTATTTAAAGTAATATTATCCCAAATCATAATTCCACAAAATTTGAACAGCTATTCACAATTTATTAAACTATTTACGTAACATCTATAAAATAATTTTTTACGCCAATGTTTCGCGTTACTTCAGTTTGTTCCGCATCAAAACTGTCATATCCTGTGCATGAAGTGGGAGAACTAGCAAAAGCTTTTCCAACTTCTGTCCATGGTATACGAGTTTTACAAATCATCCCTACTCTATTTAGTAGACGTTTCGCTCTTTCTAATGCGACAACTCGGTCTACCTAACATAAAACACGAGCTGTATACTTGCAAGTAAATAAGGGCTTATATTGGTCTAGTAGTTTTTCGTGTTTTTTCCCAACATAATATATTCAGAAAAATAATTTTTGTTCTTTTCTCAAATTTTCTGGCAATGCAGTGAAGCGATTTCTGCAGCTTTCTTTTTCTTTTGGTGTTATTAAAGCAGTACCTAGCGTATACAAGGGGGGAGGTAACGGGGGTAAAATGGACTTTCGGAATCCATTTTTTATAAACTATTCTGTAGTCAAAATTTTAACGTTTCAATTCGAGCTACCTAATTAACTCGATTTTTATATGACGGTCGCAACTTACTAATAAATTGGGTAAAAATTACAATCGTTAAAATAGCTAACTATATTTATTGGAAGAGCAGTGATAAAAAGTGGTGAATATTGATTATTTACCACTATTAGTACATAATTATCATTTTAAATGAGAACACTGGGTGCATTATAAAACAGCCGCAAACATAATTTATACTGTTTTACTATCGTGTATATTTTGAGTCCGTTATTGTTCAGAATAAGTTCCAACCAAGCCTGTAGAAGAATTAAATCATTAGCAAACAGATACTCTTACGAAAAAAAAATTATCATTTAAGTAAATAATAAACGAGTGGTCCTAGATCGGATCCTTGAGAGACCGGGCTGAAATTAATTAAATGGCTTGACAAGCTGTCTACAGATTTTGTGTAGTTAACGTTTATTTACCTGTCTTTAAAAATTTGCATTGTATTTCTTTTTTGTGGATAAACATTATTATTATTATATTCTAAAATAGGCCTTGGAAAATTTCACGTACGTCTGAGCGTACAGTTCTTCCTCTTTTTAAGTGACAGTTTGGATTTAATTCAGAGCTGTACATAGCTATCCCAGACATGATTCGTATCTCTGCCTTTGTCGGTCATGGCCTACTTTAAGATTGTGACACTAAAAGTAAAATTCAAATGCAATAATTCAAGGTATACACATTTCATAATTTTATTGACGGTTTTAAATTGTTTATAGATATTTAGAATAACAATGGAAAATTAAAAATCTATATTTTTAGAATTTACCAGTAAATAGAGGTATGTATAACAATATAGATACTTTTCCCAGAGTACAAAGCAATTTGGTTATAGCAAATAAAGATAAGATATACACATTAGATACACAAAAAACCAATAAACATTAGAGTAGACTATACGAATTGATAAAGGTTTTTATATGTTCAATAATAAATAATAAACAATGAATTTCAAAATTACAAATTTATAATTTAACAAATTTTAAGCAACAGATAAGTCATTGTAAGTCATCGTCGAGGTCTGAACTCTCACTCTCAGAACGTCGCCAAAATTTAGGTACTCTTAGAATGAGTTCATCAACGTTGTCTTCGAGATTATCAGTGACTCACATTTCTTTTTCCGTTTTTTCTCTGATATGTGCAACGCAATTTGTTCAGTGATATGTTCAAATGCTTTATCTATCAATAAACAAACATCCTGTGTCTTGAAATCAGTTACCTTGTATTTTGCAACTATTTCCTTAATCTTATATTTGTCGTATTGCTATCTGTATGCGTTGGCAACTTCAAGCAGCTCAGATTTTAAATAGGGGTCGTCCATAAGATAGCTGGAAAACTAAATTTCAGAGAATGATACGAAGCGTTATTCATAACAACAACGTTCTTTCTTCCATTTTTGGGTAAGTTAGGAATCAGCAACTCTTCAAACCACTTCTCAAAATATCGGCGTTCATTTTGTTATGATAATGGCCATCGTTTTTCTTTGCCAAGAAAATACGCTCGGCGCCAGGTAAAAATCCACCTGCATAAACAATAACGAAACGTGGACCTCTTTTTGTAGGTGCTTTGACGCCTGTGGTTAAACCCTTCATAAAAGCATCTCTACGATTTTTTATGGTGTTATCACACCATGCATAGTTAACCGTTTGACCCACGTTGCCCCAAGTCTCATCTAAATAGATAACGTTCCAATTATTTTTTTAAGACCACGCTTCACATATTCAAAACCAATATCTTTCCTCAATCTACATAGGGTTCTTAAAGAGAACGATGGTGAATTCTCATTCCCACAAATTATATTATAAATTGTATTCAAAGTTGGCGGAATGTTTTAAAATAAAATCATTGTGCACAATTCCTCTCAATAAGATCTTAAAATCCTCATCATATGTACTTTCGCGAGAATTTGACTGCCTTATCCGCTTTTTCTGCTTGCAGGAGATTTCAATTCGCCATTGTTTTGTTCCTCCTTTTTCTTGATGGTATAAATTGTTTTTTCACTGACCCCACTCATTTTGGAAGCACGACTTACCGCTGCAGTCACTCTCAATTTATCGTCATTGATTTAACCAATCAATAACAAATCATATTAAAATTCACAATTTTCGCACTCGCATGCAGCATTTGTCTTAATGTTTTAAACTCCATGTTGCAGGTACGAAATCAAAACTGAACCAACCCAAAAAAAAAGTTATTGAGTAATTAAATATCAAAGTTTTAACAATTTAGGGGTTTGGAATTAAAAAGGTATAAGTACAGTTTTTTTAATTATTGAGATATTGAAGTCTTAAGTGTTGTTTTAAAATTCCCGAAGATCAACTACACAACTTCTGGTCGTTAGTATTGAATGGGGATGATGCTGCTGGCTACATCCTCATCACGAGTGCCAGTTCTTAGACTGGCCACAGCTAGTATCTTTTGGTTTAACACTAGCTGCGTCAATAAAAAAACTGCGATCTTTTGTATTCGTATAATATTACCATGAACAGGAACAGGAATACATTAACATTCTTTTATAACTATTCTATTATCTAATACAGGGTTTCTTATACAAAAAATTGAGATTACAAGAATGACTTTTTCCGTTGACTTCTGCCCAAAAAACAACTTGCCTAGGTCCACAAAATGATTGTGACGCGCGAATGTTGCGAAACGGGATACCCGGGATGCTCATTAGAAATGTGTCGTCATATATTTGTTGTCAAAATTCCTACAAGTATGAAAGATAAAGATAAATTTGAAAAATCACAAATTTGTGGATTGCTTTCTTTCTGCAGAAAGCCGTAATTAGACATCAAAAAGTACAAACGGTCCTCATAAATGCTAGCAAGAATAATGCATGCTCTAATAACATTGGCTACTACTGGACCGACTCTATCACAGCTATCAGGGGCCTTATTCTTGTAACTATGTGTGAGTAGGAGAGCACTATCACACTATTTGGCCGGAATCGTATAAATGATGAGAGCAGTAATTATCATATTTGTACGATTTGCCCAGTTTTTCGGAATTTCTATTTTCCAACTTACAAGCTAGGCTGTATTTCTATTGCATATACACGTTTAATTCATGTTTTAGTAATATATTATTACAAACATATAATTAAAAATATTTTTAATTACAGGGTGATTCAGAAAGTTGTGACGGTAGTTTTTTGCAAAATCTCACTATTTCTACTGTGACG
This sequence comes from Psylliodes chrysocephalus, assembly GCA_927349885.1. NCBI lineage: Eukaryota > Metazoa > Arthropoda > Insecta > Coleoptera > Chrysomelidae > Psylliodes > Psylliodes chrysocephalus. Next base: position 43,053,662 of record OV651821.1, read on the forward strand.
TTAGGAAGCATATTTTCAAAAAGTACTACTGAATATGGTATTTTGGTATATTGCACAGTACACATTTCTTATACAGGGTGTTTTGTAGTGCGAACCACTTATTTCAAAACCCTTTACCTACTTATTAATTGATTTTTGGGAAAGGTAATACCACTAAAATATATGTACATATGTACCTCTAAGCTTCAAAATATACAAGGCGGCTGGAAGATATTTTATTTTAACATAAGTATAAAAAACTCCACGAACACCTTGTAGTATAAAATTTCCCTAGTCAAATGTAAATATTTTCTCAGTATATGATAATTTTAACACCGTTTTAAGAGATATAGTTTTAAATCCGATACTATGACCAGCTTTCGAGATACAGGGCGTTAAAGTGGAGAATTGCTGATTTTAGTTATTTTTTCTTCCAGCTGAAAAACTAGATATTGTCTTCATGTAGAATATGTCAGTTTATTATAAGATTTGATGAGATGTCCATTCCGTTTAAAATATTTGTTAAAGGGTGATTCACGAATAAATCACAATATATTTTTTGCAAACACTCAATATCTCTACAGTTACGCCACATAGAAATTATTTCATTGAGTTAATATCTACCCGTTCACAATTTTGAGGTCAAAAGATTTAGCTATGTGTACTTTTTATACAGGGTGAGCCATCCAGCCAACCACAAAAAATAATAATGTTTTGAAATTATTAAAAAGAGACCTTACATTTCTTTAGTGACTTTTGAGTAAATTAATAACGTTACAATACATTTTAAAATATACAGGGTAATCTAACTGTTTCATAATTACCTATAAAATGAGTTCTCCCTTCCAAGTTTGAAAATAGGTCCCCGGAAAGACAACACAGTGTGTCGGTCTCTAATTAAAAATACATTGCCTATGCATGGCCATACTGCATTCTCAATTTGTCCCAAATTTAATTCGAATCAAGTCATAAATAAACGCCATATTGACATTGTCATAATCTTATTAATAGTAGTGGTTCAGTATTCAGTTTACTCTCGTTGCCATCCGGTAAAGATGAAAATTATTGTAGGCTGGAGAATTTTACATAATTTAGGTAATCGAAATCTATATTTTTCTCTAATAGAATATAAAAAATTTATATCATAAAAAGTTGAAGGAATGTCAATTTCACCTAATTGTAATCTACCTAAATTAATGAATTTTTTTACACGAAAAATGATAATACAAGTCACATTTTTACTCCCCGGTCGGTGGTAAAAATCTTTTTAAGACATAACTAAAGGTAAAGATATATGATAATGAAAACGTGCATAATACGTGTTGTGGTATATAATCAGTGATAATTTAGTTGCATTACATAACTTTAAACTACTTTTTTACGACCTGTATAATATTTAAAAAAAAACAAACTCGAAATTTTTGTGTTAAATCAATGACAGAATGCTTTGGCTCACTCACGTCACATTACTGAAACGCATACCAATTTTTTAGAAGGACATCTTCTTGATTAGTATCTATTTTGCTTTTGGTATGTTTTTAAAAGTTTGTTAATTTATTGTTTAGTCGCAACAATCAGACCATGTCATTGTATCTGAACCTTGAATGTGGTTTCCCATCTTATGAATCATTATAAAGTTACCTACATTTGGAATATCCAGTTCTCAACTTTCTGTCTCGTAAGGCAGACACCCATGTTTGTTTAAATTGGTAAGTTTTGCAATAAATATCGAATTTTAAATTTAAAAATATGTTGAATAACGAGATATCAATCTTGTTTCTGATATACGAGTACCTACCTATTTATAAAATTGGATCAACTGTTACAGTTACTGTCAGTGTAATCTAGTAGGTATAGCTGTTGAGTAATAAATTACTTTCCCGATAAACTGTCATTTAGTTAGTGTAATATTATCATTATATTGTTGAATCACGAGCTTTGAAGTAACTCTGCAAAACGACTTTTTAACTACAATCGATATAGATGATACTATGGGTGTGTCTCCTTTTTCATATATTTATCCAATGATTCAAAATTGGTCTTAGGTATCCGGCTTTATCTTGCTAAGAATATAAAAACAGTGAATGTCGGTTATTAGAAATAAAGATACCTACAGATGAGTTTTTTTTTGGTTTTTGCAAAACTTTGGTGTTTAAAATGTTGATACTAGCTATAGTTTTGGGACATCACATAAACTGATTATGTTTATTGTTTTTTATTTGCTTCCATTTATTGATTGATTTCATTTTATATGTGTTCATGTTTTCATCAAATTTGATGCCTAAAAAGTTTCCTGGTTTATTTCTTAGCTTTTGAAAGTTTGTGAAATTACAGACCAATCTAAAAATTTCTGGCGATTCTATAAATTCTGTACAAATTCTAGGAAATTTATAGAAATTCTAGTATTTTCTTAGAAGTATTCTTAAAAATTACAAAAAAAATAAACAAATTTGTGGGAGATTCTTAAAAATGACAAAAAAATTTAACAAGTAAATTTGTGGGAATTTCTTGGAGACAGAAAATTTTTATACAACTTAAAAAATTGTGAAAATGTCATTTAAATTCTTATACATTTTTAGAGGATCTACTAGTAATTGTTAGAAATTCTGGAAAGTTCCTATTGGAAATTTTTTTAAATTATGATAAATTCAAAGTTATTTACCATTTGGAATGATTTTTTTTTTGGAATATCTAATTAAATTTCTTAAAAGTTATTTTTTCAAAATTCTGATTGATTGTCGGAAATGCATGTAAATTCGGAGAAATGTTTGGAAATCCTGGCCAATTCTAGATTATACTTTAAAATTATATTTAATTTCTTGTAAATTCTTTTTTAGGAAATTCTTTGAAATTAGGTTAATGTTTTGAGAATTATTATTGGGAATTATAGAACATTAAACAAAAAATTAACCATAACTCTTATTAAAGTATCTCGGCAATTTTATTATATAATAATTTTTCCAATAACGCAACCCCTAAAATTGACCCTGTTTCCATTAAAGTAATTGAACGGAATAATTCGCTAATTCCATTAGGTTTAGATATTTTTATAACACGTCATATCTGGGTATAGTAGGCATACGAAAGTATTTTAATTTGAATTTTAATTCCACAAATAGTCTGTCATACTGCTGCTCCATTTGTGGTATGACCTAGAAAAAAATAATAATTTTACTGTAATGCTATACAGTTTGTTCTCGTCTATTGGGACCTGAAAACAGACGTTTTCAGTATGTAAAAAAGTTATTTTAAATGAGTGAATAGATAATAATTATTCGGAAAAGGAGCTGCTGCGTCAAAACTTACCCCATGAGGTATAATATTTTGACTGTCAATTTTGATGTGGATCGATAACAATAATTAAAAATTTTTTGTTTAACATTTCAAACCGTAGACTCTTGGCCACTAGAAATGTAACCAACTGATTTTATGCGGAAAGGGCCACTTAATCAAAAACAATGCCGTAAGATATAAAAACGATGTTTTTGCCAAAGGACCACGCACTTATGCGCACCGGAGTACCGTCAAAATGTCTGATAATTTGATTAGTAAAATTGTTTGATGACCCTATCAAAAGGGTCCATGTGTCCAATCATATCCTCTGACTAGATTTTGAGATAGTGTTGAAGTTAGAAATCTCTAATTCTTTAAAATTGACACCAAAAATCACCCTTAAGAGCGGCGTCTGGCCATATTTTGAAAACTGTTTATCTGGTGAATTTCGTAATTTTTTTTACAAAATCTTTTTGAAGAAAATACTTAAACATTATTTTACCTTCGTAACTTTTCGCTATGTCACGTGATATATCCCACAATTGTGTTTTCATTTAAAAATCTATGTAATTTTAAACCAAGCTTTCAAAAAAACTAAACAATATTTTGAAGTGTGATATATTTCATTATTTTTCTGTGTTGGTTGTACGGGATGTAACGGATATACAACATGTAGGTAAATATGTTTAGTTTTAAAGAAAATTCCTAAGTAAGTCAACGCGACTATATGTGGTTTAGATATCAAAAGTCAAAATCATTTTTCGAGTACTTTAGATCAACTTCGTTTTTTAAGAAGTCTTTACAACCCCTAGGCACACTTCATGAACGGTTTTCAATATTAAAATTAATGCCAAGAAGTATATTTTTCTCGAAAGCTTGGTTTAAAGTCAACGGCGCTTATACGGCAGATTTCTATGGGCAAACGCCAACCTTAAATATTTTTGGAAGTTATTCGCTCATTCTGTGTAGTCAATATACATACTTAATCAAAATATTCTCACTTACAGGGTGATTCATGATCAGGGAAGCATATACGGGGGAGGGGTTAATGGGGGTTACTGGGGAGTAATTACCTCCAAGAATTTTTAAACCTAACTTTTTGTAGGTAATAAAATGTATTTTTTTCAAAGGTAAAGTCTTAAATATTACCACTACCTCCCTCAGACTTAAACTTTGGATGCGCTACTGTTCATGATTTCGCAGATCTTTTTCTGTCAACAATAGCTGATATTCAAAAAAACCCACCGCCAAAGCAGTCCTGGATTTGTCAATAGGCCGTGGCCTATGGGCGGCAGCGTCCTAGGGGCGGCAGAATTCAGAGGACGTTCACTCGATTTCAGAGGATAAAAGTCAAACAAGTTCACTGGTTTTCTCATGGTTTTGTTATACTAATACGTTAAATCCCTATAGAAACTCATTCCTATCGAAAATTATCAAACCTAAGTACATACTGTTAGAGTTGATAATATATTATACTTACCCATTATATACTTAATTTTAGACTTAGTTCTTTAACCGCTTGGTATTTTGGTATTGTTACATTTCTTGGTGCAGTTCTTGATTTAGCCTGAAGAAGTTGTACTAAGACATTATTATGTATTGTTAGAGAAAATTATTGGATTTTAAGAGGAAGACGAACCATAAAAGAAGTTACCTCAAAATGCATAACGTGTAAACGCTTTAATAGCAAATTCATATCAACTCCTTTAGCACCTTTGCCAAAAGACAGGATAAATAAGGCAGCTGTATTCGATATATCAGTAGTGGATTTAGCTGGCCCAGAGATAATGAACACCATAAACTATGATGATATTATAGATGATTTTGCTATTAAAAAGTCCCTTAAAAAATTGTAATTCTTGTTTCTTTTTTACACTCTTTCTTAATGACTAATTCATTCGTTTATTTAGCTTTAGTGCATTCCTTACTACAAATGGAAAATTATTATTTTAGAAAGGTACATGGGGCGGTGGAAATAAAGTGGTCTACACTCATAAAAAATATAAATCCGGCATTGCGCCAAAGTCTCTCAATATTTTATATTGTATAGTTCTCGATGTACTAGTTCGAAATTGTTATTGGTAAAATTTCCAAATATAACTTAATATGTACGCCAAATAGATACTATTTGGGTGCAAAAAATTTCGTACTTACACCTGATCGATCACTAGGGCCGACTAGAGGGGGGGGGGGGGCAGTCGGGACTAATTCCCGGGGCCCTGGCTGAAATGGGGGCCCGGCAGCAGCAGTAGTGTTTGTTACTTTCAGAAGTTCGACAGACGAGGGAGAGAGATTCAAGTAGAGGAGAAGAAATTTTTGCTTAATACCTTTTTATTTAATGTTGTATAAAATTTTCGCGGGGCCCGATCTGGAGAATTGTCCTGGGGCCCGATCTGGCTCTCGGCGGCCCTGTCGATCACAGTTCGATATGTAAGGAGAAAACATCAACAAGAAATGTAGAAATTGTTGTCAAATAATAGAAACTAATTGCCTTGTAAGTTGCGAGTTTAAGATGTGTCCTAATATATACGAGTGACATGACGGTTAACACATCAGGCAGACTTTATAGGAGACTGAAGTCGAGATCGTTTAATGCTTGCTGAGTCCAAATAACGACGAAACCGGTCCAAGAATTTCTAAATTTCTAAATCAAAGCTAGAGGCTGAAAATGATTTTCTACTCATTTCCTACTGATAATGCAATGCAATGTTGATTTAACTTTATTTCAGACATTATTACGAAAAGTATAATGTATTAATATTTTATCAGAATATCAGATATTAAAAATATCTTAAATTAACGTATGTGAATTAAAGTAACTCAATAAAACCATATTTGTAGAAGGTACAATACGACAAGATTGAGATGGCAAGTCAGAATTAGATGCGTACTGGTAAATCTAAAAATGGAAGGAGTTATCTCAGTTAACACATAGATCACTGAGACTAGAGATGGGTTGCTATTTCACAGTAGCAGGTTTTGTCACTGCTTTTTACTTGTCACTGGAGCAAAGTGCTCCACGACTCCCCAAAAAGTTGTTACTTTTCGAAGCAGGTTCCGAGAAAAAAGGAAAACTATATACGTTATTTTTTTAATTCTTTTTTTTAATAGACTTATTTTGTCTGTTCATATTCATTATAAAAAACTTAGAAATAGAAACAGAATGCAAAATGTTAATCTTAAAGTAGTAACTCAATAAGTGAATCCCCGATAATACTAAAGACAAAATTAATAATATCAATCATCTTATTTACTTTTGTCCTGGCTGTACGGTCCATTTGAAGGGTTGCCACATTTCCGAAAGTGAAAAGCGTGGCAACCGTGACGATAGAGCATTTTTATATAATCAGGCCCAAATTTTGTGACCATTTCTAAATAAAAGGGTCCTCAGCTTATTTTTCCTAAAACGAGTCGAACATTTTTATGTAATGTCCTTTTTTTCTGAAAAAAAAAGGTTCTCAACTTTTTTATATAATCATGTCCATTTTTTGTCAGCATTTCTAAAAAAAATAAGGGCCTTTTACCCGGTCTATTTTTGTATAAATCCGATTCCTCTGCGGCTTTTAAAAAGCGTGGAATTTGCATAAAAAGCATGGAATTTGCATAAAAAGCGCAATCTTGTCATACTGTATCTACTTACCAAATAAATATATAACCTTTTTAAACTAAACACTATTTAAACAAAGGTGTTTAAAAACAACTATAGTTATTAATCGCAAAAAATTAAAAACAATATAAGAAAAAACGTATTTTTTCAACTAACCAGCACTGTATAAAACAAAATACACAAAATATTTCCTATTTAGAAGCACATAATATAAACAAATCTAAAATGTATATTTTTGAGTAGTTCAAATATCAAGTATAGACGGCGCTGCGATCTTCAATATATATATATTCCAGTGGCGGTTTATGCCTTAAAACACAGGTAGTGCCAGGCTAGTGTATCACGCTTACTGAATGTTCCCCGTCGGAGGCAAAACATTTTTGGGTGCCACGCCCAAATTTTGATCGCCCTCAAACAAAAGACACGAAAAACAAAACACAAAATGCATTTTTTTGTTCACATCCACAAAATCTGTTATTTTTTAAATACATATTCTGATTAAAACCTTATACGTCTTTTGAAGCTTGACGAACTAAAGGTGGAAAGCCTTCTGCGTTTTTGTGATTTCTAAATCGGAAAGAGGTATTTAAAATTCTCGATCGATGACACCGTTTAACGTATTAAACACGTACTTTCTGTATGTATGACGTAAACGTTTTCAATTTATTGCTGTGCTAGCCGGCCGGGCCGCATATTCGGAAATCGCCGACATATTAGATACTCGGATCAGTTCGGTATCGAGAATAACAGCCTCGTAAAATCTCGACGTGTTAGACTAATACGTCGGCGATTTACAAATACGAGTTATCTAAGCATTGATGTACAATTAGATACTATTAGGATAGGTATATTGGTTTATTATCTCACATAATTAGGAAAATTTGGTAATTTAAATTTAAAAAGGTCAATTGTACATTTAACAAAAGTAAATACATTAGAAATTATTGTCGCATACATATTTTTAAAATTTAAAATTAATTTTTTATTTTTAAGTAAAAAGAAATGTGCTAATCCTGCAGTTTACGTTTTCACGGATTGTGCATGCGCCATCCTTGTGTTCACTAGAATAACGAAGTATAATTTAGAGGGCAAGGAAAATGTTTGGAAATTCACAAAAATATTCTATAATTGTAGAATATTTTGAATATCGTGAAACACCGACTTTCTTTGTTCCCAAAATTCAAAAAAGAAATTGATAATGCAAGTATGCTGACGCATGCGCAACATGCGGCGACGTAAATAGAAATACCGAAAATTTAATGTACCTATACTGCTTCTTTATTATTTCCTCCTAATCTCACATTATTTTTAACACACGTCGCCAACGAATGGGGTGCTTTCGTAACTTTATTTTTAATTACCTGATGTTCGAAATTTGTTTTTGAATGCAGTTTCAGGGGTAAATGGAGAACATTGGAGAATATGCATTGATCATGTTAAGAAGGTAGAAAATTCATTTTCGAAAGTGTATATAGCAATAGAAAACTTAATAGACCCTATAATAATATTCCTCAGAAAAGACAATGATAATGATACCAGTAGTTCTTGATTTTAGGTACTAAAGTGTTACTTTTAATGCCAAGAGATTAAAAAAAGTTTAATCCCATTAACAACATAATCCTTCTTGGTATTTATTGGTTAAATTTAATTCGTTCAATAATAAATTGCAACAATTTTGTCAGAAGCATGGAATGTGGCGTTATATCCCTACTTTTACTGCACTCCTCTTTTATTTAGACTATGGGCAATAGAAAAAGGAAACAAAACTAAAATTGTCTCTGATGAGTGATGATTAATGTCCAGTAAACAAACATTTCTTATCGCTTGTTTCATAAATCGCAGACGTATTAGTTCTAACACGTCTGGATTTTACGAGTTTGTTATTCGCGGCATCGAACTTTTCCTTGTTTCTAACGTGTCGACGGTTTACGAATATGCGGCCGGGCCGTATGTAGTATAATCAGTCCAGTTAGTTGAGTCAATCGCTTTAATTATTTGTTTTGTCTTGGTATAACATGTTCTCTTTTCTGTGGAATAACACGATGCGAATTTGTTTGTCGGCGTCAAATTACATAGTGATAAATAATTTATATATGTAATAATTATTGAACTAAAATAAAAAATAATATATTGACCGACATATTTTGTGCTAGTGCCACGGCATTTGGCCCCTTAGGACAAACCTAATATAATTCACTATATTTTACAAAATTGGAGTTTCAACCAGATCCGGCTGCGTCAGTATCCAGTTTTGAATCAATTTTCTTCTTTATACTCTATTTTTTTTCTTGTTTAATTGCCCTCGTTAATTTTAGCTTCTGTTTTGCATTGATATGGTTGTTTTTTGCATTTATTTGCAGGATGCATAGGCGCCAAAGTCCGACTTCACGACAAGAATCAGAAATGGCGGTCAGAAATTTAAGAGAATTAAACGCAGCTGGGAATGTCGGAGATCCTGTCGAACGCCTTCGATTGTTGTGCCTTTCTAGAGGAGCAACAGGGATATTAGGTTTGGGAAGGTAATAAAAAATTACGCATTTGGAACCCTATGGAAATACATATATAATTCAAGCTCCAAATAACGTAATTATATCAGATGATTCTTTAGAAATAAATTTAACTCTTCCCAAATGTAACCCAAAATGATCAATCCGGTAGTCGACTTTGACATTTCTCTAAATTATATTAATATTATTAATTTATATAATTAGTTCAAAGTCTAGAGTTTTTGAGGACGCCTATTATAAATAGTATAATATTAGTTTTTCAACATTGAAAATGCAGATTCAAGATGACAGAAAAGGTCCCGAAACATCACACTTCGATGCTGAGAACCAAATTTTTATTCATATTATTAAAACAAAAATAACATCAATCATAGGTAGAAAATAATCTTTATAGTAAGCGGCAACGTCATTCAAAAGCAAACATTTTTGTTCATTTAAAAATAGGTTCTCAACGTCGAAGCACAGCTTATACAATACAGCTAAAACACTCTCTTGGCGGCAACGGTTTGCGTCGATTCCGTCGCGCATTGCTTAAACTCCTCCTTCGGACGGAAAAGACGGCTTTGGCGTTCAGAATCGTACTTAGGTAAGGATTGAGCCGTGCATATAATTCCGTTGATTGCATAATTTCATTGAGCCTATAATTTCGTTGATTTTGTTTGAGCTACCTGTTGTGTTAAGTTAAAGGTGCTGTTATTATTTTGGTGACTCTTTAACTGTGAGTAGAATGAGTGAAAAAAAAAATCATTCTGTCTGTGCAGTCAAAAGCTGTTTTAATAAGGGTTATACCTACAAGAAAACATTCTTTCGTTTTCCCAAGGACCCAAACCGGTAAGTACCACATTCTAAGAAATTTTCATTAATAATAATAATAATAATAATAATATAATTTATACAGGATGTGCCATTAGTGCGTAATTGTTCAATAGTTGAATTTGTGTTGTAGACACGCAAAAAAAGTTTTAAATAAAAATTATATGGATTTGAAAAATACATATTTTAAAAATATTTTTGAATATTGAATTGCAAATCAAAATGTATGTTTTTTAAATGGAACACCCTGTATTTTATTTTATTTTTAGAATGGTTTGGTAATACTGTATTTAACCCTAAAATGTATTAAAAAATATTAGTGTTGCCAAGCAATTAATTTTTTTTTAAATTAGAGAATGATGCAGACCCCAAATTAAATTATCATAATTTAGGTAGGTTTACATTGATTTCAAAATTGTTTAATATACAGACTTATAAAATACTAAGCTAACGAATAGTGGTGATAAAACTGGTTTATTTTATACAGAGTGTTTTAAAACATGTCTTAAATATGGCTAATTTTAAGTTCAATTTACTTAATTTTTTCAAACAAAACACCCTGTATATTATTTTGGCCTAAAATTCCTTATAAATTTGCTTATTTATCTATACCAAAATATTAGCCAATAACACATAAACTTTGTATCCCATGAGTGCGTAATTGATCGATAGCTGTTTTATTAGTGGAAATACGAAAAAAAAATTATATAAATTTGTATGACCATGTTTAATAAATATTCTTAAATATACAGGGTGTTCCATAAACGAGGGGAGTTGATGAAACTTATACATTTTTAAAGCAAAACACCTTGCAGGTAGTCATACATATTTGATAGTTTTCACATCGTCAAACCATTTTAGTAGACTTCATTTATTTGCTATAGGGTATATAGGGTGTGTCAAAATGGGGAGTAACGGTTTTCTCACGTTTTTAAATGGAATACCCTATAAATTATACCACCGACTAATTGATACAGGGTAATCCATTTAAAAAAATAGAGAAAATCGTAACCTCACGATTTGACACACCCTATATACAACATAGCAAATGAGTGAAGTTAATTAAAATTGTTTGACGATGTGATAACAATCAAATATGAATAACTACCTGTAGGGTGTTTTGCTTTAAAAAAGTATAGGTTTGGTCAGCACCTCGTTTATAGGCCACCTTGTATATTTAGGGGTAATTGTTAAATATGGCCATACAACATTTATATTAAATTTCTTTTTGTATTTCTGATAATAAAACAGCTATCAATCCATTACGCACTAATGGGACACCCTGTATATATGTTATTGGCTAACATGTTGGTATCGTTGAATAGGTAAATGTATTAGGAATTGTATGTCAAAATAATATACATTTAAAAAAAATTGACTAAATTGAACTTAAAATTAGCCATATTTAAGGCACGTTTCAAAACACTTTTAATAAAATAAACCAGTTCTATCACCACTATTCGTTAGCTTAGTATCATATAAGTATGTATATTTAACAATTTTTAAATCAGTGTAAACCTACCTAAATTATGATAATTTAATTTGCGGTTAGCATCATTCTCTAATTTAAAAAAAATAATTGTTTGGCAAAACTGTAATATTTTTTTCAAAACATGCTAGGGTTGAATATACTGTTAACAAGCCATTCTAAAAATAAAATATAGGGTGTTCTATTAAAAAAAAACAAATTTTTATTTGCCAGGCAAAAAACGTCTATAACACAAATTAAAATATGGAACAATTACGCCCTGTATAAACAGATTCGTTTATTGACTTACATTAGGTTTAGGCTGTTTTTATTTTTATTAATTCCTCCTAGGTGCTAAAGTTACCTATTGAGCTAGGAATTCTAAATTTGTTTGTGTAGATGATAGTCTAATAATTAACTTATTTAAACTTAAACACATGATTTTTTTCAGGGCTAGGATATGGGCAATGAAAGCCAATCGGGAAGACTTTTTGGAGAAATTGGACGATCTATATAAAAGTTACAAGCTGTGTGAATGTCATTTAATTACGAGTATTAAAACTAAAATCCTAAAAGAATCGGTGAAGATGAGGACAGAGCATCTGCCTTCCACGAGAAAAGCCCGGGATCGAATCTAGGCCGGGGACTAATTAAATTAATTTTTTTTAATGTTTATTTTATAAATTAGTAAAATTCGTAAATTATTTTAAAATTAGTTATTTTGTCTAAATAACATAAAATAATTTATTTTAATTTGTAGATTTTCGTCAGTGGGTCGTAGAAAAAATATACTGTACAACTCGAGTGGATTGTCCATATCCACTCTTGTTGCACAATTTACTAATTATTTGTTTTCTTGGTTTAATGTTTACATCAGTAAATAGGAACTAAATTAATTTACTTTTCGAGTTTTCTTGTAAAAATCAATATTACTTTCTCCAAGTAAAAATTTAGTACCTACCTAAAATAGGTACTAATTATATAATTTCGCATAATATTGTAATCTAAATTTCACATTAGTATCAAGTTTCAAAATTCTCTACTTCGGTACGGTCAGATAAAAATATAATATATAAATAAAAACTGTCAAATTATTAATTCTACAAATCTTTATGAATAAAAATACATCTAAATAAAACCGATATTGTTAAAATAAAAGCACAAGTTACCGATTCTTTATAATAACCCAGAATATCATCGAGTTCCCAGACCTCAGTCAGTCGAAGCAGTCGTTTATCTAGGTATAAACACTATAAACCCTTTGCGCGATGAATGACGACACTTGCTAGACACACGGGGTACCACTTGATTTGCATCCACGGCCACAATTTGTCGTGAAGTGACTGTTTTAGCTTAAAACATCTGTTAACAAGGATATTACTAGCCACATACAAATTATTTTATCTCTAATCCGAAAGAAGTGCTATTATTCGTAATATTTATATTTAAATAATTTTTTTATTTATATTTGATAGATTTAAAACAAATTTAAAACTTAATTTCTCAAAACTTACTTAATGTGGCATGTAACCAACCTTATTACGCCGAGGTCTCCAATTATTTCAATAATAAATATATTTTTTAATCCGGGCCCGACTTTTCCGTCGAATCTAACAGAGATAGCACCATTCCGTCTCGCTTGGTTCTCGACCGCCACATCAAATACGCCGACACGGGTGGTCGAAGTGTCCTGTTGCCCATTTGCTCGGGAGCTTCTCTGGCTGCTTGAACCCGAATTTTTTATTTCGAAAAAATAATATTCCATTTGTAATAAGTAACCCAAAAAATCTTAGAAATTTTTCTTTTCTGCAGAAGTTTTTTAGACGCTATTGCGTTAATGTTTTAAAATTAATTATGCCATATTTGTGAATATTTTTTTCCAATACATGAGAACCAACTTTAATTTAAAAAAAAATTCAAATATAATTAATTGACTTAATTAGGTGTACCAGATACCAAATTTTTTCGTAAAATAAATAGTGTTACATAAAATATAAAATTGTAAGGTAGGTAACACTTAGGACCTGAACTGATTAAAAAATTAATTAAACATATAATTTAACGGAAATGTCAAACTTGGACACTGGATTGATCTTTTGGAAATTTTGGAGTATATTTGCGATGAATTAAGTCTTTTTCTAAAGAATTATCTACTGAGGTATTTATTGCTCTATTGATGAAGCAAAATAAACAAGTGATTGCAAAAATAAACAAAAACTATACTCGCATTTTCTGTCATTGTAGATTATTTAGAATAATGGATGACGACGGTAGCAGAAATTTAAATCAAGAAGAATTCTTACATGGACTCAAAGAAGTAGGGTTAGAATTATCGGAAGATGACACCAAAGAAATATTTCAGAAATTCGATACAAACGGAGATGGAAGTATTAATATTGAAGAATTCTTAATACACATTAGAGTAAGTACCTATCTATCAACTATCTCTAGTGTAACCCATTTGCTGCTTAGACAAAGTGACCACATTTCACTAAGTGTAATTTTATGACTGTTAATATTAAAGGTTATGCTATTAAGCACAGAACTGTCGAAATAAAGATGAGACACTTAAAATTATGTATTCACGTGAGAAAAATAAAGCGAGACTCGTAAATCGGCTGACTGTCTGTCGTGATCGATGGATACTTTTACCACTATAATAGTAGGCTGGCGCAGACTGTTCTACCTCTGTCCTGTCTAATAAATAGCATCGCTTATTCTATACTGTTTTTCTGGCATCATTGAGGGAAAGTTAACAAATTGTATATTAATGCGGTCCATTAGTGATGACATAAAAATTAACGAACAAATTTTAAAGTTGATTATAGAACACAAAACATATCCAGTTAAAGAATTGTTACTATATCATTTAAGTGATTTTAGGTATCAAAATATATGAAGTTATCAACAAAATTGTTTTAAAAGTAGAGCTTAAAAAACTCAGGCATGACAGAGCGTGCAATTCTTCTCTTTAAGTGTCAGTTTAGATTTAATTAAGAGCGGTGCGTAGTTATCACGCATATGACTCGTAACGGTCTTTGTCGGTCGTGTCTTTTGCATCTTTTTATTTTTATCGATTATAAGCAGGTCGGGTTGGATTTAGCCAAAACACTGCGGCTTCTTTGATCTATTGCATTCCCCTGATTTTCACGTATAGTGGAATAGTGCCTTTGATTTATTTTACTAGTTCCCTACCAAGTTTTCTAAGGCGTTCTTTCCGATTCTAGACCGAAAAGGGTGAAAAGCAAGAGCTTCGCATTCGAAGATAACATTGTATGAGGTTACTTCCTCGTCCATGCAGAATCTACACGTATTGGATCATTGTGTAATCCCATCACATGAAGGTGTTTCAACAAGCAGTGACCCGTTAGTATTCCGACAACGGTCGATTAAGAGGCCTTGAGAGCTGTAGCATATCAGAAAACATGCGTGTGATTGGTACCCTCCGCATGAGCTTACGGATTCTGTGTCCTGCCAGTGCATTTGGTATTTAGTGGTTATCCACCTGTTCACTGCCTGCCGAGCAGAGGTTTCGCTTATCCCATTTACAGGTTCAGATCCTGTGAATGGTAGTTCTGATCTTTCTTTAGCGACGTCATCAGCCATTTCATTTTCTACGATATCTGTATGTCCTGATCCTGACGATAGTTTTACTTTATTATGGGTAGCTAGATCATTAGGTATTCTTTATAAAAAGTCGAGCATGGTCTAAAACCTAAAATACAACCATCAGATATCAAATTTTATCAGTTGTATAAAGAATAAAGGTACTCTACTCTTGAATAAAACTAATATTTTTTGACAAACCTCGTATACCACTGAAAACATTTGATATTTGATGACTGTATTCTAGGTTTTAGATAATGCAGAACTTTTTATGAAGAATAACTTTTTTTTTTCCTAAAATTAATAATAAAAAAGTTTTCCAGGGGTGGGTGGCTCAGTGGTAGAGTCTCTGCCTGTGGATCCAAGGGTCCCAGATTCGAATCCCACAGTTGGCCGGGATTTTTTCATTTAATTTAATTATTTAAAATTAATTCTGATGCCTTGGTAGGATTCCCCACTCGACCATTCACTGTTGGGTTCTAATTAACAGTGCTGTTCCTAAAGTGGCGCTGGGAAACAGTAACAAAGCCTGCACAGAACACGAGGCGAAATAACCCTGGTAGTTAAAGCCGATGACACACACAAAAAAAAAGTTTTCCATATGATTCCAACTTAGGGGGACATACTGCATACATTTACACTAATTTTTACGTTTTTAAAACAATATGTACCTATATTAAAAAACTCACAACGTTGATTTTGAAATCAGTAACAGAATTACTTGTTTTTGTTTGACTCACTAACGTCATATTAATGCGGCGTATTTATTGCTAATATTTTCAAAATATATAAATTACCAAGAATTATTCTCAAAGGTATTGACAATTCAGGCTAAGCGATACACCCTGTGATGAAACGATTTATAAGATTCAGAGGTGAATTCTTGTATTTGTATTATTTAAATGATAAGATATTGGAGATTGCTAAATAGATGTATAACACATTCATATTAATACCTTCATTATTTGTTTGAATAAAAAAACATTCAGAAAGTTGAACTAATTATTTATGGATAACAAAAAAGCTAAATAATTACCTGTAATAATAATAATAATAATTTGAAATAATACAAAAATGGAAATGTTAAAAAAAATAAAAATCTAATTTCTATACATAATAATAAGGGTGATTTATCATATAAAATAATTGCAGGTACCTAACGAGAACATAATGTATTTCATTTAAAAGCCATCATTATCAACGAGAATATATGTATATAAATGAAATGAAATGTCATCGGTAAAACATTTTTATTTATGGTGGCATAGATGTTAATAAATATTTTCAAGCAGGAAAATTATTTTTTTACAGCCACAAGGATATTGTAAAACGAAAAAGTATGATATATACTGCGTTTAACTAAACGAATATATTTCATATGTCATATCCATTCTAGGTAGAGGAAACACTGCAAAAAAATGAAATCCACCAATCACAGTTCATATTTTGATCACCAAATACTATTATTTTTAAAATTTTAAATAAGTGACAATTCTGTCAAATTAATTGTCAGTATATTTTTTAGTTATTGAGATTAAATATACATTAAAATGATTTATTTTTGTGTAGAATCGATACATAATAGAATTTCTATTTTTGTTTCACCCACATTTTGAAATAAATCAAACTATATGAAACTAATTTAATTATGAATATTAAAACTAAAATCTTAAATCTGGCGGTGCAGGTAGACCCGCATTTAAATCTCGGCCAGGGACTAATAAAATTAAATCTTTTTTTTCATGTTTATTTTATTTCATAAATTAGTAAAAGTCATAAATTATTTTAAAATTAATTATTTTGTCTTAATAACCTAGAATACATTTTTCTTCGTTAAAACTCGTGCAAAAAGCATCATTACTTCACATCCTGTATATTATTTGCATAAGATTCATATTTATTTCAACTTAAAATAATTATTTTCACTTAAGACTTACAATAAATGACCAGTGACCACTCAAATAAAATCCTTTAAATGAAATTTGAGAAACTGAATAAATTATTTGACGTTTAAAAACTACAAGCTATAGAAAAAAATATGGTTTTCCATTTGACAATCATGGCTATTCGGTGCATTAAGTTTAGCTCCATAAGAAATGAATTGCATTTTAAAAATACTGGTATTTAAAGCATTAAAATTATATCGACTATTCTGAAAATCAATACGTTCTCCGCTGGAAGAAATTATTAAGTAAAATCCAAACCGCAAGTCTATTGGAGCTTCGTTTTGTTCTCGGACTAGAGTGGTCGGAAACGTGGAGAAAAATATTAAAACATGCGGCTAAGAAAAATTTCTCATCGGCACGAATGCAATACTGAGGCTCCATGGGTAGGGGTTTCAGTAATTCAAATTCTTCTATTGGTCCACAAATATAAAAATTTAGAGCCAGATGACCATTGACCAATGGATAAGTTAAATAATATTGAGAAAATACCCAAATATTTAGTACAAAGTAAAATAAAAGTCAAAAAAGCAAATAATAATAATATTAATAATACTCTCCCTAATTCACCCCCTTACGAGTGAATTTCAACCCCTGAAGTCGACTGAACGACTTGTGTAGGGGAAGGGACGGCTATTATTATTTGCCGTGGCGCTCCGGGGCGACTTAAAGATGATTGATGGTGCCATTTGACTTATAGGTGAGGAAAACCCGGAAAACCTCACCCACCATCATAGAAACGGTAATGCATGGCGATTTTTTAATCTGCATGTCATATCAACAGAAATTCAATTTCTATTAATATGGCACACATCAAATCCTAAACCGAACTATGCAATTTAATTAAAAATCCACATGGTCTGGTCTGGGATTCGAAACCCAGCAGTCTCAGACTCATAAACTTGCCTATAAATGAATATAAGCGCGTTAGACCGCTACACTACCGACCCGATAACACAATACATTAGGTTTTAGTGTTTAAAATGATTATAAAACTTGTCTAGAGTGTAAAGGCGGGTACAGAACTGAGTACGTAGGCGTATGAGGCAAGCCGAGGACGCATGAGCAAGGAGATGTGGACGGGTTTTCGAGGCGCGGCAAATTGCCTCGTTGTGTGCGCCGTATGACCTCGTTCCGATCCGTTTGTTGGCGGTACATCAAAGGGAGGCAATGCGCAGTACGTGCTCAGTCTGGACGGAGAATTTGTACCATACAGCACCGTACAGATTATAGCGAGTTTTTAGGATTTATTTTGCATGGAGTGGAACCAGAACAACGTTTCGCATCTCCTGGATTTAAATAATCAGCGTGATATCTTAAGAGAGCCAACCGTCAGTTTTATTACAACATCATCATCAAAAAAGAATATCCTTGGCAGGAAATCGGCCATCGATTCCTTCCTCTCTTTTTCTCTTTTATGTTATGTTTTAAATTATAAAACATGCACTCAAATCCGCGACGTCATCCTTCATTTTTGTTTTAATTTTACGAATGTTCCTGGTATACGGTTGCGTGCTCGCGAATTTACTGGATCAGTTGCAAACAGCGCCTTGTGCGTCCACCATTCGTGTATTCAAAATGCAGCGCACGAGGCATTCGGTTCGGCCCCGGCTTGCCTCATACGCGTACGTGCACAGATCTGTACCATCCTTAAAGATGAGTTATACCCAACAGCCTTTTTGATTCATTTTCCGTTTAAATAAATTTCGAGATCTATTATTTTTTCAAATTATTAGGTATGCTAGGACTCATGTCGCATGTCATGCGATTAGCAATTGATTTCACAGAAAAAAACAATCTTTCGGAAGTAGCGCATTAAATTTCATGTCAAATAGACAACACGTACTTTTAATTAATTAATTATAGTTAGTCATGTCGCAACGAGTGTCGCATGTTATACAGGCGACCATAAATATTGGTTCCGCCGAAAATTTGTGAAAACCCAGTTTACCGTAGTTAAACTTAAATTTCTGAAAAAAGCCAAAAATGTTCACAAACATGAGTAAAAGTTTTTTTCCGGAAGAGCGTTCGACCCAAAATGTTCACTAAATTTCCTGACAAATGTGTTTAAGGATCGGGAAAATGTTGATGACAGATAGTGAATACTCGAATTTTTAGTTTTTTTTTGAAAATTTGTTGGAAGGAAAATTCTAGAAACAAAATTCGATTTTCGCAACAAACAGATGGACAACACGTATTTAGGATTTTTATTAAAACAAAGATGGAATTCTTGATAATGAAAAGTGTAAGCTTTACAATTTAAGCGTACCTTCGAATATATGGAGTGATCCACAAAAAATGTTTCTAAAGGGCTTGGAAAAATTAATTTCTGTCTACAAACAGAAGAAAAGTATAGGAATCATGATTTTTTTTTACCTCGAGAGTTCGACGGATTTTTACTTTTTAGGGTCCCCTGAATCAATTTTGACTATTTTCGCGATAATGTCTGTGTGTGTACGATGACTCAAAACCGGAAAAAGAAAAACACTAAATTTTATTTTTTCTTCAGCCACCACTGAGCGATTCAAGAAAAAAAGTAATAGACGAAGCGTTTCGAAAAATGGATAAAACGGGAGACGGCGTAATAACGATAGATGATTTAAGAAACGTTTACAACGTAAAAGCGAATCCTCGTTATATTGCCGGCGAAGATAGTGAAGAATCGATCCTGACCAGATTTTTAGGCAATTTCGAAAACGAATCAACCAAAGATGGCCAGGTAAGCTAAACTAAATTGATGATGCTATATAACAATATAACTAATAGTGATCCACAAAAACTGGTTTCTAAAGTAGATAATCATCACAAAGGCTGATGCTCGACTCAGTTTGTTGAATGAAATCCAAACTATCATTTAATAAAAAAAAAGAATTGTTTGCTCCAATATGCGTAATTTTTTCCATTGGGTACTTTAGAAATATTTTTGTGGATCACACCATTCTAAAATCTTCAACAATACCCACGTAACCAAATTGATGTCATCAGTTGGTCAAAAGTAAATTAATAACTTCAGCAGTAGATAACCTCAAAATACTAACGTTTTTAACAGAACTGACAATTTGTGATAAGTAACTTGATCTCACCCTGTATATCTTCGATGAATGGTTGTGGTAAATCATATTTATAGATTTGAAGGGCTAATCGATCATGAATCTTTTGCTTATCATCTTCATGAAAGATAAGAGGTGAATAAAACGAATGATATAACAATTTGTTCACTTTATCCTGTTAATAAAATCGGTTTACACTTTCTGTTGTAATTACATTGAATGGACTGGAGACAAAGCCCAATTTTAGTATTATCCGAGATTTTGTGAAGAATGATAAATCTATACTACTCGTATATTCCTATGTTTGTTATGAAAATATATGATACAATGCTCGACGTGAGGAGTTCTCTTTTTCAGGGTCAGAGAGAATGTATCTCTGTTTCAGGGTGCATTAGATTATTGGCACCCCCAATTTCTCTACTGCACAAAATCCTGGTGTCAGTGACTGGTTTCTGTTCGTTGTTGGAACATACTTTGTTATGAAACTTATGTTTAATAATTATTAAATAATCAACCTTGCACATGATTGCAACTTGAAACAAATTGTCGACATAATTAAACAAAGTGTTATGTACAGGACGTTATTCAAGTAATTAATTAAAATTAAGAAAAATATGAATTTATACGCTTACAGCACAAGAACGAGTACGAAGAAACACGAACGGACCGTCAATCGGGCTAGGTGGGACCACGTAGTATTCAACGTCAATGCTCGGCGCAAATTACGAACTGTCGTTGTTTTTATTATGAAACGTAGCCATTGTTGTAATTTAATTAATTGAATAATTTTTTTTTTGGAGGGTGGGTGGCTCAGTGGTAGAGTCTCTGTCTGTGGATCCAAGGGTCCCAGGTTCGAATCCCACCTTTGGTCAGGATTTTTTTATTTAATTTAATTATTTAAAGTTAATTCTATTGCCTTGGTAGGATTCCCCACTCGACCTCTCACTGTTGGGTTCTAATTAACAGTGTTGTTCCTGAAGTGGCGCTGGGAAACAGTAACAAAGCCTACACAGAACACACATGATTGAGAATTTAAAACACAACCTTGAGACTGGCATATTAGGTATATACACCTAGGCCATAAATCGAAAAAAAAAAAAAAAAATACGTGTGCCACTCGGGACTGCCGCGGTAAAGCTATTGCATAGCATTTTTTATCAACTTATACAATTATAATTATTTACTTATTTTATTTATGCAGTATTTTTTTCTTTGATATTAATTCAAGTTTTTTCTTTGATATTAATACAAGTTACACTTTTTGAGCGTGGTGACCGATAAGAAAACAATTTTTTTTCTTTTCTTGAATAAATGAGAAGTTGTTTAAACTATTTTTATTATCTTACAATACATGTAGGTTATTCAGGAATTTTTATCATTGAAACTATAGGTTTATGGTAACTGAAATAAGAAACATAAGTTTGAGACTTGATATCCTCTAAATATCTGGAAAATACTGCGTCAATATGGTGGTCCCATATTTTGTTGTGGATTCTTGTGAATCATTATTCATTTTCAAATTCAATTTTTCCGAAATTGTGTCTAAAAGAGATAGAATCAGTTATGAGCAGTTAGCAGCTAGTCTACACGCATACGCCTAGTCGCACGCACACAAACACCGTGCCGAAGTCTGCCGAACTGAAACGGCGTTAGACGATGCACCGCTTTCAACGCCGCACCGCTGTGCCGGTCGGAGTGGGGGGTGTTAGGTTTATTTTCGTTACGGAATTTCTTTTTCAATTTTTCGATTTTTCGACTTTTTCGGTTTTTCGATTTTTCGAGGGTTTAGGTTTGTTTTCGTTACGGAATTTCTTGATTCAGTCACCGCGCTCAAAGCCCGCGATAAAATCTGTGCAATAGCTTAATAATGAAATAGTTAACACTGATAAAATAAAGATTAATATTTTTTCTACACCCGTATTATAATAATGCACTTATATGCCCATAATCCGTTTCATAATGATACCCATTATGATACAGATTTTTCATTACGATACATATTTTTAATCAATAGAAACCTACAATTTTTCAATCAAGCATGCTGTTTGACGTTTGTCCTAGGTTCCTATGTAATTGTTTTAGTTGTCAAAACGTATTAAATTTTCGTAGATAGCTAAACTTCGATAATTATAAAATTAAAATGTCTGATATCAGCGATATAGAAGACTCCTCCACACATATCGGAGAAAGCGGAAAATACAGTACAAAATATTTTGCCGCAAAAATCTAGGGAAATACCAATACCCGAAGTAATACCATTAATTACAATTTTGTAGAATTTTTCATAGAAATACGAGTAATTATTGTTATTGTGTTCAATACCAATATAAATATAATATTTATGGGTCTTGATTATTTATCGGGTGTAGAAAAAATAGCGTATGCAACTCTCATGTAATGGTTATTACATGATCGTTGCATAATATACTATTATAAATCTTGCAAAAAAAAATTAATATCTAATATTTACGCCAGCCGGGAACATTTGTGATACCAATTTATTAGAAGTCAGAGAAAGCTCTTCTAGTTCTTGTATTGCGTAAACGTTCCAGTCCGCAGACGTATATTTAACTCCGCTTCATACTAATACGAATAGGGTCAGATAAAACCTTCCACGGCTTTCAAAACGCCGCACCGCTGTACCGGTCGGAGTGGGGGGTGTTTTTTTTCTCTCCTGGGCTCGTCTGACTATGTGTCTCCGAATAACACTGAAGCCTATTGGCTTATTGTGTTTTACCCCATGTTAGTTCATAGCACCCACTCTATCACCTTTGTACCTTGTACAAGTTTGTACAGATCCTTGAGTGAGTGGGTTCTATACGTTGTTGGATCAACCTGGGGTTGTCCAAAAAGAGCCTGTCTTTTGCGATCTAGAGCTTCGCATTCGCACAGTATGTGTTTGGCCGTTTCTGGTTTCTTGTGACATAGTCGGCACATGAGTTCCCCATTGTACATGCCAATTTTGTTCAAGTGTCCCTTTACTGGGGCGTGCCCAGTCATGAACCCTGTTATCACTTTCAACTGGTTCCTATTCATTAAGAGTAGTTCTCCAGTTCTTTTGGGACATGGTCTGCCTATGAAGGCTTTTCCATGTGCCTGTTTTGGGGTGCTTCCCCAATAGTTGATATGTTTTTCCCGAATCCAGTCATTTATAAAACCCCGGACTGTACTTTTTGGTACTCCTGGGTTTGTGTCTGGTTCCGGTGTTTCTTCTGAACCTCTTTTTGCAAGTTCGTCAGCCTTTTCGTTGCCTTCGATCCCTTTGTGACCTGGCACCCAAAATAGTTTTACTCTATTTCGGTCTGCCAGTGTTCTTAGTTCTTCGATGCATTCCCATACCAGCCTCGACGTAACTTTCTGACTCGATATGGCCTTAAGTGCCGCTTGGCTGTCTGACATTATTTGAATATGCTGATTTTCGACAGCTCTTTCATTGTTCGTTTTTGCACATTGCAAAATTGCGTATACCTCGGCCTGAAATACCGAGGAATGTATTCCTATAGCATAGCTATGGTTAGTATCAGGGTTTTTGGAGAATACTCCTGCCCCAGTGCCTTCCGCAGTCTTAGACCCGTCTGTATACCAGATTTGTTCCTGTCGTTGGGCATTGGGCTCCCTTATGGTGATCTCCGCTCTTTCCTGTATTAAAACTTCAAAGGGAGTATTAAAAGAGTACCTCTTGGTTAAGTGGTCTGATCTCATGTCTAGCACGTCTCCTGTCACTAACCTTGAGATACTCATGTGACCTGGCCTAATGTCAAGATTTCCCAGTGTATTCCCTAATCTGTAAGCACCTAATCTTGCCTCCCCTTGTATCACATAGTGAAGAGGTGGGAGTCCTATTAGTGCTTCCATTGCAGCAGTGGGGGTTGTTTTCATTGCCCCCGTTATTCCGAGGCAGGCAAGTCTTTGTACCTTGCTAAACCTCGTTATTGCTTTCCTTTGCTGTGTCTTTGGCCACCACACCAAAGCTGCGTATGTTATTATGGGTCTCACCACCATGTTATAAATCCAATATACCATGTCTGGTTTTAACCCCCATTTCTTTCCAAAGGATCGCCTTGCCATCATTAATGAGGTTTCCGCTCTCCTTGTGGTTCTTTCTAGATGCTGGTTCCAGGTAAGTCTCGAGTCAATCATAACCCCGAGATATTTTACCTCCCCCTTAAGCTGGATGCTTGCACCTCTTAGGTTTAGAGGCCCTAGTCCCTCCAATTTCCTCCTGCGGGTGAATGCAATTATGTCAGATTTGTTTGGGCTAATGTTTAGTCCTTCCGCCTCTGTCCATTTTGTTACTATATTTAGAGCCTCTTGCATTCGATCTCTTACTATAGTGTTGTATTTTCCCTGTGCCATGATCACTAGATCATCGGCATATCCCAGGGTTCTATGTCCCTTATCTTTGAGAGCCCACTACAAGGTTCCACAGGAGTGGAGACAGCACTCCACCCTGTGGACATCCTCTCGCTACCCGTGCCGCTGTTGACTCTCCCATAAGGGTTGTGTGCATAGTTCTCTCCCTTAACATAGAGTCGATCCAGGACACGCATGTGTCCTCGATTCCTCTGTGTTTGAGAGATGTAATGATTGATTCAACGGAGGTATTGTCAAATGCACCCTCGATATCCAAGAATGCTCCCAGCATTACCTCCTTGTTTTCCAGTGTGTTCTCCACCCTTTTTATTAGTTGATGGAGAGCTGTTTCAGTTGATTTCCCTGCACTATAGGCGTATTGGTCTTGGTATATTGGCCTTTGAACCAATATCCCGTTTCTAATATGCCTATCTAGCAGTTTTTCCAAAGTCTTAAGTACGAAGGACATAAGACTTATTGGTCTTAGGGACTTTGCCGTTTCCTGTCCCATTTTCCCAGGTTTTGGTATAACAGTTACCCTAATATTTCTCCAAGCTTTTGGTATGTGTCCAAAGGCCAGGCTACTTCTGAGTATGTTACAGAGTCTGCTGTATAAAATATCAGGACCTCTTTGTAACATTATTGGATAAATCCCGTCCATGCCCGGTGATTTATATGGTTCGAATGAGCTAATTGCCCTTTTCAGTTTATCATAGTTCACCACTTGTTTGGCTATCCTCCAATCTTCCCTGTTGGCTCTATTATGAGCTTCCAGTCCGTTTAGATTCCGGTTAGCCGGTGTGTGTGCTATGGTTTGTGCACCAGGGAAGTGAACCCTGAAGAGTTCCCTTACTGTTTCCTTCCCTGTGATTGTGTACTCCCAAGAGTGGGGGGTGTTAGGTTTATTTTCGTTACGGAATTACGAAATTTCTTGATTCGGTCGCCACGATCAAAGCCCGCGATAAAAGTATGAATTAGGGCTTGAAGCTTCTATATCAGTCTATCTATATTTTTCAACACATCTGGCGCGGTTGATGTTTTGATTTGATTGGCTTGGGCACTTCACTAAGAATTAGTTTGTTAAACGTCCAAACAAGATGTCCGGCCTGTGGTAAAAGAGAAATGAAAAATGATACTATTGTTTGTTAGGTTGTATTTTTCACACCACATTCAGCTCATTCAAGTGGCTTGCAACTCGTTACGAATTACCGCTGTATTGGATGATTTCGAAGTTAGAATTCTTGGTATGCGACAGGGCCGGCGTTAGTGTCGTAGATATTTAAACATCACTAAAAAAACCATTTCCATTAAAATTCCTGTTTTACCAGATCATGTGAGATATGTGTATAGACCTTTTCATCACAATTTCTTTTTGTGCGCATGTGTCAATATCGGCCATCTTTTTCGTACTGTTTTTGTTAACAAGCATGTTAAAATGCCCACGCGAAAAAAATTATAATCGATAAATATTAATTTAGGTATATTCATTTAAAAAAAGCAAGAAAAAGTAAAGTAATAATAAAATACATTTTTGCAATCAATTATAATTATGTTATTTGTACGGAAACGAAACGGTGTTGTTATGGAGTATGTAAAAGTGACACACAGTATAAATCATTCAAAGGCAAATTATTTCATAAATTTTCCAAAGCCTTGACTGCAACATCGTTAAAAAAATCAAATTAACAGGCCAATAATCCATATTAAAACATGTTCAAAAAGCGCAAAATGTGCATTAGGTGTAAAAAAATGTGGTCGAAGTGACAACGGTTTTCGATGTATTGATGATGTTACTAAAGATACTTATATTTGTTCACTACATTTTCATGGAGAAAATGGTCCAACAGAAGAAAATTCTTATCTGGTATTACACAATATTTTTTTAATATTAAATAATACTTCGGTATACACAGTAATATGATTAAAAATGTCATATTGATCCTCAAAATATTAAATCATTTATTTTATTAATCATACTAGTGATTAACTATCATGTTAAAGTGTTTTTGCAAGTACTAATAGTTGGTTGGCATAATTATTTAGAATGGAGTTACAATTATTATTTGTTTTCATTAATTTTTTACACAGTTAAGCAGTATTGATACACCTAACCTCTCAATCAGTCCCCTTTTTTTGTTTGTAGCAAATATCCAAAACCTTTTCAACTGCTCACAACTATGCGCTTCCACAGAGTTATAAAAAAGTTAATCACCATCTACGATTTTTTCTAATGATTAATTTTTCTGTAGAGATAATGTTGCTTTTCCAGCCATTGTCGATCAAAACAGTACGAAACTTTTGAATTACCGCTATTTCAACATGGTGGCTGCGCTTGCGCTCCTGACATGATGAAAAGGTCTGTTGAAGACTGTATATAGGCATCGTTCATCCAATAAAGTTGTATGAGTCCATTTAATTTAGTGTGTATTTCCTAGATATTATTTCAATTTTTAACCTAATTTTGTATTTGAATTTGAAAAAGGCTTATTTTAGAATGGCCTACTGAGATTGGTGTATTCATCCTTATATTTTTGAGTAATATTAGAGGGTTGACAAGCAATATTTACAGCTGTTTTCTTTACACACCCCAGGGGATTCATTTGTAATTTGAAACGATGTTCTAAACTGTGGCAGCTTAAGATCTCTTTAAAATTTCCACATATATTGTAACTTGACCTAACCTAGTTTTTGATCCCCACGAAGTGATGTTAGTAAAGCACAAATTTACGTTTAGAGTTCAATGTAGCTGTAAGGGGAGGAAGAACAAAGTAAACACAGAGATGAATTACGATTACTTTTTATTTAACACCTATTCTTTTGTACAGCCGGAATTTTAGTTTGTGCCGTTTTTAAGCATATTATTTTTATGATTGCTTTTCAATGGGTCATTTCTAACCGCAGAGCTTTTAGTTCCCATAAAGGGTAAAATAAAAGTTTGAAGTACTTTGGTATATTTGTTAGCCTCCTGATATACTGTCAGAAATTTCCACGGAAATACGGACTTTACGACAATTAATATTTATGACAACAACATCACTATCGATTCTCTAAATAGTTTAATTTTTCACAATATAAAAACCCTATAATTTTTCCCACAAAAAACGTCTATTAATGAATATCAAAAATATGAAATGAACACACAGACGCGAATTTTTCCGCTAACGAATAAGGAACCTCACAGAAAAAAAGGATATGGCTGGCAAAAGCGACTACTGGGCGCGCGTTCGTCGGGTCAACCTTAGGAGTGACTAAATCCACTACGAATGTCGCCTATAGAGTAGTATTTTTAATCAATTAGGTACACTTTATAACGTTGCGTCGTAGATATAAAATAGCTTGCGGTTACCTATACTTGCGTGGTCACTGTTTACAAAGCCGGTTTTACATGAATGCTATTTGGTGCTATAGAACCGAGCGGTAAATCGTAAATTGGTAAATAGGGCGGTGCGCAGGGAGAGTTAATACTATACGATGGTCATCACGATTTGATGCCATCAAACCCCTAGGGCGCAGTTATGCATCAATAAAAAGAAGTTTATAATAAATATCTCAAAATAGAGAAGAAAATAGTGTTGTGAAAGTTGAAGTTCGTTTGCCGAGAAATTAAAGCTTCTTGAAAATAGCATTTTTTTAAAATTCTGGTTGTATATTTTACACCAAACAAATGATGTAAGTAAGGCTCTTCGACAAAAGAATATGGATACGTACCACATCTAACCTTTTATCTTCAATACTTTCAATATCAATATCTAAGCCAACGAAAAATACATAGAATGACGAAGCACTAGAAGAAAGAGACATTAGGGGAACCAAATACAGAAGTTATTTTAGATCCTAGAGAAAAAATAAGATCACAGAATTACTTTTCAATCTTTGACAATCTTCAAGCAGAAATTATTCAATCTGAATAATTCGAATTTTTGGACATTTGCTCTTTTTGTTAACTTGACTCGGTGAAGGTGAAAAAGCTAATCCCCAGCCCAGAAGAAACGTGGTATTTATACTTCAATTTCCCATATATACACATGTATTGGAAAGGGAGCGACTGTGAATCTGGTGCATAAAGACTTTAACGCACTTTATTAACCCCTGAATATAGCACTAACGTTTCACATCCTATTTCAAAAGTAATTAAGTGGCGCCTAGCAGTCGCGAGACGGTGGGATGTTGTTTGCAATCGGAATTAAAATTTCAATATATAAGAGTTATTTAAATTAACTATCAACCCCCGGTTGTCGGATTTCAATATCATGATAATTTGTACTAGCAAGGGAAGTTCAAATGAGGTCCTCTGGATATCCTGAGCGTATACAATTTTTAGCATATAGTACCTATTAAAAACGCCCATGTTAAACATTCAAGAGATGTCCATAAGCCTTATTTTGATCAAATATAAACATTCCAAAAAAGTCGTGTCCCCACAAAAGTTGTCCCAAAACAATATTCAAAGGGATGTTAGAACTTATGTCCAACGCACTTTTACGGATATAAAACGAATGTCCCTTGAAAATTCAAAATGTCTGTTAAGAATGACCTATTGACTAGTGGGCTATTATTGAGCTTTTTCATTTAAAAAATATTTACATTTGAGATTTTAAAATCTGTTTGTTTCAGGTGACCAAAGAAGAATTTTTAAATTACTATTCAGCGATAAGTGCCTCTATTGATAACGACTGTTATTTCGATTTGATGATGAGACAGGCTTACAAACTTTAAGACATTTTCACACGAAAATCCACCAGCTTGTTACAATTGACTACTACAAATTTTGAAGCAGAATTAAGAAATAACGTTTATTATTTTCTAAGCACTACAGTTTTTTCGCAGCACAAATTAAATTTTAAACATTGTTATCATCTTAATTAAGTAGATGTTTATTTAATAGTAGATGTTAATTTAAAAAATAAAGCAAATTTTATCAGCTTTTGTTATATGAATATACGATTTTTAAGTTTTATTGGCACTTCGGATAATTTACAGAATTGTCCATGAAAATAGTAGTCCCTTTTTTTCAGTATTTAATTGCCCGAAATTATGTTCCTGTACGTATTTTTATACACTCCAGTAATTCTTATTTAAACAAAATGTTTTTATGGAATACTTTATACAGCATTTCGTATTATGTAGATCTCTAATAATTCCTATAGGGAAGGATTGTATGTATCACTACAAGAAAAAATCGTTGTAAAATCGGGTGTGCCAATAATACTAAAAAATAATGTTATACAATTAGTCAAATTTTATCATACATGTTAAAAGTATCTAATAACTTTTACATTTATAATTATTGTTGAAGAAAAATATGTTTGTATTTCAAATGTTCTTTTTTATATTGTCCATACACCCAAATAATCAGACTATATCAGTACAGCGTATTTTTCTTTTTCATGTTTTATTAAACAACAAAAACAAAATGTGATTTATATAAAACAATTTTATTGATAAATATACATAAGTATTTAATAACATAAACATATATTTTATTTCGAATTGCACTTACTTACATTATTAATAAATTTACAAATAGTAAAAAAATATCACAATTTTGAACATTTATAATATAACAATTTTTGTGATTAAAATACATAATTAATAAAACTTAATATTATTTCATTTATTGCAACTTCATAAAAATGTACGTTTTTTAAAACTCTTACAAAAATACTATGACACGCGTTTTCTTGAAACGGCAAGAAAATGTGGCTTAGAAAAATACTGTTTAAACACTGCGTTAAAGTACAGTCAGCCAAAATTATTGGTTAATATTATTTTTAAAATACAAAATTGGTCTTTTGGAGTAAGTAATAAGGGCGTTTGGAACATTTCCCCTAGATCAATGGTAAACTTGTGAACAGCTGATATGAATGCATGCCGTTTGACGTTGACTTTTTTTGCAAGGTTCCTGGAAAAAACGGACACTGACTATCTTTACGGCTCAAATACGGCTATGGTCACTGATTCTAGTCGGCGGGTGGACTAAACGGATGGGCGGGGTGTCAGATCGGCAACCTGCCATTAGCAGATTTCCGATCGAACGGCTTGCCTATCAGTACAGTTTGCGATTAATGTACACAGCTAAGGCATAAAGGCGTTTTCGGAAACTTACTCGGATCAGAAAGATTATGGATCCTATTGTTCGTTTTGTGAACCACTCTACGAGTAGATTAGTAATAGATCCGCGAGCGCACCGCAGGATTTTTTAAATGGATAACGCAATTTTTTGGTATTTGGTGTCTGCCAGTAGTAGATTTGAAGTGTTTTCTACATTCAATTAGTTAATAGTTAATGCCCATATTGCGACTTTATTATTCAGATTACAAATAAGTTTAATTAAAATGGTTTTTTAACTAATAGGGGGGAAAAGTCAAAGATTGACAGCCGTAGATAAACAGGATCCATAATCCAACTCATTCGTAAACTGTCGGCACTAAGTTCAGTGATCCACGTGATCCATCAGGTAAAACCAGTAATCTGGATTTGTTATCTATAGTAGGTTTCCGAAAATGCCTATAGACAATATTAGAAAATAGCACAATGAAAATCCTGTTTTTTCGTTCGCCTTTTTAGGGAAAACACAAAATTTAATTCAGACAAACTTCCTACTAAATCACTTACTGTTTATCAGCGTCTTTGCCAGAATGGTCAAATAATGCTACTAAAAGTGAGGAGTTAATTCTTAAAGGTCAAATGACGAACATCCTGCATTTTGCAGTCCGGTATAAACATCTGCCATGGCCCCTTGTTAAACAAGAAGGCCGAATAAAGAAGATCTCGTTATTCTTAAATCTGAAAATGTAGATGTATGTAAAATAAAGAACATTGTCTTTACTTCTTATACAAAGCGACGTTGCCATTATTCTATAGATGATTATTTTTTATCAGATATGTAAAAAAAAGAGGGAAATTGTTCCAGTTGCCCCATTGCCTACTTTTTGGTTATCATTTGGAATGAGATTAACTACAGTACCTTTTCAATTAGCTTACAATGACATCATTAACAATAATCCAGAATAAACAGGAATAGAATCGGTATCTATTTAAAAAATAAAATATTTATTATGGCAAGATTGGCGACAATGTAAAACCATTATCATCAAATATATACTTTTAAATGCACTGGAATTGTACCGTTTTCAGTAATTGAGTCTTTTTAGCAGAACCGTTTCCGTTATTATTTAGGTATTCTCGTATTGCAATTACCGTGCAATACAACAACGTCGTGATTGCATTTAAAATAATCCGCGAATATACTACTGTAACCGTGATCTCTCCACCATGTGCAGAGCTGTCTATTGAAGCCGCAATTAAGGGTTTGTATCAGATGAGGATGTTCATAACCCACCAAAGTGTAAAAATCTTGATCTCCGAGATGGCCTCGAAACCTGAGCAAAATAAACAATATAAGCAAAAATTCAATATTAATAACCTGTATGGCTTTTTCTAACTGATATAACTTCCTTATAAGGCCCAGAACAGTTATTAGGTGTACTTCTTTCTTTACTAAGTAAGCTAAAAGTCGTATATTATACATGATGTTATTGAAATGCATTATATTTTAAAAAAGATGCAATATAGCGGCTCTCTTAAAATATGTAAAATATTTTGAAAAAATTTCAATAATTCAAGAAGTTATTAGATTTTGAAATTTTATGTAAATCAAGCATAGGCTACTAAAGTTGACAGGTCATCCACGAAATCTAGGTGAAGTTAAAATTTTAATATCGATATTCTTTTTGGGAACTACCCAATAACTACCATTCAGTGTAGAAAGGAGAGCCAAAATAACATTAGTTTTATAAGTGCATAATATACAATCATTTTCACAAAAAAAAAAGAAATAGAACACCATGATTGTGAACCCTTTAAACCAATAACCTCACAAAACGAGACAAAGGAAATACTCTAAATCTCAGTCCCAATTATTATGGAAAATAGTATGGTACCTTGCTGACGTTACGCAGCTAATGTTAGGTTACGGTTTGTTAAAAGAGTCTGCAACGCTCGACGAACGCGTACGGCAGAATCTGTCGTGTTGTACTCACGTCTGTTGTAGTAGAAGTGATTTGTTAGAATATAAAATCAGTTCCACTTGTTGATACTTGAATGAAAAAATGAGTTTCCATGAATTAAATAATGCATTAGTAACGATTATTTTAATGGAAGAAGACGACGAAGAAGAATTGTTAATGTTTTTAAAAAGTAACGAGCAAAATAAAGCATTATTTTTAACTATATTGTCTTTGCAACTTCTGCTTTACACCTGAGCAAGTACGGGATGCTCCCTTACTATATCAATTAATATTTCACCCTCTTCAGAGGAAAATTTAAACATTTTATTATTTTTACCATAATACAAATTATCCTAACCTCATTTTACTTGACAGTCAGATGAAAAAGACCAAATCAAACTCAGATTGATTTCGGTGTAATCAGTTGATGCACACTGCTATCTGCCTAACTGTGCTGATAAACCATTCCCATAGTATTATTGAAGATACGGTTTGTTAGAACAGTGCATGATGCAAAACTCAGTCTGCTGAGCGTTGCGCGTCTGGTGAAATCTAACAATGTTAAAACTATGGAAATAGTTTGTTAGAGTCAGCACAGTTAGGCAGACAACAGCGTACGTCAACTGATTACGCCGAAATCAATTTGAGTTTGATTTGGACGCATTCATTCAGGTGAGCATACAGTAGACTGTCAAGGGAAATGGGGTTAGGATATTTTGTGTTATAATTAAAGTAATATAATGTAAAAATGTTCTTTTGAAGAGGATGAAATATTGATTAATATGGTATTGGAGCATCCCACACTTTATCAAGTGAAAAGCAGAAAGTTGCAAAGACAATATAGTTAAAATAGTGCTTTATTTTGTTCATTACTATTTAAAAACTAACAATTCTGCATAGTTTTCTTCTTATTCCATAAAAATAATCTCTACTAACAAGTTTTTTAATTCATGGGAATACATTTTCACCTACATGTATCAACAAAACAAGTTGAATTGATTTATAATCTAAGAAACCGCTTCTACTAAAACTGACGTCGAACGCGACAGATTCTGCCATACGCGCTCGTCGAGCATTGCGCACTGTTCTAACGAACCGTAGCTTAACATTGTTAACGGCCGTGCGCGGCGCACAGCAGACTGAGAATTTTGCATTAAATGTTCTAATGTTTAGATTAGACAGGCTTTGCCCTGCATACATTCGTACGTGTGGCGTTGTTGTCAAATTAGCATTGACATTGATTTTTTTTACGTCACTTACCCAATCATACATATGATATACCAATGGGAAAAATGAACTAATCAAAACAGGAACTAGAATAAATAAGCCCTAAACAATAGATATTTCCCTCTACATTACACTTCCACGCCACATTCGTAATCAACCAAGAACCAAGTTTAAACAGTAAATTAAAAGTATATTACTGTTAACATTAATGATTATTTTGTAAAAGTGAAACATGATACCTAATATTTTTAATAATTATATTTGTGGCATTTTTTATTATTTTTATTACTATTACCAATATGTAAAATATAAAATATTTTCATGATCATTATTTTGTAAAAGTGGAAAATGGCCCCTAATATTTTTTATTTTTATTACTATTACTAATATGTAAAATGTGAATGTAACTATTTAAGTGTTTAAGGTAGTTCACTCGTAAAACGGCCTTTTTTAAGAATTCAATAAAATTGAAATATATAAAAAAAAAGAATTTTTTTGATCGTCTATGAAACAAGATATTAAAAATCAAAATGTCCATAATTAATACTTTTGAAGCCTGTCATGTACACAAGCAATGCATTTATTTCAAGATATCTCGAAAACGATTCTTACTATATTTTTTAAAAACTAATGTAATGTAAATCAAGAAATTACAAAATTTTCTAAAAAAAAACGATGAATTTTTTGACCGTTTTGGTAAAAACATTGTAATCGCTACACTTAATTCGCAGTAACTTAAATGTCTGTTAGATAACTTTAGGCTTGTTTTGGTTCTTACGGAAACTAGTTCGAAATCACTGAATTACATTCGATTAGCTAAGAGGTTGTTATAACCTCGCGACATGTTCTTGAAAAATTAGTTCGTCCACTGTATTTGAGAACTGGAATCGACGGTTCTGTTTTAACCAAAACAAACCCTTTGTAAGTATTAACGTAATGTAGGGTTAAGAAATTACCCAAATACATTATTACGTATTTTCATTAAATTAGAATAACAAAGAAAATAAAAACATTTTTTATTAATTGAAATATCTCAGTGACGGCGTTGTACATTGCACTGGAACACTAAAAAATTAGTATGAGGAAGTCACAAATTTCTATAGGCATACACACTCACTTGATAGCCCACCATTCATATATCCTATCCGTATATAAAGCTTACATGTGTTGTGTAGTCTTTTACAAAAATATCATTTTTTAGCATTGAGAATCTCGAGCTATTGGTATTCACCATTAAGCGATATTTTTGTGTACGACGTTCGTGAGTGAACTACCTTAAATACTGACAACTACGTAAACATTTTATATGTATTACTAAGAAAAAGTATACATTTTTGCGTTTTTTTTTGTTCATCATTTAGAAGTGTTTTTTTTTACAACATTGAACTGACGAATATGATTTTAGTGTATGTGACGGCTGGAGAAAATTCTAAAGCCTAATTCCTTGCATCTTCCTTAGGTTTGTAGCAACTGAATTCATACATGCCATTGAACATACATGTCTTAATAATAACAGACGCCATTTAGAACATTTATTTAATGTACTAAAATAGACATGTATTTTTTTTCTTACTACAAATTTAATTTTTTAGAATGTTTCACAACGTTGGGTGAGTAGGTTTAATTAGAGAAACATTTATCATAAATTTTGTAACAAACCGGCATCAGCATAAAAGTATATTCTGGTTTAACAAAAAAATGTACAATAATGGTCAGAAAAAGGGAAAATCAACTCATTGGTTTTTGGACATCACATATTCTTGCCATGTTTAATGTATACGTATTTCAATAACACCTTGTACAGGTCCTTCGATAATAGCAACCACGATACACAAATGCCGGTATGCTACTATTTCGACCCAATTTCACACTTTAGCGCATGAGGTAACGTGGCAAACAGTATTTGATTTACGTTTAAATAAGAATTATTTTTTAATACAGGTTTATTTCTAATTATAAAGATATGATACGCGTTCATTTTTGGAATTTTAAATAATCATAAATAGCATTTTGCTTGTCTGCTGTTCATTTTTGAAGTACCTATTTGAAGAGTTTAAAGTGTTTTGATTTTGTGTTTCCCATTTTTGGATGTTTTTAAAGGGTGATTTCTTCAGCAATTTTATTATGACAATAATAAAATTATAAAATGTTTAATTGTGCGGTGGATACTTGTAAAAATTATAGCAAAATTACGATGGGAATGGACATTAAATATTTTAGATTTCCAAAGAATGATGATTTGGCTAAGCAGTGGATTGTAGAATGTTACCGAGAAGCTACAATAAACTTAAAAAATGGTATGTGTAGGAGCTTTTATTTAAATAATGAAAAATTTGATTCACATTTAATAATATTCAGTATCAATGGTCAGGTAAAATGCTGATGCGGTTGCAAAAACATAAATTTCATGTACATAAAATATGATGAGATGTTTTTGTGCAGCTTGTATTTCCTCTGTAAACTTCGAGTCTCATGTTTCGAAGTGCCTCTGCAGTAGAGATTATTGGGATATATGCCCATAAATAGCCGACATTTGAAACTTGTATTTATACGTCGATTATACCACGTGACGTCATATCATGTGACAACGATAGAGATAACATGCGCAGGAACATACCGGTATTTATCTATCGTGGTAGCAACTTATATCTGAAAAGAAGTATAATTACCTGTATTTTGAAGTCATTGCTTGCACCGATTCGTTCAAAATGAGTTTTGGAAATTCTAAGGATTTCCTTTGAGCACCGAGATTGATAAGTACGACACCAGTGTTGTAACCTTGGAACCCTTTCGGGTGGACGTCATTGGAAATATTGTTATCATGATAAAATTCACCAAAAGTTGTGTTATGCTTGGCTTTGTACATGTGTAGGATGTGGCGGTATACAGGAGTTAATTCCGGCGCTAATCCGAATAGGGCAGTGGGTTTAAATCTAAAAATAAAGTATATTATATACACTCGATCAAATTTAAATACTTCTGCTAGGAGTAAAATTTTTTGAGAAACTGTTAGCACCACTACAGTTCGCTATTTTCTTTGCTTGCAAGTAAAACTGCAGTAATTCTTATTACATGTTTGTGCACTAACGTTCTTTGATCAACTATTACAATTCCTCTTGCGTACTAAAAACTTAGTTTAGTACACCAACTTAGTTAAGGAAATAAGTTCGCCAATATAGGTTCGCTAACATACCATTTAATAAATAAAAATTAAATACCATTTAATAATTAAATAAAACCTACATCATTGATCATTCTTTCATATTCTAGTAAGTGTAAAAGCATAGTAGAGCCTTGTACATTACTACACAAGTTATAACACATTAACACTCGACTCTTTGAAACAACTGTTCTGTTCACCTCACCGTTGACCAATCTCTCAATTTTAATATGGAGCTAGTTTCAGGCCGCTATATGAGGGTAAAAAAATAGTGGAGCAGGTTAAACAATATGCATAGAGCGCACAAACAGAAACATACTGGAGTAATGCACCTAGCTATCCACTTCGCCGCTCATCTTGCCATAAATTAACAAACAACACAATTTATTTTCTGACAGGAAACTGCCTGAAATTAGTAGCATGATTGGTTGTCTCAAGTACGGCTTATTACAATTGAGAGACTGACAGTACTTAACGTAGTGAACCAAACAGTTAATGCAAAAACATAGTGGAGTAGTTTACGTCGCTGCGCCTCTCGCCTTACACATTGTCGTGCATGTTGCCTTGTTTCGACACTTGCCCCTCTGAAACATAATGTCGCCATTGACCACAGCCAGTCTTTCAATTTTAATGTTTAATTAAAGTGAAAACAATTTGAAGAAAAATTGACAAAGCGTTGGCGCCTCTACCAGTTGGGCCAACGAAGCTGTGACAGCCGAACTCATATTCCGATTCTCGTCAGCTTTTTCAATTTTTCTTTGGTTTGTTTTCACTTTTTCATAATTTTGTAGAGGAAATTATATTTTCATCTTTATAAAATTACATTTTAGTTTTTTGGATCCCAACCGATTTTCTCACTTCACTTTTGTTTGTCATTTTACTTATCATGTTACTTAAGTTTATGCAATTTTTTTAATTAACGTTTTTTTAAAATGTACGAGAAATATGGACAAAGCGCCCCACGCGTTTTTCACAATATTACTAGTATTTTCCATTTATTATTGTTTTAAGCTTATTTGAAAAATTATTTTTAACTTTTTAGTTTGATATGCTCTAAAAGCGTGTTTTTTAGTTTTTTAAAACTATACCTATTTATTTTTTTTACTTTTTAGTTCGATTAATTATTAAAAAAAAATTGCTGAAAAAAAAATAATTATTTTTTTTCAGCCGTGGACAGGAGTAGAACCCACGATCGGTGAGTCTGGCGATCGACAGACCTGCACCTTAGACCGCTCCGCCAACTAACGAACTTGAGGTAGTGGGATATACTGACAGTAATAAGCCACTTGCTTTTAGTCCAAAGGAGAGTTACAAACATACATACAGGTGAAGCTAATAAAAGCGTGTTAAAAAAAATGATTTGTCTGATCATGATCTGGTATTAGGTCACATAGTTTATAAGATATCACAGAAATTTTCATCTAAATCTGGAAGAATATTTAGTAAATTACAATAAATTTTCTCAACTGTGTATTGAGGAAAATTGGTTTAATATTTTGTCATCCTCAGACTCTTTTCAGCAGTATCATACCTCCATTACATTTTTTTAATAATAATGCTTTTCTTATGAAAACACTAAAAAACAAACCCATACGCATTCCTTGTACCTAATAAAAAACTATTCAGGTGGTAGTGGTTATATCTTAAATTATTACTTGAAATATCCTACAATTTACAGGAAAACGATTAAAGCAGCTAAACAATTATACTTTAAAAAAAGAATAAACGAAGCAAGCAATAAACAAAGAGACCTGGAAAATAATAAATGACTTAAGAGGTAAAAGGTCTAAACCCTTGGTCACCAATTTAAGCCCTACCGAAATCAACGATTTTGATTGTTCTGATGTATGACCACCCAAATAACTCCTTCGGCAGATGCTTCGTCTTATTTAAATAATCTAAATATTAACGATTCATTATATTTTATACCAACTGATGTTGTAGAAATTAAGGATATCCTCTCTTTTACCACAAAAAAGAATTCCTCAGGTTGGGATGAAATATCAGTTAATCTTCTTCCACATCTTCCAGAAGATGCTTTAAATGTTTTAGCAGAATCAGTCAATCGTTCATTTTGGACAGGTTCTTTCAGCGATTCTTTAAAAATAGTCAATGTAATACCTGTGTACAAGGGCGGTGATCATGATTGTCCTTCTAACTATCGACCCATTTCTTTATTGCCCACTTTGGCAAAAATTATTGAAAAATTGGTTAATATGAGAATGTAAGCTTTCCTTAAAAAACACGGAGTACTATCTATCTATTGTCTCATTCGCTATAATTTCAGTTGGACAGAAACAAATTTGCAAAAAACACGAAAATAAATTCTTAGGATTATTCACTGACCAGAAATTAAAATTTGAAATCCATGCTAATAGTTTGTGTAAGAAGCTGCCCTTTGGATGTTTTGCAGTAATATTTCTGTTGCAAGGAGTGTATACTTTTCATTTGTAGAATCGCATCTGTGATATGCTATAAGTTTCTGGGAAACATGTTCTTCCGAGTTGTTCACTAGAGTATTTGTCTTACAGAAGAGGGTCATAAGACATATGTGCAAAGTTGATGCTAGTGTCTCTTGTAAGCCATTATTTATTAGGCACAATATACTAACACTCACTTGTCTGTTTATTTTATAAATTGTACTTTTAGTTCTAAAAAAATATAAATGTAATATTATTACCTCCAGTAATACTCGAAGAATCTTTTACCTTCCCTTGCCTATACCCTCTTCCGGTTTGGTATATGGTTCTATTGTATATAGCGGGAAGATGTTTAACCACCTGACTCATTAAAAATATTTAAAAAGTAAGTTAAGAAACTCTTGCTCCAAAAGGCCTACTATAAATTGGATGAATTTTTCTGTGATCGGTTGAATTTAGTAGCTCATTTTAATTTATGTGTATATTATATATTTGTCGATTGTCATATTTGTACTTTGTGTATGTGCATATACATTTTTGTTCTTTATATTATATTTTATGTCTTGACATTAGAATTTCAAAAATTT
Organism: Psylliodes chrysocephalus; assembly: GCA_927349885.1. Classification (NCBI taxonomy): domain Eukaryota; kingdom Metazoa; phylum Arthropoda; class Insecta; order Coleoptera; family Chrysomelidae; genus Psylliodes; species Psylliodes chrysocephalus. Next base: position 43,093,664 of record OV651821.1, read on the forward strand.
ATTGGATCAATCTTCTTTCTTTTAAATTTTTATAGTTCTGTCTGTAAATTTTTATTTTATCTTATTATTTTATATCATTTTTTTTATTTTATATCTATAAGTAATTAATATTATAAAAACCAAAGGGACCTTAAAATATTGTTTAACATTATTAACTCCTCTGCCGATTGTCCCTGCTTGTTATCCCAAGTTGGATTTTCTGTACCCTTTAGAGTAACTAGGGATATTAATACATTCTCCCAACCTTTCCATAGAACAAATTATGGTTCTTATTCTTTTATTCCTAGAGTGACAAGATCTGCTAATAGACTAAATGTAGAATGGATTACTTCTCCATCAGAATTTTCTAACCATTTATGTATATGTGAGGAATAGATGTTAGATTTTTAATTGTTTTTTAATATATTTAAATTAATTTATTATTATTATTATTATTTAGGATTTTATTACTATTTAATGATTATGATATGTATTCTCTGTAATTGTATTGTTTTGATGGGCTCTGACCCGTAAATAAATTAAATAAATAAATAAATAAATAATGTATTCAAGAGCTGTTCAACAGCATTTATAAATTACATATTTAATAAAAACATTTCTTTCTATAGTCTAGGGATTTTTAAACTGATTGGCAGCACTCATTTCAAGAAAGGAAAATTGCAAACTGTAAAAAGGGCCCTCATGGGATACAAATACTTTTGTCGGGAGTTAAATTTTTTGAGAAAGTGTCAATAAAGTTTTTCATTTGGTGCAAACTTTTTGGAACACGCTGTATTATATATCAAAAGTTTCATTATCAATAAGTCAACTGATCACAAAGTAATATTTGCAGTGAAATTAATTTTGTTGATTTCTATAATAAAATTGCTAAGTAATTCGTTTACATTTGCATAAATAAAACTTTATGGTTATCGTAAATTTGTCACTAGTTAATTTATTTCGAAAATAAAATTACAACAGTTAAAAAGAAAGTCTTATAGATGCTAATTTAGTTTTCCTACAATTACCAATAGTATTTAATAAAATATTAACTTAGGTTATTAACCCTTTCACTGCGAGAAACGACTTTATTCGAAATTCTTGTTAGGGGTTTTGCTGAGAGAAACGATTATTTTATATATGTGATATAGACAACCAGACATACAGAGATTGGTTGCAAATATGTGGCAAATCGAATAAAATCGTTTCCCGAGATTCCTGTAGCTGCAATTTTAACAAGCGTTGTCAACAGTTTGCGAGTTTTTGGCCACAGCAATATGCCTTTTAGTAATAAAAAACATCTGGAAAGGATTTACTAATGATCAAACGAAATCACTTTTTTCTGCCGATACAATATATCGGCCGATACCGATATTTACGTGTCGATATACCGATATATCGTATCGGCAAACATAATACCTTCTATTCCGTTGCGAGGACACGTTTGCAATTGCGCCTTCTATCTTTACACGATCGAAGCAAAAACCGGGGAAGTCCCGTTTTATAATTTCGTTGGGAGGAAACGTTTGTGATTGGTGGTGAGTGACATTTCAGATTTCGGGGAAGCCCCTTACATTCTATAGTGCTTTAAAACTAGACATGGGTAACGCACTAAAATTCTTTGCGTTGATACACTAACTCCGGCGCACTCTATTGCGCCAACTCATTGCGTTAACGCAATTGCGTTATTGCGTCACACCACTGCCTGCGCCGAATGAAGTCGATGCACCTCGGTGTATCGCATGATACCGGTGTTATTCAGCGCGGGCTGTCCTTTTATAAGGGTCAAACCGTGTTCAAGGCAATAACGCAATTGGGAATTTAACTAAATTATATGTTTAAAAATAAACGAAAATATAATAGTATAATGCACCCATTTTTTATTTCATTGTGTTCGGATTTTACAAAGAATACAAAAATTTCAATTTATATAAAAAGGATATAATTTTTGTATACTAGTAGCCAATCAAAATGGGAAGAACTAAAAACTGACAGTGTACAAGGTTAAAATCCATAAAATTCGACCTACAATCCTACAAAAAATGATGTGACATGTTGCAAAGAACATAATTACTTGATAGATTATGGGTAATCTGCATTACGAGTTGCATCAATTACGTAAATTAAAATTCTCAACTCGTCACGGAAAACGGAATCAGTGCCTGGCGCATGGCGCACCAACAACTCGCGATCCTTTCGACTCAGTATCGAAAATTAGTATCGAAAATTGCGTTAACGCAATAACGCAACGCAACGCTGCGTTACCCATGTCTATTTAAAACACGGCGTTTTAAACTTTACTGTTAATTAGAGGAGATAAAATAAATAATAAATAAAAATATTCTATTTAAATGGAGAGTTCAAATAGAATGGAAGCGGAGACGGGAGAAAGACAACGGTTGCTGATTATTTTGGACAGGGTAGTAGTAAAGAAGCGGAAAATAAAAAAATTAAAAGTATTGACAAAGGTAAAAGGAGCATCTTTTGGAGACATTTTGAGAAGATGCAGACAGATAAATCTGAAAACGAAAAAGCGACGTGTAATATCTGTAAAAGAACAATCTCTTTAGGTGAAAGAGGAAGACATGCGAACACTTCAAACTTAAAATCACATTTGGAAAAGTATCACGATGAAGAATTTCGCAATGTTACAAGAAAAGGTAAGTTAATTTTATTTATTCATTAAATATTTTAATACAGTGTAGTTATTTGAATGTCCAACATATGGGAATTTTTTTTATTAATTGCACAATCAAAATTCAAAATACAAATATTGCCGAAAGTTGGTGCATGTTTGATATTAGTTTTAGGTGCAAAATATTCTAAAAAAAATTGTTTTTAATTAAAAGGTATGCCTAAATACCAAAACATGGCCTCCTGAAAAAAATTCTACTGTTTTTGAGCTAGAAACAATTGCATTTTTCCCCTTTAAACAATTACAGAAGGAAAACAGTTAAATATAGGTAAAAACTAATTTAACTTTCACTACTGCGACTTTTGTATATAACACTTTTTTGTATTTCTGTAAATAAGGGAATTATGGATGCCTGACGCACTATTGCAGGACCCTGTATTTTTTTACTTACCCTGTATTGTTTTACTTAAAATAATTCACCTGAATAATTATCGAACATGCATCAACTTTAGGCAATACCTGTATTTTAGTTGCGCCATAAACAAAAATCCCATATGCTGCATACTTAAATGACCTCGTAAATGACCTCACATACAGTGTGTCCATAAATTGATTTATTTTCGGTTGAGACACCCCACCCCGTATTGTGAAGCGTGCATAATTCTTTTGTTCTTTATTTCCAGATGTTTAGAGGGCCAACGATTCTACACAGAATTTGACAGCACCAAAGGTCAATTCTACTCAAACTGATATTGTGGAATATTTTACATCAAAAAATGTATGGGACATAAATAGCAATAAAGCAAATGAGTATTACAAACTAATTGGGAGAAATGATTGCAGTTGATAACCAGCCATTTTCAATTGTTACTGATATGGGTTTTAAACACCTCATTGCAAAAGCTGTTCCTAAGTATAAAATGCCTTCAGAAAACTACTTTAAAGAAACTCTTTTACCTAATATTTATGAACAATGTAAAGGGACTCTGCAAAAGAATATTGAAGCAAGATCCAGAAAAATATCATTTACTACTGACATATGAACCAGTAACTGGACATTGGATCATCAATGGAATGCCATGCTCCTATGTTTTAAACACAAAAGGTTTTCCGGGAATTCATAGTGGTGAAACCATTGCCAGGTGTTTAACAAAAATGCTTAATGGCTGGAATCTGGCTATAAATGATGTTCATGTCATAATTGCTGATAACGCAGGCAATATGAAGAAAGCAATACAAGAAGTCCATATAAACTACGAACCATGTTTTGTTCATACACTTGAACTAATTATTCATGATGGCATCAACAGTCAAAGAGCTATTAATGACGTAATTGCAAAATCTCGAAAAATCGTCGGACATTTCAGCCATTCTCAATTGGCATGTGATAAACTTGAATAATTTCAAAACCAGTTGCAAGTTAATTCAGGATATTCAGACACGTTGGAATTCTACTTACTATATGCTTGAGCATATATTAGAACAAAAAGAAGCAATCTGCTTATATATTTCCAACAATCATGGTCTCACCAACCTAACTTAAGAGCATCTTCAATATTTTAAGGCCATTTGAAAACTTGTATCTCCCGCAAGTAAAGAACAATGTTGCATTTCTGAATTGATTTCATTAGTCGTAACCTTAACAGAATATTTATCCAAAGAGAGACTAAACTTTGCTGGTGTAGGTACAATAACGAACGAATTTCTAACAAGTTTAGAAAGACGACTTGGTGATATGTTATTTCGAGAAAATCTGTATGTTGCCACATTCTTAGACCCTAGGTTTAAAATGCATTTTTTACCAAAAGATACTAAAGAACAAACATTATCTCATATTAAAAAGGCAATACACAGTAGCTGAAGTGGATCCAGAATCTTTGGAAGATAAAGATAATATTTCCTTAAGCCATTTACAAAATAAGCAAAATACATTTTGGGAAACTTGTCACAGCATTGCCTCTACTTCGGCTTCCGAGACCAGTACTACAAAATACATGAAGAAAGGATGTGAAAATGAAATAATATTATATTTGGAATCTTCAACTCTATTAAAAGATAAATCTCCTTTTGGCAGTGTGTCAAGTGAACAACTTTTTAGTGAATTAGGTAATATATATATTTACTAGCCTAAAAGAAATAGACTAAATACAGATAGGGCTGAAATATTGGTGTTTTTGCATCATAATATCAATAAATTAAATTTTAATTATATACTGTATTTAGTACCTGCTACATTAGGTATATTTGTTGTTAGTAGTGTTAGGATTTGTTTTACTTTGTTGGTAAAAATTTTACCTTTAGAATAAAAATTTTTGTTTTGTTTAATATAGTATTTCATTCACTGAAAATAGTGAAAAGAGCAAACATTTCTTTTTGCCGATATATCGGCAATTATCTTGCCGATACGATACCGGTAATAGGCAGCAACTGCCGATATGCCGATGTACAGATATCAATATCGGTATCGTTCTAATGAATAGTGAATGAGGAAGAAAATTAATATTTAAATATACCATATAGTGGTGACGAGAATTTTTTATGGGATTCTGTATTTTGTTTCAATGAACTTTTTGTGATATATAATCCAAATAAAACAGAATTACATTGTTTTCTGGTTTATGTAAACTATGTATTTTCTTTAACATAAGTCATAAAATCTAATTAGTTTTGTTTGTTAAGCTAATAAAATACCGATTTTTATATTTCAAAATATATACTGGAAATATGGAAAACTGATATAGTTTTGGGTCTGTACACTGCAGAAATTGAGAATAGTCTAGAGAGCTGTCCGCTCCTGCAGTGACTACACTCGCAGTTGAAATGTTTAAAAACTCATAGTTAAAAATGTCTGGTGCAGTCAAAAGCCACCATTAATAGGTATTTGGAAGAAATTTTACTTTTACTAAAACATAGTTTAACTTACCTATCAAATTCGTTAAACAGTAAAGCTATGTCTTTCTTAAAATATAAATCACAATCTAACAAAATGGCAAAGTGTTGACTTTGAGGTGCAATCCTATACAGTCCTAGAGATATGTAAAAGAGAGCATCACTGTAGTAAGTACCTGAAAAATATAAAACCAAGGTAAAAAATATGTACTTACATAGATTGTTATTGAACTATACATTAAAAATCATCTATCTACCTGGTTTTGAACTAAAATGCGGTGTCATAACTTCAACAATATCCTGGATTTTCTTCGCACTTTCTTCAATATCATAAAATGAATAGACCATAGACTTGTTTCCATAGAGCGTTTCAGAGATTTGATTCTCTGCAATAGTTTGAGAACCTTTATCTACTATAATGTTGAACCTTAAAGGCACTGAGCTAACATTCAATAAATTGTGCAAAAGATCCCTGAACTTGTAGCTAAGGGTAGAAACATTTGTAACCTTTGTAAATATTAACCAAATATTATATTCTTTAGAATTGTGTGGGGCAGATGGCAAGAATTTCACATATCCTAAATCGTTTTTTAAATTTCTTACTAAGTTTCTTCTTTGTTTAACGACATCTTGAGTTAGGAGAGCATAGTAGAATAAAAAAAATAAACTTATTACTATGCATATGTTTAGGAATGTGTTGGTTCTGATTTTCCACATAACAACTGCTCATCTTCCACACCAGTTTCACTACACACTTATTGACAGAATATTTATTCTTTTCATTCCGGTTTATTACTCCAAAACAAACAGTAGCATGTCTTGTGTCTTGTCTGTCTTTTGAGACTTCTAAACAATGGTTTAGAACCTGAAATGTAAAATGTAAATACCAGAAGTCCAAGAAAGGTTAACAATTCAAACAACCTGTTCATTTCAGATTAGCTCCTATGCGGAACAATATTATAAACGATCATTAGGTGAGAGTGGAGTAGTTCGGCGTAAATGCGAATTATCTTTGAATTGAATTAAAATATTATTTTGCTAACAATATTAATATATCCCATCAAAAATAACAAGTTAAGTTTAATTTATTAAAATATTTATATTTTGTATATAAATACGATATTAACAATAATTTCTTAAATATTGAGGCTCAGGAATTTTATCCCACTCTCCCCATTTGCTTAATTGTGACGACTATTAACTAGAATATTTTTTGTGTGTTTATTTCTATACCTTGTTGTCAAATTTAAATTTCTTACATTGATAAATTCTAATATTAATATTTAGCTCAATAAAAAGAACGTATTTAGCAGTAAAAAAGAATTGCGCAATTATAAAAGTTCTAAAAAAAAAAAACGATCAATTCCAAAATAGTACATAATTGTCTAAATTTTGAATCTAAAGTTGTGAAGTGAATATAATTTATTAAAATGCAACATTTTTGAAAATTGGCAAGGTTGTAATTCCAGATGGTTAAGTTAATGATTAGGCAACACAAACAACATAAAACTGTTTAATACACGATTTCTTGGTTGCCTATACTTTACAATATTTTTATTTTATAGTATGTATTTTTACATGTTCTTATGCATAGGGGGCATGGGGAGGCAACTGCCCCTTCTCTGTGTTTTCTAATATATATTTCTAAAAAAATATTATTGGGAAAAACGCAAGAATCTACGTAAACTGTTTTTGATTCAGAGTACCTAGTAACGAAAATTTGTAAAATAATAATAAACCCCAAAGCTAAAAACAACAGATAATTGTCAAGAAGTCTTATTTCAGTCTAATTTAGTGTATACATGTGCCAATTTGATAAATTCCCACCACTAGTATCTTCCTTTCAGTAAATAATATGAAAAATCAGAAACACACACGTCAATTTAATTTTCAATGAATATTATTTGCTCTCCTGTTTCAACCCCCTAGGAAGGCTAGATGTTACCCTTAGAATCTTAAATGACAAGGGTAACACATTATTTGAAGAATGGAGAATTCAACTACTAATATCGTTGATTTAGATTTTAGCGTCCTGCTTGATAAAAAACTAATACGCTTCATTTAAAAGGTAATTTTATTAGTGGTTTCATGCGTAACATAAATTTGTTATTTTAGTTGATTGCGATTAAAATTTGTAAACGCTAGAGATTTGCACGATTTTTCAATTATCAAAGTTCATGTTACAGTAAATTGTTAAATTACTAAAAAAATTAAGCTTTCAAATGAAGTGCCACACTTTACAGTTTTTATCCCACTAGAAGGCGTTAAAATAAAAAATAATGCAATGAATATTCATTATTTATTTTGCTGCATTCTCCAAATTACCTTTATCATTTAAAATTCTAAGGGTAACATCTACCCCTCCTATAGGGGGTTGAGCCACGAAGGCTAAAAATATTCATTGAAAATATCACCCCTGAAAATACAATAATTGATGTGCCTTTCCGATTTTTATTATTATTTACTGAAAGAAAGATATTAAACGGTGGGAAGTTTTTAAATTGTTTTGTACCTTTAAACTTTGGAAATAGATATTCGTAATTTTTTTATTTCAAATTCAAACATTTATTAAGGCCGGTTTCCAGAATGGGCAACATGGGTATGTGTCAGAGTTGGGTCGGATACAGGAAAAAAGTATCCGAGTACCGGATACGGATACTTACAATGTATCCGGATACTTTTTAGGATACTTTCACCTAAAAAGTACTCGGATACAAGTATCCGGATACTTTTTTCGGATACTTTCTCGGATACTTTTAAAGTGAGTTAAAGATAATGTTTTCATACCAATAGTTATACTTATGCAATACGATTGATTACGTGTAACAATAAACAATACTAGGCAAAAATAAATGATCGAAAATGGAAGGCGATATAATAGAAACAGGAAAAAACTACTCAATAAATTGATTATTATTTTTATTCTGTGAATATAAAACCTTAAAACAAACTTAATAATAAAACATAAAGGTGCGTAAATAAAGCGAGTCGCGCCTGAACCGCACCAAAAACCAGCCAGTGTCGTGTCTATATAAATCTCAAGAAATTCTATATATCGAAATTTTTATTCTTAATATTTTTGTTATTTTAAACTGATCTGCCTAGAAAAAATATATATTTTTTAATTATGCCCTTTTTTTAAAAACTGGCTCCCGATAAATCTATATAATCATTATGTAACCATTCCTAAAATTTCAAATTTATTTTTACTTTTTTAAAATTACTTTAAAAATGGATTTTTAAAATAATTTTACATGTTAATAGAAAAAAGTAGAAATTTTAAATTTCAGGAATGGTTAGATAATGTCATTATTTAGATTAGTGGGGAGCCAGTTTTTTAAAATTGAGCGGAATTAAAAAATATATATATTTATCTTGGCAAATCAGCTTAAATTAAAAAATTATTATAGAGTTTCGTGTAAAATGTGAAAAAAAAATTCATTTAAATCGCTTGAGAAATATAAATCAAGTATTTTTAAGGGTATTACTTCCTCTTAATGGATCAGTTACGATTGTGGTAAATAATTTAAAAGTATCCGAATGCCCTAAAAAAGTATCCGGTATCCGGATACTTACAAATTTGGTCACGGATACGGATACCGGATACAAAATTTGAAAAGTATCCGGATACAGCTTTCGGATACACATAAAGTATCCGGATACAGAAGTATCCGGATACTACCCAACTCTGGTATGTGTACAGGGCGGCAAATGTTTGGAGAAAGTTTTTTAATTTAGAAAATTGGAAATATGCAGAGGAAGTTTTGATTATTTGTTCTATCCGGTTATTTCATTATCCATTAGTTTGTAGTTTTATTGCGTTTGCATTTGTATTTTGAACAAAGTTGAATTTTCCAAAAATCCTTTCTTAGCGGATGTTTCATATAAAATAAAACTATGTTCAAAATTTCAGCTTTTTAGACCTCGGTCGGTCGGATATAATTTTCTTCTAATTATTATCTTTCCATATACGAAATTTTTGACTACTAAATCTTAATACGAAAAAAATTGGATGACTCTAGCGAAGATTGTGGAAATTTACTCGTTAAAAAAAATCTTTTTATTATTTAACTTTTATTTGAACGGCTAAATTGGCGCTAAAACCTCTATAGTGAAAATTATTTAGTTAACGCACCCTGAAAATATTTTTTTACAAAACTTAAAGAATTGCATGGTGTAATGACTTTTAGAGAAAAAAATCCGAATCTGAAAATAAAAATTTGAGGGACGTTAAATCGGTAATTCCCACCTTATTGGAACTGCGTTTTCCCTCGGGCACACTCGTAGTATAAAAAAAGAGAAACACATTTATTTTGAACTTAAGATTGAAAGACGATGAGAAGTATTGAGACGTTGAATTTTTAGGTTTATGAAGCTTTGGTGTTACTTATGCTAAGCCACGTAGAGTTTTTAAGAAACATTTCATATCGTTATCTAAAAATATTTGAGCCTTTATTCATTTTAAGTTTGTTGATGTAATAATATTTCATCCCTTAATCCTGACCATGTAAACATATTTAAAACCCCTTTCCCATATAAAAATATTTGCTCCTTTTACCCCTGCTCATATAAACATATTGGTTTCCTTATTCCATCATTAGACTGCCGATCTAAAATATTTTCCTTTTACCTCTTAGTGCCCCAACCGCCTGTGCCACAAATTAGAGCTAATTTTTGAACAAAGTAATGAATCTAAATAATTTTTATTATCAAACTCAAACACTATTTCATACAACATACCTTTACGAAAACCCTGTGCATAAATTCGATTACCTTGCATAATCAGTACCTTATTATCATCAAAAACAACTTTATATCCATTTTTTTCAATTTTTCCTACGGATAATAAATTTTTTCTTAGATTTGGTACATAAATTACATCCTGAATTGTACACGCACACTTCCTTCCATTGACATTACACATTGCTTTAATATTTCCTATATGTGTGCCTTCTAATTCTTCACCAGCTTTAGCAACTCCAATTTTAGCTATGGAGTCTAAAATTTTGACATTACTTAAAAGATTAACATCATTCACTAAATGATCAGAAGCTCCAGAATCCACGTACCATGTCAACACTTGGCTAGTTTCTTTGAAGTTATTTACCATAAATGCTATGTTACCAGATTCATCTTCGTTATTCATTTGAAAATCTTCTACATTATTTGCTCGCTTTTGGTTATACCATGTATTTTTATTTCTTCTAGGTTGTCTTGCACGGCTATGTGGGCAATTATTTTCAATGTGACCTAGTTCGTTGCAATTAAAACATCGCACTTGTCTTCTAAAAGGAATTTTAGATTGAAATGCAGCACTATTATTCACATCACTAGGTGTGCAGCTACCGATATTGCTTCTTCTCTTCATTTCTTCATTCAATAATCTATTTTTGACAAATTCAATTGTTATCTTATCTGGTGATAAAGTTTCTATCGCAGTAACAACTATATTATAAGATTCCGGTAAAGTTAAAAGCAAAATACAAGCAATCATATCTTCTTCAAGTTTACCTCCTGCAGATTTGATTTGTCTTACAATATCATCAAATTGTACTAAATGATTTTCCATTGAATCATTATCATTATATTTTATAGTTAATAACTTCTCCAGCAATAATAATCTGTTCGAAACGCCCGTTCTTTCAAAAGTTGAAATCAATTTATTCCATTTTTCCTTAGCAGTAGAACCCTCTCTTACGTATTCTATATGAGAATCAGCAACACATTGAATTATAATAGATTTTGCTTTAGTATCAAGCTTTTCAAAGTCTTTCTTTTTAGTTTCATCGTCAGGGGGATCTTTTGTAAGGCACTCTGCAACCCCATATTCTTCTAAGATTGACTGGACTCTGAACTTCCACACGCTAAAATTCACTCCATGAAACTAGGTTATGCCAAACCCTTTTTCTTTCTTTCCAGACATATTTGCTAAACAAATCTAAAAGCTGTTCTGGGCCATAACCTCTTGTAATATAAGATATAAGGAAAATCACTGTACTGACATTTTATTTATTTTTTATTGACAACATCAAAAATCCTCGCTAGTCCATACTATATCACCTCTTAGATTATATATTATATGATATACAGACTTGTATATCAACAGTATCCACCTGTTATATTTTTGTCTCCTCTATCCCTATGGCCTACCCAAGTAATTTAAGCCCTTTGCCCCTTAATCCTGCCCATGTAAAAATATTTGGCAACTTTACAATCTTCAGTCAGCACATGTATACACAAAGAGTGATAAAAAAAAATGTTTTTAAAGTAGGCCATGACCGAGGCTATGACCGACAAAAACAGAGATACGAGTTATGTCCGTGATAATTACGCACGGCTCTGAATTAAATCCACACTGAAACTTAAACTTATTACTCCGACAAGCGTGAATTTTTCCAATGCCCACTACGAAAACATTTTTTGTGGATCAATCCTTTTTGGCAATTTAACCCTGCTCATGTAAACATATTTGGCCTCTTTACCTTCTTTAGCCTGCACATGTAAAATATATTTGGCAGCTTTACCCCTTACGCCTGACCAAGTAATAATATTTAGTTCATTTATACGTTAAGCCTGTCCATGTCCCTTTATCCCTTAAGCCTGTCCATATCACTGTTTGGTCCCATTACCACTACACATGTAAATATTTTTCATCCCATAATGTTTACGACCTTTACCTTTTCGATCCTAAATTCAAATTCAGATAAGAGCTTCATTCTGAAGTTTGTTCATACTCATGCAAAAATCATCGTTACTTCAACATCATGTGCTATTTGCGTAAGAACAACATTTATTTCAACTTATCACTTTTGCTTACAATAAATAACAGATTACATAAAATTAATTAAAGAACTTAAAATAATTTAGTCTAGAGAACTAGGTATCACTGCGAGCTTTGATTTTGCTTTCCTTTGCTCGTTAAATATCTACACACTCTCAACCTTTGTTAACGTGTGAGCGCGAATTTTATATAGCCGGAAGACTCAATTAGAGACGCGAATCGAAATCTATATCTTGCTGATGAATCCTAATAAGGACGCAATCGGTCCCAGAATGACTTTCTCATTAGGAAGCAAAATCAAAATTATACTGTTGAAAATTATTTCCTATATCTGTTATTTACCTTCTGATGCCCGTTGGGATATTAGCCAAAGAAGCAGTTGTTTTCAGGAGGGAAATGGTCTCGCGTTATTTCTGTGACACAAACTTATTATTCTCTTGATTCATTGTTGTTTATTTTTAAATAATTTATTTGACGTTGGTGAGCAAAAACTTTCTTTATCAGAATAAACATTCCCAAGTTGTCAATTTTACGTTCTAGGTAGTTTTTGTTGATTCAAAATTTGTGTTGAAACTGGACGATCATTTCTTATTTCAAGAACTTACTGATATGCACCTTGCGTATGGTGCGGCCAATTGTAATGGAACAAGAGCTGCACGTTTGTATCAAAAGATATTTGGAACCCCTACAACCTCATCATACAACCTTTGCTTCGATCCTCGTCGCTATAAAGAAAGGGTAAGCTAAAGCATTCTGGTGGTGGTGGTGGTGGTGGTCGCCCATAAGTAACTCATAAGGTTGAATGTGAAGAAGGAGTGCTATGATACCGTGTAAAGGAAAATCAATCCACAATTACACACCATACGGATTCCTCCAAATTGACGATAAAGCGTGTCCTGCATAATCAACTCTTCCATCCCTAAAAAGCTTTAAATCTAGAAGATTATCCACATCGATTAGCTTTTGACAATCGTTTTTGGATCATAACCTAATAGACCCTCACTTCGCAAGAAAAGTATTGTTTACTAATGAGGCATGTTTCAGGCGCGATGGTTATTTTAATAGTAGAAACAACCACATTTTGAATGATGAAAATCCTCAAAGTGTGGCTTTTAGGAAGACACCAGCAACAATTGTCTTTAAACATATTGATAATTCACTTGTTGGCTGCTCTGTGAAACATTTTGCTCCTATTATTAGAAAATGTCCCTTTAGATATAAGAAATAACATGTGGTTTCAACATGACAGAGCAGCATCTCCACATTTTGGTTTGGACGTGCGTCAGTATTTGGACCAGCAATTTCCTTGTCGATGGATTGGCAGAGGTCCCATGGCATGGCCCGCTCGTCGTCCAGATCTCAAACATCTAAAGTTTTTCCTTTGGGGTAATCTGAAATTTTTAGTCTACTTCACGCCTATTCGTAATTAGGAAGGTCTTAGCAAGTAATGGTTAGTTCTACACAGGAATATTCCATGGGTTCCACGAGTCAAAGAACCGACGACGTTGCAATTTTTGCTTTGAAGCAAATTTTGAACTTACTATTGTAATTTTATTTTATTTAGTCCTAAACGTTTTTCAAAACAATATTAATTATTTATCACTGAAATAAACAAAACTGACAAAACAATTAATTTTTTTATCTGCTCAAACGGCTCATTTGCTTACATATGTTTTATAAACAAAAAATATTATATTGTGCAACAAGTGTAGAAAGTAACCAATTCCACACGATGTGTGAAACGAGCGAACGCGAGTGCCACAATCACACGAGTATGGAATAGGTTTTCTGCACGAGTGGCACACTATACTTTTTCTACGACCACAATGACTAAAACTCAAATTACACATTTTTTTAAATAATTGATGAACTTTATTAACGATTTAAAATTAGAAATATTAAGCGGTAGTAAATATGTATTATTATTATTATTATTATTATTATTATCCCTTTTTAAATTTGTAACATACTTTCTTTTATCTAAATTTTATTTGAATTTTTAAATGTTTAATTTACTTATTTTTTTTTTGTTATACCTTACATTAGGAATTTGTAGCTTACCTACTCAGTTGTGATTTTTCCATTTTTTTATTAAACAAGAGCAAATTAACCTTAGATAAAAGAAACAACAGATAAAGCATTTCATTCATAACCAATCATTGGAAAAGAGAAAGAAGATATTTTATGCGAATTGAAAGAAGAAAAACTGTAATTCTAGATCTCGTCTGGCAACGCTGCTGTTACATGCAACTAAAAGTCTGTCGATGCCAGTGGCGTATCTTATTAATGATAAAATCATAATTCCTCGATTTTTGTGCGAAAAAGATTATTAATTTGCAGTAAATACTAATTTTGTGTAAGTTAAATATAAAAAAATAAATCATTAAATTATAACCTATATTATTATGGTGTGCAATAAACTTTATAGTGGTTTAAACTTTAAAACCTGTTGGATTTGGAATAAGGGTATGCAGTTGAGTGGAATGTAGGTAAAAAAACTTAAAAACACTATTTATTTATTTATTTTTTCCAAGAATAATACAATATTTATTACATATTAAAATGTTAATCAAAATAAAATACAATGAAAACAAGATAAATAAATCAAGATTTATTTTAAACAAATTTTCAAATCCAATTTTTGAGTTAATTTGAACAGTTTTACAAATTGGTAATAATGAGAGATTTTTAAATCAAAATTCAGATTTTGAAGACTAATAAATTTATAAAAGTTAATAAATCAATTAATTTACCATACATACAAGGCTAGAATTTTAAATGTCACGCTACTCATAGCGGATCTGCCGATAAGAATTTTGTAAAATCCAAAAACACGTAAAACTATACAACAATAAACCAATGTTAGAGCTAGGCGTTGAAAAAAAAAACGTTTTTATTTAATAAAGAAAATATTCGTTTCCGTATTTATACTTCTATTTCTATTTTTTCTTAAAATCTCCAACTTTTTTTGTGGTCTCATAATTAATGCGAATATTGAAATAATGTTTTAATATCAGCTTTATCAAATCTAGTGCGTGATTTTCAAAAATATCGCCACAAAAAAATTTAATATGTTAGATTCTAAGGTTTTTACAGTATTTAAAATTAATATAACTAAAACCCTCCGAGCATAACACTCTTTTTCGTATACCTTCATTTTCTTCAAGTCCTACAAGTGAGAGTCAAATATTTCTTGTATACCTCTCCGTTGGGAATCTAACAAGGAAGCTTAAGCATATTTATTTAACTACTAAAGTCCAGACTAAAGGGTTTTCATTAATAACAATTTTTTACGAAATTAATAACGTTGAAAAGTCAAAGGAAATAAATAATAGTAAAACAAAGGTAGATTTATGCTGCTTTTGAATATCCACATCAGATGCATCTGAGATGTTGTAAATCTTTGATCACGTGATTCAATATACGTAAATGTAGTAGGACAGATGTGTATGATGTGGGTAAACAAACGCTCGAGATTCAAAAAATGCATCGGATGTGGACATTCAAACGCAGCAAATACATGTGATATTACGACAAAAATATTTAAATCTACACCACTGAACAATGCAATACATCACCTAACCTTACCTACTTATGAAAAGAACTTCAGCACTCACATTATCCAGTTTTTTGCACAAAATGCACTCGTGAAGCATGTTATGTTATGTTATGTTATGTTGATAATGGGGTGTTAATACACTGCGACCTAAAAGATCTATTGTGCCCCCTTCTGTCGCCACTGCACTAAGGAAATGTCTCAATGCCTATAGCGACCCTTCCAATCCTATTTTCTCAAGGAAGTGTAGGATTTGAAGTGGCTTCAAGTTAGGTAAGTCTCCCTCTTCTATTTGATATCCTCCTAGATATAGTGCCCTTGGATTCTGGAGTGCTACACATTCAGTTAGGATGTGAATGGAGGTTTCGTCCTTCTCCTCACAGAATCTGCACTCACTATCCTCTACTACTCTCAGTTTACTTAGGTGTCCTTTTAGTCGGCAGTGCCCGGTAAGGATCCCTGTTACAATACGTAGCCTGTTCTTGCTCAGGCAGATGCAGGCTTCCGATCTTTTTTGGTTATATTCACCCAGAAGTATCTTGGCCTGTCTCAGCCCCAAGAGATTGTTCCAATTATCGGTTCTTCTACTACCCAATTCTTTTTTAATCTCTTCTAATATTATGTTACTGCTGATACCGCAGAACGGCTCAGGTCCTACAAAGGGTGTTTGAGCCCCTTTCCTTGCAAGACTATCTGCAATCTCGTTACCCTGTACCCCGTTATGTCCCGGGACCCAAGTGAGAGTAACTCTATTTTTCTCGCCTAGCTCATTCAATTGTTCTAGGCATCTCCATACCATTTTTGAGCTGATTACGTAAGAACTCAGCGCTTTGATGGCTGCTTGACTATCGGACATGATGATAATCTCTTGTCTATGATAGTTTCTCTCGATGTTAAACTGGATACACTTCTCGATGGCGTGAATTTCCGCCTGGAAGATGCTTGGGTATTTTCCCAAGCTTTCGGAGTGCTTGGTTCTCGGCCCATATACTCCTATTCCAGTTCCTTCTATGGTTTTGGAACCGTCCGTGTACCACTGAATAGCACGTCTTTCGGTTGCAAGCACGATGGATTCTTGGCTCCATTCTTCCTTGCAGCCCAGCTCTGTGGTTTTGAAGTTTTTCACAAAACTGTACTTCTTTTGCATTTCATCCTGGGGCATGTCCCAGGTATCTTTAGTCCTGAAGCAAGTAGACTTTCGTCTGATTACTCCGCTCCTGATCATTCTATATCGTGTCCTTTTTGCCACATTCTCTATCATCAAATGTAGAGGGGCGAGGTTTAAGATCACCTCCATTGCGGCCGTAGGACAGGTTCTCATTGCACCAGTAATGCAAACACAGGCTAGTCTTTGTACTTTTGAGATATTAGCTCTCGTAGTAACTAAACTAGTTCTGTTACTCCAGGCTATAGCCCCGTAAGTGATGATTGGTCTCACTATTGCAGTATACATCCATCGCAGTATGTTTGGGTTACATCCCCATCGTTTACCCGCCATGTTTCTGCATACCATTAGGGCTTTTGTGGCCTTATTTACTACTTCCTTCTCATGTGTGTTCCAGAGAAGTTTGTTGTCCAGGGTTAGGCCTAGATATTTGACTTCATTTTTCCATTCTATATCTATCCCGTCTAATTTAACGGTTTTGAGATTAAGTTTTCTTTTCCTTGAAAAGGCTACTAGTGTTGTTTTTGTAGGGTTTATACTAAGTCCCACTTCACGGCACCATCTTTTGGTATGTCCTAGTCCTCTTTGAACTATATCACACAGGATATTACTAAACTTGCCACTAGCAAATATGGACTATGTCGTCGGCATAACCTTGACAGGGTATGCCGAGGTCAGTCAATCTGCATAGAAGTTCGTCTACGATTAGGCTCCACATTAGTGGGGATAGAACTCCTCCTTGTGGACATCCTCTTGTTGTGCAGATGGAGATGGTGTCCTGCCCTATCTGTGTCTCTGCAGTTCTCGAAGATAACAGCTGAGCCATCCATCTGGATGTGATGTTATCTACTCCTCTGTATGCAAGTGCTCTTTTTGTGAAGCATGTTGTTAGCTATACACTAAAACTATAAAGTCGAAATATTTCCAAAATAGTACAAAAATCGACAAAAACACACCCGATATGGAACAATTTACTGTAAGGCAACGTCGCATACTATCAAACGATAAAATCAGTGGCATAGTCAGCCATTTTTCATGGGAGGGGTTTGGAGAACTATGGGGACGGGTTCCATCAAGAAAGTGAATAAAAACAAACAGTCAATAGAGATCAGTGCCAATATTATAGCGAAAATGGTGACGCGAGGACCCTCCATGGGGGGTTCTGACCTCCAAACCACCCTCCCCCCCGTAGCTCCTCCACTGGATAAAAAACTATACATGACGTCGTATAGAACGAATGAAACAAGGTTATTTTCACTTGTGGTATTGTCACATTTAACGCTTTTAAAATCCATGCATTTATTTGAAGGCCTAAATTAAATTAAAATTGATAATAAAATTATAATTTGTCATTCTGAAACATCACCTTATCAAATTTCAAGACAATACAATAAATAATTACCAAAATATTGCCTAAATCTATGGTTAAAATATTTCCATTCCTTATGAAAGACCTGTATAAGACCTATTTTTTTGAGTGATAAAATACTTTAGATCTGTACGAAAGGAAAATGCCTGGTATATATGATAGGGTGGGGCGTGATTAGAGTGGGGTGTTAGTACATTAGGATTTAAAATTAGCAAAATATTTTATATTTCCAATAAATTAAAAATTAATATAATCTGTTCTTAGGAATATTTTGAAAATTGTCCATTGTTTTCGACTCGAGATATTTCTCAAAATATTCATGAATTCCGATATAATTTGGAAATTTATCAATAAAAATCATATTATATTTATTTTTCTTTAGTAAAATGTATAATAAAAATAGTCAAACCTTTTGCTAGCAACTGCACGACTTTTCTTTCATAATTAGTTACACAACATGTAAAAAATATATTATACTAAATTTTTACAATCAAAAGAGCGAGTTAGATCCTGGCCGAATCACTTTATATTTGCTAATCCAAGCCACCGTTCCAGGTATGTGATAAAGAGAAAAATATTTTCACGAGTTCGAAATAAAAATATTACCACAAAACTCAATTAGTTTTTGATTTTAGCAAAAACTTGTAAATAGAAAAAAAATCAGCTACAAACTCCAGTTTTCCAAAAATTTATATCTGCAAATAAAATTTAATATTCATTTTTAATTTTTATTTAAAAAACTCGGGTGAAACAAAAAATTAAAAGACTGGATATTATTAGGGTGTTTTTTTTGAATACTTCAGCAAAAAAAGGAAATATACTGATGATAAATAATTAGGATACATGGATAATGCTAAAATAGTGAATTGCGAAAACAGCCTTAATGGTGTTTGCCATAGTTTAACTTAATATTTGCAAAGTTGTTATTTAGCAGGCGTATGTGCGTAAAAACGATAGGTACAAAAATGACCTGCATAATGGTCTAAAAATAGGTGCTGCTAAAATACCAAGTCTGCTAAAAGCAGTTAAAATTTCTTAATGTAGGTACACATTTTATACGTTTTTTGTTTTGTTACAAGTCATTTTATTTTCACAGTGTCTAGGTATACGCTAACTTCTACGCAATTCAAAAAGTTATATACACGCGAAACGTCTTGACAGAGTAGGTGAGCTGTGTCTAGGCCGTTGGTGTTCATGCCGGTCGGCGTAGCTAGGTATGGATTAAAATTTTCTGGTGGCCACCATACAAGAAGCCGTTGCTTCGTTTTCTTGTTCCCAGATAACAATTATACATTCTTAGCATATTCTTAGTATATACTTTTTAAGAATACGCATATGCTGAGAATATACTTTATTTGCATTTGGTACATTCTCAGAATATGCTAAGCATATGTTACGTGACGTTGTTTATACGTGCGATGCAGATACTGAGAATGTACTTCAAGTATGTGTACAGTATGCAACAGGTATCTACTTTAATTTGATAGTACGTTCTAAGTATATGCTAAGTATATGCTAAGAATATAAATATAGCATATGCTAGGCATATACTGGACACCCTAATACAGGATGTTTCATTAATATTGAACATTAAATAGTTAGTGTATATAATGAGTCTTCATTTCAAAGAATTCATACTTATTTTTATTACAAATACTTTCTTTGACCTTAACCAATCAATATTTTATTGTGTCAATGGCTTGAGTTTCATTTGATTAATTCCACTGATCTTCATTGAACCTAAAAAATAAAAAAAATTAACAAACTTGGTACACATATAAATTAAGTGTGCATAGCTAATGGAATATTTTAAATATTATTTTTCGAACATAAAACATTAAAAATTGTTCATGGCATTCCACTAACAAAAACAAGAGTTACATAAATGAATTTGATGTTTAGTGAAAGTTTAAATATATTTTTGTATGTACTTACCACCATTTTATAGTTTTCGTCCTCCTTTAGCTTACTTTTCTAGTTCTTCCAGGTCATTATCTGGCCTTACAGGATTTGTTTCATAGAAAATGTGTATATAATTCTAGTAACACTGTATTTTAGTTTCAATCCACCATTAGTATTAACCATATTAATAAATTCACACTGGCAATTAATATTTGGGATGTTCTGTATTCTAACGTCACTTAAAGGTCCTAAAAACTATAAATATAGTAAAATTTGTTTATTTTTATATAGAACATACGATGCAATTAATTTTTATTAATTTATTTACAACCATATATGTAATGTTGCCATTACTAACGTTATTGAATGTTGGGAAGTGTCACATTACACACCTCTACTTCCCGCCCTCACTTCCCGCCCTCATTTCATCTATTCTAGATGAATATTTTTTATATTTAAAAAAATAACACATTTTTTTGACAAATTTTATAATACCTATTTAATGGCAAACAATAAAAAACAACAATGAAATAAAATACAACAAACTACCTATTGTTATTGTTATGTGAGCCATTTCATTATTCAGTCATGCTCTAACCCTACAAGTCCCTCTCTGTCTTATTTGGCCTTTGAGGCTCAACTTGTCCGATTATTATACATAATTAAACCCCTTAAGACCAAACCTATGGGACGACTATGGTGGAGACACTTTCGCGAACATTCCAGGGTCAACGAGATACTATTTCTGGTACATACTGGCAATTTTGTTGGGGGAGCATTCTAGACCACCAATTTGTATATAAATTGGTGGAGGAGAGCCATCAGAATCAGTTGATATATGGACAGTGAAGATAAATAGTAATTAGTAGATAGACAGTGGTGAACATAAATAGTGATCAGTTTACAGACATTCGAAGTATATATAAATTAAAATAGTATTGTTTAAAATAAATAAGTGTTTAAATAAATTATTAATAAATAAACTGTTGTTTGAAAATAAACAAACATCACAATATTTATTATTCGCGAATTTAATATCCGGCTTTATCTGACATTTAATTATATTGGTGACAGTAACAATATATTTACTTGATTATTCTGAGAAAACGGCGCGCTTGATAATTTGTCGTTAAATGTAATATTTGGGTATGTTCAGATCCAAACAGAGATTAATAATTAACTTTGATCGAAATATGATGGTTGTAAATAAAATAGTATACAAACCTCGGTAGGAAGTTTCATTCCTGTCTCGAGATCATAGCTAACCTCGATGCTTCGCGTCTCGGTGATCTAACTAATCTCACGACAGGAATGAAATTCTTTCCACCTCGGTGTGTAATATACTATTACTTACCTCTTACAAACAAACAAGATCAAAAATTTGTAGGAATTGTAGGTTATGTTATTCTTCTTCTTTTTCTCTTCTATTTTAGTTTGAAAATGTTTTTTGGCCTAAACACTCAACATTAGTGCGTTTGGTAACTAATTATTAGATCGGCATCTGGGAAAAATTTATATAGATATGTATATAAACTTGTTTTTACATGTATTTGGTGTTAATTTTTACCTGCAAGCATTTAGAACATTCTCAGAATATGAGGTACATGCTGGGTATATGACTTTTAGTATCTTCTAAGAATGTCCTGTTATAGCACGTGCTCAGTATATACTTTTTGGAATATACTTTTAAGGCACATACTCAGTATATACTTTCTAGAATATACTTTCAAAGTATATTCTAGGTATGTTCTAAGAACATTCTAAAAGGATATACTAAAAAGAACTTAAACAGAACGTTCTTGGTATATTCATAAAACATTGATGTTATGTGGGTTGTCACGGCATTATTATTATTATTTGTTCATGTATGTGAAATTTGCTTCTAAGGTTTATAAAATACTACTACTAGTCACGGCGTTAATGAAAATAAACAAGACGCATTCACACAAACACCTCCCACCACAGCAATAAGACGTTTCGCGTGTATATAATTTTTTGATTTGTGTACACTTTAACGTGTACCTAGCAACAGCGTTTTATTTTGAGACTTACTATTAGAAATGTTTCGGGAAATATTGCAACTAGGGCTGTTACAATGGAACTGGACCTGTTACTTTGGAATAGGTATCTCCTGCCTATTCCGCGTACCTGTTACCAAATTTCACACAAACCTATTACTTGTGTCACTGGATGCTATCGCGCGTTGTGTTGTAACTGATGTTCGTAATTGAAACGGAATGATGTGGGATTAGTCAGGCAACTTGTAATACGTTTGTGAACCTATTCAGTATTTTGGTATTAGGGTTTGTTTTTTGTTTGATGTTTCAACTCTCTTGCTTGTAGGTAGTTGTTTAGGGATTATGATATGTTTATAATACAGGAGTATTTACGAACTAGGTAGTGACATTTTTAAAATTATTCAAAGTAATTGTAATTGTACTGTAGGGTGCTTTCTTAGAAGGTGTTTTTTTTTTTAATTAGACACCGGTTTTATAAGAAATTACTGTTTTGCACATTACATTTTGTAATTTATTTTTTGTCATCTACCACCGAATAAAAAATTCCATACTACACTCGAACGTCTATTCATAATGAACAATAATTTAATTAATGTTATTATGTAAACAATAGCACGCTTTAAGTTCAATACAATATCGATCGATATTAAATATCAGAGACAATCCAGTATATTATGTTTATGGGATTCACCAGATTCAGGGATTCCCCTACTCCCTGCTGAATATTTGCCAAGCGACAACAATATTCTGTCATAAAATTTAGAATTGGAATAGCTTGTAACGGGAATAGGTATTTGGAATAGGTATCTACTTGGAACAGGTACAGATCGTACTAGATACGTCAAAAAGCTATTCCGTAACAGCCCTAATTGCAACAACTCTACCTACAATGCATCGGAGTGAGAAACACTACACTAGGTACGAAAATGAATTGGTGGGGATGCTTGATGTGTCGCAATATATCTCGAAACTATTATAATTAATAAAACTTGTTGCTATTAGTGAGTTATAGGTACAAACTATTTTTAAATAATGAAAGTGATAAACTACACAGCCTGGCAATAGCGCAGCAGGCAACGCATGTTTGTTCTTTTACGAAATAGCTACGCGCTACGTTTCTTTGCAATGTATGACCGGGTTTAAAGGTAAATAGAGAAGCTTTGAAATTAACCATAATGTAGAAGAATTAAAAGACTTCGATAGCTCCCCAAAATAAGCCATTAAAATATTTTCTGGAAAGGAGTTCACCTTATTTTGTTGGCGCCAATCCATAAATCATGAATAAGCTAAGTTTAATTTTTCGCCGATGTTTGAGACAATAGGTATTCTGTAATGTTATAAGATATTTCTTTATACACTTTGTATACATTTTGGTTGAGTTTTAGGACTTGGAAACTCGGAAACGTGGAGAATGTGTAATAAAGTGAGGATAAGCAAATTTTCTTGCCGGAAAGAATGCAATATTTAGACCCGATAGTTAGGAGGGCCTCAATAATTTCGTAAAGATAAAATGAAAAAATTAAATAAAAAGGTTATTTGTAATCGTCAAACTGGCGCGAAATCTAATATAAGATTTAAGTTTACGCAACTCGAAAACACTTGTTCATTCAAACCTATATTTTGAATACCAGAAATTTTGTTATTCATTGTTTGCAGCCACAAATACCAAATCGTCCTCTGCCCTTTTTACTCACACATAAGGCCTTGGCCTTATTTTAAACGATTCTTAAACACAGAAGAATGATAATAGGTCTTTTCCTTTGCATCAAAAGTGAAGCACTGAGCTACACCACTTCTGAAAATATCGTTCCATTTATACAAATTGTATGGTAGTTTTGATAGAAAATGCAATGTTAAGTGAATGTATAATATAATCAAAGATTATTTGAAAAATCGGTAGATTGCCTAAAAAATCGGTATATCGGTGGATTTGTATAGATTAAAATCAAAATCGGTAGATCTACCGATTAATCGGTAGCAATGACAGCACTACTAATTGCAGCGTATATGGCGCATGTGGTACCAGAAATGAAGCGATGCTAGTGTTAGCGGTCAAACCGCGATCTAAAATGAAAAGTTGCATATTTTGAAAATACGAATTCACCTCCACATAAAAATTCATATTTGGCCTTTCAGCACCCTCTACATGCACGTGATGCTAGAAATAATGGGAAACGTTGTCACATCCAAAATCGGATGTGGGAACGTTATATATGAGGTGACAACGAATGTTACGTGTATCATTTGAATGTGACAGTATCTATGTATCTATATATCTATATAGCTTTATATCTATATAGCAAGTATCAAAAAATAAAATTTTGCCCAAGACTCTTTAAAAGGGGTGGTTCGACTCTAAAAATGTACAATATAAAATTAAAACCAAAATTAAATAAAAAAAAATTGAATGCTAAAAAAAATGCTTCTCTTCTTTCTTCTACCCCTACTGTTCTAAATTCTTTACTTTATTCCCTACTCTTTTGCCTTATTACTGTAATTCATATCTCCAGTTTTCCTACTCTACCTACTCTAACTCCTGCCTTGCCTCCTGCGTCTCGTTTCCTCTCTGCTATCTTATCTGGCCTTTTAGTTGCAAAATTCTCCTTCCAATTATATTTCCACCTTTATATTTTACTTCAAATAAAACTTTTTACCTTTTCTATCTTTTCATCAACTTTATTTAACTATTTAACTACTAACATCTATTTTTATATTCCATTCTCATAATCCTATTAACATGTTCATTTCCTTTTACCAAAAATAAACCTAATCTGATCTTTAAAAAAAAAAAACCTTTCCGACAATTCTTTTTATTTCCTCTGACAATTTTATAATCTCTTCTTGACAATCATAAAAAAAAATCGACATCCATGATTCGCAACTTCACCACCCCAGGATAGATAATACATTTAGAAATTTGGTGGTGGGACTCGATGTTGTGGCTCTACGCATTTATAGTTCAGTAACTGAAGGGACCAACCTGTCATTAAGTCGCTCCAGATTTCCGTTGTGGCTCAACTCTTAGGTCTTGGCGGTCGCTTCCAAGGTCGAAAACTTTTACCAACTCTGCTGCGTCGGAAAGGGCCCAAAATGGTCCCTAAACTGGTTTCCCGCCAATATATTCCACAATATGCAAATTAGAGAATTTTTGTTTAGATAAAAAAGAAAGATTTTATCATTATCTACAAAAACGGTTCCTATCATTTTTGTCGAAAATTCGACAGGTTTCGAGATAACCGCAATCAAAAGTTCCCTCGTTCAGCCCCTGCTTTATCTCTATAGCCATGCTGATTAGCTTGTAAACGGATGGACAAATTGTTTCAGGACTCGGTCAAAAATTGATATTTTTCGATGATTCAAAGTTCATTACAATGGGAAAACCCATAGGTATCGATCCATGTGCCTTGCAGCCCGTTATTTCCTGTCAAGAACATTGAAAAAGGGGTCAAAGTTGCGTTTTCCCACTATTTTGGACCACTTTATAGTAATTCATTCATATTTTTTTCTTTTAATAGTTTTTTTATCCCATTTTTGTTTTAAATGGGATCTTGAGATGTCTCGAATGATCTCAGAAATTTTTTTCCAGTATCTTCCTGGCGTTTTAAAACAAAATTGATTTGTTTATTTACATTTTTCATACGTTTTCGGAGTTCTTGCATATTGTGGAAGATATTGGCGGGAAACCAGTTTTAGGGTCCATTTTGGGCCCTTTCCGACGCAGCAGAGTTGGTAAAAGTTTTCGCCCTTGAAAGCAACCGTCAAGACCTAAGAATTGAGCCACAAAGAAAATCTGGACCGACTTAATGACAGCTTTGCATATTTTCAGGTCTTCAGTTACTGGACTATTATGTGGACCAGAGTTCGTAACTTATGTGTATACATTTCTAGATGTCTTTTTTCTTTATTCTTACCGTTTTTTGACGAGTAAGTTTAACTTAATTTTTACTTAATTTGTATCTATATTGGCTACAATCTTTTTAGAGTCCTGATGATGCCTTAATCGGCGAAAGCACTTGACTAATTTTAAATAAAGTGAAATTGTTTTAAACAATTTCTCCTATACACACTTTAAATACAAATTCTTTCATTTTCTCCTAATGTTCAGTGTGTACACACCTACAACCCCTTTGTTTATTTATCAGTTAAAAAATAAATATAACCCAGTCCTCTTCTTCATAAAGATATCTTTAAATGAAGACTAACTTTGTTTAACCACTTCTATATTTGTATTTTTCTCTTCAAGCCCTATTGTATAAAATTTAGTGTAATTTACACTCAAATAACGTTGCCCTGTCCCCCTAGACAAATTCCCGCATACGCCCATGTATTTTAGAATTAGTTTGGACCGCTTTTTTTTGTTAATAATTATTCTATTGCAAAAACTTTTTATTTCTTTGATAGCCACATGGGACTATTTTCAAACTCGAGAGAATTCATTTCTCTCAAGAGAAATGTCATACGTCAACGTAAAACAGTATTTTTATGGCCCTTAGGGCCAGTGTAAACTCACTGTTTCTCTCGGTTTATTTAGAGATAATTAAAATTCTCCTAAGAAATGAAGCCTTTAAACACAGCGTTTCCACATTGACGTATGCTATTTTTGATGAGAATCTTGAGATAAATGAGTGCTGCCATACTTTGAAAATAAGTCTCCTGGTACTGTTTTTTAAGATTACACTTTTATAAGCTTTACTTTTGTTATACAGAGCTGGAGTAAGAACAGTTTTGGTATCTCCGATCAAAATTAGAGTTCGATAATGTAATGTTCAGCCATACCTTTGAAGTGAAATATATCATGGTTTTTAAACATAAACAGATCGTTAGCAGACAAAATGTGTATCCGTTTTAAAGGTATCTAGCTATTTCACCTCTTTAGAGAGGTCTATAATTTATAATTAGGAGCTTCTGGGCTTTCACTCCATTGGACTCCTTTTCATTAGCTTCTTTCAGTCTCCTTAAGTTTAATACACAGCGAGTCCTCACCCCATTTCTCATTTCTTCAAATATTAGGTACATTGCATTGCAGATTGACAAGATCATTCATGCAGTGGTGAAGAGGTTACCATATGAATGAGGTGGTTAATCGATTTAGGACAAAAATAATATAAAGTAATAATTGCTCAAATTATAAAACAGTAGATTGTATCTACATACTAGTTTGTTATTCTCTTTCTATTGCACCTATATGCCAATAAACCGCAGCAAGTGATTCTCCTTTACTTAAGATGGTACAAGAAAATCGAGTATAAAAATATCAAAAATTTATTTGTTGCAAATATCTGTATTCACATACATCCGCCCAATACGAGTATGAGATATAAGTCATCTTGGTATTTATACTTTCTATTCAGCAGATCGGCTGTAAGTGAAGGGGAAATTTACATCAGAATTTATAAATATACGTCCTAATCCGTTGCTGAATCTAGTGGTTTCAATCGACTCAGTGATACAAGTATCGATAGGTATATACATCCCCGTGACAAACAATGAAATTCAACTGGGTGTAAGTCTTTCATTATTTTATTTTTGTCGTTCTTGAACTAATTTTATTTATGAGCTCGGTTACGGCAACGTACCCTCCGGACATTATCACTTTCCATTATTTTGGTGTCGTCACTACAGGGTGATGCGAAAATAACTCACGGTTGAACTTGAATAATTGTGACTACCTACTCGTATATGTATTTGAAAAAATGAAAGGCGCGCATCTAATCTCGTATTGTAATTAAGCGTGATTTGTTATACAAGATGTTCGGGGAATTATGTAAGATATGCAATATTATCGAATTTGCAAATCGTTGATTATATAGTGTGAGTTTATAAAAATTCCAGTAAATAAATTAGCAATATTTATGATGGTGATTTGTGACGTTCTTTAATTTGAAAACATTACCAAACAAATGTAGAAGTAATTTGAATAGGTTTCATTTTTCATTCACATTGTTAATATTGCTAATACTTAACCCACATACATTACATTCTAGGAAATCAGTTTTTGCCATTATTGTACACTGACATAACTATCAAATTTTGTGTAGTTATATTAGAACTATGTCTACACTTTTTTGAATTGGTTATGATAGTTTGACACATTTCTTTGTTTTCAGTATTAGACATTCCAACGACCTGTCAAACAATAGCTTCCAGTGAGAAATGTTGGTATATCTAAGGGCGGCGTTGCGACATAGCCTTTCATCTTGGACACTATTTTTATTCGACATACAAGTCGCTAAGCCTGTCCATTTATAAAAATGTATAAGCGGTTTTATAAAAAATAATATTTTCTTTGTGCTCGACTTAAAATATTTAAATTTAATCCATTATTCGTGATTTCATGTGTTGTAGAAAGAATACATCGTATGTCGCAAAACCCTTAGATATACTCACCCTTCCCACAGACAGTTATTTTGTCTGAAATACCTAATACAATAATTAGACATTTCAACTTCCTGTCAAAAATGGTTGCATGCATGATGACTGCAAAAAGTAGCATGTCGTGTTTTTTGCTTGCTAATTGTAGTTATGTACAGGGGAGGGGGGTGAACAACATGTAGTATATTTCGGTGGTGGGTGCTGTCGTGTATCCTTTCAAATTCAAAATAATGTATTTTATCGATGAAGTTTTTCGTTTTTTGCTGACAATGGAATAAGTTAAATCTAGACGTCTATAACAATAAAAAATCCCTTTGCAAGTAATTTTTGTCGTCCGATTTTGATGCTTTCGGTGTAGGAATTTCGATACATCGATAGTAGTGAAACCGGTGGACAGAAAATAATTGTAAAGGGATTGTTTTATTGTTATAGAAGTCTTGAAGCAAATTATTTAGTTGCCAGCAAAAAAACGAAAAACTCTATCGATAAGAAATGTTATTTTGAATTTGACAGCTCCCACCACCAGTACATACTACATGTTGGTCACCCCTTTCTCTGTACCTAACTACAAATAACAAGCAAAAACACGACATGCCACTTGTTGCAGTCAGATAAGGGATTATTTGTCTACTAAGTTGTTTTTGTGGATCATTTGTTTAAATAACGGTAACTGTGTGCCTTGAAGGTGGGTTTTGTTCAAAAACACGAGTTAGTGTGTGATTTTATAACAGTTTTATCCGTAGCGTCACGTAAAAACTAGAACTGATCGTTTTACGAGAAGACATTTTGTTTACGAATTGGTCACTCCGGCAAGGGTTTGTGTATCATCTTCTTTATAGCTAACCATTATCACGTTGAAATGCCTAATTATAAACCACGTGCCTTTTTGACAGTTAAAGAGGTTGCATGATAAATGTGATACACAACCCCCATTTTTATGTGGTACTAAAAATAAAACTAGTAATACAATCGCAAAATACATCGTATTTGTGTTCAAAATCCACCCCAAATCACAAATTTACCATTATTTTAACTAATTATGCCTAATATTATTTATAGAGGTTATGTGAATGATATTTCATTTTATACATTTTGGAATTTTGTCAAATAGTAGATTTAAAAAATGTTGGAACTAGGGAAATTTATCTATTTTTGGTAAAGTCATATTATAAGTACTAAAATCAAGCCCACCAAGTAAAAATTAACGATGGTTGGGGTAAAGAGAAAAGAGTAGAATACGGAATCCCATATACACTATTCTTGGACCAACTTTATGTATAGTTTGTTCAAGACTCGAATTAGTAAACAAATATAGATGATGTTATGAAGATATAACACTGTGACTGTTTAGGCATCTAGGATCAATTAAAATGTAAAACACAGCTAGACTTGTTCAAACTAGAAAACTGATTTTTCTATATTATGAAACTTGCTATTAATTTAAATAAAAACTCATTTCACCCCTTTTGACATCGTTTCCAAAGTACAAAACAATAAATATAAATAAATCATCTTGAACATGTCCAAATTAAACATAAATATCTTTCATTATTCCATGAAAAATTTTCAAATAATTAAATAAAACCGATATCAGATTCTATATTCCTAACATCTCATATAATGAATAAAAATGTTATTATTATTAGTACTAACACTTACTTAGAATTTCAATTGAGATTGATAACCTTGCATTACTTACCTTGAGTAATACCTAACATAAAATGTAACAGTAATTGTTGACAACTACAATAAAACAGCCAGCTTAAGAAATATTATTGAATTGATTACGTTTGATTGATCTTGAAACATTTTCATTAGAAAAAAATACGGAACTTTCTTGTACATCCATTTTAGTGTAGGGTTGCCAACTTTCAACATTTAAAATAGAGGACAAAGTGGCGGATCCAGAATTTTTAGAGAGGGGGGATGGGTGCGCAAGCAACATTCTTATTAGGGCGAAACAATTTTCAATGATATACTTTTCAATTAAAACAAGCGATTTTCTACAAAACTTTTTATTAGAAAATATACAAAAAAAATATATAAAAACACATCTACCTATTGTTTCCAAATATATTTTTTTTAACCTCTTTGTAAAAATCACCGCAGTTATATTTTAAATTAAAATAAATTAAAAGCACACTTTTAATTAAATTAACTGAGCATCGGTTTCGATCATCTTGCCATTTTAAATTCATTACCGAAAAAAGATTTTTGGCAAAGGCGCCTGTCTGATGCAAAGTTACTAAAGCTACGTTTTCCTAGCTGCGTATCACGCACGGTGTACAACGCAGGCGTAACATGGCCAACACTGCTCTTGTATGGTTTAAATCGGACCGTTTTCCTAGTGTGTGTTCCGCAGCAATAAACAGAGTGTGTGTTTGTGTAAAACGGCGGGTTATTTACACATAATATTTGAAATTAAAAAGCAAAACTATTTTTCTGATCCCAATAATCATAATGTATATTTAAATAAAAAAAAACTGATGAATCAAATGCTATTTTATTGACATAAAAGGGTAAAAAACAAATGAAAATAATAAATTTATTCTAAACTAGAATTCAAATATATAATGCTTGGCATTCTATATTATATTTTTCACAGTTTAACAGACCCCGACTTAACCCCCATTTTCAATAAGATTTTTTTCAAAATCAATAGGCTTCATTTCCTAATAGAGCTTGATTTTTACTAAAAATTTCATGTTAATATCTCTTTTCGTTTTTGATTTATGATTTTTAATTTCAACCTCCTTAATCCCCCCATTTTTATTTAGATTTTTTCAAAATCAATAGGCATTGTCCCCTTATAGAGTTTGATTTTTGCTAATTTTTTTTAATATTTAGACCCCCTTAACCCCCCATTTTTATTCAGATTTTTTCATCCACTTATAAAGCTTGATTTTTCCTAAATGTTTCAATTTGATATCGTTTTCTGTTCTTGAGTTAGAATTTTTTTCAATATTTCCACCCCCCTTATCCCCCATGTTTATTCAGATTTATTTTTCAGGATGAATAGGCTTTATTCCATTATAGAGCTTGATTTTTACTGAAAATTTGATGTCGATATCGCTTTTTTAATTAGATTTTTTTCTAAATAAAAAAAGCTTTTACCCCTTATAGAGCTTGAATTTTGATAAAAATTTAATGTTGATATCTCTTTTTGATTTTGATTTGTAATTTTTAATTTCAACCCCTTTTAACCCCCCATTTTTATTTGGATTTTTGCAAAAAATTTCAAGTTGATACCATTTTTCGTTTTTGAGTTAGGATTTTTTAAAAAATTCGACCACCCTTAACCACCCATTTTTATTCAGATTTTTTTCAGAATGAATAGGTTTCATCCCCTCATAAAGCTCATAATATCGTGTTTTGTTTCTGAGTTAGGATTTTTTTTTCAATATTTCAACTTCCCTTATCCCCTAATGTTAATTTAGGTTTATTTTTCAGAATTAATAGGCTTCATTCCCTTATACTTGATTTGTACCAAAAATTTCATGTTAATATAGTTTTTTATTTTTGATTTGTTTTTTTTTTTTAATTTCATCCCCCCTCAAAACCCTCATTTAATCAGATTTTTTCAAAATCAAAGGGCTTGCTAAAAATTTCAAGCTAATATCTTTTTTCGTTTTTGAGTTAGGATTTTTTAAAAATGTCGACCCCCCTCTTAACCCCCATTTTTATTTGAGTTTTTTTCAGAATGAATAGGCTTCATCCCCTCATAAAGCTCGATTTTTCGTAAATATTTCAATTTGATATCGTTTTTTGTTCTCGAGTTAGAATATTTTTTTCAATATTTCAACCCCCCTTATCTCCCCATATTTATTCAGATTTATTTTTCCGAATGAATAGGCTTCATTCCCTTATAGAGCTTGATTTACATTTTATGTCGATATCGCTTTCCATTTTTGATTTGTTTTTCATTTAATTTCATCCCCCTTCAAATACCCCATTTTTAATCAGATTTTTCTTAAAATCGAAGGGCTTTTTCTCTTATGATGCTTGATTTTTGCTAAAAATTTTAAATTGGTATCTTTTCATTTTTGAGTAAGGATTTTTTCAATATTTCAACCTCCCTCTTCCCCCCCAATTTTTTCCGTTTTTTTCTTTATTATTCCTACCCCCTTAATTTCCTATTTTCATTCGGATTTTTTTTTAAATCAATCGGCTTCGTCCCCTTATAGAGCTTGATTTTTCCTGAAATTTTCATATTGATAACGTTTTTCGTTTTTGACTTATTGTGCGGACAAAAAACGAGACATCGGACGGATGGAACCAGAGGCATAATACTTTTCACAGACTACTCTGGGAAGAGTACAATACTCAGATTCATTTAGTTAAACTGTATACAGAATACAGAATGGGTAACCAAATTTCATCTTTGACTTCTTCAAAGATTTTCGGCCA
This sequence comes from Psylliodes chrysocephalus, assembly GCA_927349885.1. Classification (NCBI taxonomy): domain Eukaryota; kingdom Metazoa; phylum Arthropoda; class Insecta; order Coleoptera; family Chrysomelidae; genus Psylliodes; species Psylliodes chrysocephalus. Next base: position 43,126,737 of record OV651821.1, read on the forward strand.
AATCTGAGCTTCACTTTCAGTTTACGATTGATAATCTCTTAGTCTTTGGAGGTTTTTCTTTAGTTTTCTCTTCGTTTCTTTGCTTAATTTCGGCATCAGGTTGATTTTCAACATAATTGAAATCCTTATCAGAATATTCACCGTAAAAATCGGAAGGGTCAAGAAAAAAGTGTTCTAATTGTATCTCGCTCAAAGGGCGAGAGGTGGAAACCATTTTTATCTAAACCGTGTCAACACAACACTATATGTAATTTAAAAATGTATAACTTACCATTACTCCATTACTTCAAGATACTACCACCACTGGGGGTGTAAGATATCCGACCTCTTCTTTTTTGATAGGTATAGACTGAACCTCCATTACAGAATGACCTCAACCATATCAAGCGCGTAGTGATGGAAACTATCTGAATTTATACCAGCGGTATTACTTCCAAACTTGAAAATAAAAAAATACCATTTGTACAAAACTTTGTTTGAGTATATTATACCCCAGTGTGTGTATGTAGGGTTAAGCTTTAATTCATCCTGAGGTGAACTGATTAGATTTTGGACATAGTCGAAGCATCTGGGGGGGTCACTATAATATATATTTTTGTTGTTTTGTGATGTGTGATGTGATTATCTATAATTTTGGTCCTATACATGATTTCCCTAAAACGGACCGTAATGGAAACATTTGAGGAAAAGTGCAAAAATAATTTTTTTGAGTATTTCCGTTGGCAGTGAAGATATGAAAAATGTACTGAATCATTTTTATTTTTAATTCATATTCTAATTACTTTGTTATTAGATGGCCGTACTTAGTATATTTGGTAACTCTGCAGGAAAGTAATGTCATGCATTTTAAAGTAATGCATTTGTAACAGTAGGCAACCCATATTTGCGGACACTTTTAAGGCGGGTACAGATCTGAGCACGTACGCGTATGAGGCAAGCCGAGGCCGAACCGAATGCCTCGTGCGACGCATTTTGTATACACGAATGGTGGACGCACGAGGCGCTCTGTTCGCCACTGATTCAGTAAATTCGCGAGCACGCAACCGTATACCCAGAACATTTGTAAAATTAAAACAAAAATGAAGGCTGAGGATGACGTCGCGGAGTTAAGTGCATGTTTTATTATTTTATCCGACACATTAAAGAAAAAAGAAGAGACAGGAATCGATGGCCGATTTCCTGCTAAGGATATTCTTTTTTTTTATTGTGTTGTAATAGAACTGGCGTTTTGCTTTCTTAAGATAACACGCTGATTATTTAAATCCAGGAGAAGCAAAACATTTTCCTGGTTCCATTCCATGCAAAATAAATACTAAAACTCGCTATAATCTGTACGGTGCTGTATGTTACAAATTCACGGTCCAGACTGAGCACGTACTGCGCATTGCCCCCCTTTGATGCCAACAAACGGATCGGGGCGAGGTCGTACGGCGCACACAACGAGGCAATTTGCCGCGCCTCGGAAACCCGTCCACATCTGCATGCTCATGCGTCCTCGGCTTGCCTCATATACGTACGTATTCAGATCTGTACCCGCCTTTACATAAGCATTGTGTAGAGTTACAGCTTTAATTTGATACGTAATTATTTAACATACGTCATGAACCTATAAATTGCCGGAAAATGTATCTGCTAAAGAGGTTACGGCCAAGTGAGAACCGGCAACCCAAACTTTTAAAGTTTTTTACATAAGTCTTTGATATGAAATATATTTTATCTTAAAAAAAAATGAACGAAATTGTACGAAAAAAATTAATTAATTAATTAAATCTTAATTTTGCCGCCATATTTTGTAAGGAACCCGGCAAAACCGTATTTTGGTATCAATAAAATTATCTATTAAAAAGCGTTCTACGTCACATTTTTCACGGGCGTACTAAGATAAGTTATATTATTTTTTATTAATAATGTGATATTTTAATTATTTTTATTATTATTATTATTATTATTATTATTATTATTATTATTATTATTATTATTATTATTATTATTATTATTATTATTATTATTGGAACATTTGCTTTAGCGGCGTATTTAGCAAAAATAATTTTTAACTGATTTTCTTAAAATAAAAGGTGTTGTAGTTAAATTTAATAAGAGTTAAATTTAATTTCAAAGATCCCTTCTAGTGCATTTCGATACGAACGTGTAGGTGCCAGTGTGTCAAATATTACCTTGTTATGTGGCTTGATTTTGTTGATCGGCTTCCAGTTTAATAATATAGTTCAGTGAAAAGACCTGTCTGTAGCAGCTTCATAGTTACAGGTAGAGGGAGGCGCTATTTGACAAAAAGCTGCGCTCACCTAATATATGGGTACATAAATAATTGATTGAAACTCCTGACACCACGACGAACAACTACTAGACTAATTTTGTTTACAAAAATCGAATTACAAGCATTTAATAAATAATTATTAAAATAGTTATTAGACGAAACGTCCAATTTTGAGTTTTATCATTTAGCGGAATAAAAAATAGACGTAATACTTCATACATAATGGTTTGTTTGGTGCAAAATTGACTGATAACACCCCTAGGAAACTTATGAGTGTAACTCAGAGCTAATTGGATATTCTGATAAAAGAGACTAAAAATGAACGATTTTAATTGGTTTTCTATTGATGCCAAACATTTTCAGTGTAAGTCAGATCTGATTGGATAGGCTGATACAAGTTACTGGAAATGAACGATTTTAATTGGTTTTCTATTGATGCCAGAAATTTTCAGTTTAATGTATTTTTGTCGATGCCACCATCATATGCAACTATCAATTTGGAAGTCGTTTCGCTCTTTCTAATGCGGCAGCCGATTCTTGCAATAAATAATAGATTAGTCTATTTAATAGTTTTTCTTCGTTGATTGACTCACTCAAATTTAAAAAATACCCTCAAAATTTAAAGTGCCATAGTTTTTACTAATATTTTTTCTCTCTTTTAAGTTATCACTTTTGTAGCACTGGGAAGACATTTTATCTTTGTACAACGTATAACTAGTCCGAATATCTATTTTATTTATTTAATTATATGTAAGACATTCTGTATTCAAAGTTACAGCACATTCGTGTACAACGAACTTACCTTCACCTTTTAATATGTCTCCTCATGACCCACCTTAAACGACATTTTACAGTTATTTATTGTAAAGAGTTTTTGTAACTAAAATGTCAATGAGTTGTTTATCTTAAATCGAAAAAAAAAAAAAAATGCTCATTCAATAATGCATCAATTTTACTTGATGACATTCAAGAAGGATTTGGAATATTGAAGAGTCAGAAATTGTACAAAGTATGGGGATAGGTCACGGGTTAATCGTTTAAACCTGAAATTGACAATGAATTCTCAGAAAGAAAAACGGTTTGTCTCGTGAATGTGTTTCTTTTACAAATTTATATAATTATTAACGATACAAGTTTATTCATGACATGTCTTAACAAAATGAGTTTGATTCCGGAGAACGAGGCAATGGTGCTACTTAAAAAACGTCATAATGGAAAAGTAATGACGTCATAAAAAACATACATTTACTAAAATATGCGCATATAAAAACAAAACGACCTGTCTGAGAATTGATTTTTTAGTTCACCAATAAATAAATTATCGAATTTGTTCCAATCTTTATATACTTTTGTATCCCCAATGTGCCCAACCCTATATGACTATTTGAAATATTGGATATTATTTATTGGTTTACTGCAAACACTCTTAAAAAATTGGAGTAGGTAGTTTACGCGATTCACTGATTTGATTACATGTTTCATGAGAAGTTATAAAAAATTTAAAATGAATTAAATTTATGTGACAGTTTTTATGAAGTTCGCAAAGCGATATTTTCATTTTTTACTGACAATGAAATAATGTGGTTTTAGACGTCTATAACAAAAAAAATTCCTGCTACTACCATGTAGAAAAATCCCTGCACTTACACCTAAAGTAGCAAAACCGGACAACCAAAAAAATCTTGCAAAGAGATTTTTTTGTACCCACTCAAATTATAATAACGATATTTCAGAAAAATTTCCAAAGACTTAATCAAATTTTGGCAAAGTTCAAAAACAGATCTAGGAAAGTTACATATAATAAAAGTTTTCTCTTTTTAATCATCCCTGTTACTGCTCACACCGCTAATTTGAAAGATCTTTTTTAACATTTCAACTGATTAAAAATTATTTAAGGAGCTCGATACTCCAAGACCAAGAATGATTATTATGACTGAATCATTTAATTGAAAATGACATAGAATCTAGATAAAACAGAACTAATTAAACAACTTGAAAATGCAAAGGCGAGAAAGAAAGTAATTAATTAATTTGATATTTTGGAATACTAGTTTATTAAATAGTAAAATAGTTAATATATTATCGTTCTTATACAGGGTGATTCATAACTATTGGGACATAGGCTAAGGACAGGTTATTTGGACCAAAATATGGCGATTGGACCAAATATACCTTTATAAAATATGGCTGTGGAATAAGATACAGGGCGTTAAAAAATGCAACAATAGCAATAAATGAAGCAATAATATCTAAAATATGCATATATTTTAAAGTTTTAATTCCTTCCAGTTTTCAAGAAAAAATTAAAGAACTTTAAATTTTGAAATATAATAAAAATAAATGCATTCCACAACACCACTATTCTTAATATAATCCCCAAATTTAAGCTCTTATCCTCTTGTTAATGATTTTTTAAAATTAGCCGAAATTAGTTACTAAAACGCCTCGTTAAGTGCTATTTTCTAGTGTAAACTGGTGTAAATCGTTGCAAGAAACGAATGATGACGCGTTACATCAAATAGCAGCACTTAACGAGGCGTTTTAGCCACTAATTTCGGCGAATTTTAAAAAATCATTAACAAAAGATTAAGAGATTAAATTTGTGGATTATATTAGGAATAGTGCTGTCGAGGAATGCGTTTATTTTCATTATGATATTTCAAAATTTAAAGACCTTTGATTTTTTTTCTTGGAAACTGGAAGGAACTAAAACTTTAAAATATCTGCATATTCTAGATATTATTGGCTAATTTATTTTGCCAAAATGTTAATTTTTTAAAAAAATAACTTTTTGAGATATGCTTGTCCGAAAATTATAAGGGGTGCTCTAATCACCTTAATATCTAACAATATCTAGTGATCTAGCGTTTAATATTTATTAATCATAAGTCTTAAAATTAAATATCCTTAACATCTTGTAAATGCAAATTATTTATTACCATATCTGCATAGCTTACTAAAATTACGTTAAAAAATATTTTTAAAATTCAGATTGCATGATGTGTCATTTATAAAAGTATTTAAAGTATAACTTAAAACGACTAAAACGACTAAACCGACAATTCCGGAAGCAGAAGCGGATGATTAAAACGCACCTGATATTTTGCTTGCTGCTGTCAGTGTCAGTGAATATTATTTTTGAAGTCACAGTTTATTGCTAAAGAATCAGTCAACTCACTCGGACCAGTTGAAAGTTCCAAAATAACATCCACTCCAGGGATACAAATTCAGAATACGCAGAAGACTGCTGTTTTATTATAGGCGATTGTCATATATTGTATTATCCGAGTTGCACAGTGTATATATAAACTGAAACATTGAGATCAAAAGTGCCGACGCAGAGTGAGCGATCTGACTCTTTAGCTGTAAACTGTGTCACAGGGTTCAAAATGGCCGCGCCCTATGTTAGGCGTATCTGACCTCTCTCTTGCCTCATATAGTAATCAAAGTATGTGGTGTCAGTGAATATTATTTTTGGAGTCACAGTTTATTGCTAAAGAATCAGTTAGCTTACTCGGACCAGTTGAAAGTTCCAAAATAACATCCACTCCACAAATTCAGGATACGCAGAAGACTGCTGTTTTATTGTAGGCGGTTGTCATATATTGTATTATCCGAGTTGCGCAGTGTATAAACTGGAACATTGAGATCAAAAGTGCCGACGCAGAGTGAGCGATCTGATTCTTTAGCTATAAACTGTGTCATAGGAATCAAAATGACCGCGCCCTATGTTGGGCGTGTCGGACCTCTCTCTTGCCCCGTATACAAAACTATTTAAATGCCTTCCTCTAAGTAAATGCAAATTTGCAACCTTCCAAGATTAGCGCAAATGATTGTTAATTGTCTATGGCCAATTTTGCATTGCGAAATTAATACAAATCTAAGGAAACAACTAAAAATATATATTCACTGGTAATATCGAATTTGCAACCTTACACCTGCCATGCAAATATTTAAATAATTTTCTGTTTACCGCTTTGCTGAGAAAACCATGGCGCTTTAATTTAATTTTATATTTATGCATAAGAACTAAAAAAAAACATTTGTGAAACAAAAAAAAAGCGTAAATGTAAAGTTATAACTGAATATGAATTCTAAAATATTTATACAAACTAATTCCGAGACTAAAATAATATCCATCATTATTTTAAGGATTTCATGCAGTTTTGCCTTGAAAATGGGATTTCTAACAAATAACAAATAGTAAAATAGCCACATTACATTTTTAAATATTCTGCACGGTCAGAGAAATGTTTCTAAGGTTTAACAAAAAAGTTGGATCATGTCCCGCTGATCAATAGTTACATCAAGTCAACGTATATGGACCAAATATTTTTATGTCTAAACATCGTGGTCTGAACGACATTAAATTATACTTTAAATACTTTTATAACCTGTCAGATTAAAACAAGACAACCGACAATTCCGAAGCAGAAGCGGATGATTAAAACGCACCTATTAAAAATATTGCGCCAAGATGTAGGCCACACGTAATAAGGGTTCAAAATGGCGAAGTTTTCTACAGTTCATCAAATTTCTAGAGGCTTTCGACGGCTAGACAGAGAAAGCACTACTGACAGGCATCCCGATGGATTTACGCAATGAAAGTACACTCTGCGCATCAAGTATTTCACTATTTCATTCAGACGTAAATGTCAGATGTAAATTTCGCTAAAACATTTCTTTTATTTTCGTTTGTGTTTTTTGCTCATTACAGTTTAATAGAACCTAAGTATGGAGTTTAATAGCAAATTAAGAGGCCGCGTGATTAACAGTCAATCTCGCGAAATAATAGCCAATGTTATAGAGTTTATGAGAAGAGAAGGAAACTTTAATTCAACTTCAATACCATTTAAAAATGTAAATGATCGTGTTGCTGCAGCCACAGGAGTATCTAAAAACACTGTCGTCCGCATTTCTGGAGAGAAAAAAAGAATCGATAACCGTGAGATATCGGAATTTTCATCACCAAGAAAAACCATTAAAGAACCAAAAACAGTTAATGATATAGATGAAGCTGCACAAGAATCAAATTTTATTTTTTTATTATTAGATAGCTATTTTTGTTTCTGAGTTGTGTTCATTTACAGGCTCAATTTTTTTCCGTTTCTCCTTTTTGATTTTATATGGGGTTTCAAGTTGTTTTTGACTTATTTCGACGTAAATCACAACAACACACTTTTTTAATAAAGCAAACAAGTGTTAAGAGGTATATGTACGTGTAAACTACAATCACAAAAAATTGATATGAAACCCATGAAACCACCAACAAAAATGTAAAGCTAGCTTCCGTACTAGAACATGGTGTCATTCGTCGAGATAATTTATCGTTTTGTTTAATAGATCAAGAAATGTAAATATTCCCCTGTTATTTTTTATAAAATTATAAGAGAAATAAATTTTTTTCTAAATAGTATAGTTTATTATTTTGTAGAAAAACAAAATTTCGAAAATTTTAGTAATGTTTCAGAAACAACCGTTATTAATAATAGGTACCATTTTCCTTAATAAGGTAGAAATAAAATATAAACTATTTCCACGATTTACAAAGGCCTACAAAAAAATTATAGGTATTTTCCGCTATCCTATAAAATTTATATTTTCTGACTCAATTTCAAAAGGTTGAAGGAATTCCAAAACACCTTTTATGGCATAATAATTATTTTCAATTCTACATACTATCTTTAGCTGCTTTTAAAAACGTTGTCCAATCAGACCAATTTAATCCCTAAACTATTCCACACTTTTAAAATTTAATTACCTAAAAATATTAAAAACTATTTAAAATAACTTGTTTAGCAGACTGTACAATAGCTATCTTAGTCACACGTAGCGCGTTCTCTGTCTGGGCGTCGAACACCTCTAGAAATTTGATGAACTGTATCTCCTTTTAAAAGGCACTCAGAAAGCTGCGCAGTGCGACCATTCTCCGTATAGTAAAAGAAAATCAAAGTATGTGACTGACACTGACAGCAGCAAGCAAAATATCAGGTGCGTTTTAATCATCCGCTTCTGCTTCCGGAATTGTCGGTTTAGTCGTTTTAACCTGTCAGATTAAAACAAGAAAACCGACAATTCCGAAGCAGAAGCGGATGATTAAAACGCACCTATTAAAAATATTGCGACAAGATGTAGGCAACACGTAATAAGGGTTCAAAATGGCCTTTTAAAAGGCACTCAGAAAGCTGCACAGTGCGACCATTCTCCGTATAGTGAAAGAAAATCAAAGTATGTGTTGTGTTTACAGTGCTTTAGGGCAACCTCTCCTTGTCATTTACGTGTGTAAAAGTGGAAGGCTGAATCACGCATAATTTCTACACTCGTGATGGATGCGCAGACGGTACCTTATCGTTCTACCCTCTCTACTTCTTTGAAGGAATCATGGTAACGATGAGAGCAGTGTTGCAAAACGTACGATAATTATCGTAGTTGTACGATATAGTGAAAAAAAAAATTGCCCAATTTTTCGGAATTTTTAATTTCCAACTGACAAGCTAGATTGAGTTTCTGATGCATATACACGTTTAATACATGTTTTTGTAATATACTCTTAGATACGTATAATTAAAAATATTTTTAATTACAGGGTGATTCACAATTGTATAACGGTAGTTTTTTGCAAAATCTCACTAATTCTACTGTGATGTCAGGAAAGCATATTTTCAAAAAGTACTACTCAATATGGTATTTTGTCGACCAAATATTGCACAATACACATTTTTTATACAGGGTATTTTATAGTGAGAACTACAAAATAAAACTGTTTTTTTAAGGATTTTTTTTCTTTAGTCTGAAAAGCTAGATTTTCTTTATGTAGAAATTGGGGTATATTCTGTAACAATTCCTTTATATTTTAACGGCCGTTAAAATATTGGAGGCCTTTAAAAATATTTTCATATTTACTAAATTACTTCTGTCATTATTTAAACGGATTCCTTTAAAATACATTAGAGAACTATTTTAAATAAGTTTAAATAATGACAGCAGTAAATTAGCGAATACGAAAATATTTTTAAAGGCCGCCAATATTTTAACGACCGTTAAAATATAAAGGAATTGTTACAGAATAGACCCCTATATAGGTTTAATATAAGTTTCGGTGAGATGTTCTTTACACTTTAAAACAGTTGCGGCTTGTTGGGGTTCACAATGACAGAAAATATAGATCTCAGTACAGTTGTAGGTAAAAACTTTCAGTGTTTAAGAAAGGTATAGGAATAGAAAGGTTCAATATATGGAAGACTCTAAAAGGTTTTTACCTACATCTGTACTGAGATATATATATATATATATATATATATATATATATATATATATATATATATATATATATATATATATATATATATATATATATATATATACTGTTATTGTGAATCCCCAATATTTTGGACCCGAGCTTCCACTGGTTTATAATAATTGTTACAGGGTGATTCACAATATATTTTTGCAAACACTCAATAACTACAGTTGCACCACAGAGAAATTATTTCATTAAGTTAATATCTTTTTATACAGGGTGAACCATCCAGCCAACCACCAAAAAATAATTATATTTTGAGATTAGTAAAAATACGACCTTGCATTTCTTTAATGACTTTTGAGTAAGTTAATAACATTACATTAGGTATGTAACCATAAGATTTTAAAATATATAGGGTAATCTAACTGTTTCCATTAGGACACCCTGTATAATAAATGTAAACTGTTTAATTTGTAGCCAAAATAACATATTGTGAAGTATTTTTTGAAAATATGCCTCCTTGACGTCATAGTAAAATTAGTGAGATTTTGGAAAAACTACCGATTTGTGAATCACCCTGTGACTAAAAATATTTTTAATTGTACGTATGTACTAATGTATTACTAAAACATCTAGTAAACGTGTAGGTACAACAAAAATTTAATCTAGCTCGTAAGTTTGAAAATAAAAATTACGAAACACTAGGCAATTTTCAACTTTAACACCATGTATATCGAAAACTATTTATTTTATAGGATTGAGTTAAGCCTATTGACACTTTTGGTTAGTAGGTTGAGTACAATAAAATACCAAAAGTTACAGAAAATTTGATCGGCCGCCACTTTAGATAATGAAATAAGTGCAGGGTCCTTTGAATAATGAATATATAATTTTTAAACCTACATATAAAATCATAAAATTTAATACATCTCTAAAAATGTATACCTAGTCAAAAAAATAAAATTGGAAGATCAAAATCAGAAAGGAATACAAGAAGAAATTATTTTTGAAACTTAAGCTGAACAAGAATAGGTTAAGTGTTATTTTTTTCTTTTGTTTTTTTATATGTTTATTCAACAAAATTATTATCAAATTACCCTAACCCTATAAACTCTTAAATTAACCAGCCTCCGATAAAGTCTCACTAGTAAGGTCAGTTTTATACGATAAAAAAAAATAATTTCTACAGCTATGTAAAACAATTTGAGTTTGGACGTCTGGCAACACTGGTGATAAAGAAGTCGAGTAGGAGAGTGTACGAGCACTCTTATAAGATAAAGAATAGGTATCTTGGGGACCTATTTTCAAAATATGGAAGTACTCATTTCTCTCAAGATTCACACGAGAAATGTCATATGTCAACGTGGTAACAGTATTTTTAGAGCTAGTGAGAACTCACTAACTGTTTCTCTTGGTTTATTTCGATAGAATTAAAATTCTCCTACTAAATTTAATCCTCACTGGCTTTAAAACACTGTTTCCATGTTGACATATGACATATCTCGTGAAAATCTTGAGATAATTCATTTCTCTCGAGTTTGAAAATAGGTGGAGATGTATTTTCCATTTCCGAGTCTGACGAATATGGATTCATTATTTGGCCTATGGAACAAATAAGTACCTATATACAGTGTGTTCCATAAAGTTGGATCCATATGGGATTCTTTTTTTTATATTTTTAATATTACATAGGGCAGTCAAATCTGCTTTTTTAAAAACTTAAAATTGCCCATATTAAAGTTGACTAGGACCTGCATTAGTTATCTATCAAATTCGGTATTTTTGAGAAATCGTTATTTTTTTTTAAATGTGTATTTGACCAGAAACTAATGTCAGTAGCTAACTTTAATACGTGCTATTTTAAGTTTTTAAATAAGCAGAGGTGATTGCCCTACGACGTTTTTTTCCAATCGTCATATTAAAAACAATTCCCATATGGATCCTAATTTACGGTACATACTGTAGATATATTAGGATTGAAATATATATCAAGGACTCAAAAAAAGTAGTATAAATAATTTAATTAATAGTATATGCTTACAGAATTTTGAGAAATGTAAAATTCCAAAATCAGAGCAGGCGATGTGAAGATCCTTCAACATCATAGGCATTAGTCTTTGCTTGCTTTAAACAAAGATTGTACTCTTTTTAATAAAGTGATCTTCAACCGCTTTAAAAAACGGTACAATCTTTGTTTAAATCAAGCATATGCTCAGATTATACTTAATTCTGATAATAGATCTAGGTATACATATAGATTAATAAACAGAGAGCCAAAAATAATGTTTAAAATAACACTAATTATATTTCTTCAGAGGAATTTGTTACTTACTTTTCCTCTATAGCAAATTTAATAGTTGAGCAGTTACTTGTAACTAACACCTCAACAACCTACTTTTTGAAGACGCTTCCTAGAAACAAAAACTCCTTCTTCTTTTTCCCTGTGACTTCATCGGAATTAGTGGAAGTAACTATTTCTGAACCCTTAACTTATTTAATTAATCTTTGCTTTTCAAGGGGCATTTTCCCCGACTCATTTAAACATACCAAAATTATTCCAATTCCTAAAAAAGGTGATAGTGATTTAGCTGAAAATTATAGACCCATTACATTTATATCAGTATTGGGTAAAATAATAGAAATTATTGTTTAAAAAAGGTTATGTAACTATTTTGATTTTAACAATTCTGTGAACGGCGCTTAAAAGGTCATAAGTCGTTTTTTACACAAATGGAGTTTTTAGTCAAGATACGTTTAGAAGAGTGTATATTTTAGGCAGTTAAAAGGATCTAAGTCTATATACGTTGTAAAGTAATAAAAATAAGGTACAAAAAATATATATACAAGGGTAACCGCGGTACAAGGGTAACCGCGAAAGACAAAACGTCATAATTAAACATAAACAGTCAAATTTTGTAACATAAAACAGTTAAAACACAATATTTCTACATAGTTTTTAATTTTTACAGGACCAAATGTCCTAAAAAGATCGTCGATTTGGATTCTAAAAATCCTTATTTATATGTATGTCCCAAAATTTTCCAGCGCCATTCTCCAAAAATGTGTAATATCGACTTATTACCTTTTAAGCACCGACCACAGAATTATCTTAATAAAAGGCAATTTGGTTTTCGCAAGAATTGCTCAACTATACAGGCAACTTCAACACTTGTGAGTGACATAGTTGAGGGTTTTAAGGCTGGTGAACACACAGTAGCTACACTTTGTGACCTCAGCAAAGCCTTTGACTGTGTCTCTCACAAAGTGCTTCTAGAACAACTGGAATGATATGGGGTAAGAGGTGTTTTGTTAGAATTTTTAAAATGATATCTGAACAGCCGCCCCTTAACAGTGTTATATAATAATGTAACTTCTAGTCGCATCGTTTGGAGAATGGAGTACCGCAAGGGTCAGTTCTTGGACCACTACTATTTATAATCTATATAAATGATCTTTTTAACCATATGAATTACATAAACTCTATTATGTTTGCTGACGACACAACTTTCTATCACTCAAATTCAAATCTCAGTGAATTTCAACTCAATCATGGACAGCAATACAATTAATAAATTAAATGAACTGAAACTTAATGAAACCAAAATTCAAAAAAATTTATTTACAACTCTTTCGACTTTAAAGACCTCGTGATTCTTGCAGGCCTTTTTTTAAGAATTTAAAAGTAATGACCCTTTCGGGAATTTATATTTATCAGTTTGTTGGAAATCTACAAAAATATTCCAAATTTGACATCTCAAAACGACATTCACTTGTACTATGCTCGGAATGCAGATTGCTTACGTAAGAAGCGATACAGACTGGAGGTATCTGTAAAAACTCTGCTAATCTTAATTTATTTAATAAACTTCCGAAAGAAATAAAAAATTTGGTATATCCCAAGTTTAAACAAGTAGTCAACACTATGGTCAACATTTTATTCACTAGATGAATATTTTGAACGAAATGTTTCTGAATTATTTTAATGATAATGTAAATGTGTACTCATGAGAATTAGGACGTGCTACAAATATTGTAAAAATGCAATGTAGTCAATAAATATAAAAAAAATAATAGAAATAATAAATTTAAATCGGAACACAGAACAAAAAATATTTGAATTTAAACATAGAAAAATCTTAAAGCCAACACTGGCACGTATAAATTTTAAAAGCCAACTCTGGCATATATAGAATTACGTAATCCGTCTCACGGGACAAGTGGTCAATAGAAAGCTATCATGGCTTTCTTATAAGTAGGGATGCGCAAATTTTTAAAACATCGATGTTGACATCAAATGATAAGTCGAATAGACCTTTTCATCAATTTTTTTTGTGCGCATACGTCAGTATCTGCCACCTTTTTCGTACTGTTTTTGTAAACAAGCATGTTAAAATGCCCAAGTCAAAAAAATTATAATCGATAAATAATAATTTAAGTACTTATATTCATTTAAAAAAGGCAGAAAAAGTAAAGTAATAATAAGTTAGTGTCTTAATTGTAAAAATACATTTTTGCAATCAATTATAATTATGTTATCTGTATGGAAAGGAACAACGAAACGGTGTTGTTATGTAAAAGTGATACATTGTATATTCATTCAAACGCAATAAATATTATTTTATAAATTTTCCAAAGCCTTGGCTGCAATATCGTAAAAAATTATCAGGCAAAATCCATATTAAAACATCTTCAAAATGTGCATTAGGTGTAAAAAAATGTGGTCGAAGTGACAACTTTTCGATGGATTATTGATGTTACTAAAGATAGTTATATTTGTTCACTGCATTTTCAAGGAAAAAGTGGTCCAACAGAAAAAAATTCTTATCTGGTATTAAACAATATTTCTTTAATATTAAATACTACTTCGGTATACATAGTAATATGATTAAAAATGTCATGTTGATCATCAAAATATTAAATAATTTATTTTATAAATTATACTCGTGATTAACTTTCATGTTAATTAAAGTATTTTTGCAAGTTTTAATAGTTGGTTGGCATAATTAATTAGAATGGAGTTATAATTATTATTTGTTTTCATAAATTTTTTACACAGTTAAGAAGTATTGATAGGTACACCTAACCTCTCAATCAGTCCAATTTGTTTCTTTGTAACAAACGTAAAAGACACTTCAACCATCTTTTCAACTGCTCACAACTATGCGCTTCCATAGAGTTTTAAAAAAATTAACCACCATCAACGATTTTTTCTAATGATTAATTTTTCTGTAGAGATAATATTGCTTTCCCAGCCATTGTCGATCAAAACAGTACGAAACTTTTTAATTACCGCTATTTCAACATGGTGGCTGCACTTGCGCTCATCACATGATGAAAAGGTCTATACAGACTATTAGGCATTCCAAACTGAATGGCTACCAGTGGGTTTTGATGGGTTATGATATGGCAAAATTATGGCAACCCTGTAGGCCTGGTGATTTGACCAGGTCAATGAAATAGATAGTTACATAGATTGATTATCCATATTTTTCAAAATAAACATAACCGTATGCCTTATTTTTTTTTAATATCTAAAGGCTAAAAATTGGTTTTAAAACACATTTTTGCTAAACCGATTCAAATTAATAAATATTTGCCAGGCAATATGGCCGCTCGTAAACGACCAGCTTTGAGCAATCTATATAACTATATATGTATCATTGACCCTGTTAATGACAACATGACAACAGGGTTGCCATATCTAAACTGTCATTACCTACTGGTAGCCATTTGGACAGGTCGTTGGAATGCCTAATTGATATTGTAAAAAAATCGGAAAAGAAAATATCGATTTTTCTAAATATCGATGTTTTTCAAAAACATTCATTGAAGAACAAAAAAAGGTATTCGGACCATCAGTTGAAACATAAAGCGTAAAATGGAAAAAGAAATTATCGATGTTAACTAATATGATCGGATAAAGAAACATTGATGTTAACATCGATAATCGAAACCGAAAAATCGATGTTATTTAAACATCGATACATCGTGCGCATCCCTACTTACAAGGCGATTGGCCAGAAGCGTTGAAGGAAGCCAAGCGCTTTCCGCGCGGTTTTATCTCATCCGGCATTTTTTCAGAATATCATTCTCACTCAACGAAACAGTTTACTAATGATTTCAATTAGGCGTCAGGTCGCCATGTTTTAATATTGTTAAAAAAATATAAAATACTGTGGTTAATTTTATGAAGTAGGTGTGATTTATTAAGAATGTAAATATGTTTAGTGTTGTGGTATGGAATTACACTATCAAATGAAGTGAAATGTTGCCGGTATTTTATTTTATATCAACGAAAGAAACCCAGCACTCTATCTTCCAACAGTCCACTAGAGTCGGGTAATTATGTTAAAATGTTTTTGTGTCACTGAGAGGAAAATATAAGCGCAAAACAGTATATAGAAGCCACAAGTTTAAGTAGTGTTGATGGCTTGCATGGAACTTAAATACACTAGCATACCTTTACTTGACATGTGTGTGCGAAAAGTAGTTATTTAGCGCACGCGTTTTTAATAGTGGTTGTAGAAAAAAAAATTACCTTGATAAATACCGAGACTCTTCTCCGAGAACATTGACTATTGTTGAAGAAAGACACCTTCAAAACGCAGAGCAGACAACTCTTTCTAAGTAATAGAATTCACATATTTTTTGTCTACAAACAATATTAAATTTTAGTTGTGGCGATTCACAATTTCACAAATAGAATTAAGAGTTCCACCCAAGGTTCACACAAATGACCATGCTGCATTTTTACCTTCCAAGGCTGGTGTAAAAGGAGACATATAACTCGATATTATTATTAAGGATTAGTAACACGGTAATGATTGTGTAAATGACTTGTGAATAGACTACATTTTTTATTTCAATCGTTTTGAATATATTAATAGACAACTATATATAGAATGTCCCTAGATATGAACTAAAAGTGATTGTCAACAAGTATGTTTACAACGGAGAGTGGATCCGTATCATAACTATTGGACCTCATAACACAACATAACATAAGTATAACAAGGACTTCATTTTAAAACTTTAATGAGGTAGTTTGAAAAATTCATCAAAAACTTTCCAAAGAAATAATACGGAAGCTACAGCTAAGGAAATATATTAAACAGCAACACGATATATCCAGTCCTAAAAGAAGACAATTCACATTTCAACATTCTGGGGGCATTAAGCCTTAAGTTTGGCCCTAAACAAGACATTATCATAATAATTTAGCTTCCAGATCGTAAGCTGACACAGATACTTCACCCACTACAAATACGAAATACCTATTTTCTATTTTGTGACAATCTGTATGAATCTGTATAAAATATCATATAGTTCGAAAAATTGTGCTTTATTATTTAAACATTCATAGCAATGATATTAATTATCTGCCTATTACATTAATATACATAACGATTTACACCTACATTACTGTTTTTACGTCGGTAGAAATTACAATAATTATTGAGAGAGGGAGATAGAGAAGCAGATTAGATATACCTGAAAAATTATTAGTATATCTCGTTATTAGAATTTACCATTCAAATAAGCATATGCCCACCAGAAAGGGCGAAAATATGTAGAAAACGACATTTAATCAATAATGATTTAAAAGAAGACACACGTACAGTGGCGCATCCAGAGTTTAAGTCTGGGGGTAGTGGTAATAAAGTTGTTTCAGTCTGGGGGGGTCCTTAATTATGATAATAATACATCCTATAAAAAGTTATCTTTAAAAATTCTTGTGGGTAATTAGTAATTACCTCCATTACCACGCCGTATGTATATGCGCCCCTGCAGACGCAATTAATATGACAGAAAATGTGCTTCCACAAAAATCAGAACAATTTTATAAATAAGCTATTAAAGCATCCATTAGGTGTTGATGATTAACAACTTGAATTATGGTGAAAAACTAAGAATGTCTATTATTTATTAAGACAATGATACACAAAATCAGTCGCACATAAAAATATTCTTTAGAACCTAAATGGCAATTGGTTTCGGCTCTAAGGACATTATGAGGTCTATAACAAGAACAACTTACTGGTATGTATTTATAAGTAAAATTGTTCAAATTCAAAACATTATTTCAATACCAACGAAAATATTAAAAGAAAAATCAAATTTTGCAGTTTTCCTCAAATTTCTTCATTATGGTCGAGAGACGCTAAAATGGTGGTTCCCACCTTATCGAGACTAAAGCCCACAAGGGTAAACTCGTAGCGCAACAAAAACGAGAAATGATTTAACTTGGAACGAAAGACCGAAAGCTGATAGTAGTATTAGGACGTTGAATTTTTTGTTTTGTGAAGCATTGGCATTACTTAGGTTAAACCATGTAATGATTTTCACAAGCCTTGATTTTTAAAACCATTCTATATCGCCTTTTGATTAGGGTTTAAAAACTTGTTCGAGCAATTTATCCAATTATAATTGGCCCCTTTACTTCTTAAGCCTGCTCATGTAAAATATTTGTGCTCCTTACTTCGCCTATTTATATTCTATTAATGAAGGACAGAAGGATGAGTATTGAAACAATGTTAAAAGAAATAAATTGGCTTTCAGTTTAGAATTATGTTCAGTACATGACTGATATTTATTTATAAAATAAAAATGACAGAACCATCGCATCAGATCTATTAGAAAAAAATCAATATAATTCGCAATATCACAACTATAATACAAGAAGTCAATCTGACTTTCATGTACGGCAAGCCATCCCAAAATACAATTTTTATTAAAGGTTTAAAAAATTTATTAGACTGCCTACAGAAATTAAAAAAAAAACAATAATAAATGTATTCAAAAGTAACCTCAAACAATACTTGATAAATAAACAAAACGGATATACTTTCTTGTGATAATACTCTTTAAACCTGCCCTATTTAAGTATTTCCCCTAATTTATTGTTATTTTACCCCTCGTTTTACCTCGTTTTACTACTTACTATGTTTAAATTATTAATAGTTTTGCGACGATAGGTTATAGCAACTTATAGCCACAAAACTATTTTTGTGTTAAAGTAGATTCATAGAGGGTAATGTAATTTATAAAGGCCTTCTTTCAACATACAAATAAATGACAACTTTACAATTAAAATGAAAAACACAACAAAATACCTCGGTATCATAATTGATCAAAATTTGAAATGGGTTGATCACATTACGTCATTAAAATCACAAGGTAAGAAGATTCATTTTTAAATTTTATGAATTGAGGAAATGTATGACTAGGAGTTTACTAATTATTATTTACAGTTCGCTGGTTGAATATGTAATCCAAAACTGTTTAATTAAAATTATCTACAAAAAACCAGCATTATATCTGTCTTTTATGTAATAAAAAAATGCTTTGTATAAGAACATTATATTATTTGTCTTGCTGTACCTTTATTTATGGAAAGCCTGAATTGAGATACACTTGAAATTATTTGCAATAAATATCAAAATAAGCATACATTTTTAAATAATTTGACATTTAAGAACCATTCACACATCACAGTTGACATCTTGATACTTGACAGGCACAGCCAAGCATTATTCTGTTTTTTGCCAAATAAAATAGCCGGTTAATTATTCTATGGGGTTCCGACAGAAAGCCAGTAAATTTGAAGGTGTTTTTGTGGCTAGGGGCGAAATAGTAGTACACTTAAGTTAGCACCACCCTAAAAAAGTCATTTTTAAGAAACTGCTTATATATTTTTCATAAATTGGCAAGCTTGGCGACTAATTTCGAATAAAAATAGCCTTCAAAATGGCTATGGTTGCAAGTATGAAGGTCGCAATCCGCCTTAGAAATTTCACCTTTACTATCAACAGCTGTTGTTTGACAGGTCGTTAGAGAATATTTGCAATTTATGAAATGTTGAGAATGTTAGGAATGTTGACGTTATAAATAATTGGAATTCCTAAAATTGTCACATAAAAATTGCATAGGCGGATTTTAAGAAAATTGATATTAAAGTAGTTACGATGAACCAAAAATTCTGAAAATCAATAGGGTTCCAAGTTAGAAGTAATTATTCAAGAAAATCAAAACCGTAAGTCAATCAGAACTTTCGTTTTAGAGTTATTGTGCCGGCATACATACACACAGACGAACAGGCGAAATATTTTTTTTTTGCATTTTCGTACTCAGAATGATCGGAAACATGAAAAAAAGTTTTAAAAAATAGGGGTAAGAAAATTTTTTCGTCTGCACGAATGCAATAGTGAGGCCCCATAGGAAGGGCATCAGTAATAACATTACAAACAACTCTTGTTGAAATAATTTTTTTCTATTATCATAAATAACAGAAATATACCTTAAAGTAGAAAATGAAGTACTAATAAAAGTACTTGCGGCCATAATTTGATAGACAACCCTGCAAAATCCTATTATTCTATAAAATTACCTATAAAAATTGTATTTTGATTAAAAAAAAAACAGATGGGTGCAGAAATAATACATTTGTAGACATTAATTTGAGCAGTTGGATATTATTCTTTATAATATTATTTGTTTATTGTTTTCCTTCAAAAAAACCCATTCCTCCGGTTATGTCCGAAATTTATCAAAAATATGCATCTTACGTGGGCTGTTTTGGTATGTAGACAGTCGTAACTTTCTAGTGTTGACTCAATTCACAAAGATACTGGCGCCACGTGCATTGAATGAGTAAAATAAGTTAATATCAGTACGAATTCTTTGTTTTTTTTGGTATTCTTAAATTTTTGTTTTGTACACAATGAGAGTTTCGTTTCATAAAAATTATACAGGATGTAGATACTTTAAATGCGTACTATTGTGATTTAATAAACCAAAGTCAGTTAAAGTGGAAACATGTTCCAAATTAAAAGGCCACTTTACTGATGTTTTGAAGTTCAAAATATCAGGTCCACTTTCAAGATAATGGGCGTTTAGTGAAATTCAAAAATATTTTTTTTCTAAAAGCTAGCACAAAATCTAATCTAAAAATATTTTTTTGAAATTTTTATTTTCAAATTTTCCTACAAGAATTTTTTAAAATAAAAAAAAATCAAGCAAATTTGAAACGCACGCCACAATTATTTTTAAGCATCGTCATAATGAAGCCTAAAATCTGATTGGCCAATTTATAACCTTCCAGACAATAATCGATATGTTTTTACCTTGTTGCCACTTCCTATAAAGAATTATTGAAATTCCGGATAACGGACAATTTAAAGGTTAAGACCGTATAATTTAACACAAAAACATATATATTAAAACTAAACGAATAATTGTTTAAATTCAGTTTTAGCTTACTATTTCAATAAACTTTTCTTCTTAATCGAAATGTTATTCAAATCATAATCGCCATATCGCAAAATATTTTCTCTGAATCTGGCAACGTGGTTTCATATCTGCGTTTATAATGTCAAAAATCCTAACCTCGTTTTTGATTACGAGTTTATTTTGATTTATTTTAAAATGATTTAATTTTTTAAAAATGGCCAAAGTACAAACAGGATTAAAAGAAGAATCTTTATACAACTTACCCAAGGTGGATTCTAACATGATTAATGATTTTTTATCTAAATAATATAAAGTTTATTGACCCTGAAATTCGCAACGTAAGTACACTTTCTAAGCTCCAGATCTTTCTAGAATTATTGTATTCAAAGAGATTTGCATTTAAGAAAGAAACATTTTTTATTATACAAACTAACTACTTACTATTGTTAACTTTTTCTATTCTATTGTAGGTCTTCCAAGGAAGTGCACTATTATATGTTCGGTTACCATTTGTGACATTAAAGCTAGAATTATACCAGAACACAAAAAGTTTATAGCGTTATTCAGTAATAAATGAACAAAAGGAAAAGGTCATATCTTGTAAATTCACAGAATATTCTGCTTTCGAAGGTAATCTAAATTCCTGTCCATATGAAAAAGCTCAAAATACGGATTAAATGATTTTACATAGGTTCTATTTTTTTTTAAGGTGGGAGTATAGTGTTGCTTTCTTGTTGTGGCTTTTGAACACCATCGAAGTGAACAACCTTCCATCACATCAACATTTATTATTAGAAAAGGCCACTGTTGTCAAAAGTTTGAAGTTTTAATGATTAGAGGATGTCGATTCTTCTTCGAATTAAAAACACTAAATGTGTGCTTTTTATAAATAATAAGAGTGAATAGATTTATATCGAATGCAAAGTGACCAGAAAATTATACTTCCATATTTAACTGCAAATGTTGCTTTCTAATAAACAATGGGTTTCTGTGTGGAATATCCAAATTTTGAAATAAATAAGGACGTTCAAATAATAGAAGTTTATTTTTCATGAACAAGAACTAAATGATATGAAGCCAGCAAATATTTTTTGGAATTGTTATATATTTATAATGAATTCAAATAAAAATAAGTTTTGTCATTTTCCTTATATTTATTTATCAATTACCTATTATATTACCGTTAACAGAGTCTTTTAAAAAGGTTTATTTATGGTAAGACATTGACAGTTTACTGTATAGGTATTCTGCCATCATAAGCAAAACCCAAGTAACTACGCAAAAGTCGCAAACTATAGAATGGAGATATTTGCAATAAAAGACGTTATTAGTGCCAGCATTTTCATCGGTGGTACCAATATAGCTGCATTTGTTGAATCAAAGACAATTTTTGGATAATGCTTTGAACTAGCTAAAAATAGGTTTAAATTGTTTTTGTATTGGCTCATGTTTTAAAATGTTTTTGCTACACAAGTGTTATGGTGTAGAATCAAGTTGACTTTTTAGGACATAGAATAAATATTACATTTTGCTTACTTTTTAAGAAGAAAAAAGCTTTAATATCAAAATAGTCAAATGATCTCAAATATTTGTAATTTGTCAGTTACGGGGGTTAGGCCTATGACGGCAGTATAGTCCAGGCATTTACTTTTGTGGAGTTGCATAGATTTCGCAAAACTACCAGAATTAAAAAAAAAACACTTATGCGCTTTGTCCATATTTCTAGTAAATCGAGCGCCCGACGCTTTTTTCACAATAATACTAGTGTTTTCCATTTATTATTGTTTTAAGCTTATTTGAAAAATTATTTTTAACTTTTTAGTTTTTTAGTGTTTTTAGTGTTTTTTAAACTATATTTATATTAAAGTAATTTCGTGTTTCCCGTCACTGAGGTATATAATTATTGGTTCATCATTTAGGGTTTGCTCATTTACATTTTAAGATGTATTGTATTGGAGGTTTTTCGGGATGCTCATACTAAGTTCTAGTGAAAACTCAGATAAGATGGTATCAATACTGTATATAGACATTTTCCATAAAAACTATGCTATCATGCATTTTCAAATAAACTTTAGTCGAAAAGTGCCGACTTTTAAAAATAATCTTTTCGAAAACACTGCTCACTCTGTATATAACTGATCTTATCTGCATACAAAATTTGAAGTTTTTCTATAAAGCGGTTTTTGAGCTATCACGCCAACAGACAGACGACATACAGACCGACGGAATTGGGAAACATGTTTTTCGTAATCTAGGGACCCTGAAACGTGAAAATCTGAAATAATCTCGTATGGTGAATCTTATCGAGGGAAGTAAAAATTGTTTCTAGTTCTTTTATATAAAGAAACGGCTCCCTTAAAAGCAAGGCTTGTCTAAAGTAAACATTCTTATGAAATTGAACTAATTTATTGAGTATTTATATAACGTAGTTGGTTGGTATTAATAAAGAAAGTATGTCTAAAAAAATTCCGATATCCGGAACGAATTACAAGGTCATGGTGTCACCGAATTCAAGATCACCCATTTCACAAATAACTTGTTAAATAAATTAGTCAATTGAATTTAACTACGCAATCAATTCAAAGGTGTATCAATAATGGTTGTATATCATAAATGGACGTGGTATTTAAACTCTAAAACTTCTTCTACTCTTTACGCATTTCTCAAAAATTGTCTGATTATAAATCAAACAATCAAATGGCAACTTCTATAGAAGACTGTTTTTCATTGGTTATTTCATTATGTAGTTAATATTTTTCTAAAACCCTGTCGAATTCATAAATAACAGATTCCTATTCTTACACACAAAAAATGATTCTCTACGTACCTTGAAGGTTGTTAATGCGACTGTGAGTGTGAGATATGCTTGAAAATATAAACAAAAAATTTGTGATATAAATAATGCTTATAAATGGTTAGCAGATAACAAAAATATTGGAAATAAAAGAAATAGTGAGTGAGAGGGGTTGATAGCGGACTTTGTCCATTAGTCACCGATAGATAAAAAGAAATCAATAATTGTAAACAGTGAGTAAAATACTTCTTTATATGCAATTTTCCAAGAAAAAGGGAAAACAAAAACATTAGAAAAAATATCACAAATACAATTTTTCAATAATGGATTATTACTTTCCTTAATGGTTATTTAACGAACAAGTGTATTAATAAGTGCCGCGTTTGAGAATCCACATCGGATGCATTTTTTACATCTCGAGCGTTTTTTTATCCACATCGGACACATCTGTCCCATTACATTTACGTATACTGAAGCACGTGATCAAAGATTTATTACATCTCAGATGCATCCGATGTGGATTCTCAAACGCGGCGAAGGGCGGTTAACAATCGAGATAATTCAACGCGCGAGCAGAGCAAGTGCGTTAATGTTCGAGATTGTTAATCGCCATTTTAATTCACGAGTTCGTTACAAAACTTTCCCGTCGACAGTACTTTCAATTTTTATTTATTCGTCAATTAGCCCAATCGGATTAGGTGAAGAACAGGCTTGAGATTCTGAAAAATTCGAAGCAGCAATTTTCCTTCGGAATTCGTTGAAGGGGGTCTCTGGTAGTCTAAATTCAAAAAGTTGGGATTCCAAAGTTGTCGTTACCTCCACCATCTTGATTTAAAGGGTTATTTTTTGTATCTTGAATAACTCATTTATTTTCAATTTTACACGAAAAATAGTTTTTACAAAAGTTATTTAAAATTAAATTTCCTACAATTCTGCTTTTTTTTGTACGATCGATTTTTTTCGATTTATACCCGAAAAGAGGGGGTGAATTTTTGGTTATAGAATAACTCGTTTATTTTCAATTTTACGAGAAAAATTGTTATAAACAAAGTTGTTTAAAATTAAATTTCCTACAATTCTGCTTTTTTTTTGTACGATCGATTTTTTTCGATTTATACCCGAAAAGAGGGGGTGAATTTTTGGTTATAGAATAACTCGTTTATTTTCAATTTTACGAGAAAAATTGTTATAAACAATGTTGTTTAAAATTAAATTTCCTACAATTCTGTTTTTTTTTGTACGCTCGATTTTTTTATATTTATCCCTGAGAAGAGTGGGGGTAAACTCTTATCATAATTGTACCAAATAACATTTTTGAAAATCAGCAAAAAAAAACAAACAGAAAAAATAATAGTACAACATCAATAATAAACGTGACAATACAATACTTAGGTTCACCCCCACTCTTCTCAGGGATAAATACAAAAAAATCGATCGTACAAAAAAAAAAACAGAATTGTAGGAAATTTAATTTTAAACAACTTTGTTTATAACAATTTTTCTCGTAAAATTGAAAATAAACGAGTTATTCTATAACCAAAAATTCACCCCCTCTTTTCGGGTATAAATCGAAAAAAATCGATCGTACAAAAAAAAAACAGAATTGTAGGAAATTTAATTTTAAACAACTTTGTTTATAACAATTTTTCTCGTAAAATTGAAAATAAACGAGTTATTCTATAACCAAAAATTCACCCCCTCTTTTCGGGTATAAATCGAAAAAAATCGATCGTACAAAAAAAAAGCAGAATTGTAGGAAATTTAATTTTAAATAACTTTTGTAAAAACTATTTTCCGTGTAAAATTGAAAATAAATGAGTTATTCAAGATACAAAAAATAACCCTTTAAATCAAGATGGCGGAGGTAACGACAACTTTGGAATCCCAACTTTTTGAATTTAGACTACCAGAGACCCCCTCCAACGAATTCCGAAGGAAAATTGCTGCTTCGAATTTTTCAGAATCTAAAATACTAATCCGATTGGGCTAAATAGCCATCTTTTGTTTTTAAACTATACATACAGTTTTTGAATTTTAAGAAATTAAAAATGACATACGTTGACAGATAGTATTAACATATCTTCTTGATTTCAAATGAATGTTTGGTTGCCTACACCATAGGTAACTGTCAATATAAATGTATAATAAGAGCAATGTACGTTGGGTTGCATATAATAAAATCGTTGATTAATAGAAAATCATTCATTAATAGGGGTCATTAATCAACGATTTTAAGTTCGTTAAAATACATCATAAATGGTCGGTCGACGGAAAAATAAATTAATCACTCACTGTTGCCAAATAATATTATTAATTTATCCTCAACGACTTGTTGTAGTATGTTTTTATGGTTTGGTCAAGTTATTTAGTTTTTAAGAAAGTTGATTATTATGTCGTGTATTGTGTTTTGATTATTTTGTGGAGATTTGGAATGAAAAGGATCAAAACAACATTATTACTAGGCTATAAGTGCACTAATTAAATTCTATTTATATAGCCAACCTTCCCGCCTTTGATACAAACTTTCAATAATAATGTATAATATAAAAAAATCATTATTACACATTATTATTGGAAGTTTTTATCAAAAAATGGCACACAGGGTTATAAAAATAGAATTTGGTTTGACTAATAACCTAGTAATAATGTTGTTTTCGTCTTTATTTTCCATTCTAAATCAGCACAATATAATTAAAACACAATACACGACAAAATAACCCACTTTCTTGAAATCTAAATAACTTTTACAAACAACATAAACATAAACATTTTCTATTTGTCAATAAAAGAATAAAGTTAATCGTATTCAACTAACAATACAAGAAAGTAGTAATATTGGTTGCCTAGATATCAGTAATTTTTATCCAAAGCATAATTTTATAAATAATATAGTCAACATTTTTAGCCGTTTAAAGTAACTCGTTCATGTTGCGGGATCTCGCTCTGCTCATCCCGCAATTCACTTGTTACATAAAATAAGACATTTTGCAACTGGTTTCATAAATAGCCATTTCATAATCAGTTTCATAATGTTCAACTTTAGGCAACGTTGCATAAAGTACATCATTTTGACACTTGCTGCGATAACAGAAACTATCACTTTATATTACATTAGAAAATAGCTATTTATGCAACCACTTGAGAAATGCCTTATTGTATGTAACGAGTGAATATTAGCGGGACGAGCAGAGCGAGGTTCTGCAACATAAATAAGGTCGAGAAGGTTATCTGGCCGAATAACATGGACTTCAAATTACTTATATTCTAAACATCTGTCAAAGTTTAAATGTGACACAGAATTCACAGAAAAGAAACATAAGTCTATAGTCACTGTAGTCCCGTTGATTGTTGAGCATTGTAAAAGTACAATAAAAATAAATATAGTTTTCGTGGTGTAGTTTTAATGATTAGTTTATGTCACTATACGAGGCAAAAGAGAGGTCCGACACGCCCAACATAGGGCGCGGCCATTTTGAACCATGTGACACAGTTTACAGCTAAAGAATCAGATCGCTCACTCTGCGTCGGCACTTTGGATATCAATGTTTCAGTTTATACACTGTGCAACTCGGATAATACAATATATGACAACCGCCTATAATAAAACAGCAGTCTTCTGTGTATCCTGAATTTGTATCCCTGGAGTGGATGTTATTTTGGAACTTTCAACTGGTCCGAGTGAGCTAACTGATTCTTTAGCAATAAACTGTGACTTTAAAAATAATATTCACTGACACTGACAGCAGCAAGCAAAATATCAGTTTAATCATCCGCTTCTGCTTCCGGAATTGTCGGTTTAGTCGTTTTAACCTGTCAGATTAAAACAAGAAAACCGACAATTCCGAAGCAAAAGCGGATGATTAAAACGCACCTATTAAAAATATTGCGCCAAGATGTAGGCAACACGTAATAAGGGTTCAAAATGGCGGAGTTTTCTATCTCCTTTTAAAAGGCACTCAGAAAGCTGCGCAGTGCGACCATCACATACTTTGATTACTATACGGGGCAAGAGAGAGGTCCGACACGCCCAACATAGCCATTTTGAACCCTATGACACAGTTTATAGCAAAAGAATCAGATCGCTCACTCTGCGTCGGCACTTTTTATCTCAATGTTCCAGTTTATACACTGCGCAACTCAGATAATACAATATATGACAACCGCCTATAATAAAACAGCAGTCTTCTGCGTATCCTGAATTTGTATCCCTGGAGTGGATGTTATTTTGGAACTTTCAACTGGTCCGAGTGAGCTAACTGATTCTTTAGCAATAAACTGTGACTCCAAAAATAATATTCACTGACACTGACAGCAGCAAGCAAAATATCAGGTTCGTTTTAAGCATCCGCTTCTTCTTCCGGAATTGTTGGTTCAGTCGTTCTAACCTGTCAGATTAAAACAAGAAAACCGACAATTCCGAAGCCGAAGCGGATGATTAAAACGCACCTATTAAAAATATTGCGCCAAGATGTAGGCAACACGTAATAAGGGTTCAAAATGGCGGAGTTCTCTATCTCCTTTTAAAAGGCACTCAGAAAGCTGCGCAGTGCGACCATTCTCCGTATAGCAAAAGAAAATCAAAGTATGTGGCGACCATTCTCCGTATAGTAAAAGAAAATCAAAAATCAAAGTATGTGGTTTATGTCAATGAAGTGGAGAGGGGTAGAATGATAACTGTCATTGAAAAAGTATAGAAATCAGTGTTGCCAACACTCCACTTCGCATTCCTGCTGGATTGGTATATTAAAACCGCTAGAATCCGCTAAAAGCACTGAACTCCCCGCTAAAAGTGAAATTATATTTAATACAGCGACAGTGTACAGGGATCTTACCAACTCTTCTATAGAAATGACAAAAATCACACTCGAACGGGCAACAAATGAATAAAAAAATCATTAAAATATTCGCTTGTGGTAGTGATCCAGTAAAAAGATAAGAAAGACAAGAAACTCAAGAACAAGTCACAAATATATTGTATATTGTAAGTGCACAAGATTTATTTTTTTATCAATTTTATTTCAATCGCTAGGTTGGCAACACTATGCATAATTTCCTTTTGCACATTTTGTAAACAAGATTGAGGGACGGTTTAAGAACATTTTGTGCAACAATTATAAAATAGTGCATCGGAAAATAATTAACAGGTATAATTTAATACTGAATCAAAATCAAAACTGATGCCAAAAAAGCTTACAACAGCCACAACACAAACAAAAAACAAACAACAAAGCTGAAAATGAACATAATGAATGAACAAAGCCAAGCCTGGATCTTGTTTACTGTGCTTTAGGGCAACCTCTCCTTGTTATTTACGTGTGTAAGAGTGGAAGGTTGAATCATGCACAATTTATACACTCATCATGGATGCGCAGACGGTACCTTATCATTCTACCCTCTTTACTTCTTTGGTTTATGTTCACACTAGTTTTCTCAGAGTAACCTCTATGGTGGAACTGATGGTCAGAAATTTATATCCCCTCTACTTTAGAGTGCCGTCAATTTATTTCTTTTATGTAGTGTTCATCTATTCTGTGGTTAAATTAATCGTGTTAATTTTGCATTCGTAAAAAATGTAGTAAATAATTATTTGTATTATTAGTTACAGTTTCCCAAAAATTTATTTTGTCATAATTTTTTCCAGATAATTCACCACATTTTTTTGTTTATCCACTAGGTGTGCCAGAGGGTGAAGTAATTTTAACTTATAAATCGATCATATTATTATTGTGAGATTTAAAGTACTACCTATTTTATTCTTTTCTTCACCCATCTAATAATTTGTAATAAATAATTCAGAATTCCAAATTTAATATTATATAACTATTTTATTCATAATTGTGTAAGATTATGATAGTACAAATATGTTGTATAACAAGTTTTTTTTGAACATACTTAAGACAGAGATATACCTAACAAAAACATTAATTTGCATAGGCGTACTGATGTTTTTTATCAGGAGGAGCAAAATATTTCATTAACAACGAAGTTCTTGTTACATTAATGCCTAGTGCCTAGTTACTGATTTAAAAAAATGTTTTTCTGGTATTGTATATTTTTTTCTCATATTCAAAACAAAATTTATCTATTTTAAGACACTAAACTGAAAAAGGAATATTCTTCGCAATTACCAGCGATTACAAACTACTCCACTGGGAACTTTGAAGTGATTTTTACGTAAATATATAAATACAATAATATTGTGTCAAGATATTAGGCGTTTACGAAAAATTTTTATATTTTAGTCAATAATTTTTAAATTATTCTCTATGGTCTATTAATATGAAAAACCCTGTACAAAAAATTATTTTCATATCTTTTAATGATTGAGTCGGTAAGTCAAGTGCTTTTATGTCTTCCTGGATACGCCTATGTTTATATTCGCAATGAAATATCCTAATACTACTAGGAAATCAATAATGGTTATTAAATTAGAAGAAAACCGTGTGGAAGGCAAACCTGTTCATAATAATAATAAATTGTTGATTCGTATTTATTCGAATTATTTTAATTAGTAATATTTTTTTTTTTATTTAAATAACCACTATACAATAGCTAAATATACATAAATATTGTAGTTGTTTTTGTTATTTGTACCGTTTTATAAGTATTTACCTTTTATTCAACGAAACTCAACTTGTTTCTGTTATTTTTAGAGATGGTTTTATTGAATTGAAAATATCATGCAAAATTTTCATTTCATATTGGTTGTATTGGTTATCAAAATTACAATACTAATTTTTACTTGCCTCTCCACATACAAAAGGAAAGTATAGGAATCGTGATTTTTTCGACCTCGAGTTTTCGACGGATTTTTACGTTTTGGGTCCCCTGAATCCGTTTTGACTATTTTCGCGATGATGTCTGTATATCTTTGAATGTGTCTTTGTGTGTGTCTGTATCTACGATAGCTTAAGAGAAAGAGAAAAACACTAAATTTTAATCTTAAACTTTTTGGGATAGTCGGAACATGGTACCTTTTTGCGTTTTACTTCATTATGGATAATGTAGGAATTTACAGCAGTGATCAATATCATTTTGTAAAAACCTTTTTCCACCATTTGGTAGACTTCCGATCAAAGTCGTAGAGACTAGTCAAATGGTCTGTTAAATCAACACCTCCCATATTTGTAAAAGGAATTGATCTCGGGGCATTCAAGAGATGCTTTTACACCATTTTTCTGTGTTCTTTTAACTATGGTTATCTGATCCCCGTGACAGTTGCTAATTGCATGACTTCCTCTGTATCTTGCCATCTAATAAAAGTTATCCCATCATTTGTACACAAGAATTTGGCTTGACTTTTCTCTAGTTTTTCTCGACTTTTCGGTATATTTTTTTCGGCTACTAATACAAGTCCTTACTGCTGCGTATGGTAATGTTTTCATCAATGTTACTGATGTAAATGTGATAAATACCACCATGTTTTTTAGATGTTTGCTGAAGCAATTATCATAGAAAAACGAATGAATGTTCAAAAATTATTGACAAGGGATCGCATTAATAAATGTTTTCCTATTTTTCACATTAATTTGAATTTAAAATTTAAACGAAATATAAATTTTGCAAATGTCCTTCATGTTTAATATATTAATTTTGTGACAGTGTTACTAATTGGGCTTACATATTTATGTTTTGATCTGAGTTTTTTTTTTCAATATCAGAAACAAATATCTGTACATAGTTCTGTCTAGAGTGACAGAACCTGATATTTGACTAAATAATAATTTTTTTTACTAATATATTTCTGATAACCGATAACTGCAAATTAAGAAAAGTTTCTTACTAAAATATCTCTACGTTAACATATACGTTAATATATAACAACTATATAACAATAATATAACAACTATACAAGGTATTTTCTTATTTTAACCTCGAAAATACCTGTTAGGGTCGATGCTCACGAACGTTTTTTACCGTCACGTTGACGCAAACGCAATTTTTAATTGACACGCAGCGCTTCTTGTCTTCTGTCCCGAAACAAGGTAGAGTAAATTCGTCTTAAGAACAGAAAAATGGATGTAGTTCAAAAAAAGAAGAGATATTTGTACCTATATATTGTTTAGTTTGTGAGGAAGAAGAGGAAATACTGGGTATAGCATTACTTAAGTTCCCGTTTACTAAAGGTTAACAGGTGCTTTCATATTAAGCTTTTTTACTCAATAAATAATATGAATATATATTTTTTTATTATGTTCATATGCTCATTGATGAACTGAATATAATGCTTAAATAAAACAAGATCATTTAGGAATATTCCTTTATTTCTTTTAGAATAATTATGTGTCGAATTGCTTATCGCCCATAGCTACTACGTTTTTCTACCACCTTTCGTGTGTAATTCTTCAAACTAATATATCTTTGCAACGCCAATGTACCGCTGAGACGTGGCGTCGAGAAGGACTTGATTGAATGTATTTCGACGCCTCCGATCGTTGCATTGACGCATCTGCAACAAACGTTCGCGAGCACTGGCCCTTAATCATCGACGATTACTAATTGTGTTTGTCATTATTACTACGAGACCTCTACATTAGAGCGTTTGTTTATAACATCAATCACGTGATAAAAAATTCTCAATTATGTTGGACGCATCCGATGTGAATAAACAAACGTAGAAATACCTTAATTTATGACATAATATGGTTTCACTGACAATTAAAGTAACAGTAGACTTTTTGGGTGCGTTTTGTGTATTTTGTTTATCTAAATTATATCGGTTTTAAACTTTGATAAATATATTCCTAAATTAAGTAGATAAAATGCATCAAATATACAATCATTTAGTTACCAATTACCTACATACCTTTAAACTATTTTTTATGACCTAAAAACAATATACAGAAAAAACTAAAACATGTAAAATCGTATATGTCAAATTCATTGATGTTTTTATTTAAAGTTTGGTTATAATTTAATTGTCAGTGGAACCAAAATTGAGTTACACTAATATGGCGTTTTGAAGGTGTGATTTTTGACGTTTACAAAGCGGGTGTAGAAAAATTAACTAAGCTTTTTCACTTTTACAGAATACTATTTGGACTAGTCACAATCGTAGCTGTGTGTTCAGCGCGACCAGCAGAAGACAACGAAGCAGATTATGAAGAAGAACCAGCGCCGCCTCCAAAAAAACCTTCAAGGCCACTCACTTCGAATCGCAGGAATCCTTTAGCCGGACGGACTAATGGTAAAGCTACTAGCACCACTACGACCACAGCTGCTCCAGTGGTAAATAAATTAAACTAATCGTCTAAGGCTATATTGAAAACAAGCTTTCCATATGACGGAGGGTGAGGTTTCCGGGTTTTCCTCACCTGTAAGTCAAATGGCACCGTCAGTCATCTTTAAGTCGCCCCGGAGTGCCACGGAAAATAATGATAATATCCGTCCCTTCCCCACACAAGCTCAGTCGGCGTCAGGGGTTGAAATTCACTAGTAAGCGGGTGAATAAGGGAGAGTATTATTATTATTTTATGATGAAAGTTTTGAGTATCACTGTACTACTTATTGTTTCTGGTCTTTAATTAATTAATATGCATGAAGCGTTTTTGTGTTTTTGTTTTGCTGCAGATTAGACTTTTTAGCAAGTTTTACAATCTTGGTTAAATTTTACTCATTAATTTTGTTACGAACTGGCAACAGCGCTTTACGTATTTGATCATTTCAACTGCTTTTAATACGCTAATTTAGTGATGATGTAATTATGGTTCCATTGACAATTACAGTTACAGTAGACTTTTTAAGTGCGTTTTGTTCGTTTTGTTTATCTAAATTATATAAAGAACTTTTTAAAATATATTCCTAAAGTAATTAAATAACAGGCATCATTTATATGATCGTTTAGTTAACAATTACATATGTTTAAACTATTTTAAATGACCTGCAAACAATATTAAGAAAAAAAAAAACAGTACACACGTATATGTCAGATTTAATTTTGTTTTTATTAAAAGTTTGGTTAGAAGTTACCTGTCACTGGAACCATTATTGCGTCACATTAATATGGCGTGTACTGGCGCTTTAGATTAATTGAAGTCGTTTAACAATCAAGCGTAAGAAAAAGTAATAGAGAAGACTGTAAAGAATATTTTAATTTTCCCGATTCAATAAAAATACAACAATTTTATCGTGCATTTTAGGAAGAGGAAGAAGTTGCTGAGGAAGACTACGAAGAAGAACTGCCAGAACAAGAAACAAGCTCGACAACAGAAGCACCCAAGAAGAATTTCATAAAAGGAGGGGTTGTGCGACCTTTCAGAAGCAACGATGAACTTCTAGCTACTCTAAAGAGGAGAAGAGAACAAGCTGTTGGTACCAATAGTAAGTATCTGGTTTAGCAAAGTGGGGGGGGGGTTGATTGCTCAATATTACTTAGGCTTCACCAGGACCATTGTGTACCCTCCAAGGGCATATAAACTTCTTAACTAGTCAAAAACCTGCTGGTTGTCGCTGGGAGGTGTCTAGGGATAGCCAGACTTTCAGTCCAGCTGGTTAATAATGTCATCTAGAGGTATCTTTCTTGGAAGTGGCCGTTTAGTGGGCTTCTACCACCCTAACATTAAATGCCCGGGTGGAACTATTCTACACGTCCGCTCCACAGAACATTTGTAAATTAATAAGTAAATTAAGTTATAGGAGCAAATAAAGATTAGTTAAAAGATATTTTTTCATTATGAACTCGCAAATGGGTTTTCACAATTAAAAAAATACAAAATATTTTAAACCCAAGCTTGAGTCAAATAACTTTTTTTGGTGAAAACCTACCCATACAGTATTTTTTTTGGAATTGTTTTCGTTCATTATCTTATGCGATTATAATACAACTACTTGTTGAATTATATAGGAAAACTAGCTGTTGCCTACGGCTTTGCACGCGTGGTGTCGTGTTTTTAACATAAAAAGCACGACTTTCAAAAAAAGGAGCGATATGTTTTTTGGGTTCATGGTATGTACTCGTATGTGAGAGTATTATAGATTAAAGTTAAGAAGAATATTCTAATATTTAGGTATATTAATCTAATTAAGAATCTCTTTGTATACCACATTTCTGGTACGGTTCTCATCTGCAAATATCACCAGATTGCATCTAAGAGGTCACATAAAACTGTCCGTGAGAAAAGCAGTCGTCCCTTAGGTTTTCGGGTTGCCGTGATATAGAGATATATCGTTTTTATCAATTTACTCATCATATTTTTCATACCAGAAGTTCCAATTATTTTTTTAAATTACTTATATTGCTTATTTTTTTATTATTATTATATTTTTATGTATTTTTATTTATTTTTATTTATTTTTATTTATTTTTATTTATTTTTATTTATTTTTATTTATTTTTATTTATTTTTATTTATTTTTATTTATTTTTATTTATTTTTATTTATTTTTATTTATTTTTATTTATTTTTATTTATTTTTATTTATTTTTATTTATTTTTATTTATTTTTATTTATTTTTATTTATTTTTATTTATTTTTATTTATTTTTATTTATTTTTATTTATTTTTATTTATTTTTATTTATTTTTATTTATTTTTATTTATTTTTATTTATTTTTATTTATTTTTATTTATTTTTATTTATTTTTATTTATTTTTATTTATTTTTATTTATTTTTATTTATTTTTATTTATTTTTATTTATTTTTATTTATTTTTATTTATTTATTTTTATTTATTTTTATTTATTTTTATTTATTTTTATTTATTTTTATTTATTTTTATTTATTTTTATTTATTTTTATTTATTTTTATTTATTTTTATTTATTTTTATTTATTTTTATTTATTTTTATTTATTTTTATTTATTTTTATTTATTTTTATTTATTTTTATTTATTTTTATTTATTTTTATTTATTTTTATTTATTTTTATTTATTTTTATTTATTTTTATTTATTTTTATTTATTTTTATTTATTTTTATTTATTTTTATTTATTTTTATTTATTTTTATTTATTTTTATTTATTTTTATTTATTTTTATTTATTTTTATTTATTTTTATTTATTTTTATTTATTTTTATTTATTTTTATTTATTTTTATTTATTTTTATTTATTTTTATTTATTTTTATTTATTTTTATTTATTTTTATTTATTTTTATTTATTTTTATTTATTTTTATTTATTTTTATTTATTTTTATTTATTTTTATTTATTTTTATTTATTTTTATTTATTTTTATTTATTTTTATTTATTTTTATTTATTTTTATTTATTTTTATTTATTTTTATTTATTTTTATTTATTTTTATTTATTTTTATTTATTTTTATTTATTTTTATTTATTTTTATTTATTTTTATTTATTTTTATTTATTTTTATTTATTTTTATTTATTTTTATTTATTTTTATTTATTTTTATTTATTTTTATTTATTTTTATTTATTTTTATTTATTTTTATTTATTTTTATTTATTTTTATTTATTTTTATTTATTTTTATTTATTTTTATTTATTTTTATTTATTTTTATTTATTTTTATTTATTTTTATTTATTTTTATTTATTTTTATTTATTTTTATTTATTTTTACTTATTTATATTTATTTTTATTTATTTTTATTTATTTTTATTTATTTTTATTTATTTTATTTATTTTTATTTATTTATTTTTATTTATTTTTATTTATTTTTATTTATTTTTATTTATTTTTATTTATTTTTATTTATTTTTATTTATTTTTATTTATTTTTATTTATTTTTATTTATTTTTATTTATTTTTATTTATTTTTATTTATTTTTATTTATTTTTATTTATTTTTATTTATTTTTATTTATTTTTATTTATTTTTATTTATTTTTATTTATTTTATTTATTTTTATTTATTTTTATTTTACCACCATTTCCCCTTTAAAATCTGAAAATCCAAAACCCTAAAACACGTCATTATTTATTTATGATGAGTAGCTATAATTCCAGTTTTTATTCCTACCTTTAAAAAAATTAATACCACCCTACAAACTTTCACCGCTCGTTTCCCACCTTAAAATTGTAAAAATACAAAAACCCTGAAATAAGTCATTATTAATTTATGATGAGTAGATACAAGTTCCTACCTTTAAAAAAATCGATGCCCCCATACAAACTTTTACCCCCCCCCCCCCCCGTTTCACGCCTTAAAATGTTTATTGTGTATAAAATCCGTTAGTAAATGTCTATATAAAAAAAAACTATGATCTCGTGATGAGTCAGTAAGTGGCATTTCGCTTACATAAATATAGATAGATTATCGTTTAATCCTATCAAACATCTTTTTAATCTTGGGAGTTATAAAAATATTCTTTAATTCTAATATCTTTACCTAGATCTATAATACATTTCAATTAATAGAGATAACATTTTTTGAGAGAGATAACATTTTTTGAGAGAGATAACATTTTTTGTTCTTTCGAAGAAACATTGAGATTATCCAGACTGATAATGATAATCCTTGTTTCATTATGTTTTTGAAATATACTCGTAACAAGAAAACAGACTAATTAAAATATTTTGAAAAAAAAATAGTAAAACTAAAACCAAATGTAATACTTTGAATGAATACTAGTGGATCCCTTTGAATGGGATCGTCGCTAGTCACCAATTTTCTGTATTTTTGGCGATTGTTATCAGGTACGGTTATATACAACCAAATAATATAGCCCTCTTTGTTGGGCTCATCAGTGTCACCTGTTGTACAATCAGCTGCCGTTATGGTTGAGCTAACTGTAGAGCCAGGGTATAACCGTTACGAAAAGTCGATTATTTTGACTTTTAGGTACTGATATTGGGTCCTATGATTGAACGTTTACGTTATCCGTAACGTACATGTTAGGCCTAGTTTTAACAGTAACGAGGCAAATTCGTATGATGGAAAACTTTTCCAACACATTACTGGTATTTTCCGCCTGTTATGTTCTAATTTAACAGTTTTCCATCATACGAACTCGCCTCATTACTGTTAAAACTTGGCCTAACATGTACGTTGCGGATAACGTAAACGTTTAATCATAGGACCCATTATACAGAGTGACCCAAAAGTCTGGAAAAGGCCAATTATCTCGTAAATTGCTGATCCCAATTGTACAAAATTTGGGGTACGCCTATTTTGGGATACGTTGATTCCAGATTTGATATTTGCAATGTTGCAAGATTTGCTGTTTCTCTTAAATTATTAGTCACTTTGGTTTTTCAAATTCATCACCCTGTATATTCATTATTAGAATCTCCTATTCAATACGAGTTCAACCATATGTAAAACTTATGATTTTATGTAGTCTGGAAGGTCTTAAATAAATAAAATAAGTCTGGCAACGCCTAATTGTCTCAATAAATTTTTTTATACAAACTATTTTCAACTACATTAAAACGTAACAATTGAAAGATTTATAACATTTTTAACATAATGGTTATTTTATCAGGTGTTCAAAATGTGCTCCATTTGTGAGTTGACAGTACCCTAATCGATGGTAAAATGCGTTTACCACATTTCTCCATGATTGTTTTATTTATTTAAGACCTTCCAGACTACATAAAAATAGGTGTTACATATGATTGAACTCGTATTGAATAGGATATTCCAATAATCACTGAATATACAGGGTGATGAATTTGAAAAACCAAAGTGACTAATAATATAAGAGAAACGGCAAATCTGGCAACATTGCAAATATCAAATCTGAAGTCTCCGTATCCCGAAATAGGTGTACCCCAAATTTTGAACAATTAGGATTAGTAATTTACGAGATAATTGGCCGTTTCCAGACTTTTGGGCCACTCCGTATATAAAAAATTTATTTTAAAATTTATTTCGCAAAAAAGTATCTTTACTTAGTTGTCCGACGTTGATCTTTACTTACATAAATAAATAATAACGTACTCGTGTTAGGAGCAAATTAATTTTATCTTAAGCTATGTTCAGAATTATAAAAAGAAAACTTTTTTATTTTAGATAAAATAAACAAACCAGCTCAAGCGTCTAAAGAAGAAGAATCAGCTCCAGTAGCAGTCGAAAAAGAAAGTCCAAAGAAAAGCACAACTTCCGGAAGGAGAAACAGATTCAATGCGAAAGACAAAACTGGTGAATCTGGAGAAGAACCGTCATCAACGGCTTCGCCAGCGAGAACGGGTAGAAGATTCCACGGTAGAAGTTAATTAATTTTACGTTAGGCGTAGTAATATCAAAAATTGTTAAAGGGATGAGAATCTTCCTCGTTTCTTGTTTACTTTATACATTGTTATAAAAAAAATTATTTAATTATGAAAACAATAAAAATATTTTTTAAAATCCCTTCAAATTATTGTATATAAATAGGTACGTGATTTTTATAGGGACCAATAGATTTACAGAGCAAAGCGCGACTACTTTGAAAACAAGTTGACTAGTTGAAAATATTACAGATGTATGAAATGAATAAGCAAATATATCAGTGTATGGCTTTACGTTTTACATTTAAATTTTTTTATCCTGATATTTGTCAATCATATTTATATGTATTTTTATTATTTTTTATGACAATGATTTTTATATTCTGATGAAATTCCAAGGATAACCCAAATTAAGGATATTAAATATTAAAAAGAAATATGTTTTTCGCTCTGTCACGAAATAGCGCATATCAAAATAGCGTGTATCGAAATAGCGCCCGATCAAAATAGTGCTCAACGAAATAGCGTCTACTTAAAATAGCGCGTATAGAAACAGCGCCCGAACGAAATACCGTTTATTAACATAGCTATATTAAAAAAAGAGCCCGAACTAAACAGAGCATGGAGCCATCACGAGCTGATGTAAGATTTTATAACTGATGCCCTTCCTACGGTGAATACTTTAAAAGTCATCCCATTTAAAACATACATAGATACACACTTTTTACGGAGGCCCTTTCTATGGGGCCTTAGTATTGCATTCGTGCAGATGAAAAAAATTTCATATCCCCATTTATTTATACTTTTTTTACGTTTCCGATCATTTTGAGTCCGAAAATGCATAAAAAATTTCGTCTGGTCGTCTGTGTGTATGTATGCCGGCACAATAACTCTAGAACGGAAGTTCTGATTGACTTGCGGTTTTGATTTTTTTGAATAATTGCGTCTAACTTAGAACCCTATTGATTTTCAGAATTTTCGGTTTATCCTAACTATTTCAATATCAATGTTCTTAAAATCCGCCTATGCATTTCTTATGTGACTTATTTTACGCATTCTAATCATTCTATCGTCTAACATTCCTAACATTCCATACATTCATTAGAATTATATCTGTCATGCTCTGTCAATACAAATTGACGCGGGGTTGCCAAGTGTCCAATTAAAATCAACTAAAAAGAAATATAAAAAAATACCTTATTTTTGACATAAAATTTCCATACTCTTTAAAAAGCAGTTCTATTAATTTAATTGTGGTAACAACCGATGATTTGTTTATCCATTTTGATTGAATTGTTGTAGTATATAATTTTTAAATATTAAAATTACGTCATCCATAACGTAATAAACAATGTACTTTTTGACAACTTTGAAACATAATTACTTTGTGCTATCCAAAAGTTTTTAAAACTTTTTGAATCAAATGAATTTATTTGTTTGATAAATGATGCTAGCCAGCCAAGTTAAAAGAGTACTATCAACAAGGGGATAGCTGAATTAGTTCAATTTGTGCTGGGTTAACTGTGACTTCACTCGGTGGATACTTTTAAGGCATTTCTTACCACAACATTCTTGGTTACAGTATTATGGTTACTGTGATGACGTCACACATACCGTGGTAACCTTTTATATAATGTCATATGTCAAATTTAATTTAAGTTTGGTGATTTCTAAATGGAATTTGAGGTCAAATTTCGTTTAGCCGAAATCAGTTATGTAAAAATTGTTGCCATGGCAACCGTTGTCATGGTATCCAGTAACCACAAACCCAAATCTCGTGGTGAAGAAATGCATAGTTGCCAAGTTATAGATCATTTAATGTTCACTTTATTTTGGACAAAATCAGTTATGGTGAAACTATTGCCATAGTAATGACTAAACAAAAAAACAGAACCCCTGGTGAGGAAATGCGTTATTGCCAAGTTACAGATGAGTTAATTTAGCTGTAATCAGTTACGGAGAAACTGTTGCCATAGAGACATTTATCATGGTAACGACTAAACAAAAACTCAATTCTCGTGGTAAGAAAATGCATAGTTGGCAAGTTACAGGTCATATAATTTTTACTTTAGTGTAGCTGAAGTCGGTTACGGTGAAACCGTTGCCATAGGAACATTTGTGATGTCGACTAAACAAAAACCTTAGTCCGGTGGTGAGGAACTGCGCAGTTGCCTCTTATATTTAGATTAACTCTTAACATAATATCTCAATCTGATCTAAAATGAAACCATCTATAACTTGGCAACTAGGCATTTTCTCACTACGAGATTTGTTTAGTCGTTAGCATGATAAGCGTTTCAATGGTAACGGTTTCTCCATAAGATCACGCTACGCTCCCCCCTCCCACCTCCAAACCATTACAGAGGGGAGCGAGTGAAGCGACCGCGCCTGGTCGACGCGCCTTTTTTTCTCACCCACGTTTTATGATTACGCTAAGCTCCTCCTAACCAGTACAGAGGAGGGCGAGCGAAGCGAGCGCGCTCGGGCGACGTTTCGAAATTCGCACGAATTTGATTCATTTCATTTCATAAAATTTTATCCAAAAGTATTTTGTAAACCTATCAGGAATCTAAATATTAGTACGTTACGTTACCTTTTGTACAGTCTGTATATAAATTTCGACTTATACTTTAACATTTAAATATTTATAATTTTTAAATGTGTTTAATTATCTTTCTTTTGAATTTAAAAATGTTTGAACGTCGTAATTTAATGTAAAATGATGGTTTTCACCTTATCGAGACTGGGGCCCACAAGTCTAAACTCGTAAAAAAATAAGAAATGATTTAACTTGGAACGAAAGACCAAAAGCCGATAGTAGTATAAAGACGTTGAATTTTCTGGTTTGTGAAGCATTGGCATTACTTAGGTCAAACCATGTGATAATTTTGACAAGCCTTGATTTTTAAAACCATTCTAAACCTTTTGATAAGGGTTTACAAACTTGTTCGAGCAATTTATCCATCCATCCAATTTACTAAAGAAGCTAATCAGTCTTGTAAATCACTAATTTTCATGCAATGCATCTCATTAGCCGGACAAGCTTCCATTATGCCTATTATTAAAGACTTTAAGAAATAAATACCTAATTGTAATATATGAAAAAAAACCTTAATTAATAGATTTTTATCGTCTATACTTACTAAAAAAGTTGATCCAAGGTCTTGTATATTACTAATTTTCATGAAATACATCTCATCAGCCCGACAAGCACATTCAACTTAAATTTTATATTAGTATTTTAGCATGCTGAAGCACTGATGAAACATGTATAATTGATAATTTTACTGCCATTACTTTCTGTACATACAAACAAATTCAGTATTAAACGTTTCCTAAAAGATGAAAGACTTGATAAAGCCTTCTCCTGACCTTGGTCCCAAGTTTAAATTTTTCCATGAATGATACCAATTTTGCACCGTTCTGTAAGTAGGATTTCGGTAAATATTGCGAAGATGCCCTTTCTTAAAAATACAATTATTTACAAAACTTACATTTTAGACTTTAGAAAGGAGAATATTTTTCAAATATATAACCGGAAACTCCATAAATTAACGTTTTAAAAAAATATACATTTTATAGGCATATGAGGATCATTAAGTGATCATTTATGTATTTATTATAGAATTTAGAATTATATCTGTCATGCTATGTTAATTCAAATATGCGCAGTTTTGTCAGGTGTCTAATTAAAATCGACGAAAAAGAAATTAAGAAAAATACCTTATTTTTGACATAACATTTCCATACACTATAAAAAGCACTTTTATAATTTATTTCCAGTCACATCTGACTATTTATTTATCCATTTTGATTGAATTGTTGTAGTACATAATAATAAAATATTAATATTACATCATCTATAAAGTAATAAATGAAGTACTTTTCGAAAACTTTTAAACATAATTTTATTATTACTTTGTATTATCCAAAAGTTTAAATTTATTTAGTTGAAAAAATGATTCCAGCTAGCCAAATTTAAAGACAATCAACAAAAGCATAGCTTAATTAGTTAAATTTGTTTTGGGGTAACTGTGACGTCACTCGGCGAATACTTTAAAAGTCATCCCATTTAAAACGTACATCGATACACCCTTTTTTTAAATTACGACGTTCAAACATTTTTAAATTCAAAAGATTATTTTGACCCAGAAAGATAATTAAACACATTTAAAAATTATAGGAGTAAATAAATAGGCAAGTAGTAGTCAATAAATTTAAATACTATGGCCATGTTATCTAAACTTTTTTTTATTAAGAAATATTGAGAAATTTTAAATGTTAAGGTATACGTCGAAATTTATATAGTGTACAAAAAGTAACAAACCATACTAATATTTAGATCCCTGATAGGTTTGCAAAACAATTTTGAATAAAATTTTATGAAATAAAATGAATCAAATTCGCGCAAATTTCGAAACGTCGACCGGGCGTGCTCGCTTCGCTCGCCCTGCTCTGTACTGGTTAGGAGGTGGGCGGAAGGAGCTTAGCGTAATCTTATAATGTGGGTGGGAAAAAAAGGCGTGTTGGCAAGGCGCGGTCGCTTCACTCGCTCTCCTTTGTAGTGGTTTGAAGTTAAATCATTTCTTGTTTTTTTTTTTACACTACGAGTTTACCCTTGTGGTCCCCAGTCTCGATAAGGTGAAAACCATCATTTTACATTAAATTATGACTTTCAAACATTTTTAAATTCAAAAGAAAGATAATTAAACACATTTAAAAATTATAAAAGTATATAAATAGGCAAGTAATAGGTAATAAATTTAAATACTATGGCCATGTTATCTAAACATTTTTTTAATCAAGAAATATTGAGAAATTTTAAATGTTAACGTATAAGTCGAAATTTATATACAGAGTGTACAAAAGGTAACGTAACGTACTAATATTTAGATTCCTGATAGGTTTACAAAATAATTTTGAATAAAATTTTATGAAATGAAATGAATCAAATTCGTGCGAATTTCGAAACGTTGCCCGAGCGCGCTCGCTTCGCTCGCCCTCCTCTGTACTGGTTAGGAGGAGCTTAGCGTAATCTTATAACGGGGGTGGGAAAAAAAGCCCGTCGACCAGGCGCGGTCGCTTCACTCGCTCCCCTCTGTAATGGTTTGGAGGTGGGTGGGAGTAGCGTAGCGTGATCTTATGGAGAAACTGTTGCCATTGAAACGCTTATCATGCTAACGACTAAACAAATCTCGTAGTAAAGTAAAATACCACTAGAATTGAGTTTTTGTTTAGTCGTTACCATGACAAATGTCTCTATGGCAACAGTTTCTCCGTAACTGATTACAGCTAAATTAACTCATCTGTAAC
This sequence comes from Psylliodes chrysocephalus, assembly GCA_927349885.1. Classification (NCBI taxonomy): domain Eukaryota; kingdom Metazoa; phylum Arthropoda; class Insecta; order Coleoptera; family Chrysomelidae; genus Psylliodes; species Psylliodes chrysocephalus. The sequence goes on from OV651821.1 coordinate 43,170,716, forward strand.
TTGGCAATAACGCATTTCCTCACCAGGGGTTCTGGTTTTTTGTTTAGTCATTACTATGGCAATAGTTTCACCATAACTGATTTGTCCAAAATAAAGTGAACATTAAATGATCTATAACTTGGCAACTATGCATTTATTCACCACGAGATTTGGGTTTGTGGTTACTGGTTACCATGACAACGGTTGCCATGGCAACAATTTTTACGTAACTGATTTCGGCTAAACGAAATTTGACCTCAAATTCCGTTTAGAAATTCCCAAACTTTAATTAAATTTGACATATGACATTATATAAAATGTTACCACGGTATATGTGACGTCACCACAGTAACCACAATACTGTAATACCGTAATACTACTATCGGCTTTCGGTCTTTCGTTCCAAGCAGGGCCGCCGAGAGTCAGGTCGGGTCCCGGGACAATTCTCGAGATCGGGCCCCGCGACAATTTTATAAAAAAGTCTTCAAGCAAAAATTTCTCCTCCTCTTTACTTAAATTTCTCTAAAAAAAATTTAATCTTAAAGCAAAAACTTCTCCTTCTCTACTTGAATAATGTTACGCAGCACCCTACAGCGTGCTGCGGTCGTCATAATTAAAGGTACGAGTAAATGAAGAAGATAGAATAGTCCAAAAATGTCTCAAAATGTCATTCCTTGTCATAGAAAAATCCGGATTGTTCGAGAAGGTTTTAGAAGGTTGAGGCAAGCTATTTAAGTCGACGACCTGACGTCAGAGTTCAGTTTTATGATAGACGTTATGCGTTAATGTTATCAATTGGAAAGTTATTGTTAAAGTTGAATTGAGTTATTGTAAAAGTTGAGTTGCAATAAATTGAGATACCAAAAACCAGCGTAACATTAGTGACAGCGGTGGGATATATAAAAGAAAAGTTACCCAAGCATGACATTCATGGTAAATACTAGATCCACTACGCACGAAACAGATATGGATACTTCAGGCCCACCAGCATGGTTTTTAAAGATGGAAGAGGAGAGAAAAATACAAGAGGAAAAGAAAAGGCGGGAGGAGGAAAAGGAAAGGCGTAGGAAGGTAGAAGAGGAGGAGAAGGAAAGGCGTAGGAACGAAGAAGAGGAGGAACAGGAAAGGCGTAGAAAGGAAGAAGAGGAGGAAAAGGAAAGGCGCAGGAAGGAAGAAGAAGAGGAAAAGGACAGGCTTAAGAAGGAAAACGAGGAAAAGCGTAGGAAGGAAGAAGAGGAGGAAAAGGAAAGGCGAGAAGAGGAAAAGGAAAGGCGCTAGAAGGATGAGGAAAAAGAGAAGGAAGAGAGGCGTAGGAAAACTGACGTAGAAATTATGAGTGGTTTACTGCTAATTCAAGAAAAACTTAAGCAAGAGGTAGGTCAGCTAAACAGTCGAATAGATCTCTTAGCACAACAACAAGAGAATTTAAAAACTAATTTAACACAACAAGAAATGGCTAACACAACAAAAAAGGCAAATTAGAACTGAACTAGTTGAATTGGAAAGAAAAATTCATAGCCTAGCTTTGGCAAGCAACAGATAAACTGCAAACATTACCTCGTCCTCAGCTATAGCCGAACCAAGACCCAGTTTCCCAAAGCCATACTATCAAGACCATTAAGCCACCCACGTTTGACGGTCAGACATCATGGGAAACATATCGACTCCAATTTGAAGATGCAGCTAGAGCCAATGGCTGGACCGAGAAAGAGATGGCGGCTTCATTGATAGTGTCGCTGCGGGGACAAACAGCAACCGTTTTACAGTTACTTCCCCAAGAAGAACCCAGTTATTCATCTCTCGTCCAAGCTTTGGAGACAAGATATGGCCAGCAGCATTTGCAATGGGTATTCCAAAGCCAGCTAAAGGTTCGTAGTAAGAAACATAATGAGAGTCTACAGGAATTCGAGGCCGACATAAGAAGGTTGATTCATCTGGCCTATTCACAGGCGCCGAAAGATTTCCAAGAACAAATCGGAGTACAGGCATTCATTGATGGACTACAAGATGTGGAAATTCAGCAAGCCCTTCGTCTACAACATCACAAGACGCTGAGGGAGAAACTGATTGCAGCTCAGGAATATGAAGCGGTAAAACTCATATCCAGATCTTCTCGCGCAAAAGTGAGAGAAAGTAAATCCCAGGAAAGTGAGGAGGCCAATACTAATGCTATTCCCCAACCTACCCTCTCGCAAATTTTAAATATCCTGCAAAATATGCAATGAAATAGCCAAAATGAGAACAGAAGATGCTTCAATTGCGGAAGAATCGGGCACCTTCAAAGAACCTGTAGAAGCAGAGCTCTTTCTATAAATAGAGAATCAGGGAATGAGGCCGGAAAGTAACATAAATCAATCTTCCGAAGCCCGTCACGAAGTCCAACAAGAAATAGTCACGTAGCGAGGGGCTTGGAGAATGGGAGGAACCAGTTGATAAAGTTACCCTTAGGGCAACCACTATCAAAACAGAGGTCGACGAAGAAGAAATCACCCTTGAAAGCCTGAGAAAGGGGCAGAAGAAAGACAATGATTTGAAAGTTGTTCGACAATGGCTCAAAAATAAAGTTACACCTACTTGGCAAGAGATAGCCAAATACAGTGGAGCTATTAAAGGGTACTGGACTCAGTGGGTTTCTCTGTATCTTAACGATGGCCTATTGCACAGGAAGTGGGAAAGCCCTGATGGAGTACATGTAGTCCGCTAAGTGGTACTGCCGAAATCACATGTCAGAAAAGTGTTGGAAGAGCTTCATTGTAGCCGTTTGGGAGGACATTTTGGTACTAAAAGAACATTGGCACTGAAAGCCAATAGCGATAAAGCAGAAGCTAGAATCGACAGGCGTGCCACAGGGACATATTTTGAGAGAGGCGACCCAGTACGGCTGTACAATCCCAAGAATCGAGGAGGATTTTGTCAGAAATCGCAACGGAACTGGGAAGGCCCCTACGCCGTCCTTAAGAAAATCAACGACCTGATCTACCGCATTCAGTTGTCAGCGGGAAGTAAACCCAAAGTAGTTCACACTGAAAAGTTAGCGCCATACCGTGGTCCAGATCCTCCCCATTGGCTCCAACCAGGTCCCAGTAATCAAGTTATTCGGGGCGAATAACTAGATAGGAGGGAGCAATAAGTAAAGGTACGAGTAAATGAAGAAGATAGAATAGTCCACAAATGTCTCGAAATGTCATTCCTTGTCATAGAAAAATCCGGATTGTTCGAGAAGGTTCTAAAAGGTTGAGGCAAGCTATATAAGTCGACGACCTGACGTCAGAGTTTAGTTTTATGATAGACGTTATGCGTTAATGTTATCAATTGGAAAGTTATTGTTAAAGTTGAATTGAGTTATTGTAAAAGTTTTTTTCTGATTAATATGACTAGAAAATTTAAAACAAGAATTGAAATAAATCTTAAAAAGATTTTATTTTGGAACAAATAATGCTAAACATTTTATTTTAGAAATTCTCCGTCACTGATTTATAATGTTATATTGGGGTTTATCTCCTAGTTCATAAAAATTTGGCTATCATTCATTTTCAAATAAATTATAGTTCGGTCCAGAAAGCATCGGTACATATGAGAAATGCATACTAAGCCCATATCTTCATTTGCGTGAGTTACATTTTCAATGTATGTTAACGACGTAAACCTGAATATGAAAATTGTGAATTTAATATATCGTAGATCGCAAATCGAAATCCGAAAGGTCAGAATTATCTAAAATAAGCTGTAGGAATAATTTTAAAAATTCGGAAACAAATCTCAAAAATCCCCCTACGAATTATTAAGACAATCCCCGAATCCCAAAGGTGAAAACAAATACTTGGCGATTTGAAAAACCCTGTGGCCCGTCGCCATAGAAATTTTCTATAACTTATTTATGTGATGATTCCACATTAGGTGACAATCAATTATAATACCCAGCTACTTATTTTTTTCTGGTTTAGTTGCAATTTTTTTGCAATTATAAATTATATTTAGATTATTATAGGTAGGAAGATTGCTTTTGTAACTTGTTAAAGACAAAAATTATGTTTTAATATAATTAACAGTAAGAAGCATGTGATTAAAAGTCATCCTCAACTAGTATCCACGCACCTGATGAAAAGAAAATATCTGGATTATAGGAAAAGCTAATCCTGACGTTGATTTTTTAATATTAATAAATCATTAATAAAATTGGTAAAAGTACTGTTCTTTGGGGGTATTGTTTTACATCCTACGTTGCTTGTGTGTTCTTCTATTTGAACGTAGTGCTATTCAACAGATAACTCTTAAAAGGCTTAAACGCACTACCACCTTATGCCAAGGCTTCTAACAACGGTTGATCAACAGTGTCAAATAACTTGGCAAGGTTCAAGTCTAGTAGTTAAACTCACAGTTTAATAAACTTACGAAATTAACCAATAAATAAAGCGAAATAGATTTTAAATGGATATTTTTAAAATTAATTAAATAGCAATGTTTATTATCGCAAAATAATACACTCTGCACAAAAATTAGCACATTACTATTAAAAGTGACAAAAAGTTTTTCTTTATTTGATTTTTCGATATATTTAAGTATATTAGTTTTGGATACTTACATGCAAAAAAGGATGAGTTTTTTATGTGTAAATGTTTTTGTAAAATAAATACTATTACTTTGAAATTGCAACCAACTTTCGCGATTATTTGCTTTCAATATTGAGTAAAGTTACCTTGGTTTTTGTGGTATTTAATTTTGAAAATTATTGAAATGAATAATTCTGACCACCAGAGAACAAATTTGAGACATGACGAAGTGGTTAGAATCATTACATTACTTGAAGAAGGACGTAGTCAATGTTACATTGCACATGCTTTTGATGTTCAACAATCAACAATTTCCAGGGTAGCTGCCCAGTTTAGAGAAACAGGGAAATACGACAGAAGGCCTGGCCAAGGTCGTCCAAGGGTTACCACAGCAGCGGACACCCGATTTTTAACATTAACCGCTCTTCGAACTAGACACTGTACAGCGCGAATGCTCCAAAACGAACTAGCCGTTTCCCACAACACAAGAATTTCTGTGCAAACAATAAGAAATCGTCTTCGGGAAGGAGGAATTAGAGCCAGGGTGGCCGACTTGCATCCACGCCTTACCAGGGAGCATCGTGTTGCACGGTTGGAGTTTGACAGAAATCATGTGAATTGGGATATAGACGATTGGTCCAATGTTCTGTCTTCTGATGAATCTTGATTCAGCCTGTTTTCATCTGGTCGACGAATTCTAGTCTACAGGCGTGATGGCGAACGATACTTTCAGTGTAACATCAGAGAAATGGAACGTTTTGGTGGTGGCTCTGTTATGATGTGGGGAGGAATTTCTTTTGCGGGACGTACAGAGTTAGTAACAGTTGTGGGAGGAAATTTAACAGCTGCAAGATATGTAACGGACATTCTTGAACCCTATGTTGTACCTTATAGTCCATTCATTGGTGACAATTTTGTGTTTATGCAAGACAACGCTTGCCCGCACACAGCTTTAATTGTTCGTCAGTACCTTAACGAAGTTGGTATTCCCACATTGGATTGGCCAGCTCGAAGTCCTGATTTAAATCCAATAGAGCATGTCTGGAACAATTTATCAAGACAAGTCCGAAATCGACCAATTGTTCCTAATACCTTAAATCAACTTCAAAATGCTCTAACCGAGGAATGGGACAATTTGCCGGAACAATCGATGCAAAGCCTGATTTTAAGTATGACACGTCGATGTTTGGCAGTACTTAGAGCACGGGGTGGTAATACAAAGTATTAATTTTGTTTTATTTATCGATGGCACCCAAATTACTTTTTTTAAATTTGTAAAAAAAATCGAATAAATTTATTTGGTCCCTTCTTAAGTTTTATTTTTTAGCCATTATTGCATACAAATAGTTCTTAATTTATAAGACACCAAACTTTAAAAAAACAATTGCAAAAAATTTTACGTTTTGTAAGAAAATTGAAATGATGCGTTAATTTTTGTGCGGAGTGTATTTTTTATTTCGACATTCTAAATAAAACTATATTTTGATAGATAGGTAAACAGATAAGTTTTATCTAAAATCTATAAATAAGTATATTTCACCTTAAATAGTGTAATCTAATTTTATTTCTAAATTGCAAAACTACTTTAAAGTAAGTATACTTAAATAATTATTTTTTTAAATTTATTTTTCTAATTTTATGATGTTAAAGTTTGTTTTTTATGACATATCGTCGTTGCTCTTGATAGCGGAGGAAAAGTACTTTTACTGCCGTCGAGAGCGGAAGTAAAAGTACCAATCTCTGTTTATGGCGACATTTGAAATTTTAAATAAAATCCTATTTTTCTTTTAGAGCAGAAATGAGTGACAATAATCCTAATTCCAATGGCACTTCCAAAAATGTCAACAGTGGAGAATCCAAAAATGCACAAAACACCAGTGGCCAACACAACAATACTGACTCTCCAAATGTAAATGTTAATGTACATAAAAAGAAGAAATTTTCATGGTGGTAATCAAATAAATTTTTAACATCATATTAGCATGTACCTATTATGTTGATTTAATTAAACTTTATATATTTTTAACTTCTATTTTTTACGTTAGGATTGAGATTCGCGTTTCTGTCTTATTTTATATACTAGATGTGTTTTTTTAATATAGTATGTCTCAAACTCAAAAAATTTACACCATTTTGGTACTTAACCTAAAACATAATACATTCGAGGGAGGTCAAAAAATATGAATTGGATTCAAATAAAAATAATATTTACGCAAAAATATATTTTAAAATAGTATATTATTCAACAAGACTTGATATGAGAGTCGAATACTATACTTTGTCCACGACTGTTAATATTTATGTCAAATATTTATGTAATGTTATTTTTAACATTTTTTATGACATAACTAAATACAATATTGACTTATAACTAATAAAACATTTCGAAATCGATCCCATAGTAATTTACTGAAAGAAAATAAATAACCCTTGCAACTAGTTTCGGCTCATGTGGCTATCATCAGGCAGCCTGTAATGGTATAAATAGCAGGCGTGGATTTGGGAAGATTTTTCGTCGCCGTTATCTTGTTTTTTTGCTTTCTTCTAAAATCTCGAGGTTACAATTAATATATTCTAGGATTTCTTCGAACAACTTGAGGGGAGGTTTGGTATTTACCTTATAACCCCTTATATGCGCGCCTGATAAATAGGCAATACAAGTTGACCCAATGGCAACAAAGAGTACGATGAAACAAATTAATGAATAAGTAAAACGTATGAGGGAGAAAAGGAGCGAGAATGGTATAAGGGACATGGTGACAGAGTGTTCATTTCCAAGGTATTAAAAAATCCAGTTAAAAATATAATAAAACTCAATGTTTGTATGAGATATCAATCTTCAGTTCACTCGCCGGATTATGCCGGTATTGCTCAATTAGTAAAAACTTCAATGGTTAACACATTGAGGGATGGTACTTTCAGACCTATTTAACCATGATTAACAGTTGTTTACAATTAATAGCGTCATTTTGAGAAATTTTATCAGTATTGTTTAAGTTTAATCAGGATCATAAAATACGTGTAGTGTTGTTAAATTTAATCGCTGTGAAATCTATGATTTACACTACATCACGACCTATCATTTTAAAAAATGAATGAAAATTAATTCGGAAAACTTAACAGAAATATTTGATCTTAATGAAGTATTGCAAATTTTATTACGAATATGAGGATTTGCACGGTACAAGAAAGAAAAGATCGTTTTAATGATTTAGATAATTATTGATGAATATTTTAAACTATTTAGTTTAATAAAGTATATCTTAAATATTGGGGCACAAGAAATTAAACCATTTTTAAGCAATGAAATGCCCACCTCCGGGCACCTGTTTGATGCATTTTAATAGCATTATTTTTTTCATATAAGATTCCTTTTTATATTATAAAGGGTGTCCAAATTTGACATTCCGATTTAAATTGACCGACATTTTTGGTAATCTTCATTGACAGTATTTCTATGGCGAGACATGTTAAGTAAAAACTTTGCGGATACTTGTTTTTTGGTCAATATGGAACAAACCCCGTTTTTATTGTGAAAACTTATTACCAAAATGGGAAATGTTTTGCTGAAACTGCAAGAAGATTCCGGAAGAAATTTAGCACCATTTGTTAAAGTTATTGAGAGTTTTATAAAGAGATTTTAACAGCAAAATCGCAGAATATGGAGTGAAGAAAATCCAAGAGAAATATTGGAAAAACGACTGTATCCAGTAAATGTCTGTGTGGTGTGGTTTTGATCTGGTGGCGTTATTGGTGCCTATTTGTTCCAGACTGAAGCTGGTGATGCGATAACTGTGAATGGAGCGCGACACAGGACAATGATTAGAGATTATTTTGTGGAACGAATTAGAAGGTATGGATCTATAAAACATGTGGTTCCAGCAAGAGGGTGTCACTTGCCACACATCGGATAAAACACTAAATCTTTTAAGGGAGAGATTTGGCAATCGAAAAATTTCTCGAGGAGTTGAGGTTTGCCTAGGTCGTGCTGCAACCTTACACCATTCGATTATTTGTTATGGGGCTTTTTGAAGGGAAAAGTTTGTGCTAATAATCCTCAAACACCTGAACAGCTTCGAGTAAACATTATTCAAAAAATTGAAGAAATTGAACAGAATGTTTGCGAAAATGTTATTAAAAATTTTGGGAAAAGAATGTTAGCATGCTAAAGAAGCAGAGGGGGTCACATGCCGGATGTCATTTTTCATTATTAACCATAATATTTAAACTTTAAAATAATACAATAACATTTTATAATTAAATTAAAACCGAAGGTCAAATTTGGACACCCTATATTTTATTTTAAACCAATTAACATTCTTTTATGCCAAATTGGACGACTTAAATTATTTGTCCATGTCTCTTTTTCACGCTTCCTGTTTATCTTTTAAAAAAGTAGCATCAGTTTTTTGTTAACAATGATGTCTAGTTCATTAAGAATACAATTTAATAATAAATAATATAATTCGTATGTAGAAAAATTACAAAAATTTTATTTTCTCTTAACATTTTCTTTATCCATTTTTTAAGTTTTTGACAATTTCAAAAAAATAACATCATAATCAATGGTAGTATTTCGCAGAACATCAGAACTATTTTATAAATTCGGTACTACCAACAGATATTAACCCTATTCATGGCAAGAACAGATTCACGGGAGCAAAAATTTTTTTTGTATATTTGAACAAAATAACGCAAAAAGAGAAAAAGAAAAATTTTTTTTGCTTAGTTTTGATTTTACAGACCCCTATTTTTATGTATATTGTCAGATACGCTGCCAGCTTGGCGGCAATATTGTTTCGTATCCTACGAGATACTACGCCTGGTTAAGGATACATAAGTTTAGTGTTCTCTATGGTCAAACTGTACACTAATGACATAGGCGGCACGTTAGGCAGTTTATCGGGCATATAATTCTAAACCTTTTTAGCAGGAATGTCAATAATGACTCTTTTTGCATGTTGTTTTATACTACAGATATAGATACTGGTAAGGTATATATTTTGGTTTTCACCACAAATAATAGAAGCAATTCGCTTTACTCAGTAAAGAGTACGCGCATTTAATTTCAAATATTTAACTTAAAATAATTCAAATAGGTAAGAAAACTCATATTTATTTATAAAAATCAAACAAAACTTAATTTTATAAAAAAAGTTAAAAATAGAGAAAGTTGAAACAAAACTAAAACTACAATACGAATAAACAAAAAAAAACGTAGCATTCATATTATATAAATTTATTGCAGAATAATAATCAAAATAGATAGAATCACTGAGTTCATTTACTAAAAATCAAACATAATTTCCAATTCTATAAAAAAAAATTAAAATCACAGAAAGTGTATGCAGCAAGGTCTAACAAAAATGTTGTGCGGTTGGCCTACAAATAAAAATAATAATATAGTGTACGCCATTGAATTCCACAGGCGTGATTTTTTACCGAGTACTTGGTAGGGTGTCCCACCAGATACAAATTTAATTTACTATGTACTTGTCAGCGTATCTCTAATTTTTTTATGTTAATATTTTACTAAGGTTTGCATGTAGTACAATAGTATTGATATATTTTTATGTGTATGCGTACTCATATCTTATTATCGCGCCTAATTTAAAAAAATAAAATAAAATTTTATAAACACGTGTACTCACCAATTCTCAAAATGTTCGATTTCACCACATGCATCTGTTTCAAATGACATATCTCGACCAAAATGGAAGCAATTGACTTCAAACCTAAACGGCCATTAATACAGAGTATGGTACATACGATGCTGTCAACATCATCCCCAAATTTAACGATTTACTACTTACAAAAAAATCGGGAAAATTGGTATCTTGAGAGATACGACGCCAAGAAAAGGGTTAAACACTGATTTATAAATCAAATGCTAAAATTACAATAAAGTAGCTATTTAATAATGCTTACTGATGATTAAGTTACTTGATTAAATTAATTATGTGATTTCATAATCATGTGTTTAATCAGGGACAGAAAGTACCGGCCTTGAAAGAGCAGGGATAAAAAGTAGAGAATAATGATTATTCAACTCTGCATTCCTATAAGATGAAAAATTGGAAAGTCACGTCACACTTTAAATTATTATTTTTAGCCCTCGTGGTTCAAAACCATAGGAGGAGTAGATGTTACCCTTGGAATATTATTGGGGGATAAATAATTGAAAAATCGTGCATCTCTAAATATAAATTTCAAACAAAATAGAAAATTTATGCTACCCATTAAATTAATAATGAAATAAGCTTTCAATTAAAGTGTCACACTTTACAATATGTACCAGTTTTGAATCCTGCTAAACAGCGTTAAAATTATAAGTATTATTACCTTTTTAATGATCATAGGTACGTTGTACTCTTCCCATTTATAATTTCTTGGTTAGTGGTCAGTGTGACGTAGGGGAAGGGAATGACCTATGACAGTTGAGAATATAATAGAAAGGTGTCTTCTCTTGAAGTAAAAATCTACTTGTCTCTAGCAATTTTTGATATTTTTTTAAATAGGAGATATTGCCAATGGAAAGTTGGTCACTCGTTAATGAAAAATTAAAAAAAAAACAATATAAGACAAATGAAATTACAACTAAAAAAAATTAATTATTTTTCCCTTACTGATGGTAATACCACTGGATATAAAAAGAAGCCAGAAATAGATATATTGTTTTATGTGATATGATTAAAACAATGAATGTAAAATATTGACAACGACAAAATGTTTTAAATTCAGTACTTTTAGATTTATGAGTCACGAATTAAACCAGTGTTTTTTCACGAGAATAGCCCAAGTCGTTAAACTTTCAAGGCACTCTGCTACCATTAACAAATTCTCTGAGGCTTTTGTTTTTCTTTGTTTTAGTGAGTTAAAAAACATGCAATTGAGAAAACAGGTATCATAAATATTTATGTATGGTTATTTGGATGAAACAGTTCCAAGAAAAAAATACTTTGGTGAAATAATTAATAGTCGGCATAAGTAAGCGAAATTAAAAAAAAAACGTTACAAAACAAATAAAATGTTTGAAACACGTCTTTTTGCTTCATGACAATCATGATGTTAGAATATCCAAAAAGTGGTGAATTTAAAAACATTAATAAAAATAGTATATTGTATTATTAGGATTAAAAGTGGTACTTTTGAGACGAGGGTGTAGGTTTGCAGGTCTAATTTACTAGTCCAAACTGGACATAAAATTATAATATCTGCCCTTACCAACAATTTCTCAGTGATTTCTTTAAGCACGAATGTTATCCGGAGGCGTACTGATACCATTTTGTAGGTCTCGTTTATTCAGCTATCTTCAGGAAAGCGAAATATACTATATAATGTTTCCACTTCCAGCTCATACAAATAATTAGTCTACTTATTAAGCATTGTCGCTTCTGCTCTGTTATACTCGTTGAAGAAAAGCTGCGTTTAAAAAGTACCTCGTTTTGGTCTTTTTACTCTAAGCTGTTCATTTATTACATCTGTGGCTTCTCGATGGGATTCTGCTCCGTGGTCTTTTAATGCAGAGCTAGTAAGTCGAGTAAGATCTATTTACTCCGAATTAAATTTTAGAGCTTTTGAAGTAATTGTAATTTCTGTGACAATTGACAAAGTAGATGTACTTCTCTGAGATTTACAGACAGTCGTTGTCTCTTGTATCGCAGTTTATTCTTTTTTATATTATTTACGTATTTTGTTATTAGGAGCAAAACATATTTATAAAAAATATCAGATAGAAATGAAAACATGGTTTATTTTGTAAAGAAAACAAAAAGCGAAAAATACCATGTGACGACCTACCCCTTGTCTCTTCTTTATTTTGATTTTATTCGTTATTTTACTCTCTGAGATGTTTATTATTTACCTCACAAGTTTATTTTATTTTAAATTTTATACTCACTGTATTTGGCCTTTTTCCTCTAGTAGTAAAAGTGATCGTCTAGTTAATTAATTGATATTGTATGTACCCACGTTGTGATAATGTTAATTAAGGTAAACCAGAATTCGATGCAAAGTTTGGTGCAAATTGATAAATAAAACATACAAATTCATATTTAAACTCTTTTTTTTTATTTTTCATACTTTAAATGTGATGCACTAATTAACAAATTATATTACAATTGTTACTATTTACTGAGATCTCATTTTAGTCCCGTTCAAACGCAGACCATATTCATTTGCTATCAATATATATTTTACTTAGGTTGATGACCAACAGAGTTAACGAACAGCGTCAATTCGCCAGTTTATTAACTATAGTGTTGTTGTTTATATTCTGATTTAGGTTGATGACCAACGGAGTTAACGAACAGCGCCAATTCGCCAGCTGGTTAACTATTGTGTTGATTTGATTTTATTTTAGATATACACAGGTTGCACCCTCTTAGGTAAATATTTCGATGAGTATAGAGGTGATGACCAACGGAAGTAACGAACAGTGCCAATTCGCCAGTTAATTACCTTACTATGTTGATTTCACATATAATTTGTTTCAAACGAAGTAGAACCCCTTGAGCTAACGAACAGTGTATTCACCAGTTGGTTAACTTACTATTAAATTTTACCATCTTGGTTTGTACAATTTATCCAAGATAGCACATCCCTGTATATTTCTAAAATATTGATTTTTATAATTTCTATTGAATTAACTTAATATAACCCTGTATATTTTTTATATTGATTATTAGAATTTCTATTGAAATAACTTAATACAACCCTGTATATTTCTTAATATTGATTTTTATAATTTCTAATAAAATACTTAAAATTTCACCCATCGAAAACAGATGAGGGGTGTATGACCTGAAGGCCATGTGGGTTATTGATATTATTTTACAGCAAATGTCAAGCCGCCCTTAAACGAAACCCCGGTGGTATCTCAAAGAAAGTTAAATAAATCTTTTGACTCACCACTGAAAATAAAGACATTAAATTATGTACTAATTTCATCTAGCGTTGTGACGGCGTCGATTTAGGTACGTCGCAGCGTTAAGCGTCGAGGCGCCTAGCGTCGAGGCGCCTAGCGTCGTGGTGGAAAGGAAAATATTTAATTCGGTACTGTATTGGGACAGATATACGGTAGAATTATGTAGAAGGTGCGGGACGTGATATTATGAAGGAAATATTTGGGGACGGCAAGCGTCGGAAATAAGGCGTGGGACGTTGAGCATCGAAATGAGTGTACGGTAGGAAATACTTAGATGGTGAAGAATGTGACAGCGTTCGAGACGTAGGGAGTAGGACGGCAGGACGTTGACACCTTCGGGGATAGGAGGTATTGTAGGATAGACGTCGTTTAGGAAGAGCGTCCTAGGAAAGGTACTGCCTACTGAACTTGAAATATAACTGGATACAAATAATAAATAAATACTTGCACATTAAATAATACAATTGAATGCATGCACATCAAATAATTAAAATGAATGCATGCACATCAAATAATTGAAAATGAATCCATCCGAGCTCATTTGGGACTGGCTTTTTATAATAAAAGTTTAATGGCTTTTGTGACGGCTCTATACCTTTAGTTCTCATAGAAATACGGTGGGTGCCGGGAGTGGCTTATTTATTATGTGCCTTGAAAGCTTTGTGTATCGAAATATTGTCGAAATCGGTCTTAACATCGAAACTAGCAAGATAAGCGAGTTAAGTGTTTTAATGATTACTTCGTGAAAATATGTTTTCTTTGGGATGGTTCTCAGAGACACGTGGATATATTACGGACGTGGTTATAGCTATTATTTATTAGGTGTCGTAAATAAGATTTAATTATCTGGGAGGTTTTTCGTTAAACGAAGGATTTTGAATTTAATAAGAATGCAATATTGTATTTAATAAATGAAATTAATAAATTATTAAGGTACCTCCCAAATTTTTAACCAAAAGTCGTTTAAAAAACTGGCTTTGGGCAAAAATTTATCACGGTATTGTCAAAATAGATATAAAATTTTAATTAAAAAAAACACGTGTGGCACTCGGGGACTGCCGCAGTAAAGCTATTGCATAGCATTTTTTTATCAACTTATGCAATTATAATTATTTATTTATTTATTTATTTTATTTATGCAGTATTTTTTTTTCTTTGATATTAATTCAAGTTACACTTTTTGAGCGTGGTGACCGATAAGAAAACAAATTTTTTCTTTTATTGAATAAATGAGAAGTTAATATTGTTTAAAATATTTTTATCATTGAAACTATAGGTTTATGGTAACTGAAATAAGAAAAATAAGTTTGAGACTTGATATCCTCTAAATATCTGGAAAATACCGAGTCAATGGTGGTCCCATATTTTGTTGTGGATTCTTGTGGATCATTATTCATTTTCAAATTTAATTTTTCCGAAATTGTGTCTAAAAGAGATAAAATCAGTTATAAGCAGTTAGCAGCTAGTCTACACGCATACGTCTAGTCGCACGCACACAAACCGTGCCGAAGTCTGCCGAACTGAAACGACGTTAGACGATGCACGGCTTTCAACGCCGCACCGCTGTGCCGGTCGGAGTAAGGGTATTAGGTTTATTTTCTTTGCGGAATTTCTTTTTAGATTTTTTTATTTCACGATTATTCGATTTTTCGATATTTCGATTTTTCGATTTTTCGATTTTTCGATTTTTCGATTTTTCAATTTTTCAATTTTTCGATTTTTCGATTTTTCGATTTTTCGATTTTTCGATTTTTCGATTTTTCGATTTTTCGATTTTTCGATTTTTCGATTTTTCGATTTTTCGATTTTTCGATTTTTCGATTTTTCGATTTTTCGATTTTTCGATTTTTCGATTTTTCAATTTTTCGATTTTTCGATTTTTCGATTTTTTCGATTTTTCGATTTTTCGATTTTTCGATTTTTCGATTTTTCGATTTTTCGATTTTTCGATTTTTCGATTTTTCGATTTTTCGATTTTTCGATTTTTCGATTTTTCGATTTTTCGATTTTTCGATTTTTCGATTTTTCGATTTTTCGATTTTTCGATTTTTCGATTTTTCGATTTTTCGATTTTTCGATTTTTCGATTTTTCGATTTTTCGATTTTTCGATTTTTCGATGTCTTTAATTTGTAGTTTTTCTTCTAGCAAAAAACCACTAAAAGAGTTTTTTAAGACGCCAATTTTATTGTCAAAATAAATTAAAAACTAGGAAATAAGATATTTAAACAAGTTTATCGAAAACAAAAAGACACATATTAACGTCTCTAATACTTCGTAACGTAACCAAAAACTTAAAAGCGGGTAAAGAAATTCGGTTAATTCAGTCAACAATCGACATTATCGAGAAAACGCGATTATCTGAACAGCTATTGGCGCTGTGCCTGGCACGAACATTCCTTGATTTTACCGTTTAAATACATGTAAAATGTCCCCATCTCTGTTGCTCACATAGGCTGTTGGTAAAATCTCTCTCTCTCTCTCCCCTAGTGCTAGCTGAGAAATGGCTTCGGTACGCGGTAAAGCTTGGAGATTTATGCAGCGCGAGATTGCCATATTTCAAATAATTTTTGAACATAAAAAGAAATGCATAAAATAAAAATATGATAAGACGTTTTAAAACTAAAAAATATACCTATATTTGCATCAAAAATGTAGTAGTGCCTTGGCACAGTGGCACTACCTCACGAGCCGCCACTGGCTAAATTAGAAGAATACTGCCAAAATATATTAAACGTCATGGATTATGATTGGATCACCTAGAGTGCTTTGGTAAGTTTAAATCAATTCTATATACTTTAAGTGCCTTTCAAAAATAGACCCCCACCCCGTAGATTAGACCACAAGCCGCTACTGGGCGTTCTCTTTTGGTTTTCCGTCCTCAAAAAAAAAAAAAAAAATTCGACACAAAAATAAATAAAATATTGATTCATTAATAAAATTACTCAAAACTAACAAAATTAAACTTTTAGAGCTTTTGGTACTTCCACGCTTCAACTATTACTCGTCCTTCCACTCCTGTTGATTTTAAATATACGTAAACCATAAAATAAAGAAAAACCGTAGGATTTTAGCTCTGTAAATCAAGTCGAATCGTTTAGGTTGACCGGCACCTTTCAGATTGAAATAACGTAGTCTCTTAATCAAGGACGACTTGTTCACTTTCTTTCAATAGGATTTTTATGATTATCTTTAAATTCAAAGCGGCATTATTTAGCAAACATTGCGTGCCATACAGCGCGCTATTGTTCGACTGGAAATGGCGAGACACGCTGCTGCTGCAATTGTTTTTTGCTTCGCCCAAAGAGAATTCCCCGAGTTATTTGAAATTGTTGAAGGTTCTAGGAGAGAATAAACGAATTGTTATACGTACACAATATTTTTTTTAATTAAATTTTTGGTGAGAAACTAACTAGGTATTTATAATAATATAATAATAGCCGCACAAGGTGCTGATAATGATTTGCATATTTTTCAGATAATTTTTAAGACACTAAGATAAAGTCCGATTACGATTAGAAGAACACCGCTACGTCATAACTATTATTTCGAATTTCCAATATATATTATCTATAACTATCAATAAATAAAGAATATGTTAGTTGTTTGGTATAAAAATAGTATTCCTACATTTCTATAATATTAACAAGCCACAAAACCCCCAGTAGGCGGCGATAGCCAACGAATTACTCCATCAATTATTGATGACGTACCTGTGTTCATCTAATTGCAATCGAACCCTACCTAATTTTCATAAAAAAGGGGTGTGTGCTTAAGACCACAAGTTAGAATACAATATATAGTGTGTCGGCGCCATATGGGAAACTATTTTATTATTAGTTTTATGACAAAAAGTTATTCTTCATAATAAGGTAAAAATACAATAATTAGATATCAATTTTTTTTAGTCATGTACGAGGTTTGTCGAAAACGAAGCCTGCACCAAATACATGTGAAAATGGCTCTCAGCCAATAATAATAATAATAATAATAATAATAATAATAATAATAATAATTTTTTGGAATATTTTAATACAAATTATTAGAAGTTACATGTGCAAGTTTAAACCAGTTTCTATCTCTAGTTTCGGGGATATGAATTTTTAAAAATCCTAAGAATGGCTCTTTTTCTAAAACATGGTAAGGTTTATTTATCAAAAAATATTAATTTTTAGATGATTTGAAACAAAATAATAGCATTGCTGGTTTAACAGAAGTCAGTTGACATCTCGGTCAGTCAGTCGTTAAGACAAAAGAAGCCGTATATTATATAGGGAGGGTCAAAAATAGCGATAATTTAGCATATTTCGCAAACTTTCATCTTTATTGGAACTCTTTTCTTATGATAAGAATAATTTTCTTTAATGGTTTTGACTTTTTTCCAAAACATGCATTTTTTCAAATGTTGGTTTTTAAATTTCATGTTTTTAACATTAGTCACTTAAAACAGTCTTTTTGAGAAAATAAATCCGCTTTGAAGTTAAAACTCCTGCTTAATATGATTAACTAGGTACAAAAGGTACAATCATATTTTACTAATAATTACAAATATTGTTTTGTGTTGTAAGATCATATTTAATTTATTAAAAATAATTGGATATTATTTTCTAGAATATCAACTTTCAATATTTATATTTCAAAAACTAGACATAGAAAATTAATGTGAAACTCACGCGAGTACAGAGTACTGTAACCTACCGCACCCAGGTACCTTAATAATTTATTAATTCCATTTAATAAATATAATATTGCATTCTTATTAAATTCAAAATCCTTCATTTAATGAAAAATCTCCCAGATAATTAAATCTTATTTACGACACCTAATAAATAATATCTATAACCACGTCCGTAAAATATCCAAATTTCGTGCACGTTTCTTAGAACCTAGATCATAATATCATAATATATCATATCATAATATAGATCATAATATTTCTTTTCACGAAGTAATTATCATTAAAACACTTAAATCGCTTATCTTTCTAGTTTCGATGTTAAGACCGATTTCGACAATATTTCGATACACAAAGCTCTCAAGGTACATAATAAATAAACCACCTCCTTGGCACCCACATTATTTCGCTGGGAACTAAAGACATAGAGACGTCACAAAAGCCATAAACATTTAGTATGAGAAGCCAGAGCCAAATGAGCTCGGATGGATTCACTTGTAATTAATGGATGTGTATGCATTCATTTTTTATTATTTGATGTGCAAGCATTCATTTATTATTTGTACTCAGTTATATTTCAAGATCAGTAGTCAGCACCTTTCCTAAAACGTTCTTCCTAAACAACGTCTATCATACAATATCTCCTGTTTCCGAACGCTGTCAACGTCCCACGCCTTATTTCCGACGCTTGCCGTCCCTAAATATGTCCTTATCGACATCCTTCGTCACGTCCCGCACCACCTACATAATTCTACCATATGTCTGTCCCAATGCAGTACCATATTAAATACCTTCCTTTCCACCACGAAGCTAGGCGCCTCGACGCTAGGCGCCTCGACGCGAGGCGACGCTCAACGCTGCGACGTACCTAAATCGACGCCGCCACAACACTAGATGAAATTAGTAAATAATCTAATGTCTGTATTTTCAATGGTGAGTCAAAAGATTTATGTAACTTTCTTTGAGATACCACCGGGGTTTCGTTTAAAGTAGAGCTTGACATTTGCTACAAAATATTATCAATTTAACCAATAAACCACATGGCCTTCAGGTCATCTACCCCGAAAGACAGGAAAAACATCTGTTTTCGATGGGTGAAATTTTAAGTATTTCAATAGAAATTATAAAAATAATTATTAAGAAATATACAGGGTTGTTTTAAGTTATTTCAATGGAAATTATAATAATCAATATAAAAAATATACAGGGTTGTATTAAGTTAATTCAATAAAAATTATAAAAATCAATATTTTAGAAATATACAGGGATGTGCTATCTTGGATAAATTGTACAAACCCAAATTGTAAAGTTTAATAGTATGGTGAATACTCTGTTTATTAGCTCAAGGGGGAACACCTCTATGCTAAGCAACCCGTTCTACTAGGTTTGAAACAAAGTATATGTGAAATCAACGTAGTAAGGTAATTAACTGGCGAATTGGCGCTGTTCGTTACTTCCGTTGGTCATCACCTCTATACTCATCTAAATATTTACCTAAGAGGGTATAACATGTGTATATCTAGAATAGAATCAAATCAACATCAACACAATAGTTTAACTAACTGGCGAATTGGCGCTGTTCGTTAACTCCGTTGGTCATCAACCTAAATAAGAATATAAACATAAACACAGTAGTTAACCAACTGGCGAATTGACGCTGTTCGTTAACACCGTTGGTTATCAACTTAAATAAAATATATATTGATAGTGTGGCGCATCGCATGCGAGCCGGGGCTTAACAAATGAGTTATGAGTTGTTTTTGTTTTTAGATGATTGTAAATGTTAACGTGACTTTTATATTTTAATTGAATTGTCAACTTTATAATTTTAATAATAAAGCATTTCGTTAAAAGATTCCTTCCTCCAATATCACTACAATAGCAAATGAATATGGTCTGCGTTTGAACGGGACTCAAGTGAGATCTCAGTAAATAGTAACAATTGTAATATACTTTGCTAATTATTGCATCACATTTAAAGTATGAAAAATAAATTTGTCTGGTTTTATTTATCAATTTGCACCAAACTTGCATCCAATCCTGGTTAACCTTAATGCGCTAGTTCAGTGATGATGTAATTATGGTTCCACTGACAATTAAAGTGACAGTAGATTTTTTGAGTGCGTTTTGTTCGTTTTCTTTACCTAAATTATATCGTTTTTTTTTTCACTTTTATAAATATATTCCTAAAGTAAGTAGATAGCATGTATCAAATATACAATCGTTTAGTTACCAATTACATACCTTTAAACTATTTTTTATGACATGTAAACAATATTTTGAAATATAATAAAAACAGTAAGAACGTATATGTCAAATTTATTGATGTTTTTGTTAAAAGTTTGGTTAGAATTAAATGTCAGTGGAACCAAAATGACATCACACTGAACTAGCGCATTAACATTATCACAAAGTGGGTATATAAATTATCAATTAATTAATTAACTAGACGATCACTTTTACTACTAGAGGAAAAAAGGCCAAATACAGTAAGTATAGAATTTAAAATAAAATAAGCTTGTGAGGTAAATAATAACATCTCAGAGAGTAAAATAACGATCAAATAGGGGGTACCAGAGGTGGGCCGTCACAGTACCTAATTTACTTTGAAGTATAATTGAAAAATGTGATTTAAGTTGACAGGTTCTTTCAAGAATAATTAGCGAATTTGGTGCAAAACCTATTTCAAATAATATTTGTAAACAACCCTCGTGTACAATGTGATTGTAACTTTTTGTAGTTAATCATATTGAGCAATTAGTGTATGTCCTTTTTAGGTAGTTTTGGATTCAAAGTGGATTTACTTTTCCAAAAATGCTGTTTTAAAGTGACTAATGTTAAAAATATGAAGTTTAAAAAACAAATATTATTTAAAAAAATTAGTTTTTTTTTTAAAGAATGAAAATTTTTAAAGAAATTTTTTCTTATCATAAGAAAAGAGTCCCAATAAAGATATTTTAATCAAAAATTCCCAATTCCACTAATTGGGACCAATGATAAAAATTGTCGAAATATGCTAAATTGTCGCTACATTTGACCCACCTTGTATAATAGTCGAGTATGAGAGTTTAGGAGCACTCTCATAAGTTAGAGAATAGGTATCCAGATGAATATAATGTAATCTCGATAGTGTACCTAAATTTTGAATAAACAAACACAAACAACAAAAAATGAGTCGGATATAAATAAACAAACGTAGCAGATAGAGTAAAATTATAATATTTTTACATGAAAATTACATCTGAAAGATTAAAAATGAGAGTTGTTGGGCACCATTTTGAAAATTGTTTTTTTATGGTAAGGAGATCGAATGACACATTGTTTTAAAAGTATTTTTAATCCGAAATCAACACCCAATTTAAAGATTTGGACAACTCGTATTTACATGACGAAACATTGTATAAGAGTGTCTTATTTTAATTTTCTAAATTGCGAATTATTAGATAATTAAAATTGACCTTCCAAACTAACAAAATAACATTTTCAGTAAGACAGCTACCTATCCCTTATGTGCTTAAAAAAATGAAATTTCTAATTATGCATAAACAATATTATGTATAGATATGCCTATAAAATTAACATGTGGTAAAACTAAGATTACAACATACATTATCAATAATAAAATATACTTAAACTGAAGACGAAGAGTTTTGATTGCTATCATAGAATAACTCTACTTTGCCGTACTCATCTGATAGCACATTAGCGTAGGTATAGGATATTTTTTACAGAATATAAAAAAAATTTAATGACACTTTTAAAGTTGCGTAATAATCTTTGGAAATACCAAAAGATTTAAAAAAAATTGGCTCTACGAAATATTGAAAATACATTTATTGAAAAATTTAAAAAACTAGGTCCTGCCGAGGGATTTGAACCCACCTATTCGTGTTCTGCTCGCACTGCCTTGCCACTTTTGCTATCAAGACCTTTGAAGAAGACTCATTTGTAGATGAAAAATACATCTGTTTTAGTTAAAAATCTAACTACATATAACTAATTTAAAAAAATAACTGTTATACAAATTCAACGTGTCTGTCTCAGATAAATTATAAGATAAAAACACAAACCAACTATCTTTTGCAGCTTGCCTGCAAGAGTATATTCCTCTGGTAATATCTTTTTGTTAGAGCTTCTTTAATCTCACATTTCTTTTTATTTTATAGTTTCGTACCATACTTACAGCTGAAAAAATGTTTAGCCTCAATACTCCAGTAATTACGTGCTTTATATTGCCTTTAGCTGGAAAAATTTGCGGGGGTTTTGATATTTTGCGATTTTGTGTATTTTTAACTGCTCTTTTCGATTTTTTATTTTGCCACCTCCTAACTTTGCCGTTGTCGCCGCCAAAACGTAATAAATTATGAAAAATAAGTTTTTTGAAGATATCTTCTTACTCGTTGATTTTACAGCAAAAATCATACTACAATAAATTAAAGTGTACAATTTTCTCTATAAATTTGGTTCTAATAATTTTGTCTATAAAACCAGCCCATTTTGTATAAAAGACTAAAGAAGGTCAATACTTAACGTCCAGTGAAAAGTTATGCCCATTTCCATTTCTGTGGTTTTCCTAGTAGGCCTAATCCACATATTGGTTGCTAAGTGAACATTACACTATTTTGTTTCGCACTGATAACCCTGAAGGACCAACTTCGTCTATGTTTCTGCTAGTTGATATCAATAACGTTTCAGAATCGTAAGGGATCACTGGCGCAGTAGATTCTTCTGTACTTTCTGCATACGCAGTAGATTCCTCTGTACTTTCTGCATCAAGTTCATTAAGCAGTGGTTCTAAAATTGTATCACTGTCTTCGTCTTCGTCACTATCATCCAAAATTTGGGGCATGTATCACATTTATTGTTACAGTTTGAGCAAATTATAGAACAGCTGAGCTCTTTCCTTTTTTTGCATTTACAAGAAATGAGTCGAAGAAAAACTTCTGCAGCAGGAGTGCAGTCAAAGGAACAAGACCAGTTTTGTTTCTTCTTCCAACCCCATTGATCTGCTGGTTTTTCGTTACTGTCTTTTCTCTTGAGGCTGAACTGACGAAACATCTCTAATCCCTTCTCTTTTACCACAATCGCTTCACTTTTAGTCAAAATATTGTCACAAATAAAACACTCTGTTTTTTTGGTTTCCATCAAAATTTACAACACAACACGCACATTTTTACTGAAAAAGCAACAAGTAATGAGATATCTTGAAAAATGTCTTTTTTGCAATTTATTGCAATATGGCGGCGACAGCGGCAAAGATACGAGGTGGCAAAATAAAAATTCGGAAAAAGCAGCTCAAAATACGTAGAATCACAAAATATCAAAACTTCCGTAAATTTTTCCAGGTAATTGGGTTCTAATTAACAGTGCTGTTCCTAAAGTGGCGCTGGGAAACAGTAACAAAGCCTACACAGAACACACATGATTGAGAATTTAAACACAAATTTGAGACTGGCATATTAGGTATATACACCTAGGCCATAAATCGAAAAAAAAAAAAAAAAAAAAAAAAAAAAAAAAAATTTACGTAGTTACTGGACTACAACATTTTTTATTACATTACAAAAATAAAATGTTTGTTCATGGGCATGGGACTGTCGAAAAATATCATATGTCGCACGAGAAGTAATCATGCTAGGCATTCGGCGTACAAGGGAAAATTTGGTTTATCAGATAATAATTTATGTTTAATTTGTGATGAAATTGCTGATCTCAATCATAAAATTGTCCTAAATTCGCTAGATACTGACACAATGTACTCAGAATTAGTTAAAATTTGTATATATCTACCAATAAACATTCATGTTTTACTTTCATGAAACGATGTTAAAGTTTATAAAATATTATATAAATTTGTTAAAAAAACTAATACAAGATTGTAAGTAGCTAAGCTACCCTAAAAATATTGTAAATCTGAAACGAAAGAAAGATAAAACAGAAAAGAAACAAAGAAAAACAAAACAAAAATAATACGTAACAATAACATAATAAAAAACAAAAAAAGTAAAAAAAAATAGAAGCAAAATAAGCAAATATATATATAAACTCAGGTATTTGGTTAGTTTTACCCAAGTTAAAAATAATAATGTAATCATGGACCAATAGTGGATAAAACAATAGTCCGGTCGTTTGGTTTTATCCAGTGCCATTATTAAAAAAATCCTGATAATTGATTTAGGAAACTAATAATGAATATGTGTAGTTTGCGGTGTATTTTTTTCCAAAACTCTGTAATGCGTATGCGTTGTAGTGCCGCTAAATATCGCAGAGCTGTGCCATTTTTACTTTCCTATCTGTATACAGATATAAGGAAAGTATAGGAATCATGATTTTTTTCGACCTCCAGTTTTCGACGGATTTTTACGTTTTGAGGTCGCCTGAATCCGTTTTGACCATTTTCGCGATGATGTCTGTCTGTGTGTGTGTGTGTGTGTGTGTGTGTGTGTGTGTGTGTGTGTGTGTGTGTGTGTGTGTTTGTGTGTGTGTGTTTGTGTGTGTGTGTGTGTGTGTGTGTGTGTGTGTGTTTGTGTGTGTATGTGTATGTGTGTGTGTGTGTGTGTGTGTGTGCGCGCGCGCGCGCGTGTGTCTGTATCCACCATAACTCATGAACCGATACACAGAAAGACACCAAATTTTAAACTTAAGCTTTATTTTAGCGTCCAATGAACTGATAATATTTTAGGCAGAGTCGGAACATCTGGGGGGTACTTTATAGGGATCATTTTTATATTTTATAGAATATATCTGTTATTTACGTTTAGAGAAGAAAATTCTTTAAATAAAAGTTACTTCTAATATTATTTTCTATAATTTTTATTCTATACATAATTTCTTTAAAATAAACCGTATTCGACATATTTAAAAAAATGTGTAAATTTCGAATTTTGAAGAAAACTCAAAAACTGAAAGAAAAAACATTAAATTTTAAACTTAAGCTTTATTTCGGCCTGACGTGAAATGATTAAATTTTGGACAAAGTCGGAAAATCTGGGGGGTACTTTATGGGAGGTCGTTTTTATATTTTATGGAATATATCTGTTATGTTTGGAGAAGAAAATTGTTCAAATAAAAGTTACTTCTAATATTATTATCTATAATTTTTGTTTTATGTCAAAATTTCCTGAAATGATCCGTATTCGAGAAATTTGACAAAATGTGCAAAATTCTGATTTTTATGAAAATTGTTGAACTAAAAGTTGTTTGCGATATCGATCTCTATAATTTTTGTACATGATTTTTCTAAAATGGACCGTAATGGAAAAATTGTAGGAAAAGTGCTAAATTTAAATTTTTCAGTATTTTCGTTTTCACTGAATTTCTATAGAAAAATGTTTCAAGGTAGAAGTATGTGGAGAATGTATATATTTAGTTTATCTTCTAAATATTTATAGATGTGCTGCAATAGGTTGTACAAAATAACCGGAAAAAGCCTATAATAACTAGATAGGAAAGTCATGCGTTGGACACATCAGATTTTTGATTAGGTCGGCAGGATCATGTAGCGTTCCACTTGTGAGGAATTCAATGGTGCAAACGAGCGCAAAAGATTGTGACTCTAGCCCTTAGGCTAGTGCTGCAATTTAAACAAGTAGGAAAATTGTTTTGCGCACAAGTAGCATACCATATTTTTTCTTCGCGCATATTTTTAGCGATTTCAAAATATATAATAATACATATACATAAATTGAAAATTATGTAACTAACGCAACAATGGAATTTACACATAATTTTTAATTTAAATTGTTAGTTAATGGTAAAATTAAAACAATTTCGTATATTTAATCCAATACTATTTATTTGTGAATCAAACTATTCGCGTTTTTTTACAATTCAACTAGATTTTAACGCGTGATCCACAAAAAAATGTTTGGTAAGTAGATCTTAACCAACAAAGATAGAAGTACGAGCCATGTCTGTGATAATTACGCTGTGACATGGATAATTTTTTTCAAGATCTACTTTAGAAACATTTTTTGTGCATCAATCCATAATTTGTATCGAGTTTTAAACCATCTAATGTGAACTAGAAAAAAATCCATAGTGGGCGCCTATGAGTTCTAATGAAGAATTTTAAAGCTGTATATATTTGACATTACGAAAGTGAAGGGGATCCTGTAAATGCAAATGATAGAAAGTAAAGATTTGAGCTTTATTGGTAAATATTTTCATAGTACAGGAAATAATACAAATAAATAAATTTTGAGCAAAACAAAGCATCTTTAAAAACGTGTTTTCGTTAACAACAACAGTTGGATTCCATTACATAATTTTCTTAACACGGATGAATTATGTTTGGGAACAGGTGCATTGAAACAAATTACTGTGTAATTTAAAAATTTGTTTTAATTCACAAGCTGAACGAATGTTTTTGTTAGTAGGAATAAATTTTGTGTTGTAATAATTTTTTCTCGGTAAATTCTTAAACAACACTTATACTTTTAGATAAGATTAGATTAGATTTGAGTAAGCCTACAATCTCGAGCTTTAAAGATTAATTGTGGATAACAGATATCAGATAACTTTTCTAAATATTGATTCCATATTAGGTAAATGGAATCTCAACTACTTTCAGCACTAGTAACTTTAGTCCTGCGAATACTTTCCATTGTCGAAGTTAACTACTGTAGTTGTTAGTTTCTAACCTCATAATAATATAATTATTTTCAAAATATTTGTGAAAATAATGTTAACTTGCATAAAATGTTTTAGAGAAAACTGCAAATCACGTCCTATTGGACAAACAAGTAGAAATTATAAAATTTGAGTTAAAGAACATGTAAAAGAGATCTATAACCAATACATTATTTGTACCATGATTATCTTATTGTATAGGACCTTATAAAACAGTGGCGCGGTATTTCTTGATAGTTACAGATTTAAATAAAAAAATCCGATGTGTCCAACACATGACTTTCCTATCTAGTTATTATAGGCTTTTTCCGGTTATTTTGTACAACCTATTGCAGCATGTCTATAAATGTTTAGAGGATAAACTAAATATATACATTGTCCACATACATCTACCTCGACACATTTTTCTATAGATATTCATTGAAAACGAAAATACTGAAAAATTTAAATTTCCTACAATTTTTTCATTACGGTCCATTTTAGAAAAATCATGTATAAACAAACATTATAGATATCGATATCGCAAACAACTTTTAGTTCAACAATTTTCATAAAAATCAGAATTTTGCACATTTTGTCAAATTTCTCGAATACGGACCATTTCAAAAAATTTTGACATAAAACAGAAATTATAGATAATAATATAAGAAGTAACTTTTATTTGAACAATTTTTTTCTCCAAACATAAATAACAGATATATTCCATGAAATATAAAAACGGCCCCCATAAAGTACCCCCCAGATGTTCCGACTTTGTCCAAAATCTAATCATTTCACGTCAGGCCGAAATAAATCTTAAGTTTAAAATTTAATGTTTTTTTCTTTATCCGTTTTTGAGCTTTCTTCAAAATTCAAAATTTACACATTTTCTCAAATATCTCAAATACGGTCCATTTTAGAGAAATTATGTATGGTATACAAATTATAGAGAATTATATTACAAACAACTTTTATTTGAACAATTTTTATAAAAAATTATGTTTTTACATTTTTTCAAATTTCTCAAATACGGACTATTTTAGGAAAATTTTGTATAAAACAAAAATTATAGATAATTATATTAGAAGTAACTTTTATTTAAAGAATTTTCTTCTCCAAACGTAAATAACAGATATATTCAATAAAATATAAAAATGACCACTAATAAAGTACCCCCCAGATGTTCCGACTCTGCCCAAAATCTAATCAGTTCATTAGACGCTGGAATAAAGCTTAAGTTTAAAATTTGGGGGTTTTCTGTGTATCGGTTCATGAGTTATGCGACACACAGACACACAGACACACACACATACACACACACACACACACACACACACACACACACACACACACACACACACACACACACACACACACACACACACACACACACACACACACACACACACACACACACACACACACACACACACACACACACACACACACACACACACACACACACACACACACACACACACACACACACACACACACACACACACACACACGCGCTCACACACACACACACACACACACACACACACACACACACACACACACACACAGATAGACATCATCGCGAAAATAGTCAAAACGGATTCAGGGGACCTCAAAACGTAAAAATCCGACGAAAACTCGAGGTCGAAAAAAATCATGATTCCTATACTTTCCTTATATCTGTATACAGATAGGAAAGTAAAAACGGGTGTACTAGGGATGTAGAATTATGTAAAAATATATTCAACTACACAGGGCGTCCCAAAAATTCAGATCGAATTAATATTTAACTATATTCTTGCAATAAGTTTGAGATTTTGTAACAAAGTGCATGTTTAATGTAAACGAATTTAACGAATCTAATGCTATTAACTGTTCTTTAAATAGGTAATAAAGTTATAGTACTTTAAAAAGTTCACTTTTAAATCAATTATTTAAAACACTCTATTTTTGTGACATTTACCGCGTCTATTTCTATTGGTCACTAAAGAATCTGTGATACCATAACACATACAGTTGATCGTTATCTTTTTCTAATAGTGACATTTGTGATAGTTATCTCTTTCTAAAATTGGATTAAAAAATATGTTTTTATTTCTCATGATTTAAAAATGTCAAAATTCCTAACCTCAAGTCGATTGTGGGAAACATTGAAATTGCTTTTAAAAAGTTTGATAAAATAAACACTTGTTTAATTTTGCGTTATATTAGAAATATTAAATACTTGGTCCCTATGAGAAGTAAAAAAACCAGTCAATCTTATAAATGTTTATAAAAGTTCCTCAAAATTTAGACCTAGACATTTAAAAATGATAGTGGACTAAGGGCTGTTGCAAAATATAAACCACCATCGTGCTTTTGTATTTAGTTTGACATAAGTAAAGATAATCTTGAATTGTTTTTGTTTCCAATGCGATATAAATTGACAAAGCTTACCTAGTTGATCAACTAGTAAGTTAATATAGGTACCTACCTTTTTACTTAACACTAATTCTGAGGGTACTAATTAGTTTGCATTATTTTTTAGGTGAAAAAAAATGCAGAAGACTGTATCCATTTCAAAATTTTGGGTAAAAATTTGATAATAAAACAAGACGTGCCTCATAAATATACCACCTAAAAGGTTCTTTAACTGATCCTGCCAAAAAAAGATTGAAAATTTGAATTGTATTGTCATTCCATATATAAATTTTATTAATTACTTAAGTGATTATAATAGAGCTTGCCTGTTATTTATTGTATTCTTTTTAAAAAAGAAAGTATAAATAAATTACCTACACTATTTACAAAAACTTAATTTATTAAACTTGTGTATTATATAATTATGTTCAGATATGTTTCTGTTTTTTTTTTATTCTGATAGTTTGGCGAAATCTATGCAACTCCACAAAAGTAAATGCCTGGACTATACCTATACAGTAAACTGTCAATGTCTTACCATAAATAAACCTTTTTAAAAGACTCTGTTAACGGTAATATAATAGGTAATTGATAAATAAATATAAAGAAAATGACAAAACTTATTTTTATTTGAATTCATTATAAATATATAGATTAGATTAGATTAGGAGTTGAACGTTAATTGTCCTTGTCCACCGCGACCTTTTTAGATCTATTATGGGACTCCGTTTGTTTTAAAGTATGTCGTCTAGCCTGGTCTTTTTTATTAGACTTAGTAGCTTTGACAGTGGCTCCCTCATGTAGTTGCATGCAATTGGCTTTTCTTCGCCCAATGTTAGAAACCTCATTTCAGCCGGGCCTTCACATTGGCATAGGACATGGAATGATGTTTCCTCTTCTTCTTCACAGAACCTGCACAAAGTTACTTCTTCTGCTGGATGTATGACACTCATGTGCCTTTTGAGGCGACAGTGTCCAGTAAGAAGGCCTACTGTTATCCTAACGATTTGACGCTTTTGATCCAGTAGGTCTTTCGTAAACTTGGCCGATGGTTCCTTGATGAACTGTTTGGCCTGTCTCAGTCTTGGATAGTTGTTTCACCATTCCTGATACTCTTTTTGCATCCATTGTTTAATGGATGCTTGTACACACTTCCTTAGCAACTCCACAGAAGGGTTCGGGGCCTGCCATGTCCTTATCTGAGCCTTCTCAGGCTAATTCGTCGGCCTTTTCGTTGCCCTGATATCCCTCATGGCCTGGAACTTAGGCTAAGGTCACCTTATTTTGACTACTTAGCTCTGTCAGGTCTTCTAGACAGTCATTCACCAGTCATGATTTGATTTCTGGTGAGAGAATTGCTTTTAGAGCTGCTTGACTATCAGAGTATATGGCAATAGTTTTGCCTGATACTTGCTGATTTAATATTTCTTTTGTACAGTATTGTATGGCTATTAGCTCAGCCTGAAACACTGTTACATATTTTCCTAAACTCAGTGAAATCGTTGATTTCGACTTAGGTCCATAGATTCCAGCACCGGCTCCTTCTTTGGTTTTTGAACCGTCTGTGTACCAGACGAGTTCAGCCTGTACGGGAGGTCCCTGTTTCCAGGATTCTCGGGCTGGTATTTGAATTTGAAAATTTCTTTCAAATTTGTATGTGGTTAAGGCTCTATCAGTAGGCATAGCTAGAATATTATCCCTTTTTACTTGCTGATATAGCCTTGTGTGGTCGGCGCTATGTAGTTGGCTTATTGGGTTTTGTCCCTGCATTAGCCTGTGCATAGCTGCCATGGTTTTTCCTTGTATGAAGATGTGCAGTGGCGTTAGATTTAATAATACCTCCATTGCTGCGGTCGGCGTAGTGCGCATGGCCCCAGTAGCACTTAGACAGGCAAGCCGCTGAATGCTAGTGAGTTGACCTATTGCACTTGCCTGCGCAGTTTTGGTTACCCACGCTACTGCGCCATAGGTTATCATGGGTCTTATTACCCTTGTATATAACCATATGGTCATTTTGGGGTTTAGACCCCAGTTTTTCCCACATATTCTTCTACAGCTTACGAGAGCTATTGTAGCTTTATGTGTGAGTTTTTTGAGATGTTGATTCCACGTCAGCCTTTGGTCAAATATGACTCCGAGGTATTTGGCTTCCGTGACGAATGGGATAACTGTGCTGTTTAGTACTAGTGGTCTTAGATCTGTAAGTACCCGTTTTTTTGTGAATGGTACAAATGTTGTTATTTGTGTCGTTGATGGACAGTTGTTCCTTTTTGCACAAGTTGTTCACTATGTTTAGAGCTGTTTGAGATCGCTCCGAGACTGTACCTGCAAATCGCCCCCTGACGATAATTGCTAGGTCGTCTGCGTATCTTAGGCACTGGTAGCCTTCTTTGGACAATATTTTGAGTAAGTCGTCCACAAGAAGGAGATAGTATTCCTTCTTGTGGGCAGCCCGTGTAACTTTTGCCTTTATGGTTGCCTTTCCTAGAGTGGATAAGATAATCCTGTTCTCTAGACAGGCAGTGATCGATTGGCATATTGTTACTGGGACGTTTCTCCCTTCTGGAGCCTTGGTTATTGACCTGGTTGAGGCATTGTTGAAAGCTCCTTCGATATCTAAGAAAGTGGCTATTGCGATTTCTTTGTCATCTATTGACTTTGAAAGCAGCCTGTTTAGATCGTCCAGCGCTAGGTCAGTTGACTTTCCTGGCTGGTATGCATATTGGTTGGGATGGAGCGGATTTATTTTTAGTCCCTGATATACCTATCTATTAATCTTTCTAGTGTTTTAAGTAAGAAGGAGGATAGGCTTATGGGACGATATGACTTTGGCGTTTGGTCTGTGACCCTACCTACTTTGGCAAGGTAGACTACTTTCTCCTTTTGCCATATTGCTGGGATATATCTCCAGGCAATACATGCTCTGAAGATTTTGCATAGATGTGGCATTAACACATCTTTTCCCTTCTGCAGCAGAATTGGATATATTCCATCCGGCCCCGGGGATTTGTATGCCTTAAATTTGTTGATAGCCCAACTAATCCTGTGTGGTCTTGTGATTTCGGAGATCAGCTTCCAGTCTATTAGAGTTGGTCTGATCCCCTTGTGACTGTAGCTCTCTTGGTCTCCTGAATCTAGTCCTGTTGGGATAGTTGAGGCCGGAAAGTGCACCTGAGTTAGTATCTCCAGACTTTCCTCTAGTGTCGTGGTGTAGGTATCATCCTCTTTTTTGAGGAATCCCACTTGACTAGATGAACTGTCTTTGGCTATAACTCTATGGATTCTAGCGCTGTCGGTGGTCTCTGAGACCTCTTCGCAGAACTTCCTCCATGAGTTTCTTTTAGGCCTTGCGTACTTCCTTGTTATACTCTGTGAGCTTATTTTTATAAGTAGTCCAGTCGTGTGTGGATTTGGCTCTGTTGAATAGCCTTCGCACCTCGCCTCTCAGGCTATCTAGGTGTTTATTCCACCAGACTGTTTTTCTCGTTTGGAATCTCTCTTTTTCGGGACAGTTTTCTTGGTAGGCATCAGTAATTGCCTTGTTTACCAAGTCTACTGTCCTTTCAAGTGTTTTTCGTACATTGGTGGTTTCCTCCTTGAGAGACTCCTCGAGGGATTTTATGTACCCTTCCCAATTCGTCTCTCTCGGATTTCTAAATCTGTCTGCTGTACGAGTTGGACATTGTATATGGAATCGGATATGTCTGTGATCTGAACACGATGGTTCATCGGACACATGCCACTCCCTGATTTGGTCATTTGTGCCTCTCGAACACATGGTCATATCTAGAACTTATTTTCGGTTGGCAGTGACAAAAGTTGGTTTGTTGCCTTTATTGGCAATTTCTGACCCTTCACCTAGAATGAATTGTAATATTGACTCACCTCTTGGATTGATGTTGGTGCTTCCTCAGATCGTATGGTGTGCATTCGGCATCGCATCCTATTATGAGGTTGAGTTTCTGCTCCTCGCAATGGGCAATGATTCTGCCTAGTATTGCTGGTGGGCATATTCTCTCCCCTCCTGGGAATTAGGCGGAGCATACAACATAGCTCTTCTCTACCTCTTCCGTTTGGATTGATAGTATAGCTGTAACAAAAACACCGGTGCAAAGCACCGGTATTAGTGTACAATTAACCCTGTTGCTGTATATTATGCAAGCGCGGGGTTAAATATATAATTATATAACACTTCCAAAAAATATTTGCAGGCTTCATAATACCACTTAGTTCTTTTTCATGAAAAATAAACTTCTATTATTTGAAACTCCTTATTTATTTAAAAATTCCACACAAAAAAACACATTGTTTATTAGAAAGAAACATTTGCAATTGAATATGGAAGTATAATTTTCTGGTCACTTTGCACTCGATATAAATCTATTCACTCTTATTATTTATAAAAAGCAAACATTTAATGTTTGAATTCGGAGAAGAATCGACACCCTCAAATCATTAGAACTTTAAACTTTTGACAACAGTGGCCTTTTCTAATAACACAATGTTGATGTGATGGAAGGTTATTCACTTTGATGGTGTTTAGAAGCCACAACAAGAGAGCAACACTATACGCCCAAAAAATAGAATTGTGTAAAATCATTTAATTCCGTATTTTGAGACTTTTAATATTGACAGGAATTGAAGTTACTTTCAAAAGCAGAATATTCTGTGAATTTACAAGATATGACCTTCCTTGGAAGACCTACAATAGAACAGAAAAAGTTAACAATAGTGAGTAGTAAGGGGTGGGTGGCTCAGTGGTAGAGTCTCTGCCTGTGGATCCAAGGGTCCCAGGTTCGAATCCCACCGTTGGCCGGAATTTTTTCATTTAATTTAATTATTTAAAATTAATTCTGATGCCTTGGTAGGATTCCCCACTCGACCATCCACTGTTGGGTTCTAGTTAACAGTGCTGTTCCTAAAGTGGCGCTGGGAAACAGTAACAAAGCCTACACAGAACACGAGGCGAAATAACCTTAGCAGTTGAAGCCGATGTAACACAAAAAAAATAGTAAGTACTGAGTTTGTATATATAATGAAAATATTTCTTTCTTAAACACTCTTTGAATACAATAATTCTAGAAAGATTTGGAGCTTAGAAAGTGTACTTACGTTGCGAATTTCAGAGCCAATAAACTTTATATTATTTATATAAAAAATCATTAATCATGTTAGAAACCACCTTGGGTAAGTTGTCTAAAGATTCTTCTTTCAATCCTATTTGTACTCTGGCCATTTTTAAAAAATTAAATCATTTTAAAATAAATTAAAATATTCTCGCAATAGAAAACGAGGTTTAGACATTTTAGACGCACAGATGAAACCACGTTGCCAGACTTAGAGAAAATATTTCGCGATAAGGCGATTATGATTTGAATAACATTTCGATTAAGAAGAAAGTTTATTGAAATAGTAAGAGTCAAGTTGCTTTATAAAAACTGAATTTAAACAATTATTCTTTTAGTTTTAATATATATGTTTTTTTGTTAAATTATATAATAATAATAATAATAATAATAATAATAATAATAATAATAATAATAATAATAATAATAATAATACTCTCTCTAATTCACCTCCTTACGAGTGAATTTTAATCCCAAAAGCTGAGCTTGTGCGGGGAAAGGGACATTATTATTATTATTATTATTATTATTATTATTATTATTATTATTATTATTATTATTATTATTATTATTATTATTATTATTATTTGCCGTGGCGCTCCGGGACGACTTAAAGATGATTGATGATGCCATTTGACTTACAGGTGAGGAAAACCCGGAAAACTTCACCCACCATCATATGATCTTAACCTTTAAATTGTCGGTTATCCGGAATTTCAATAATTCTTTATAGGAAGCGGCAACAAGGTAAAAACATCGACTATTGTTTGGAAGGTTATAAATTAGCCAATCAGATTTTAGGCTTTATTATGACGATGCTTAAAAATCATTGTGGCGCGCGTTTCAAATTTGCTTGATTTTTTTTAAATTTTAAAAAATTCGTGTAGGAAAATTTGAAAAGAGAAAAAATTCAAAAAAATATTTGTAGGTTAGATTTTGTGCTAGGTTTTAGAAAAAAATATTTTTGAATTTCACTAAACACGCCCATTGTATGTATACAGGGTGGTCACACAACATTTTTGAATTTTCATAATTTCATGTGGTTTTTTACTATAAAATTTCAAATTCTGTATTTAATTTTTATCTGACCCTCATTTTCATTATTTAGTAAATAATGACTTAAAAATACCAAAAATTTATTAACAAATTGATAATCTTCGACTTTCAAATTATATCCAAATTAATAATTTGAAAGTTGAAGAACTAATGTCCTGATAATTGGATTCACATCCCGCCCCCAAAATATTTTTTTAATTTTTTTTGTAAATTTGTTTTCAATTTAATTCAAAATTATTTTTCATTACTTCGTAATTTATTTGGGGGCTTCCAATTTATATTCCTTTGTTTTAAGATCCAATAACCGATTGTTTGTTGTTGAACCGATTTTTCTCTTCATACTAGCCTACGCTGTTACGTATAATGAAAAGTTAATATAACAGGCGTCCTAGGGAAGTGTCTACATTCGGATCTCGTATAATAATTTCCTTAGACGATGCTAATGAGTATTTTGTTGAAAAATTTAAAATTTTCGTTAACCGAATTGGAATTCAAAATCTTCTATATCGTTTATTTATTTAATTTATATTTACTAAAACTCTAATTTATTTATTAACTCAATTTATTTATTAACTCGATTTATTTATATTAAATACAACACTAATTTATATCTCAAATATTTATATACTAATTTACATTGACAATAGTTATCTTAACATAACAATATCTAATTTAAAACTTATAACGACACAATTGGGCTATTTATAAAAAATATGGCGCTTCAGACTTGGTCTTTAAGATTCTAGACACCTTCGCCATATTTTAGACCGAACTAACTAAAGTGCCTTCGCCAATTTCGAGATGTTTCGTTAGAGATTATAGTACAGTTGACGAAACCGAATATATCAGTCAAAATTATTATGTGAAAGCACGAGAAGCACCATTATTCCCAGCATTGTTCAGAACAACTTTTGAAACAAGCTTGTATTAAAAACTGCGTTGCTGCTACTAAAATATTTTAACTGCAGTTAATAAGCGCAGGAAAATCTAAAAAAAAATATTTAGGCCATTCGATAGATGATAAAACCCAATTTTTTTTTTGGAAAACAAACTTTTAAATTTCAACCCTTTCTAAATACCTTATCCTATACTCGTATAGTTGATTTAAGTAAATACAACCTAATTAGGGCAGACAGAAATAAAAAAATAACCAATAAGGTAAAAGGGGGAGGAGTACTTATTGCGTTAAAAAAAAGTTTAAAATACTGAAAGTAATAAAGAATAGCACTCAATTTGAGGCAATAATACTCAAAATTAATATAAAAAGCCATATACAAATTACATTGGCCTGTATATATATTCCGCCGGGTATCTCTTATGCTGTTTTTGATTCTTGCATACATTTTTTACAGGACATTACTGCGACTAATGAAAACTTTATATTCGGAGACTTTAATTTACCGGAAATCAGTGGCTCATTCATTCCCAACCACAATTTTAATACAAAACTTTCTACTTTAAATGACTTCTTAAATTTTAATTTTTTTAACTTGTATAACGATGTCACTAACTTTCAAGGAAGGACTTTGGATTTAGTAATATGTTCAGACGAAAAATCATGCAATATTACACATGCATCAAGTCCTTTAATTATTGAGGACTCATACCATCCTTCACTAGAAATTATTCTACAATTTGTAGAAAACTTATCAGAACATGAAGCCAAGAGTAACAGCAATTTTAAATATAATTTAAAAAAATCTAATTTCAATCTTATGGCAGAACTTATCAAGGACGTTAATTGGAATGAGGTATGTTTAGAATCTAATGTAGATAGAGCATTAAATAATTTTTATAAAATTTTAAATAATATTTTTTCAATGTGTGTTCCTGAATTTAAATTATATAAAAATCACAATAAATTTCCGGTATGGTACAATAGAGAAATCAAAGAGTTAATTGCGGAAAAGAATAAGTTAAGGAAAATAAAGCACATTTCAGCCTATTATACTGAAAAATATATAGAGATTAGGAAAAAATTAAAATATCTTACGAAAAAAGAATATACAAATTATGTTAAATCTATTGAAGATAAGGTAAGCACAGACATTAATGTTTTCTGGAATTATGTTAGCAAGAGGAGGGGTCAGAGTTCAACTAATGAAAATTACATTCACGACGATAAGGAAATTCCGTCCAAAGATACAGCACAATGCTTTGCAGAGTTTTTTGCCAGTGTATACTCCACAAATGCAACCGACTACAATGTAAATTTTAAAAGTTTTCAAAATATAGCTAACGATACATTTTCAATAAAATCTATAACTGTTTCAGACTTTAATAAAGCTATTAAAAAGCTTAAACCAAAAAAATCAGCGGGTGTAGATGGTTTACCACCATACATACTGAAAGGCTGTCAAGAATGGTTACGTAACCCATTACTGCACATATTTAATCTGATAATCAATAATGCTGCCTTTCCAGAGCAGTGGAAGACTTCAATTTGTACCCCAATACATAAAACTGGGGATAAACGTAGTATAAAAAATTATAGGCCGATATCTGTTATGTGTGCTCCTTCAAAGCTCTTTGAACAAATTATTTATAGTAAACTGTATGCATTTGTCGAAAATACCATTGTAGAACAACAACACGGGTTTGTATCCAAAAAATCTGTGAATTCAAATCTGTTAATATACATCAACGAAGCAAATGACTCATTAGAAAATAAGACTCAACTAGACACAATATTTACAGATTTTAGCAAGGCCTTTGATAAAGTGGATCATGGCGTCTTACTACAAAAGATTTATCGTTTTGGACTATCTGAAAATATTATGAATCTTTTTAAAGGTTATTTACAAAATCGATTTTTTGTAGTAAGACACGATGGAAACACTTCAGGTAAATTTCACGCTTCATCGGGGGTTCCACAGGGATCTAACTTGGGTCCCTTGTTTTTCCTCTTATTTATTAATGATTTGCCAGATGTTATTAGATATTCCAAATGTTTACTTTTTGCTGATGATGTAAAAATATTTAAGCCTATACAAACCGTTAGAGATTGTTCAGCTTTGCAAAAAGATATAAACAGTGTATTGGAATGGAGTGCTCAATGTAAATTAGACTTTAATATTAAAAAATGCAATGTAATGTCAATTACTCGACAAAAGGATCCAATTATTTTTGATTACTGTATGGATAATGAGTCACTAAAACGGGTATATGAATTCAAAGACTTAGGAATTACGTATGACTATAAACTATCTTTTAAAAAACACATTGAAAATGTAGTAAAATCTGCAAATCGCGCTCTTGGATTTACGATACGACAGACGTCTCTTTTTGTCAAAATCGATTCTATAAAATTGATATATGTTACGTTAGTAAGATCTAAACTTGAATATGGCTCTGTAATATGGAATGGAGAATACCAAACCATTTTGCAGGAATTAGAAAGAATACAAAACAAATTTTTAAGATACCTTTACTTTAAAAAATACTTTATTAGACCAGATTATAATAGTGTCAGAACAACACAATTACGAAGTGAATTTAAAATACCTTCTTTAGACTGTAGGAGAAAAATGTTTGCTATACTTTTTTTTGTATAAAATCATAAATAACCATATAAATTCCGCAGAAATATTGTCAGTTTTGCCATTTAATGTACCTCCTAGACCTACGCGTTCCGCGATTATGTTTAATATTCCCTTTGTAAGTAGCACTCTTCGATCACCTCTCCTAACCATGCTCCGTTTAGCAAATAATATTACTTGCTTGCACGAAGTAGATTGGCATATGCCTCTAATAACATTCAGACACCTAATTTATAGGTATATTGTGAACTTGTCTGTTTAATTATTTTAGTTTTTCCATTTCTTTTATTATATGATTGGCTTTTTATTTTTTAGAAATTTTTTTTCTCAATATGAGTTTGTGTTTAATCCCCCTATATCTATATATCTATTTATTTAATATGTATATTAATACGTTTTGATCGATTGTGTAAATAATAAATATTGTAAAGTCTATCCTTGTAATTTAGGCCAGTAAGCCTGTTAGGATGGAACAAACAAATAAATAAATAAATAAATAAATAAATAAATAAATAAATAACATTTAAAATGGTATTTAAAATAGTTGTTTATTTTTGATTATCTTTCGAATGGCTTAAATAAATTTTTGAACAACAAATTTTGTTCCAGCAATAAATGCTTCGAAATTTCAGTCTTCTCTAAATTACTAATTACCCATATAGCATTCAAAATGGTTCGAAAAGAAGTTTGTTTTTATTATTTATCGAATGTCTTAAATACATTTTTGAAAAAAAAAAATAAAACAAATTTCGTTCCAAAAAACTTTAACCCTCTATAAATACCCAATTTTAATTTTAAGATAGTATAATATTAATTATGATGACAATAATAATGGTTATATAATATTATGTCGGAATTTAAAATAACTTCATGTTATAGATAAAACCAACTGCTGGCGCTTTGATCTCCACCTGGATTTATTGCTAGCTGACTACTTGCTAATATGATGCAGGTTGAATTTTGTAGGATTATATCTACTTTAGAATACCCAAACAGACGATTGGCGTTTATTTTCGGATTCATATAAGTAAATCCACGATTTAACATCACTGACGCGGATGTACGCGGTTTTAAGGTTGATTTGTGAACGCGAGACCGAGACATGAGGCAGGAGGCCGAGGCAAGCAACCGATGCACTTACGTTACGTGTTGAAAGTGCTGTCGCGGTCTCTTGAATCGGTCGCTCTGTCCCAAATGTGCTTCATTTAATTACATGTGATTCAGACGTCGCTTGCCTCTGCTTCCTGCCTCGGTACCGTCTAGAGTTTCCTCCGTTTAATCGGCCTAGAGCAGGGATTCCCAAAGTGGTCGATCCCGACCCCTTGGGGTCGAAATCGGTTTCCCAGGGGTCGACATAAATGAAAACTGATTTTGGGGGTCGACGAGATCTAAAAATTAACCCCTATTAATTAACACAAGATCTTATTTGAAACTTTCAAGATACTGTATAAGTTGTTGTACCAACTTGTTATAAGAATGACTAATATTTTAGAAGGAAGTATAATAGTTGTACTTTTAAAAAACTCAACAAATCGATAAGCATGCACAAGTTCGTACAAGTTGAAAAACTCAAAAAGTCAACAAGATAATGAGTTCGAGTGTACAAGTCTTTCAGGTACGGTTTGACTTGCTCTTTATTTTACGCATATACGCGATTTAAAACGAACGTTTTGAAATTCGTTAGAGCTTGAATGATAATACACTCATCTACTAATTTATTTCAAGAGATTATAAAGTGATTACATATTTAAATAAAGTGAATTAAAATAAAGCGATTGAAAAAGAATTTACAAAGTACTTAGTTACCTACTCGCGTTAATAGTACCAAAAAAGTATTACCTAAAATTACAAATGTTCAGTTTTCTTTGTTTTCGTTTTTTACGCTGATTGGTAGGTACCTAATACAAATTTTCTCTACTTCAGTGACTATATCCAAGTCTATCAATGATTAAGTTCGTGAGCATACCTAAAAAACATCCAGTGCCTAGGTGTGATAAAAATAAAATCGTGTTCAAATTTAACAGTTTTATTATTGTTTTTTTAAGTAGTTTCTTAAACATATTTTTTTTAATTTGCAGGTTTACTGCGAGTTCTATGATGGCAGACACGAAAAAAAAAAATGCAGACAATACAGTTTCCACTACTTGAATTTTGAATTTATTTCATCTCTATCAAATCAACACTTGCCGATGTGTCTCAATTGTAAAAATGTATTCAGCAACGCTGCTATAAAGCCTTCGAAAATGGAGGACCATTTATTAAGAGTACATGCTGATAAAAAAAGTAAACCATTGTCATTCTTTCAAGCACTTAAAGAAAAACAAGAGAAAAGGCCATCCATAAGATCGATGTTTGCGTCATCATCTATGCAAGACGTTAATGGTTTACGAGCGTTCTATAATATATCTTTACCAATAGCGAGGTCGGGGAAACCCCATTAGCCTATTTTACCAGTCATTGCGGAGGTTCTCAAGCCCGTACATGATAATATAAAGAGAATTTCTTTGAGCAATAACATCGTTCAGAGACGAATAGACGAGATGGATCGAGACGTGGAAAACATTTTATGCAGAGCACCAGATTCTCTCTCTAGTTGAACGAGTCCACATTACCCGGCAATGAAGCTCTGTTGTTAGGATATGTTCGATATATAAAAGATGAAAATATTTGTCAAAAACTGCTTTTTGCTTCATATTTAGAGACTGATACCAGAGGATAATCGATTTTTCAGGCCGTGGAAGGTTTTTTACCGACAAATCTTTTCTATGAAAGAACATTGTTTCTGTTGTGACTGATAGTGCACCATCTAAGATTGGTCGTCATCGTGGCTTTATAGCTCACTTTAAGCGACAACTGCCTGAGGTACTGGCCATTCACTATGTGATTCATAGAAAGCATTTATAGTAGCAAAAAGTCCTGGGTTGCACCAGTCTTTACAATATGTTATAAATGCTGTCTACAAGATTCGAAGCAATTCTTTTACATCTCGGGGGAAAACGACGAAGTCTTTACTCGGTTACTTCTGCACACTGAAGTTTGCTGACTATCAAAAGGCTTCTATTTAGTAAGATTTTCAGCTATTTTTGAATGTGTGTTGAAGTTTTTACAAGAAAAAGATACCAATTTGAAAGAAAATTTGAACAATTGTAAAGTACGTATTTTTTACTTGACTGATACCTTTGGTTTATTTAATAAAGTTAATTTGCAGCTGCAGGATGACGATCTCAACTTGGTTAAAACAAAATCAATAATATCGGTCTTTGTGGGTAAACTTATTCTTTATAAACAAAATTTAAGCAGAGAAGAATATTCACAGTTACCACATTTGTCAAAATTACCAAAAATGCTTCAAGATAATGTTATTTTATCATATGTCACTCACTTGGATGCGTTAGATCAGGATTTTACTAAGAGGTTTGAGGATCTCTTAAATTTACAAATTCTTTAGTGGATAATAAATCCGTATAATATCACAGCCATAGAAGAAGCCAATGTGATAATGCAAGAAGAGTTGATTATCATCACCACAGCCGATGAGCTTAAGTAAAAGTTCAATTAAGGCTATCAGAATTTCTGGTTTCAGCGCGACATTGAAACACAGTAGCCTGTATTGTGGAGCGTTGCTGAAAAATATCTTATCGCTTTGCCATCATATCTAGTCGAAAAAAGCTTCAGTGTGGTTACAAAAATTTTGACAAAACAAAGAAACCGTTCGAAAATCAACAAACGCGGAGATTTAAGGTTGCAACTCACCAATATTGAACCAGATTTAGTTAGTTTGGTAGAAAATCACCAGGCAACCATCACACTGAATTTTTTTTTTATCTTTACTTTGCGATTTTAATGTTTTTTATTTTTAATAATTACCTATTTTTCTGTAATTTGTATTAATAATTATTAATTACACTTGATATTTACTAAATTTCATGTCTATTTATTTTATTAAATATTGATGAGAAAATGATATCAACTTTACTTACTTAACCAACTGCAAAGTTTTTAAATTGGTATTTTGTATCAATAGAAAAAAAACTAGAGATAGGACTTTTAAAGTAATTTGGCTATGGGGGTCTGAGGTATCTGTATATTTTAAAAAGGTGTCTCTTGCCCAAAATAGTTTGGGAATCCATGGTCTAGAGTTTTACGACAACAATTGACCGTAGTTTATTTCTGTTCTTGGGTCAACAGATGAGGTATCCATTTTTTTATACACAATTCTTTATGTAATTGTTTTTTAAATGAAGTCTTTGAAATCTCCAATGATGCCTCAATCTCGCAATATGTCACATGTCTTTGATGAGCATCGACGTTTTTCTAGGTGACTGCCGATGCTGTTTGAATTCTCTATACCAACGAGAAATTGTCTACTGATAAGGTGCTTCATTATCGAAAACAGAAACCAACTCGGCGAGGCATTCTTATTAAGATAATTTTCTTCGAAATGATGGCGCGAATTGTTTTTTTGGTTTAATTCCATGGTTCGAATAACTTTTAAGTAAAAATACCTGTATCAAAAATATACCAACGAAAACCCTAAATGTGAAAAATTCTGGATGTAATCCCAGTAAAGTTATGAACAAGTAGTCGAAATAAAGAAGATATGAAGATCCAATTCTCTAAGATCATAAAATTAAATCTATATAATTCATTTTATTATTAATTGTTATATTCAAGGGGCTTTGTTTCGTTTGAACTAAAACTTAATATTTAGAATCGCCTTTTGTGTAGGACTCTTAAATGTTTGTTCACTGTTACCTAAAATTAACTCTGTAGCAGACATTATTCATTCAAAATCTTTTGACATATTTTGTATCTCAGAAACTTGGTTACACGACAGAATTGATGAAAACTTATCGCACACAGATGGTTTTAGTTTAATTAGAAATGATAGGTTGGCAAAGCGGGGAGGTGGTGTCGGTATATATTTAAAGAATTCAATCAAATATGAAATATTAATATGTGAAAATTTTGATTTTTTTTTAACAATTGTGGATTCAGTTTAAACTTAATAACACTAAATATGCTTTAGGTGTTGTTTATAGAGCTCCTAATAATAATATTGACCAATTTCTGTCATTTTTAAATCATTTTTAAAATACATTAATTAAAGTTTACTCTGATGTTGATGAAATTCTATGCCTTGGTGATTTCAATATTGTTAATTTCAATATACAATCACAACACCTCAATGATCTTTTAAACATTTCTGATATCTTTTAATTAAATCAAATTATTTCTGACCCAACGCATTTCAATAGTAATAGCATGACCTTAATAGATCAAATATACACTAATTTTGATGTGGTTGATTGTGCTACAAAGGATGTGAACTTAACTAGACATTTTTTAATATAATGTTTATTTGGAACAACTGAAATAATTAAGTATCATAAATATATTTCATTTCGTAATTTTCACAAAATAAACTTTGATGTCTTTCAACAAGAGTTGGAGCCGTTGGAGGCTAGTGATTGGAACCAAATTTATAATATTAATAACATTGATCAAGAAGCTACTTTAATGAACTACTATTGCAGATAGTTGATTATTTTGCTCCTCTTCACAATCGGACTATTAAAAATAAGAGTTGTAAACAACCTTGGATTACATATAATATTAAATTATTACAAAAACTCAGAGACATAGCATTAAAAAGATATAAAAGGAATAAACTTCCAGCTGATTGGGAATATTACCTCATCTGCCATAAAACGAGAAAAGAAAGCTTACCTACAATATAAAATATCTCGTTGTAGTTCTGAAGAAAAACTTCGCAAACTAAATATTCAAACCAATAAAAATTCTGATATACCACATAATTTAAGTAATGTTGAGCTTCTAAATAACATCTTTGTTAAAATTCCTAATTTAATAAACCAGATGAGAAGAAACTATTCAGTTTTATTCAAATAATGTTTTGCTTCGTGTAAATAATGACTTTCAGTTCAATAATTTTAACGAAGATAAAATTTTGAAAAATATAAAAACTAAACCATATGGTTCTGAC
Organism: Psylliodes chrysocephalus; assembly: GCA_927349885.1. NCBI lineage: Eukaryota > Metazoa > Arthropoda > Insecta > Coleoptera > Chrysomelidae > Psylliodes > Psylliodes chrysocephalus. Next base: position 43,215,582 of record OV651821.1, read on the forward strand.
AAAATAAATATCGATATAATAATAATAATAATAATAATAATAATAATTTGCTGTCGCTTTATTATAAAATACTTAATACATATTTTTACTGAGTGTATTAAGTCAAGTTTCTTCCCAACTATCTGGAAGCATGCTTATGTAATTCCTCTTCCTAAGGTGTCTCGTCCCACGCAGTATAATCAATTAAGAAGTATTAGTATACTCCCCACTCTTTCCAAAGTTTTTGAAATACTTTTAGAAAACCAAATAAATGTCCACATTAAAAAATTTAATATATTTCCTCAACAGCTTTAACTGATGTTACTGATGAAATTTTACGTTCTCTTGATATTAATAAAGTTTGTATTTTAGTCTTGATAGACTATTCGCGCGCTTTTGATATGCTTAATCATAAATTGTTGCAAGCAATCCTACATTATATTAGCTTTTGTAACTCATCATGTTCTCTTCTCTCCTCCTATTTATCCAATAGAGTCCAGCAAGTACAACCTAATGGTAACTTATCTGACTGCTTGTCCGCTCTTCATGGTGTCCCTCAAGGTAGCATTTTAGGTCCTTTACTGTACACAATTTATACGTAATTTTTTGCATACGAATTTATCGCATTGTAAATATCTCTTATGTGCTGTACTACCTTTTGATCCATCTGCCATCGAAGATTCGGTTAGTAAATTAAATGAAGATCTCTCTGTAATTGAGTCCATATCTAATAAACATGATTTGCAAATAAATGCCAAAAGGTCTTGTGTTCTTGTCTTTTGTAGTAACATTCAAAAAAATTTAATTTTACCCCAGGTAAAATAAGTAATAGGATCTGAAATCATTAAAATCAATGATTCTTGCAAAAATATCGTTTTAATCATTAATTCTAAACTTAAATTCGATAAGCATATTAATGCAAAAATTCAAAAAACCTATCATTGTGACACGGTCTACGGTCCATTTCTGCGTCAAATTAATAAAAATAGAATTCAAAAAGTACAGAATGGCTGTCTTTGTTTGATTTATGGTATAAGGAGAAGACATAGAATTTCACCAAAACTAAAAGTTGCAAAGTGGCTTAATATGTATAATCGGCGCAGGTTACATTCTTTGTGTTTATTTTACAAAATTTTAAAAACTGAAACACCCGAGTATTTGTGTAATAAAATTAGGTTTAGAACTGATATCCACAATATTAATTTAAGAAAAAGAAATAGTATTACTATACCCTCCCACAATATATAAAAAATCGTTCACCTATCAAATTGGCCAAATTGGCCAAATTGCCATTTCTGGCCATCCACTAGATATACCTAGATTCAATCTGTCTGTAACTGGGTTTAAAAATAAATACAAAAACATAATTTTTATTTTTATTTTTCTTTCTATAAAAATAAGCATCATACTTGGTTTCACATTTGCGACTATAATTTTTTTTTTATTATTTTTTTACGCTTATTTATGTGGATGGAAGACGTACTTTGTTGTATAATTCAGGTAGAAGACGACATTTTCTAATAGTTTTATGTTCATATCAACGTGTGCACCAAGTTTCATCCATGCGAAAATGATTTTTTTTTATAATTTTTTTACTGGAATTGCAACCTAACCCCCTGTCGTACAACTGAAATGGAAGACGATGATTTTACTATTAGATGCTATTTAAATAACTCATATTTAAAAAATAAAGCTTGCGAAAATGGTTTATTGAAATCTGTCGTTACCTCCCGGACCATTAGCACTTTCATATGTAGTAGTCCGCAGTCGCAACCTTAATGGTAAAAACCTCTTGCGGTTATTTATGATTGTTGGTCGTATAATGGTCCTGGTTGCTCCAGTATCTACCAATAGTGTGTACTGTCTACCATTTACTTCACGTCTAAGGCTATCAATATAAGATCTTTGAAAAGGTCCGGGTCGAAGCTGCCCCCTCTAGGTAAACTTGATTCAGTTGTCCTGCGGCAGGTTTGCACAAACTGTGTACATCTCCCAGTTCATTGCAATTCCAGCACATAATGGTCTTTATTTTCATGTTCTTTTCAGTAAAAGGCTCTTCATATTTTAACCAATTGGCTGAGTTTATCTTCCTTTTCTTCCTCTTTTACAGTCCTCACTTTATTGTATCTAGCCGAAGCCTGCGTAGCTACCTCATACTTTAGAGCAACAGACAAAACATCGACCAATATTTTGTGATGGGCTAAACGGAGTGTTTTCTGCATGTCATGGTCACGCAATCCATTAACAAATTTTTATACTACTAGACATTCCATCATATTTTCTGAAGCTGATGGATAAGCAAAGCGTACCAACCGTATTCTTGAAGAGTCTCGTATCGCTTCTGTTAACGATTTTGTAGCTGTTCTTGATACAAATGCACCAAGTGTTCGTGGCCATATCATATGTTTAGTATCTTTTTAAATTAATCGAAATCATCCATCTCTTTCACAAGTGTAGTCTGAAGAGCATCTAAAGCGTCTCTTCGAAGAGCGACGGTCAGATTTACTTCTTTTCTCTTTCATACTATTCGTTCGATCTGACAGCTGTTTGGAACTGTTTAAGGCAGTTGGTTCATGACATATTCCTGTCAAAAGTTAAAGCTTTAACACGGGCAGAGTTTAGAATTTCTTCCAAGTTTAGCTTTGACTCCACATCATGGCACTTTATTCACCGTCCTTGGCCTGTTCTGTTTTCTCTATTTATTCTATCTTCTTTTTAATTTCTTGTATTTTCTCTTCAACGGAAGACATTATCTTCTCCTCAACGAAGAAGAAATTTAATTTTTCATAGAAGTCATGTCAGAAGAGTTTTCATGTTTTAAAGAGGTGATTTTGTTTTCCAAATCGAAAGACATATCAGTTTTTTTAGAAGATATATCAGAAGATACTTGGGTTTCTAAGAAGGAAATATCAGAAGAAATTTTAGTTTCTAAGAGGTAAATATTAGAAGAAATTTTAGTTTCCATTGAAGAAACATCAGAAGAAATTTTATATTCTAAGGAAGAAATATCAGATGAAAGTCTATTTTTCAAAGAAGAGATCTTGCTTTCCACATCAGAAGAAAATGAAGAAATTATAGAAGATGCATCATTCGAAAATAGATACGTTTCCGGATTCAAATATTCACTTTCTTTTGCTTTTGAACATTTAGTTGTTTCCTCACAAATTAGGCAATTTTCCAAGGAAACATGCAAATGTACTCAAAAATTTATCATCTCTTGTGGTATTATCCTTGTCAATTAACGTATATCTGCTTGATATTAATTTCGTTATTAGGTTTAAATTAAGCGTTTTCTAATAATAATAATAATAATAATAATAATAATAATAATAATAATAATAATAATAATAATAATAATAATAATAATAATAATAATAATAATAATAATAATAATAATAATAATAATAATAATAATAATAATAATAATAATAATAATAATAATAATAATAATAATAATAATAATAATAATAATAATAATAATAATAATAATAATAATAATAATAATAATAATAATAATAATAATAATAATAATAATAATAATAATAATAATAATAATAATAATAATAATAATAATAATAATAATAATAATAATAATAATAATAATAATAATAATAATAATAATAATAATAATAATAATAATAATAATAATAATAATAAAATAGTGAAAAATTCGATTTTTCTTACCTAGCACTTTTGGTCACTAGAGAGTCCAGTTACTAATTATTTTTTTTCAAACTGTTGGAAGTAGATTATAATAAAAAATACTACGAGGAACGCAACTGGTAACTATATATTTTTTTTATTATTTCCTAATTATTACTTATAGGTAAAAAAATACTTAAATTTAAGTACTGTCAAGTGGGGTAACTGCGGACAAATTTTAAAGTTTTTTCAGGACAGGAAAAAAGTAAGAGGTGAAAAAATTAATTTATGTTCTTCAATATTTCCTTTATGTATTATACAAAAAAGTTGTAAAAAGTAAGGAAAATATTTTTTTTATTTAAACAAATAGTGTCCAAATTTTCCCGCTCAGGTGGAGTAACTTTGAACTTAAATTTTAACTATAAACTTGATCAAAATGTAGTTTATACCTTCGTTTAGTAAAACAAATGGTTATTTTGATCAATTTTATTCGTATTTAGGATATACACATGTTATAAATTCAAATAATTCACATTTCCTATTTGTTTATAGTGACCTTTATGGCAAAATTACGCCACAACAACGGGTTTACAATTTGTTTGCAGGTTGGAACTACACTGACCACATTTACAATACTCAACATGTTTAGTTTATCATTACAAGATGACGGTATCAATGAATTTGACTTTACGCCCGCTTGTCCGAAATTACCATTACTATCCGAAGTTACCCCACTTGACGGTACTTAAGTACAAGTATTAGAACTAATACACCTTACATGTTCAAGTACTAGTACCTCTACGAGTTTTAGGTGTTATTGAACTAAAATATTTAAGTACATATTTTAATATAAGATAATAAAGATAAAAATAAGAAATAAAACTCAAAGCCAGTGTCACCGTTTTACTCATAAAAACGACTACTTCTTTAGCTAATACCGAAACAGGCACTGAATTATATCCAAAGGAAAACAGCAGAGATAGAAAATAATTTTATTTCTAAGGACGTCATACTTGGACTGGTTTCGTCCTTATTAAAACATCTCGATTTCAGTCTTTAATGAAATCTACAAAGGCAATAAATTCACTCACCTACATGTATGGAAGTTGCAAAAGAATAGAAAGTTACGCAATAAAAATGGTAACGCCGTCTGAATTTTGTATTTTTAATGTGTAACAGTACAACATGCAGATGGCCTTACCATTTTTATTGTGCTACTACTTATTATCGCGCAAACTCCATCCATCTAGGTAAGTGAATTTATTGCCTTTGTAGATTTGATTAGAGATTAAAATCAAGATGTCTTTTTCTTGCTGAGGACTAAACCGGTCCAAGAATGACGTTCCCTTAGAATGCAAAATGAAAGGTAGAGTATTGAAATTAAATTTATATATTTGCTGCTTTCCTTTGGATATAATTCAATACTTGTTGCGGTATTAGCCAAAGGAGAAGTTGTTGTCCTAAGTGAAACCGTCGTTCGTATTATTGACACTGACTTTGAGTTTAATTACTAAATTATTTTATTTTACGTCTTCGTCACATTTGAGTTGGAAATATTTCCTTATTAGCATATTTTAATACTTTCGGTAATCAGTACCGCAGCTATATTAAACTGATTATTTCGTTTTAATCTATAGATCATGATTGTCTTAAAATTTCCTTCAACTAGAATAATTCTGATATTTTATACAATTATATTATGTAGGTAATATTGATTAGGTAGGTTATGAGTAAAAACATCAGTTTATTTCTATATAGATATACAATAGTTATTGTTACAAAATTATAAAAGTGTCGCATCGCTAGCTAAAGAATTAACGTTTTCGTTCACTTCATCTTCAGATTCGTCGAAATATTCATCATCGCCGGTATATTCTTGAACAGATTTGTTACATGATTTCGTAAAAGCTACTTTATAATATTTATTTAGTTTTGCTAATAGTACAATAACGATTATGGGACTTCCATACGCTAAATATTCTGGTATAAAAAATGTCAATATTATAAATAATCTGAAGGTATATGCTCTATAAAACCACCCTTCACAAAAATGATAAATATACAGTGGTAACCAAGTCAATATCATAACGGTCGCAATGGTAAGCGAATACATTTTTTTGTTGGACGGATTCTTAACCTTACTTTTCAAACAATTACAAACCAAAACGAAGATAACAAGACAAAAATATAATATACCATCTAGTAAAATGGTTATTACATAATTCAAATTATAACATATGATTACGTTTAAAAGCAGAAATAGAGAACAAATACCATATATAATTAAAATAGAGTAGTCCAATATTTTAAGAATAAACTGCTTAACAATTGAATTGTAATACACTGTTATTATCCATTCTGAAGTAAGCGCTAAGCAACAAAGGAACATACCCACTATGTATACATCTTCTATTTGTCTACCTAAACAATAAAAATGCCAAGAGAAGAACCTCCAAAGACCAAAAATTTCTACACTGATTTCAAAAAACGGTAAACTAATAAATTGTAATATATTGAATATCGCGTAATGCATCACGTATTTATTGGTTTTAGTTTCTTTCAGTTTTTTGTTTCTACAAATGATTATTATCAAATATATGTCAATGATGATAACTCCTATGCACAGGAAGAATTTTATGATGTCCATGATGTTTCGGAACGTCGAAGTTTGTCTCATAATACGATAATATTTATCCGATTCTGACTCTTCAATCACCTCAAACGGATCATCAAGTACGTCCAGGCTAGTATTACCAAACATATCGAAGGGGCTGCTCGTCATTTTCTGAATTTAGTGGTCGATACCTACAGCTTCGTGTCGACTGAAAAAAAAAAAAAGAATAAAAGTAACATTTTTGTTTGTGAAAGGAGATAAATACGAGCCCTAAGAACTGTGTTTTTTAGTCTTCCCAATTTGAAAATCAAGTCACATACTCTCTACCTAACATAAAGTCTAATCGGAAGTTTTTTTCGCATAAACTACATAATAACATAACAAACATTTATTAATTTTGTCGAAAAATAAATATTCGGGCGCACTTCAATTTTATGACATAAATCGAACATTTTATCCCTTTTTACGTTAATAACGGTTTCTATCCGTTTTGGCATAGAATCTACTTATGTCTTGCAATATTCTGAGGCCAAAGTATTCCAATTTATGTTAATCTGGCTTTTAATGTACGCTAAGAATAGTTACGCAAATACTTCTTCCGCTGATGCCATATAGGACAAAGACATTCAAGTCCACGACCACGATGCTACGGTAATACTTTTACATAATGGTCCCCAAATCACCTTATTTGTCGTTTTAGCAGTGTGGCAGAACGCACCGTCTTGTTGAACTATAACACTTTAATTTGAAAAATTTATTTTGCTTTTGGAATCAAGTTTCTTGATATGTTGGTATTTTTATATATTTACAAAACTGTTACTGAACTCATATTATTCAACCCATTTACTATACTTATACATCCTCATATCATGACCAGACCATCCTGGGTTAATTTTATAATACACTTTAGGCAATCGTGATGAAGGTTTCAGATTTCTTACGAATTACTCGTCGCTTTACATTTCCGGTATATTTTGGATTGGGCAAAATCCAATTATCCTGAAAACGGAAAGGTCGAGTAATGTTATTTTCAGCGACGAAACAAAATTTTATGTATGAATAGGTGATTCTTACAAAAATCTGAAATTTCGAGTTATAATATGGGAATGTATGAGTAGTAAATGATTTGGCAAATACGTGTTCATTACTAGGGGTGCAAAAATAATTTCCATTATTTCGTAGGGGTAATATTGAGATTTGTTTGGGGATTTATTTAAATGAAACTATTTCACCCCCGAATTTTGGAATACTTTAGTAGATTTCATGCCATAATACAGAGGCAATTATTGATGCAACATGTAATGTTGCTTCCTGTTGGTTGTTCAAATTGTCTTGCGAGCTAGTTTTAACCAGTCCGGCCTTGATCTTTGTTTAGCCTATCGTCGGTTCGTTGCAGAGGATATCTGTCTTTTTGGGTAACGTTGTTTAACTGAAGCTAGTCCACACAGAACCTGATAGTTCCATTTTTTCTGGACCAAGACTACCGGAGAAACCCATGGACCGGCAGAAGGTTTAATCACTCTGTCTTCCCCTATTTTACAAACAATCCTTTCAGCTTCCTTTCCCTTGGCCTTTGGTAATCTTTGAGCTGATTGATTAATCGGCCTGACGTCACCATTGTCAATTTTATGTCTTATAACATAAATTCTTCCTGTTTTTCCTTTTCCTCCCATTGGTAGAAATTTCTATATTATTCTCTTCTATAAATGTTTCAGAGATTGACCAGCAAGTGCAATCATTTCCTCGAATATGTCATATAAAACTATGCTCGATAGCTTTAAGATTAAATCTCTTTTACAAAGAAGAAACCAACAGGCTGTGATATATTTTGTACTCTATTTTAAATAAAGTACAAAGATTGTTATTTGATTGACCATATAAATTATAATGTGGCAAAGATTAATCGCATTAATCGAAGAATCCCAAGTAACAAAAACTAAATTATTTAGTTTAGATCCAAGTAGTATATCTCCTTTTAACAAGATGATGGCTGTTACCAATAAGTTACTTACGAGGTCCAAATAATGTTAGCCTAAGAAAGTTGAGGACTGTACTAAATTACGGTTTGTTTTGTTTTTGTTTTTAAATTTCTTGCTACTTAACTCTACGTGTAACCACTATTAATTTTTTATAGTATCCAATAAATAAATTATACCTTATGGCTGCTTTCAAACAATTCTGTGTGTAGTCACTTAGCCTAAAGTCAATTTTAAATTAGTGAGTTTAATAAGAATATGTATTGTGTCTATGAATTTGCTACTGTGTATAGTAAATGGCCAATATACATAACTTTGATATTTTTATTACAAGTGTAAAAACTACGAAAACCATATATATATATATATATATATATATATATATATATATATATATATATATATATATATATATATATATATATATATATATATATATATATATATATATATATATATATATATTTCCCATTTTTAAATAAATTCAAATTAATTCATAATAAAAAGTAACGATTTTCGTCTGCCATACTTGAACTCATTTACAAAAACAAGTCACTGAGTATATATTTGTAAAAAAAATACTACACTAAATACGTCTCCGTTATAAATTTTTATATTTAAAACTACATACTTTCCTATAGATTTTGCAGTACCTTAATACCTAAATAACGTATAGAATAAATTTCTACAATATACTAGAAAAGTTTTAGATTAGAGCAATTCTTAAGAAATAAAGCAAATCCTTTATTTTGTTATTCTAACCTTGTGTTCTATATTTCCCTTGATAAACTAACGTTATATTTTGAACTAAACGTAATTAAACTTGTCACTAAAAAGTAATATTTCACATATACAGGGTGTTTCCGAATTTGGCGTCCAAATTTATAGGGGTGGTAGTTCGTATAATTTGAGACCGATTCGCAGATTTCATTTTTCCAAAATATTTAAAATAAAAATAATTAAAAATTAATTAAAACTTATAAACAGGTACGGTCCTGCACAGCGATGGAACTCCTCGACTCGCGCGCGCTATGCTTAGAATCGACAACATTGCAAATCGCATGTTTTTGAGGACTATTGCGCTACGCGCTCAGGGTAGGACCTGCTCTTTGATTTTTTTTATAATGGCTCTATTTTGTTTATTATAATTTTTTTAGAAAAATAAAATCTGCCAATCGCTCTCAAATTATGCGAACTACCACCCCTACAAATTTGGATGCCAAGTTCGGAAACACCCTGTATAAAAAAAATTTAAAACGGTTCTGCCCTGATATCTAATAGATTTTCTTCTTCAAAGTAATTAAGTTGTTCAACCGTTGTCCAAAGGTATCTCACATCTCGTTCATACACACGAATTTGAAAAGCAGCAGAACAAAAATTCAACTAATCAGGTATACCCTCAGATGAATAAGTAAACTATCTTGATAAGTAATTATAATCTTTTAGCACAGGGTTTGTTTTGTCGGAACTCAGATGTCGGAACACTATCAAACCAAAGGAGAGGCGAGGTGAAAGGGAGGTTGTTTACATCACATAGGCGTATCATAAATTTATTTTAATATGATAGGAATATTATTGAGACTTAATATTTTTTAATTTGGGTATTTTTATTATTATAAAATGTATAGGCTTATATTTGTTGATTTAAAATAAACAAAAATAACCTTTCTAAATCTTTATTTAAATATAATATAAATTGGTTTACAATATACACGGTAGATACTATAAATGGATCGAAGATATACTTCTATTTTATGTACTATTATAAAACGAGGATATTTAATAGATCAATACGTGACGTGAGGTATTATGGTGCAAAGAATTTTTTATAAATGGCCTTAGTCTGACCAAATAAGTTTGTTACCTGGTCTTTTTATAAATGTTTGTAAGTGCACAACCATGCATTTTACATGATTCCATAATCCTACTGTTACAGTATTAACAGCATCTACCTAGGTAGATAGTTCCTTGATAGTTATTGATCTAGGCATTATTGTTAATACCACAATATCTTTTAACAACCACATATCCATAGTATGCAAAGCCCTCAGAATGCTTGGCTTTATCAAGAGACATACTAGGTACGTGAATAATACAAAAGCAATCATGACACTTTGCAATGGCCTGGAATACTGTTTTATTTTGCAACCTACTTACACCTGTTATATCAATATAATTAAAAGGGCGCAACATAAATTCGTATAATACCTGTTCTTTAAACACCGAATTCATAGCCATAACACATGTTATTAAATAAGATTATTGCTTTGTGGCATGCATAGCCTGGAATGCAGAAGAAAGCAAATATAGAAAACGCAGGCTTTACTTCTATTCCTGTCTAAATTAGTAGGTGGTTCTATCACTACTTGAAAGAGTTTAACTATTGGTTCCTGTCCGACGGACTGAACACAAATCACTTTTGAATGTAAAAAGACACAGAACCAATTACGGACAAAGGGGTCTATTCTGTAACAATTCCTTTATATTTAACGGCCTTTAAAAATATTGGCGGCCTTTAAAAATAGTTTCTTATTCGTTAATTTACTTCTATCATTATTTAAACAGATTTCTTTAAGATAGTCCTCTAATGTATTTTAAAGATCCGTTTAAATAATGACGGAAGTAAAGGAGAAAATATTTTTAAAGGCCGTTAAATATAAAGGAATTGTTACAGAATAGACCCCAAAGTACGTTTAATTTTAATATTTTAGCGCTAAAAAGCGACTTGCAACTCCTGAGCGTCTAAGTTATATTGTGTGTTGTAGTGTTTTTCCTTTTTTAAATATTTTATATTTTTTTGTCGCACTACAGTTGTTTATGTTAGGTTAGATATTCTACTATTTAGAAATTATTTTCTGTAAGTGCTACGTAAATAAATAATTAGGTAGGGGAGAGTGTTCTACAGTGAAACACTTTCTTAATTTTTTTTCTTGAATCTACATACAAAACCAGAATCCCACTTTTATCAAAAATTTTAATTAACACTACATTTACCTTTAAAATAAAATATCAAAATTAGATGCAAATGTGATTTGTTTTTTTGCAATTTAAAAAAAAACTGTATTTTGTTTCACTATGGAACACTAGTGGGATACAATGAAACGGCAGAAACAAACAATTAAAAATAGGTTTTTATTTTTTACAAAAATAAAAATGAAAACACTGCAAATTAAAGTAAACTATTAACTCAATAGTAACTAGGTGTAACTGTTAAATTGATGTTTCATTAACGAACTTTAATATTGGTGAAGCTAAGTTCAAATGAAATCAGATCCACTTGTCTTTTTGTTTTGCCATGCTGATTAGGCTTCGGTAAGATCATTTTGATATCGCTCTCAGGAACTACTGCAATATCAGGAACTTTCGGTAAAACAAATTTGTCGTCTATTTTTGAGTGCTTTCTATAAAATTGGACTTCAAAGTCTTGTTTTTTTATCGCAGGTGCCTTTCAAGACTACCGCAACGTAATAAACAGTTTTTTTTATTTTTTCTGTTATTTTAAATTGCGCCAATACAAAATGTCCAGCATCTGGGGGGGCGCACAAGATCTTCAAATCCATTTATATTTACTTCAGGGATCCAGTTCTCCGTTTCTAAGCTAAGAGACATTATGTCTTCATTTTCTTCTTCGTCTTCTGAATATTCGACAAGTGTGCGCTTAGCATTTTCGACAGCTGTAACTGTAGGCTTTTTTATTTCTTTCCTTTTCCTCTATCATCAATTTTTCCGGAGTATCGGTCGCAATCATGCTTTTTCCCTTCCTTCTAGATATTTTACCCTTTCGTGCGGAAGCCTTAGGATAACCTCTGAATTGTTCAGGAGAAACAAATCCTACTTCTTTTTCTGTAGTAAGCACTGGATTTTCTATAGCTTTATTACTTTCATTTACTTCACACTTATTTCCTTGAGAAGTGGAAGCTTCGTTTTCATCTGCAGTGGGTCGATCTATGACAGCTGAACTCAAAAAATCACTCTCATTAAACACATTTTTATCTAGCGGAAAGATTCCACTTCTTTTGAAACCTGATTTTATATTACTTGGCATCATTAAACGATCAAAAGCGGATCCAACGCACTCTGCAATTTGGTAGATGGTCATGGGTGTTCCTGGATGATGCAAAAGCCAACTATCTAGCGGTTGTAGCCTATGACTACAATGGGGCAGTAAAGTTAGAATTGGAATTCCGTTTTCTCGAGCTTTGCCCACAGTAGCTAGTGAAATATGACTTTCATGGTTGTCCATGATTAAGAGCGTCGGTTTTTCTTTACTGGATAACGTAAATTTAATAAAGTGATCCAGAACTTGTGGAAATATCTCGGAACACATCCATCCTGAAGTGGTAGCTAGCCCAAGCGTACCATGAGGAGCATTAATCATGTGTTTTATAATTTTTCCGCTGGAAAATCATGACTGCGGTACCGAGGGCGTTAATAATACAGCATGTAGTTACGTTTTGTCCTCTTTCCATGCTTGTACATTTATTTATCTGCTGGATTTATTTTCCAGCAATTATTTTTTATTGGATTCTGGACTGTGGTCGTTGAGGTTTCGTCTAAATTATAAACCCTTGCACCATCAGAAAAATTATCACTACGCGAATAAACAGTTTCCAACTTGTTGAAAAATTACTGTACATTGTGTGGATTGAATGATGTCATTCGTGATAGACTGCAGCCCTCATATGAACGAATACTGATACTAGAATAGCGCTTTCTCAAGCCTCTGAACCATTCCAAACCTGCCTCTTTATTTTTTACCCAGTTTTCAGGAATCTGTATTTTATTTTGTATTGCCATATCGTAAGCTAATTTTCTGCATTCTGTTACCGTCAAACCGAGACCCATTTTTGTTTAAAACATAATGAACCAACTTCTTTTCTTGATCTATATCAAAAACCTGTCTGCAATTGTAGTTAGGAGTAAGTCTAATTTTTTGAAGGCGATTTTCTCTTTGTCTTTTGGCATAGCAAAAGAGGGTAACATAAGCAACTCCTGTCATCTCAGACACCTTTCTTATACTTAAACCTCCATTAACTAGATTTATAGCATTCTGCATTGTATCTGCAGATGTTAGACCCATTGTAGTCTTTCGTATTCTATTTCTGGCTCTAGAAAAAAAAAATAGGTGAAACCAAAAGAAAAGATAAAAGATAATATGGGGCAAACTGAAACATCGATGGTCCACAGTGAAACACGTTTGTTTCACTGTGGACCATATACATCCTCAAAAAAAAACTTTATAGCAAAACAAAAAATATTTTAATTGCTACTTACATTGTCTAAGAATAGAACTTTCTCTTTCCCCAAAAATAACTAAGAAATTATAAAAACTAAACCGGTAATCGTTTCTTAAAATTTGAGCGTGGCGTTACTTTGGATCCTCTCTCTAAACTGAAATGCTGCCCTAAACAAACCGCGTCCTGTGCGATGATGCATTTTGTAGTGGGAGTTACAATACTGGTCGAACTATTATCTACGTCCATCTTTTTTTTTTACTCGGAATGTTTCACTGTGGAACACTCTCCCCTACCTTTTTTCTGAAGATGGACCAGGTTGAGGATCTAATAAATTATCATTATCATTCACTAGAAATAGGTTTAGGTCCCTTTTTCAAAAATACTCTACAATCAGGAGAAAAATAAATTCAGTTTTTCTAAAATGTGTAGAGCAAGTTCTACTATTAACCCCAATTTCCGGTAATATTCCTAGGACCTGTACCCAAAGGTTTTTTAATTCGGAATTTCCAGAAAATCTAAACAGTAATGAATTAAGATTTAAAAAGGATACATACAGTATAAACCATCTTAATAGGTATATGGTATATACTGCAAAAACGAACCAGTTTTATAAAAAATCTAATATTTAAGCACTATTTACCTACCCATGAAAAGTTACAGAACTGCCATTAAAGTAACAACAAACAACACATTTAACAACCATTTTTCTTAATATTTTACAACAGATTGCACAAAAAAATAAAATATCTACTACAAAATTTTCACAATGACGCATAGCATAATCCAAACAAAGCGTGCGCACCATAAACTACCTAAAGAGACGACACTGTTTGGCCACGTCTTTTCTATGGTTTTCTATCTTTCTTTAATGGATCTGGAACACAATTAGTCAGCAAGAATTATTCCGGCCCTTAAATTGAAAATCGCCAATGAGATGACGGGATCCAATTGTCAATTCGGGCCCTTAATTTGAAATTCGCCAATGGAATGACCGAACCAATTGTCAAAGTATCCAAGCAAAACTGTAATGGAAGGGGAACATGATACAACCAAACAAATCTTGACAGTTACTTTTCTAACATTTCAAGTCCGTGTAAAGAAAACTTTTCATATCCTGAAAACCTCAAGTGTCAACTAAAATGTCTACTTTTAAAGATCAAACGTGCCGCCTCAGAGTGCCAGTACTGATTGATACATATACTGGAATTTCAGTCTTCAATCAATGAAATCTACAGAGGCATTAAATTCACTCACCTACATGTAATAGTCAGGGAACAAAGAGTCGAAAAGACGCTTCTAAAACATCGCACTGTGCACTCTAATATATACTTTTTAAAAATATGAACCATGTCAGGGTCGGCCCTAGACATTTTGGCGCTCTGGGCAAAACCTTAATTTTGCCCCCCCCCCCCCCCCCCCCGTTTTTTTTATAAGTAAATCTCATGCGACCATATCAGAAAGTCAAGAAAACATTGAAAAAAAATTAAAAAAACGTTTTATTAAAAACTCAATCATCAGATAACAAGATAAGCAATTTAGCACTTAAGACAAAATAACAAAAATTAAAATGTAGTAATGCTAACTAAACTAATATCCCATATTGTAAATAAATTCTAACTAACCAAAGTAATTAAAATGCCCCTTTTCTTTCGGCAAGTCTAATTTGTCACTAATTTGGTGTTTGTTCTATAGCTATAATTGCCAATCCATTGAGACGATTTTGCGTCTGCATCGTTCTGAGATAATTTTTTATTATTTTTAGTTTTGAAAAGCTTCTTTCCCCTGAAGCCACAGTGACTGGCAATGTAAGTAGGATTATTAATGCTATGCTGAAGTTTGGTGCGAATTTAAGTGTAGCGATAAACTTGAGAACTTCAACAGGGGTTTCCTTTTTTGTTAATAATGACAAAACAATGCTTATTTCATCGGATAGTTTCAGGGCGTTAAGATCGCTTGAATTTTCATCAATTAAAACTACTTCCAAATCTTTACAATGAGCCAGTAGCTCATTTCTGGGCATGTCTTTTAGACCAAAAATATTATACAAAAAGCTGAAATAATTACTGTGAGTATTTAGCAAATTATATCTGGTTTCCAAGGCATTTATTGCTTGATCTATAGTGTGAAAAAAAATCTATTTTATATTTTTATTTGAAGTCGGGTTCATCCAGGCCCTCATACAAAAACGTTCTTGTTTTGCTTCTGACACGATGACGTGGTGTGGTGGTTTCGAAATTAGCTTCCACGTCAATCTCTGAAGCAAGGTTGCTTCTAAAATCATGCTTTCAAAAGCTTCATCTGATCTCAGGTTTTCAAAGAAGAGTTTGCAGTTGCTAAGCATATCAATAGCTTGTGACATATTAAAATTTACTGTTTGCAAAAGTTTGCTGATGGGGTTAATATGACTCAACATTTTGTACCAGATCACAACAGAGCATATAAATTTGAACTGCTTCAAATTATTTAATAATCTACTAGCCTCGTCTCTGATCATATTATCGATTTCTAAATCTTCATATATGCTGTACAAAGCAACGTGAATTGGACCAATTTGAAACCGCAGAGCTTTTAATGAGTCGACTCGACTTTCCCATCGCGTAACACTCAATGGTTTTAGGGTGTAAGTATTAATATATTTCAGTAATATTGCCCAACGAAAAGAAGAGGAAAAAATGTATATAACTTTTGAACAATATTGAAGTTGGCTGCCTCAAACGAGGATTTTGCCATATCGTTTACAACTAAATTTAGCGAATGGCTGCTGCATGGAACATAAAATGCTCTGGGGTTTATATTTCTGATTCTTGTTTGTACTCCCGATTTTTCTCCTCTCATATTGGAACCATTGTCATGCCCTTGACCGTGCATGTTTTCTACTTTAAGCCTATTTTTCTCTAGCTCTTCTAGTGAAACCTCCGACAATTCCTTAGCTGTTGATCTCTCAATTAGTAGAAAACCCAAAAAATGTTTGTTGATATTAACTTGAACTTCAGACTCTGATTCCTATATGGAGACAAATCTTACCACAAATGTCATCTGTTCTACTTTACTAGCATCGGGAGTACAGTCAAGAATCACGGAATAATACTTGGCCTTTTGAACTTGCTCAATGATGTGGTGCTTTATGTTGTCATTCAATAATTCAATTATTTCATTTTGTATAGTTTTTCCTAGATATGTAGCTTTGATTTCTTCTTTATTGAGGACTCTGCGAACGTGTTCCTCCATTTTTCGATCAAACTCAACCAATAACTGAATAAACTTCCAAAAGTTTCCATTATTGTTTTTATACAGTTTATCGTTTGTTCCTCGAAAAGCTAGAGATCTCTTACCTAGCATTTTAACGACTGATATAATGCGTAAAAAAACTTCAGACCAGTGATTTATCTCAGAATCAATGAGTATCTGAGAAACTGTTTCACCTATTGTTTCACCTATTTTCAATCTTTGCTTCAATTCAAGCCATGATTTCAAACAATCTATATGAGTTTTAGCATTTTCATGATGTGCTAAAGAGTCCCCCCCTAAATGCTTCCAGTTTTTAAATCCCCGATTGCCAAGAGCATTCAAGCTAGATGGTGCAGCAAAAAGTCGACATGGAAAACAGTACAAAGCATTTTGAAATACGGAATATACCATCCATTCTCTTAAAACCTCTTCTCCATTTCTAAGCCTTTTCTTGTAATGTTTTGGTAAGAATCTATGCTGATCATCAAAAGGAAAATCAAAATTATATAAAGGTGCAGCTGGACCACGTTTAACCAAAAAAAATCTATCTGCTGCACGCATGATTTCGGGCCATAATCCTGGGTGAGAAGAGATACTTTGGACGGTAGCCTTTTTTAAATGTTTCTCTGAGGTCGCACAACTCGCAAATTTTGATTTTTGGAACTGCACGGAACTGCATCACTACTCGCCAAACTCGTTAGAGATGACTTACCCAGCTCAGTAATGCTGACGGTTGCGTCCAAAGGGGGATCCATATCCGGAAAGTCAGTATCTAGGTGCTGGACGTTGTTCAAATGTTGGTCGGTTGTAGGAGCATTGAAACTACCTTCTTTCAAGAAGTTCTGCAGCGCATCTGACTGTTTTTGAAGCTGTGTTTGCTTGTTCAATCTCCGTTTTTTAAATTCTCTCCCAGAGGGTTTTCTCTTAGCATCGGATATTTTGGTTTCTGGAACAAATTAATTAAAATAAAAGATAATACTGATATCAAAAAAAAGCCATGATTTGATTTAAATTATAATTCCTGAAATCCGCCCTTGTGCACCACTTAAAAAATGTATTTTATTCAACTTCAGAGTCAATTACCTTTCATTAGATACCACACAAGCCATGATTTTATTTAAACTCTAATTTTTGAAATCCCCCCCATATGCGTAGCTGACTTAAAAAAAAATGTATTTCATTCAACTCCAGACTCAATTACCTTTCATTTGATACCACACAAGCCATTTTTTGATGTAAATTCTAATTTTTGAAATCCCCCTTGTGCGCCACTGGCTTAAAAAAATAAAATAAATTTTGATCAACTGCAGGTTCAGTCAAATTTCATTTGATACCACACAAGCAATTTTTTGATGTAAACTCTAATTTTTGAAATCCCCCCTTGTGCGCCACTGGCTTAAAAAAATAAAATAAATTTTATTCAACTGCAGGTTCAATCAACTTTCATTTGATACCACACAAGCCATTTTTTGATGTAAACTCTAATTTTTGAAATCCCCCTTGTGCGCCACTGGCTTAAAAAAATAAAATAAATTTTATTCAGTTGCAGGTTCAATCAACTTTCATTTGATACCACAGAAGCCATGTTTTGATCTAAACTCTAATTTTTGAAATCTACCCCCCATCGTTTTTTGGGCTTATGTCTGATGGATTTTCTTAGTTTTTAAAAATGAAAACAAAAATTAAAACACTTACCTTCACAGAAGCCAAACGCACTGGACAAGCACTTTTTACTTTCCTATCTGTATACAGATATAAGAAAGTATAGGAATCATGAGTTTTCGACGGATTTTTACGTTTTGAGGTCCCCTGAATCCGTTTTGATGTGTGTGTGTGTGTGTGTGTGTGTGTGTGTGTGTGTGTGTGTGTGTGTGTGTGTGTGTGTGTGTGTGTGTGTATGTTTTACCGTACTTGTGAGATTTTCGCCTGAATAAAACCAGGACTGTGGGGACAGTAAAATTTGTGGGGACATTTAATGTTGTGGGGACATACACACTTGTCCCCACAACTTTTTTTGGCTTTATCTTCGTTGTTTGTTTTCTTTTAATGATCATTGCTACATAAAAAAATCGCAAAAAAATTTGTTCGTGGCACTTTTAATTTTAACTAATCTAGAGTTATTACTTTTACCAAAATTGTTAAATAAGTTACTGGCCCCACAACTAGGTAAAATATCAGGTGTGTATATTTTTCGACTTCGGTATTGAAGTGGGGACTAGTTGTTGTACTAGAAAGTGGCGCCCCCTACAAAAAATAAATATATTTCAATAAATATTGGTTTCATAAATTTGTGTGTAAGCGAATCCCAATACGCATACAGTTATGGGGACACAATAACTAATGTAGTATTCAGTGCCATTTGGGGCAGGTGACGTACGCGAATGATATTTTTTATAATTTTCTCTTGGTGCGGTAGCATTTTCTGATATTGTATTAAGTAAGTATTTTTTATTAGATCAGTTAATACATACAGAGACACCGGGTTGCTCTAATATAAAAAATAAGAACCAAGATATATAAGGTGTCCAGCGACGAGGGGCACTCTTAAAAACTAATGGACTGATTTTCTTAAAAATTAGTAAGAGTAGTAAACATGTAAAATATTTTGATAGTTCTGTCATTTTCGCTTTTACCGAAAGTAGGTGTCAACTTTTTTATTTTGAGTGGGACACGCCTTTCTTTTATAACGGATTCCTATAGAACATAAACACTTTGTATAATAAAGCATATCGTTAAAATTGGTAAAATATAAATTATTTTCGAAAATAAAATATATATTAAAATAATATTTATTTTTGGCTAAAATTAATTAAAATTTGAAAAAGTTTTTTAATTGAAATATGATGAAAAACTATGAAGGTATTAATTAATAATTACATGATATAACAAGATCTTTTATTATACGGACTGAGAGAAAATGCTTGAATTTTCATTTATAGTCGAATCGAAATCGCCTCGGAGTAATAAATATGTCAGATCAAGAAATTTTAGGTGTGGGTGCCTATATTATTATTTAAGGGGTACATAAAATCATCATTTAAAAATATATTTTTTTGAATATGTATTGTAACGGTTGGAACAGTTATTCGTTATTTCAACATAATCACCTCTACTCAAATGTCATTTATGCCTTGTGTCAAAATTTCGTATTTCATTTGATTTGAATTTGTCAACGAAACAAGTTGATTTGAATTTTAATATATCTTGGTCATCCGATTTACTAAATAATTTTTATCTATCATAAATTCCGTCTGATTTTATAAGGTAAGTTTTAATACTGATATATTGTTGAAAATATATATTTTGTACAAGAATTTCTTAAATAAAATGTCAAATTTTGAACGTAACCTCAACAATGGATAACACGTTTTATATAAATTTATATATTTTTTTTTTGGAATAAGATATTATGCTTTACTATGTTTAAATGTATCAAATAAGATTTTTCCTTTTCATATTAATTTTAGTCTATGTGAAATTATTCATTCAATAGTTTTAAATTGTTCATTTAATAATTAAAGTATTTTATCTAAATCCTGTTCAAAGTTCCTATTTCCTGTTATAACATTCGCCTTTCTTTTTAGCATGGCTCTATCTATACGGTTTATTTCGTTTTATATCTAGACAGTTTATGTGGATTTATATCTAGACGTTTTGAATTCCTATCAAGAAGTTTTATGGTTTTTATACCTAGAAGTTTGGTACAATCTGAAGACCGTGGTTTGGTTCATCTATAGAAGATTTACACGTTCAAGTTTAAGTTAGAATATCAAATTTCACAATATCATTCAAGTTTCAGAATTAAGAATAAGGATACCGAATCCCTTTGAAGTTGCCTGAAGAATACCATGCAAATAAACATTCCTTATATTACTTCGTTTTAAGAACATATAAGTGCTTTTAAATAAATCACCTTGAATTTGAATTTAGTAAAACTATGTGAATTAGAATTTGCTACTACCTTATCTAAAAGTTGGTTAAAATATAATTTGTTATTGGTTAGTGATTTTCTATATTTTTATCTCTAATCTGAAGTCAAGTATACTTGGTAAGTTTTAAATATAGTGGTACCCAACTTCTTTTTCAAAGTTATTCGAGTTATTTAATAACCTAACCCACGCCCAAAATCAATTGAGCTTAAACACATTATAACAAATAGATAAAATATCAAGTATCACGTTACAGTATTTATTGAGTATTATTTCGGTAGGTAGGTAGGTAGGTAGGTATTTTACAAAATGTGGGACTCGCCTAAAACAAGCAACCCGACAGTTAAATTACATATATTTAAGTTTAAAATAGTAACCAAAAAAATAATACAAATAAATGCGCCCTAATTTATCCAACCGTGCGCTTATCAGAGTCTTGAAAAGGACTAAAATAAGGGTATCCGATGCAACAGTGTTCCAGGATAAACTAATAGCCATACAACATTGTGCAAGAGAAATACTAAACAAGTAAGTATCAGGCAAAACTATTGCCATATACTCTGATAGCCAAGCAGCTCTAAAGGCAATTCTCTCACTAGAAATCAAATCACGACTGGTGAAAGACTGTCTAGAGGACTTGGCAGAGCTAAGTAGCCAAAACAAGGTGACCCTAGCTTGAATGTCAGGCCATGAGGGATATCAGGGTAATGAAAAGGCCGACGAATTAGCCCGAGAAGGCTTATATAAGGCCATGACAGGTCCCAAACCCTTCTGTGTAGTTGCAAGGCTTTGTGCAAGACATCCATCAAACAATGGATGCAAAAAGAGTATCAGGAATGGTGGAAGAACTATCCAAGACTAATACATGCCAAACAGTTCATCAAGGAACCATTGGCCAAGTTCACAAAAGACTTACTGGATAAAAAGCGTCAAGTCGTTAGGATAACAGTAGGTCTTCTTACCGGACACTGTCACCTTAAAAGGCACATAAGTGTCATCAATCCAGCAAAAGAAAAAACTTTGTGCAGGTTCTGTGAAGAAGAAGAGGAAACATCATTCCACGTCCTGTACCAATGTGAAAGCCTGGGTGGAATGAGATTTCTAATAGTCGGTGAAGAAAAGCCACTGTCATCAAAGCTACTAAGTCTAATATTTTTTTATTTTAATTTATAATAATTTATTTTAATTTGTACTCATCTGTCTGTATCTGTAAGGATGGGGAGGGTGGGTTGCTTCACTGCTACTTACGCCTCAGTAGACCCATTATGCATCCTCCCGGGATAAATAGGACCTGCCTCTCAACTAGTTAAAAGCCTGCTGGTTGACAAATCGCCGAGTCCTACAGGTTAATAACGTCACCAGCGTCACTAGATGCCCCTTTTCTAAAAGTGGTCATTTGGTGGGCTTTTACAACCCCAAAGGTGAATGTCTGGATAGAGCTATTCTGTCCTCCCGCTCCACAGGGCGACCATGTAACTCATATTTTTATGCCAGAGCGAGTGTCAATTCAAAACTTTTAAACACATATCTCAATTGATATGTTTAAAGATTTGTTAGATATTATTACATACCACTATATTACTTTAACCAATCCTTTTTTTTATATTATCTTCTTGTTTAAATTACACTAAAATTTGATTTTCCATTTCTTATGAGTTCATGTGTATCTTTTTATATTATGCATAAGTTCTGAGTACAGGAAAATAAACATAAGTAGACTCATATATTTATGGGAACACTCATACACAAAACAATATCTACATTACTTGTGGGTTCACGTATACCCACATTACAACGTTACAATAATTAAAAGGACACCATTACACATATTTGACGTCTAAATACTTGTAGGGTCTGACCCCACAACTTTTTCATAGTGTGTAAGGTGTTTATTTGGAGTGTATAGATATTTTAAAGATAGCGTTAGAATCAGCGCGAGGAGATCTATATTGCTATGTGCGCAGTTTCAATGTCCCCACAGTACGGTATTATTCCCATGGGCCCACATGTATGGTGAAACGTGTATGTGTGTGTGTGTGTGTGTGTGTGTGTGTGTGTGTGTGTGTGTGTGTGTGTGTGTGTGTGTGTGTGTGTGTGTGTGTGTGTGTGTGTGTGTGTGTGTGTGTGTGTGTGTGTGTGTGTGTGTGTGTGTGTGTGTGTGTGTGTGTGTGTGTGTGTGTGTGTGTGTGTGTGTGTGTGTGTGTGTGTGTGTGTGTGTGTGTGTGTGTGTGTGTGTGTGTGTGTGTGTGTGTGTGTGTGTGTGTGTGTGTGTGTGTGTGTGTGTGTGTGTGTGTGTGTGTGTGTGTGTGTGTGTGTGTGTGTGTGTGTGTGTGTGTGTGTGTGTGTGTGTGTGTGTGTGTGTGTGTGTGTGTGTGTGTGTGTGTGTGTGTGTGTGTGTGTGTGTGTGTGTGTGTGTGTGTGTGTGTGTGTGTGTGTGTGTGTGTGTGTGTGTGTGTGTGTGTGTGTGTGTGTGTGTGTGTGTGTGTGTGTGTGTGTGTGTGTGTGTGTGTGTGTGTGTGTGTGTGTGTGTGTGTGTGTGTGTGTGTGTGTGTGTGTGTGTGTGTGTGTGTGTGTGTGTGTGTGTGTGTGTGTGTGTGTGTGTGTGTGTGTGTGTGTGTGTGTGTGTGTGTGTGTGTGTGTGTGTGTGTGTGTGTGTGTGTGTGTGTGTGTGTGTGTGTGTGTGTGTGTGTGTGTGTGTGTGTGTGTGTGTGTGTGTGTGTGTGTGTGTGTGTGTGTGTGTGTGTGTGTGTGTGTGTGTGTGTGTGTGTGTGTGTGTGTGTGTGTGTGTGTGTGTGTGTGTGTGTGTGTGTGTGTGTGTGTTTGTGTGTGTGTGTGTGTGTAGGTCGCATAACTCATGAACCGATACACAGAAAAACACCAAATTTTAAACTTAAGCTTTATTCCAGTGTCTAATGAACTGATTAGATTTTTGGCAGAGTCGGAACATCTGGGGGGGTACTTTATGGGTGGTCATTTTTATATTTTATGGAATATATCTGTTATTTACGTTTGGAGAATAAAATTCTTCAAATAAAAGTTACTTATAATATAATTATCTATAATTTTTGATTTATACAAAATTTTCCTAAAATGGTCCGTATTCGAGAAATTTGACAAAATGTAAAAAAAATATTTTTTTATAAAAATTGTTCAAACAAAAGTTGTTTGTAATATAATTCTCTATAATTTTTATTCTATACATAATTTCTCTAAAAATGGACCGTATTCGAGATATTTGAGAAAATGTGTAAATTTCGAATTTTGAAGAAAACTCAAAAACGGATAAAGAAAAAAACATTAAATTATAAACTTAAGGTTTATTTCGGCCTGACGTGAAATGATTAGATTTTGGACAAAGTCGGAACATCTAGGGGGGTACTTTATGGAATGCTGTTTTTATATTTTATTAAATATATCTGTTATTTATGTTTGGAGGAGAAAATTGTTCAAATAAAAGTTACTTCTAATATTATTATCTATAATTTTTGTTTTATGTCAAAATTTCCTGAAATGGTCCGTATTCGAGAAATTTGACAAAATGTGCAAAATTCTGATTTTTATGAAAATTGTTGAACTAAAAGTTGTTTGCGATATCGATCTCTATAATTTTTGTTTATACATGATTTTTCTAAAATGGACCGTAATGGAAAAGTGCTAAATTTAAATTTTTCAGTATTTTCGTTTTCAATGAATATCTATAGAAAAATGTTTCGAGGTAGATGTATGTGGACAATGTATATATTTAGTTTATCATCTAAACATTTATAGAGATGCTGCAATAGGTTGTACAAAATAACCGGAAAAAGCCTATAATAACTAGATAGGAAAGTCATGTGTTGGACACATCAGATTTTTTAAAGCTTTTTTGCACTAACAATTTAAACAAACTATTTTATTTAGCGCCAGCCGATGTCTAGTGGCAAATAATGCATTGTTTTAAGTCTACTTCCTTTTTATATGCAGTTAAAAGGGGCTGTTAGATCTTGTTTCGCTTGGTTTCAAAATTGTTAATTCCTGTTGCCACGGGCCGAAAAACTTGTCAATTCTTGAAAGGCGGCGGTTGAGTGGTTTTGTCATATTGAATTGAATTCAACTAGATTTTGCCTTAATGTTTAAATATATTATATTATTTGAATTATGTGCTTAGAAATAAAAATGATAAATTCCGCCTGCCGCCTCTTAATCTTGTCAACTATCAGTCAAATCTTGCAATGCGTTTTTGAGAAAATTCTCGTGAATCGATTTCAATGAAATTTGGTATACTTACAAGGGTCCGATGACAATGCAATATTATGAAAAATAATTTATTGATATGATATCAGAATGATAAAAAAATATTCTTTACTTTTAAGTGCATTTTATAAAAGCCTGTAACTTAATTTTTTTTATTAGTTTATTTTCATTTTCCATGATTTTGGCGCCGAATATAATATATTTAAAAGAAATTTAAGAGATAAGTAATTTTGAGAAATAATATAAACATTTATAATTTTTGCGTGAATATTGAATATATGATTCCAAGTTTTAAACTTTAAATATTAATGTACATAATATTTTAAGAGATTTTTAACTCTAAATTAAATTTGCAAAAATTGACGAATTACTAGAAACAATAAGTAATTTAAGTCTAAAAACAAACACAATGGGCAACGGTAGTCGAGATTCAGATGTTCCTGTTAGTGGTGTTAACCACCCTTTAATGAAAATGCATATAGACACAATACCAATTTTTGATGGAGACAACGGAATCTTGGCGATATTTTTAAAACATTGTGATTGTTTAATTAGCCAATATAAAAATATCAAAATAGGAACGATCCAATAAATAGTTTTTTATTAAGAGCAATAATTGGTAAATTATCTGGTAATGCATTAAGATTAGTAGGTTCTAGACCAGAAGTAAGAGTGTGGGATAGTTTAAAAAATCTTTTAAGACTTAGTTTCGGAGACCAAAGAAACCTTGATTGTTTAGTTCAAGAATTAATTATTTTAAGACCATTAAGAAATGAATCTTTTATAACTTTGGGACAACGTATTCAGCAATCCAAAAGTGCCATTGCTTTAAAATTAATTTCAATGAATTTAACTACGGAAGAAAGAACGTTTAGAATTAGAAATTATGATGAATTAGCTTTAAAAGTTTTATTCGTGGTTTAACTGGCCGTATACAAGATTTAGTACGATTAAGAAATCCTGATTGACTTGAAAAGGCAATATCTCATGTTTTAGAAGAAGAAAATTTCATATTAAGTCAAAAATAAAATGAATTTTTTTAAAATTCCAATATTAATAATAATAGTAAATCTAACCCCCGAACTGGTCACCGAAATAGTCACCAAAGTAGTAGAAATAATTATCAAAATTTTAATAATCAAAGACCAAACTCATACCAAGGTCCTAATAATAGTTTCCAAAATAATTACAATGGTTATAACAATCAGAATTTTAGAAATAATTCATACAATCAATTTCCTTCTCAACCATTTAACATACAACCCAGACAAAATTTACAACCTTAACAATATTTTACAAATTTCTACTAGTTCTAGACATCCTACACTCCAAAAATCAAATAATCGAAATTATTTCCAATCAAACAGTTACATAATATGGAAACATTTAATGATGCTCATTCTTCTGATTTTGAAACTCAATTCGAAAATCAAATTTATTATTGTGAAAATTACAATTATGATTTTGATAATTCTATTCAGAATGGTGAACATTTAAATGACCATGTAAATTTTCCAGAGGCCACGACGAATGGCAAAAAGACTTAATAAAAATTAATCACCTAGTAGAAAATAAACTACCCCATATTTATATAAATCAGTTTGGTGCAAACTTTCTGATAGACACTGGTAGTTCTCAAAGTTTATTAAACTCCGAATTAGCTAATAAGTTTTATTCTCAATTCATTGAAAACGAAAATTTTCAGATTCAAACTTCCAATAATATAAATTTTCATAATGAGGTAGTGTATATACCCATTTTTGTAGTTTTTAATGTACAAGGTACACATAAATTTTATATATTTAATTTTAATGATAAATATCAAGGACTTATAGGAATGGACTTGTTAAAAATCTTCAAGCAATAATAAATGTAGATGCCAAATTATTAATCACACCCAATACTAATATTTCTTTAGAATTTGACAATGTACTTAGAATAAATCAAAAGCCAAAATTAAATAATTATTTAATAATAATTCCTGGAAACACAGAAATGGTAGTTAAGTTACCAGTTTATCAGCAGGAAGGTATCGGATTATTTGACAAGATAACAATCTGGAGACACACGACGGAATTGTAAACATAAAAAATGTCTTTGCATTTACCACAATAAACCAATACTAAACCATCTAAAATTACAATTACAGAACCTTTTATAGTACAGGAATTAAATATTAACGAAATCAATTTTATAAAAAAAAAATACCTAAAATTTAAATATTGATCCAAATTTAGATAATGTTTTAAAAATAACCTAAATAAATTAAGTTTAGATCATTGCAATGACGAGGAAACAGAAGCAATTTCAAATTTATGTTTTGAATACAGGGATATATTTTATTCAGAATGTATTCCTTTGAACTTTCCTAATGAAGTCAAACATAAAATTAATTTAACTGACGATAAACCAATTTATTGTAAATCATATTGTTTTTCAGAAATTCACAAACAAGAAGTTTGTAAACAAATTAATAAAATGCTTGAACAAGGAATAATTCGTCCTTCCACCAGTCCCTTTAGTTCTAACATATGGGTTGTCCCAAAAAAGTTTAATAACAAGATAGGTGAACAAAATTATCGTTTAGTTATAGATTATAGGAAGTTAAATAAGAAAAGTATTAGTGATAAGTATCATATACCTAACATTACGGAAACGTTAGATAAGCTAGGTAGAGCGAATTATTTTACAACCTTAGACTTAGCGTCTGGTTATCATCAAATAGAAATTGATGCACAAGACATACCAAAGACGGCATTTACGGCTCTCGATGGCCACTACAAGTTCACTCGTATGCCGTTTGGACTTAAAAATGCTCCATCGACTTTTCAAAGAGTCATGGACAATGTCCTGAGAGGATTAAAAAATAATGTCATTTGCATTGTTATTAGATATTTTAATATTTAGTACTTCATTACAAGAACATATTTCTAGAGTTAGAGATGTATTTAATAGGTTGAGAAAAGCAAATTCAACTGGATAAATCTGAGTTTTTACAGAAAACATTTGCTTATTTGGGTCACGTAATCACAACTGAGAGAGTGAAACTAACCCCGATAAAATAAGGGCAGTTCAAAACATACCAATTTCACGGACACAAAAAGAAATAAAATCCTTTTTGGGCCTGTTAGGCTATTATCGTAGATTCATTAAAGATTTTGCCAATATTACAAAACCTATGACGATCTGTTTGAAAAAGAATGCGAAAGTAATTCACAATCAAAATTTTATTGAATGTTCTAATACTTGTAAGAAAATTTTATGTAATAGTCCGATTCTTCATTATCCTTACATTTATAAATCTTTTATACTAACCACGACGCATCAGACGGTGCCCTCGGTGCAATATTATCTCAAGGTATGGTAGGTCAGGATAAACCAGTGGCGTACGCGTCACGAACTCTTAACGAAACGGAACAGAGGTACAGCACAATAGAGAAATTGTGCAATTGTGTGGGCCTGCAAGTATTTCTGTGCATATCTCTTTCTGTGCATATTCAAACTGATCATCGCCCGTTAGTCTGGCTGTTCAATTTGAAGGAACCCAATTCAAAATTAATAAGATGGCGCCTCAAATTGGAGGAGTATGATTACAAAATAGTTTACAAAAAAGGTAAACTAAACAGTAATGCAGATGCTTTAAGTAGAATTAAATTAAATGCTCTTGAAACTGAATCTACAGATAATAGACCAGGTGATATAAATATAGAAGGTTTGGAAACTTTAAAAAATATAGCTGAAAACCCCAATAATTACATTTCTGATAAAGATTTCGAAGAAGCTGGCCCTAGTTATAAACAAAAAAATAAATCAAAAATAATCTCCAAATCAATCTGATTCTGATGAGACTTCACATTCACTTTCGAAAGAAGTCGAAAATGATGGCATTCTCATATTAGACGAAATATTTAACAATAAAAATAAACAAATCTTAGTTTTTAAACAAAATAATGAACAAATAGTTGTTAAAACCGAAAATTATAATAAACAAAAAATTATGACTTTAAAATTACCATTAGAAAATAATCGAAAACAAATAATAGATTTTAAAAATTATTTAGGTCCTAATAAAACCTACCATATAAATTTTGATGATAGAAAATTTGTACCTCAATTTAATGAAATATATACAGAAATATTAAAAAAGGATATTTTTAAATTAGTCATGTGTACACGTTTAGTAAATACTATTAAAGATATTGATGAACAAAGAATGTTAATAAAAAATTATTTGAAGCGAAATTATTATTGGATAAATATGCAAAAAACAATCACTTCATATATTAACTCTTGTGACATCTGTCAGCGAACTAAATATGCTCGAAAAAATTCCTATGTGCCATTAAATTTAACTGAAACACTCTTAAAACCATACATATAGACATTTTTCACTATAATAAAAAGATTTATGTGACAATAATTGATCCCTTTTCAAAATTTGCTAAGTCTATCCCTATTCCGGGTAAAACAGCAATAAACATTTGTGACGGTTTAACCAAATATTTGGAAGTTTGGGTATACCTAAAACAATTGTCCTAGACAGTGGTACAGAGTTTAAAAATGATACAGTTCGTGAACTCCTAAATTTACATAAAATAAAAACACATTTTACTACAGCCGGTCACCATGAGTCGAATGGAATTATTGAACACTGATCGAATATTTACGAATCCTAAAAGAGTAGTACCCTAATTATGATGATTTAATTAGTTATGAAATTCTTGGATATAATAGCTCAATACACAGTGCGACTGATTTCACACCTTTCGAGCTTGTATTCGGACATACAAATTCCAGAAATCCTGAAGAAATATTTATGTCTAAAGAATTATTTTCAAGTTATGTCCAAAATCCTAAAGATAAGCTAGAACATGTTTATAATAAAGTTAACGAATCTTTAGTAAAAGATAAAGAAAAATTAATTAGTAAACATAATGTAATGGTAACGAAAATGTAGAATTTAAGGTTAATCAAGTAGTTTATA
Source organism: Psylliodes chrysocephalus (assembly GCA_927349885.1). NCBI lineage: Eukaryota > Metazoa > Arthropoda > Insecta > Coleoptera > Chrysomelidae > Psylliodes > Psylliodes chrysocephalus. Next base: position 43,245,404 of record OV651821.1, read on the forward strand.
AGAAAAATCCATACTATAGGAATAAGAAAAATAATAAGTTTATTGGACCATTTACTATAATGAAGTTATTAGATAGAAATAAAGTAGAAATTGAAAATTAGTAATAATAAAAAAATATATTATTCATATAAAGGAGCTTAAGAAACCGTTTTCTTCTATAGAGGGACAAAATGACGCCGATATTAATGACAATGACCCTACTAATACTGTTGAAACTGATGATGAAAACTAAAAGTCAAGAGATAACAGTTACTGTTATTCTTCCTTGTGAACTTGGTTTCACACACATTATTACTAACATATCTTTTACATGACATTGACATACAATCCCTTACCTCTCAAATTACAGAGACAATAAATACTCACACGAAATATTTAACAATTCCAGGAATCTCAAAAAATCTATTCACTCATTTTCTCTGAGAAACAAATATGATTATTTAGGACTATTATTAATGAATTACTCAATACATTAGAAAATATAAATTTATTTAAAAATTCTAGTTATTGATTCAAAAACTTTAAATTCAATAATCAATAATCAATAATCAATAATCAATAATCAATAATCAATAATCAATAATCAATAATCAATAATCAATAATCAATAATCAATAATCAATAATCAATAATCAATAATCAATAATCAATAATCAATAATCAATAATCAATAATCAATAATCAATAATCAATAATCAATAATCAATAATCAATAATCAATAATCAATAATCAATAATCAATAATCAATAATCAATAATCAGAAGAACATTTCATAATATATTGGAAACTATAAATCCTATAGGTATTGATAGCTTGGCAGACGAATTTTATAAATTCTCTGTATTCTTGATAAAATGTTTATAATAATTATTAGAATTATGAATTTCAGAAAATAAATTAAAAAAATATATATACAAAACTAACGAAATTTTAAATATAGATTAAAAATTTTTGTTATTCCATAACGTTCACTAATTGTTATTTCACATGTGATAAAATAATTTGTGACATAGAAATCCCTATGATTTATCCAAAAATATGCAAATATTTTCCCCTAAACCCAATTCGTACCAAAAACAATACCATTATCATACCTGAAAAACCTTATTTGGCTCGTGACTGACAAAACACACCAATATATGGAAGATATCTACATCCCTTTTGAGAAAAACTACCTTTGGCAATAAGAAAAGTTGTAAATGAAAACCGATGTTTGCATCACCGCCCTCATCAAAGATGAAAAATTCTGTATCAATGCTCCTATTTAACACTCGTTCCAAATATTCATTAATGTTAATAATGAATAATCAATCAATTATCCATAGTTGACATCGATGAACCAAAATCATAAACCTGGCGATCTAGAAGAAATTATTCATAAAAGAAACGAAACCCAAAATTATTCAGCCTTCGACTTCTGAAGAACCCGAAGCCTTCATCTAACAAGGGAGGAATTATATGAACTCTATATGCAAGCTTGTAAGCCGGTCTTCGACCTGCTTCGTCAACACAAGCTAACTTATAAATATATGTTAAATTGTAAAATTTCTTATTTTTTATCAGAGTAAATTGTTTGTAAAGTAAAATAAAATTTTTTAAAAAGTTTTTCATTCTTTAAATTTATCTCGGTACTGTAGGTTTGACAGTATTGGATAATGACAAATATTCTAGTGTCGGCCTCATTGTGGTGAGAAAAGAGTAGTTCTTTTTAGTGGTTTCGGAAGAAGATAGAGTAGTAATGCTGCTATTTTCTGCCATTCCAGCGAAATATGCTTGGGAAGGCGGTTATATGCTGTACATAGTTTGCTGGAAATATATTTTAGTAGCCGTGATTTATTCTTATTATTACTAAAAACTGCTGTCAATTAGGAACTTCAATATTATCTTGACCTTCAAATTCTAGGCTGTTTAAAACAAAAATTTGTTTCTTTTCATTCTTTCCATATCTTTCACAGAATTGATGTTGTCGTCATATCGGTCTCCGACGAACGACGCGCGACCGAAAAAGGTAGCGGCCGGGGCGCATAAACGTTTCACAAAAAAATTCGTTTCTCAGAAACCATTACCAATAGAGAATATTTGTTTTCACCAAAAACTTTTCCATTCATATATCTATCTTAAACCGTTTAAAAATTTGTTCGTTGCTGAAATTTTTACCTCAGTTTTGGTACCGCGCCTCCTTTTAAATAATCTGATAAATTCTTTTTCCTACGACCACTTAGGAAAGTGACACATATCACACTATATAGACCTATGGAAAGTGCCCTATATCACACGCGTATGAATAAGAATTTACTTTCCACCCAAGTGAGAATATGCTACTTTCCGCAGTAGCTGTCAGAAAATGTCAAACACATAATTTCTATTTTGATCTATGTAATGTCCATATTAATACTAAAATCGATATGATTGTTAAATTATTGTAAATTAGATCCTAGATATTTATCTTTAACAATTATTTTTAAAATAATTTTAAAATAACTAAGATATATTTGCTTTTTATTCTGGTTAAACACATAAGCGATTAGATCAATCAATTACCGTAAGGCCTGTTAGCTCAGTTGGTTAGAGCATCAACTTTGCAATTTGAGACCGTCCAACGACCGCGATCGAATCCTGGCTGTGCCAGAATTTTTTTTTTATTTTTTTTTTTATTTTTTTTTTATTTGTTTAGAAATTATGAAAATTTAATAAATACGATTATTGTTGATTATTTTTTTAAATACATTTTAATTATTATAATAATCTGGTTTTACATTTTTTGATGAAATTATTTTGTGGTCGTAGGAAAAATATTGTACATCACTTGTGTGAAAAGTGATTTTCCACACTCGTAATGTAATATACTATTTATAGGTCATTCACTGAATTTACACCCATATCGGATTAAAAAACACATGCACGACTGAGCCGATCTACAGGATAATTTCGCATCAGGTAATTGAGTAAAGTAAGCGTAGTTCTCCGGTGGGTAGAGGGTGAATATATTTTAATTATTAAATACTTATACCGGGTGTTCAAATTAAAGTGTTACAGTTAAATACCGCCGAAAATATGCATTTTTAGAAAAAAAAGTTTCAGACAAAAGTTTTATAGTTTTTTGGGGGAAACATTTTGGCTAAATTCATTTTTTTATAGCTGACCATAATATGGCCATATCGAGGTGAACTTTGTTTTTTTAAATGGGAATCCCATTTTTTTCTTACATATTCTTAAAGTAAATAAAAAATAAGAAACTTTTGAGGGAAATATTTTTTTGATTGGTCTTTTACTTTTTGAGTAACAGCTACTTGAAAATGTTGCTGCGCGAAAAAAAAGTTGGCCATATTATGGTTAGCTATAAAAAACGATTTTAGCCAAAAGTTTTTCCCTACAAAACTATAAAACTTTTGTCTGAAACGTTTTTTTTTTTTATAAAAAGCGGTATATAGCTGTAACGCTTTAATTTAGAACACCTGGTATAGTATGTAATTATATTTATTAAAATTAAATTACTAAAGTAATACACGAAAAAATGAAAATATTTATAATTTTGTTTTGGACATTGTTTATGGTAATACCATTTTCCCCGAATACAATAAACGCTTTATGGTCAGGAATTGCCGGAAGTCCCCTTCTCAGGTATAAAATTGAGATTAATTGTTCTATTTTTGTACTGATGTTATAGGACTAATTGCGCTAAAATATTTATTTCAGTTTTGGATTTCGAAGAGAACGTATGTCAAATCTGAAAATGCCGAGCGCATGTTACGTGTAGATGACTTAATTTTTAATCTACATAAGTATTTTAAGGCGGAAAAAGATAACGGACGACCTCTAAAGCCAGTAGTGAGTGTGCATTAATGCGTCTGTACAGTTCTCGGTATTAGTGATTCAAAATTAAAATATGTTTTGAAAAACGTCAAAAGCGGAGAGAGCAAAAAAAAAGAAAAATACACACCTCGCAAGAAAACTGAAAACGTCGGATATATCTGGTGGGACAAAATTTCGTATTCGTGATATGGTGTATGAAATGCGTGCGAAAAAGAAACATGTCAACTTAGACACATTGCTGGTTAACTTAAGAGAAATACAAATTAGTGAATTTGGCAGAACAAGTTTTTGGAAGTTGCTTAAGGAAATAGGTTTCAAATTTAAGAAAGAAGATAATAGAAAAGCTTTATGTGAAAAAAATAATGTTGTTCACAAAAGAATAAATTTTTTAAGAGAATTGTGACGAAGTCACTAATTTTATTTAATTTTAAAAAAATGTATATTTCAATTAATTCCCGCCTGAGGACATGTAGAAGATTAGTATTTCTGTTTTCCAGGAATTACCGTTTTCAACAATTGCGAGTACCTTCGTAGATTAAAATATTCCTATATTTGCCGAAATCCGAATGGGCATTTTGTAGAGTCGATTTCGTACCAATTATCTACCTTTATTTGTCAAGGTACTAGAAGGACATATTTTTTTATTTTTAAATTGTAAACAGTCGGCTGTAGTAGTGGTATCCCCCACTCGGGCTTACCGAAAAGCATAAATTCGATCACATCTGGGAAGTAAGCTCTCTTGATTGCAGGCCGCCGTAAGCTCTTCTCTCTTGATTGCCGACAGCCGAAAACTATTCGCCCTTCTGCAGTGTCGAGTGAAATACTCTGTGAGTGCCGTGATTTCGAAAGATCATTGAATAACCCCGTTTATTTTTTAAGGTAGGAAACCGCATATTATTTTTTATTGACTTTTTATATAATTAGTTGGGACACCCGTGCGACAAATGAACAATTTTGATTTATATCCAGGATATTTCATTTCATGCCTCAGTGGGAAACCGTTGGCAATTTTTATTTGAGGCTGGACGTAGGCTAGACTCTAAGTGCTCTCACGAATATATCCAATCTTTCTTAGAAACCGCCCAGTTAACATTGAAGTGAGAGGTTCAACCCGTTTTCAATTTTTTTTTATTATTTTATTTTTTTTTTTTTGGAGGTTCGATCCGTCCCCGGGTTAAGAGTGATCTCTCCCCTGACGATGTTATCTAATTTCTCAAAAAGACGTCTAAATTAATTTTCGCGCCTCACTTCATGTAAATTTCTTTTCTTTTATTTTTTTTTATTCAGCTATATTTGAATCATTCCATTCCCCGTCCACAATTAGTTATTGAATGAAGCCAGACGACTTCTGTAAAATTAATTCACACACCGTCTCGATCGACTCTGGTCAAATCTCAAAATATTTCTTTCTACTATCGTCGCCTACGCTGTCCAAACACCGCATAAATTCCCATGATTCTCACTCAACGAAAATTGCCGCGGCCCATCGCTCGAGGATGAGATACAAGGGGGTTCCGACAACTTTGTTTCATTATATAGTAGATTTTTCTTTTCTGAACGTACATTAGGTGGGTTAATATTGCTAATAGCAAACTTTATTTTCCGTATACAGGGAGAGTCGTAACTACCTGTTTTCTTTCATTTTTTTATGAACTTCCCAGTTGGTAACCGTTTGTTAAAAAATTTAATTACTCCGTTTTAATGAATTACCGTTATTTTTTTCGTTTTACTATTTTGACCAGAATATTTAATTTAATTTCGTGATTTTGGAAAAACATACCTTCCATATACCGGGTATACATAATTTCCGATTTAAATTATAATAATTTATTTTTAATAAATTTTCCGAATATAGGGATCCATTAAGATTTAATTCGTTTTCAATTGTAGTAATTTATTTTAATAAATTTTCCGTATACAGGGAGTTTCATAATTCCCAGACCGCTTAGCCTCCTGCGCTAATGAACCATAAACATTTCCCTATATTTAAATAGTTTGCAAGCGTAATAATTTATTTTTCATAAATTTTCCGGATACAGGGATCCATCAATATTTAAATAGTTTTCAATTGTAATAATTTATTTTTCATAAATTTTCCGGATACAGGGATCCATCAATATTTAAATAGTTTTCAATTGTAATAATTTATTTTTCATAAATTTTCCGGATACGGGGATCCATCAATATTTAAATAGTTCTCGATTGTAATAATTTAATTTTATTAATTTTTCCGAATACAAGGATCCATCAATATTTAAATAGTTTTCAAGTGTATTAATTTATTTTTAATAAATTTTCTGTATACAGGGAGTTTAATAATTCCCGGACCGCTTGGCCTCCTGTGCTAGCGAACCGTAATTATTTCTCAATATTTAAATTGTTTTCAAGTGTATTAATTTATTTTTAATAAATTTTTCGTGTACAGTGAGTTTCATAATTCCCGGACCGCTTGGCCTCCTGTGCTAGCGAACCGTAAATATTATTCAATATTTAAATAGTTTTCAAGTGTAATAGTTTATTTTTAATATATTTTCCGAATATAGGGAGCCTGTAAGATTTGACTAGTTTTCAAATATAATAATTTATTTTTAGTAAATCTTCTGAATAGCGGGAACCATAATATTTAACTAGCTGCAATTGTAATAATTTACTTTTAATTATTTTTTTTTGTTCCTTCTGTACATAGGGATCCGTAATTACTTTCTTGTAATCTCGTTTAATTGTAATTATTCATTTTATTTAATTTTCTGTTTACCGCTGTGCCAGAACCGTGCACCGGCACTGATGTATTTTTTTTGTAAATATATATTTTATTACCTATTCCTGTGTTTCTCTTATTGCTGGTTATTAACCGTTCTCTTTCAGGGTACCGTAGGGTACGAGGTGTAAAGGAGATAAGTGTTTTATTTTTATTTATTCTAGTATAGTGGCTGCCTAGCAGTGACCGCCTGGAATTATTTTTACCTACACTGAGTTTACTTTAACTGCACTCTGGTGTACTACAGGGTCGCAGAGCAAACTGCGATACCAAAACTGAGCAACCCCTATTCGGGAATCACCATCATAGCGCCACACAGACTCTTTGATTGATAGTAGGTGAACCAGAAGCCTGTCACAGAATACACTCGTTTAAAAGAGAATGGAGCTTCGTTTATATATTTGGATGAAACCTGGATATTTTCCAAAGGTGGGACGAAAAGAATATGGCAAGATGAAAATATAAAATCAATAAAACATACTAATGGTGAGGGAAAGCGACACATAATCTTGCACGCAGGTGGAAAGAATGGATTTGTGGATGGTGCAGGATTAATATTTTCCTCTAAATCAAAATCAGAAGACTACCACGATAACATGAACTCGGATATGTTTATCAAATGGTTAAATGAAAAACTATTACCAAATTTAAGTAAACCGTCTGTTATAGTGTTAGATAATGCGAACTACCACACAGAACTTTTAAACAAACTGCCAAGACAGAATTGGACTGTAGCCAAAATACAAGAATGGCTACGTAACGAAAATGTTGCATTTCCACAATACGCCCTTAAATCTGAGTTGTTAACTTTAGCCAAACGGCATGAACCACCACAAATTTATATGGTAGATCAAGTCATACATAGTTATGGACATGATGTGTTACGGCTTCCACCGTACCATTGTCAGTTTAACCCCATCGAACACATTTGGGGTATATGTAAAACGTATTATGATAATCATATTGGAATTAATGGTTACAGCGACGAAGCAGTAAGGGAAATATGGAAACAAGCACTGGATATATCAACCCCAGAAATTTGGCAAAAAAGTGTTCAAAAATGTGATTAATTAATTGACAACTGGTGGACACGTGAAAACAGGATAAACGAAATTAACCCTATAATTATATCCCGTAATGATGACAGCGACGCTAGTGACACAAATTTTAGATTTATAGGTATGTCAAAAGACAATTATTTATAATAATCACTGTTTAATATAGAATTTTAAAAGTTATGTTATTTTTAATCATCGTACTTACTTAATCGCAGGGTGAAACTGTATTTGTAAATTAAAATTTTTGTTCTGAATAAACTATTATTAAACAACAAAATCATGTAACTATCTCTTTTAAGCTTTCTGAGGCAAAATTAAATACCTAAAATTTATATTTATTTTGTTTCTATAAGAACCCCTTGAAATATACAAAATAACGCAACCATGAATAAATGTTTAAAATACAACTGACCAGTCAAATCTTTTATTTATTTCTTAATCTGATATGGGTTTAAATTCAGTGAATGACCTATATATACATTTTTTTTCCACAATCCGTTAAAATCTAGAATGATACAGCTTTCCAGTGTTGCAAATATTTTGAAAAAAATATTGAATAGCGGCGTCACAATCGCGAGTTAAACACAAAAAAATTGTTTTTTTACGATAAATCAAAATAATCGAAAAATATTTTTTTATTCGTTTTTGCAATTGCTAATTTAATGGAGCCCTCCGGCTTTGCATCCGTAAACTCATTTCCAACACAGTACATATTTTTTAAAAAATATATCTTCGAGTGCACAGTACATGATCGAATTTCGGGGTGATGATTTCTGACTATAATATGGAAGTTGCAAGAGAATAGGAAGTTACGAAATAATGGTAACGCCGTCTGAATTTTGTATTTTGAGTGTGTAACAGTACAACATGCAGATGGCCTTGCCATTTTTATTGTGCTATTACTTATTATCGCGCAAACTCCATCCATCTAGGTAAGTGAATTTAATGCCTTTGTAGATTTGATTAGAGATTAAAATTAAGATGTATATTTGCTGACGAGTCCTAAGGACTAAACTGGTTCAAGAATAACGTTCTCCTTAGAAGGCAAAATCAAAGGTAGAGTGTTAAAATTAAATTTATATATCTGCTGCCTTTCCTTTGGATATAATTCAATACATGTTGCGGTATTAGCCAAAGAAGTAGTTGTTGTCCTAAATGAAACCGTCGTTCGTATTATTATTCGACACTTGCTCTGAGTATAATTACTAAATTATTTTATTTTACGTCTTCGTCACATTTGAGTTATAACTATTTTCTTATTCGCATATTTTAATACTTTCGGTAATCAGTACCGCAGCTATGCTAATTATTTCATTGTAATCTATAGATCATGAGTATCTCAAAATTTCCTTCAACTAGAATAATTCTGATTTTTTATGCAATTATATTCTGTAGGTAGTATTAATTAGTTAGGTTATGAGTTAAAACATCAGTTTATTTCTATATAGATATACAATAGTTATTGTTACAAAATTATAAAAGTGTCGCATGGCTAGCTAAAGAATTAACGTTTTCTTTCACTTCATTTTCAGATTCGTCGAAGTATTCATCATCGCCGGTATATTCTTGAACCGATTTGTTACATGTTTTCGTAAAAGCTACTTTATAATATTTATTTAGTTTAGCTAATAGTACAATAACGATTATGGGACTTCCATACGCTAGATATTCTGGTATAAAGAATGTCAATAATATAAATAATCTGAACGTATATGCATCAAAAAACCCTGCACAAAAATGATAAATATACAGTGGTAACCAAGTCAGTATCATAACGGTTGCAATGGTAAGCGAATACATTTTTTTGTTGGACGGATTCTTAACCTTAATTTTCAAACAATTACAAACCAAAACGAAGATAACAAGACAAAAATATAATATACTATTTAGTAAAATGGTTATTACATAAATCGAATAATAACATAAGATTACGTTTAAAATCCAAAATTGAAAACAAATACAATATATAAATAAAATAGAGTAGTTCAATATTTTACTAAGTATAACCCGCCTAACATTTGGATTGTAATACACTGTTATTATCCATTCTGAAGTAAGCGCTAAGCAACAAAGGAACATACCCACTATGTATACATCTTGCATTTGTCCAAATAAACAATAAACATGCCAAGAGAAGAACCTCCAAAGACCAAAAATTTCTATAGTGAATTCAAAAAACGGTAAACTAACAAATTGTAATATATTGAATATTGCGTAGTGCATCACGTATTTATTGGTTCTAGTTTCTTTCAGTTTTTTGTTTCTAGAAATAATTACTATCAAATATATGTCAATGATGATAACTCCTATGCACAGGAAGAATTTTATGATGTCCATGGTGTTTCGGAACGTCGAAGTTTGTCTCATAATACGATAATATTTATCCGATTCTGACTCTTCAATCACTTCAAAAGGATCATCAAGTACGTCCAGGCTAGTATTATCAAACATATCGAAGGGGCTGCTCGTCATTTTCTGAATTTAGTGGTCGATACCTACAGCTGCAGACTCGTGTCGACTGAAAAAAAAAAGAATAAAAGTAACATTTTTGTTTGTGAAAGGAGATAAATACGAGCCCTATATGTTCGGATCATGTACTAAAAACATATATTTAATTTAAACTGTGTTTTTTAGTCTTCTCGATTTGAAAATCAAGTCACATACTCTCTACCTAACATAAAGTCTAATCGGAAGTTTTTTTTGCCTAAACTTCATAATACAATAACAAACATTTAACAAATTTGTCGAAAAATAAATATTCGGGCGCACTTGAATTTTATGACAAAAATCGAACATTTTATGCTAATAACGGTTTCTATCCGTTTTGGCATGGAATCTACTTATGTCTTGCAATATTTTGGGGCCAAAGTATTCCAATTTATGTTAATCTTGCCTTTATTGTTGGAACTGTACGCTAAGAATAGTTAGGCAAATACTTCTTCCGCTGATGCCGCAAAGGACAAAGTCATTTAACTCCACGACCTCGATGCTACGATAATACTTTTACATAATGGTCCATTTTAGCAGTGTGGCAGAACGCACTGTCTTGTTGAACTATAAAACTTTAATTTGAAAAATTTATTTTGCTTTTGAAATTGTAACCTACCGCACCCAGGTACCTTAATAATTTATTAATTCCAATTATTAAATTCTTTTAAATTCAAAATGCTTCATTTAACGAAAAATCTCCCAGATAATTAAATCTTATTTACGACACCTAATAAATAATAGCTATAACCAAGTCCGTAATATATCCACGTCTCTCTGAGAACCAGCCCAAAGAAAACACCATAAAGCGTATTTCTGTTTACGAAGTAATTATTAAAACACTTAACTAGCTTATTTTTCTAGTTTTGATGTTAAGACCGATATCGACAATATTTCGATACACAAAGCTTTCAAGGCAAGTAATAAATAAGCCACCCCCCGCACCCACCGTATTTCTATGAGACCTAAAGACAGAGACGTCACAAAACCATTAAAACTTTATTATAAAAAGCCAGACCCAAATGAGCTCGGATAGATTCATTTTCAATTATTTTATGGGCAAACATTCATTTATTATTTGTATCCAGTTATATTTCAAGTTCAGTAATCAGTACCTTTCCTAAAACGCTCTTCCTAAACGACGTCTATCCTACAATATCTCCTATCCCAGAAGGTGTCACCGTCTCGACGCCCAACGTCCTGCCGTCCTACTCCCTACGTCTCGAACGCTGTCACATTCCTCATCATCTAAGTATTTCCTACCGTACACTCATTTCGACGCTCAACGTCCCACGCCTTATTTCCGACGCTTGCCGTCCATAAATATTTCTTTCATATCACGTCCCGCACCACCTACAATTCTACCGTATATCTGTCCCAATACAGTACCGTATTAAATACCTTCCTTTCCACCACGACGCTAGACGTCTCGACGCGAGGCGGCGCCCAACGCCGCGACGTACCGAAATCGACGCCTTCCACGACGCTAGATGAAATTAGTAACATTTCGAAGAGTCAAATAACGAATTATAAAATAAAGAGGGGGCTGGGGAGTGGCCGTTAAGTGGTGCCGTGACCAGGATGTAAAGTCATTTAAATTGGTGCAAGGTAAATAAAGCTTACAAAACAAAAAAATATTTAAACAAATTAATTTAGCAACATTTTAACAACCAGGATGTAAAGACATTTAAATTGGTGCAAGATAAATAAAACCTACAAACAAAACTATTTAAACTAATTAATTTAGCAAAATTTTAACAACCAGGATGCAAAGTCATATAAATTGGTGCAAGGTACATTAAACCAACAATAGAAATTAATTAAACAAATCAATTCAACAAAAATTTTAACAAATACAGAATGCAAAGTAAAATTAAATTTGGTGCAAAAATGTCAGTAAAAAAAATAATAATAAAAAAAATAAAATTCAACTTTATATATTTTGAACTGATACTCTTCCCGTTTTCTTTTTACATAAAAACGAATCAACCATCATCAATGAGGGATCCTAACATTTGGAAGTGGCAACTAGACCCAACAGCAGCCGGAACCAACTTCAACCCTTGCGACAGGAACTTCAACCCTTGCGACAGGCACTTCAACCCTTGTGACAAGAACTTCAACCCTTGCAAAAGGAACTTGCGCACAACTTCTAGTGGATATCAAGACAGCCATGAACGAACTTCAACCCAAATTAAAAGAATACTTCAGCATCTATTCAACAGAGGACCAAACTGCAGGCTACTAGATAGAACCAACTCCAACTCCTAACACAGGGACAACCACCCAATCCATAGGAGATATTAAGACATCCAAGGGTGAACCCCAAGCCAAATAAAAATTCCTTAGATGATCTGCAACTAATACACGTCCAAATACAGAAAGTATTGGCACTAAATGAACAATCAATGAGACAAATTAAAGCTTCATTTTCGCTACGACATTGTAACAACATGGGATCACTCATAAGTACAGAACCTAAAAGTGATCGACCAATATGCGTACTTCAGAAAAATTCAAACAAGCTAGAGCAGTGCCTATCAATGCAGTACATAAAAGACAATTCAATCCTTTCAAAGCCCAAAAGGAATTAGCTAATAAGAATCGTCGAACCACTATCTCGTATAACCAGTAGAAAAAGCGATAAAGAACAAAACCAAATAAACCAATGAGCCAACTCTCTGAGATTTCCATAAAGCTTAGAAATATTATGAACATATCTCATGATTGACGCCGAAAAATAATATATTTCCAAAGATCTGTATAAGAAAATGACGATCGAAGAACCAAAGGTAAAGTTGCATTCCACCTGACTTTATAGTTATGAGTCAACCTATTTATGAAGAAATATTTGTCAAAAAAGAAACAAACAAATTATCGTTAAAATTGTTTGTTAGCAAAGTTATTTACGACGTGTCTGGCAATCCTAATCCAACCCTGTAGTAAAAGATATAAGGGTCACAGAGGAAAAGTATAGCACCACCTGTTTTTCAAAAAGGTCGATAACCGTATAAATCACAAGAACTCTTCACATACAAATTTTATTGAAGGATATTCCATTGTAAAAGTCAAAGATAACAAAAAATTTACAAATTCACAAAAGCCACTTGACATGTGTTTAACAACTTTACTTCCGAAAAGATAGAAAAAGGCAATTTAGATCAATTGCAGAGAAAAGATCTCTATGGGCTCTTGTCACAATTTAGCCACTTGTGGTCTCCGATAAACCAGAGAAACTTACCTACTCAAGTTTATAAAAACGAAATTAAGATAACAAACGATGTACCGTTTGTCAAGAAGAGATATCCAGCCAAATATTATTTACGTCTTACTACCGACAAGAAGTTAGAAAAATATATTAGTCTTGGGGGTGAACCCAAAAATGAAAAACACAATTCCTTATATAAATCCTGACTGTTAAGAGATTTGGAAATAGTACACAACACAGAAGAGTTTCGAGATGAGAAGTGGTTAAATTCTACAATTTCACCAGTAAAAACATCAACAAATTAATATTTTACATCTACTAAATAAATAAACAATTCTCAAATAGTTCGACTGCTTTTTACCCTAATATAATGTGAAGTCATAAAACTATAAATAGCATTTTTCTCAGAATACCGAACGTCAAACACCTGTGTTTTCAGGTGCACAGCTGTGCATTGGAACAAATGAGTGTCCGGCGCATAGTAACGAACCACAAATGACGTATTTCATTATGTCATGATGTTTTCATTGGTTGAAACCGAATAGGTGCGTCAACTATGCCCCGGACACTCATTTCGGTCCAACAGTATATATTAGGGTGAGCTCGACGCGAACGGAGTAGTTGTCCTATTGCCACCAACGGGTTCAGTTGTCTTTTTGCCATCATCGCTCACAGTTGTCTTTGCCAGGTGCTTTCTGCCGACGGCACGTTACTTTCTACATTTTTACAAGCGTTTAATGCATTTTATTTTCTGGTGAAAGTTATATCTTCTACAATTATTATGGCATAAGAAATTCTACAAACAAATGTTTTCAAGTTGGTAACTAAAAAATCACCTGTATTAGTTAATCAAATTGTGATGAACTAAAATTATAAATATTTAAAACTGTTTAGTGAAGATAAGAAAATTATTATATCTAAATGGAATCAACCACTATGTATTTACTTCAGTGAAAATAGTATATTAAAAACACTTCTTTTTCTACTACCTATGACTCGTTAGTTATTTCTACAAAAGAACCCAATTCTTCTAACACCAGCGACATATGCTACAGAACATTTTTACCAAAGAAATATTCGGAAGTAACACCGGTATTTTTTCAAGAAGAACACGCAACATCTTATGATGGTGGGTGAGGTTTTCCGGGTTTCCCTTACCTGTAAGTCGAATGGCACCATCAAACACCGCAAAGACGCCCCGGAGCGCAAAGTCAAAAAAAATATAATAATAATCATCATAATAATATACAAGGGTAAAATGTTTTGACACAGCAATGAAAGTACAGACCTTGGTAAGCGTTTAAGATGTTAACTACTAAACATTTTCAATGTTATTACGCAATTAACATCTAGGGGGTGTGTGTAACCTACCGCACCCAGGTACCTTAATAATTTATTAATTCCAATTATTAAATACAATATTACATTATTTTAAATTCAAAATGCTTCATTTAAGGAAAAATCTCCCAGATAATTAAATCTTATTTACGACACCTAATAAATAATAGCTATAACCACGTCCGTAATATATCCACGTCTCTCTGAGAATCAGCCCAAAGAAAACACCATAAAGCGTATTTCTGTTTACGAAGTAATTATTAAAACACTTAACTAGCTTATTTTTCTAGTTTCGATGTTAAGACCGATATCGACAATATTTCGATACACAAAGCTTTTAAGGCAAGTAATAAGCCACCCCCTGCACCCACCGTATTTCTATGAGACCTAACGACAGAGACGTCACAAAGTCATTAAAACTTTATTATAAAAAGCCAGACCCAAATGAGCTCGGATAGATTCATTTTCAATTATTTGATGGGCAAACATTCATTTATTATTTGTATCCAGTTATATTTCAAGTTCAGTAATCAGTACCTTTCCTAAGACGCTCTTCCTAAACTACGTCTATCCTACAATATCTCCTATCCCAGAAGGTGTCACCGTCTCGACGCCCAACGTCCTGCCGTCCTACTCCCTACGTCTCGAACGCTGTCACATTCCTCGTCATCTAAGTATTTCCTACTGTACACTCATTTCGACGCTCAACGTCCCACGCCTTATTTCCGACGCTTGCCGTCCATAAATATTTCCTTTATATCACGTCCCGCACCACCTACAATTCTACCGTATATCTGTCCCAATACAGTACCGTATTAAATACCTTCCTTTCCACCACGACGCTAGACGTCTCGACGCGAGGCGGCGCCCAACGCCGCGACGTACCGAAATCGACGCCTTCCACGACGCTAGATGAAATTAGTACATAATCTAATGTCTGTATTTTCAGTGGTGGGTCAAAAGATTTACGTATCTTTCTTTGAGATACCACCCCGGTTTCGTTTAAGGGCAGGCTTGACATTTGCTGTAAAATATTATCAATAAACCACATGGCCTTCAGGTCATACACCCCGAAAGACAGAATAGACATCTGTTTTTCGATGGGTGAAATTTTGAGTATTTAAGAGAAATTATAAAAATCAATATAAAGAAATATACAGGGTTGAATTAAGTTACTTCAATAGAAATTATAATAATCAATATTAAAATACATACAGGGTTGTATTAGGTCATATCAATAGAAATTATAAAAATCAATATTTTGGAAATATACAGGGTTGTGCTATCCTGGATAAATTGTACAAACCAAGATGGTAAAATTTAATAGTAAGTTAACCAACTGGCGAATACGCTGTTCGTTAGCTCAAGAGGGGACACCTATACGCTAAGCAACCCGTTCTACAAGGTTTGAAACAAAGTTTATGTGAAATCAACATAGTAAGGTAATCAACTGGCGAATTGGCGCTGTTTGTTACTTTCGTTGGTCATCACCTCTATACTCATCGTAATATTTACCTAAGAGGGTGCAACCTGTATATATCTACAATAGAATCAAATCAACAACAACTAAATAGTTAATCAACTGGCGAATTGGCGCTGTTCGTTAAATTCATTGGTCATCAGCCTAAATAAGAATATAAACATCAACACAATAGTTAATCAACTGGCGAATTGGCGCTGTTCGTTAAATCCGTTGGTCAGCAACCTAAGTCAAAATATAACAACAACACTATAGTTAATCAACTGGCGAATTGACGCTGTTTGTTAACGCTGTTGGTCATCAACCTAAATAAAATATATATTGATAGCAAATGAATATGGTCTGCGTTTGAACGGGATTCAAGTGAGATCTCAGTAAATAGTAACAATTGTAATATACTTTGCTAATTATTGCATCACATTTAAAGTATGACAAATATAAAAGAGTTTAAATATGAATTTGTATATTTTATTTATAAATTGGCACCAAACTTTGCATCGAATTCTGGTTTACCTTAATTAAAATTATCACAACGTGGGTATACAAATTATCAATAAATTAACTAGACGATCATTTCTACTACTAGAGGAAAAAGGCCAAATACAGTAAGTAAAGAATTTAAAGTAAAGTAAAACTTGTGAGGTAAATAATAACATTCAAAGAGTAAAACACAAGAACCTATTTAAAGAGAAAAGGGGGTCTGGGGGGTGGCCGTCACAAAATCAAGCTTCCTGATAAAATATGTTGGTATTTGTTTACGTTTACAATACTATCAATGAACTCATATTTTCCAACCCATTTTCTATTTTTAAACATCCTCATATCATGACCCCCTGGGTTAATTTTATGGTACATTTTAGGCAATCTTGATGAAAGGTTCAGATTTCTTACGAATTAATGATTCGCTTTTTTACACGAATAATTCAAATTTTGACATTGCTTTACATTTGCGGTAAATTTCGGATTGGGCCAAATCCAAAATATCTTGGACAACAGAAAGGCAGAGTAAAGTTATTTTCAGCGACGAAACAAAATTTGATGTATGAATAGGTGATTTTTAAAAAAAGATGATTCTAAAATATCTGAAATTTCGAGTTATAATATGGGAATGTATGAGTAGTAAATGATTTGGCAAATACAAGTTCATTACTGGGCGTGCAAAAATTATTTTCAATATTTCGTAGGGATAATTTTGAGATTTGTTTGGGGATTTCCAAGTAATTTATTTAAATGAAACTATTTCACCGCTGAATTTTGCGAGACTTTAGTAGATTTCATGCTATAATACAGAGGCAATTATTGATGCAACATGTAATGTTGCTTTCTGTTGGTTGTTCAAATCGTCTTGCGAGCCAGTTTTAACTAGTTCGGCCTTGATCTTTATTTACCCTATCGTCGGTTCGTTGCAGAGGATATCTGTCTTTCTGGGTAACGTTGTTTAACTGAAGCTAGTCCACACAGAACCTAATAGTTTCATTTTTGTGGACCAATACTACCGGAGAAACCCATGGGCCGGTAGAAGGTTTAATCACTCTGTCTTTCCACATTTCTCAAACAATCCTTTCAGCTTTCTTTCCCTTGGTCTTTGGTAATCTTTGAGTTGATTGATTAATCGGCCTGGCGTCACCACTGTCAATTTTATGTCTTATAACAGAAATTATTCCTGTTGTTTCTCTCTTTGGTAGAAATTTCTATATTGTTCTCTTCTATAACTGTTTCAGAGATTGACCAGCAAGTGCAACCATTTCCTCGAATATGAATCATAGAATGTAGGTCCCTTTTTTGGTGATAATTAACATGTATGAGACGTAATGGAACTTCTTTAGCAGCCGTGAGCAACCCCTTTCCGATCAGAATTCCTCATCCAACCTCTTCATCGTGATTTCAAGCTTCCATCATGACAAGTATTCCTTCTTCCATAGTTTCTTGAAGCCGTGCTACTATAAAGGGTCTATTTCTACCAGGAACCACCGTATCTTTCTGGAATGGTACTGTTTCCATATGGATGTAGGAATACCTCTTAGGCACCAGCTTTATTCACTCTATTCTTAAAATCCAACTGAGTTCATTAGGTAACTTTATTCGATCCTAGTACAATATCTTCTTCGATATCAGCAATATTAACAGTGTGAGTAAATTTTTCTGTACCAATTTCTAATTGAACCTGGATTTTTCCATGGATATTAGCACTTTTACCTCTTGCGGTTATTTATAGTTGTTGGTCGTATAATGGTCTTGGTTGCTCCAGTATCTACTAACAGTGTATACTTGTCTACCATTTACTTTACCGTCTGACACTATCAGTATAAGATCTTTGGAACGGTCCGGGTCAAAGCTGCCCCCTCTAGGCCAACTTGCTCCAGTTGTCCTGCGGCAGGTTGAACAAACTATGTATATGTCCCAGTTCACCGCAATTGCAGCACATAATGGTCTTCGTTTTCATGTTCTTGTCAGTAAGGCTCTTCATATTGTTAACCAATTGACCGAGTTTATCTTTCTTTTCTTCCTTTTTCACAGTCCTCACTTTATTCTATCTAGCCGAAGCCTGCGTAGCTACCTCATACTCTAGAGCAGCAGACAAAATATCGACCAATATTTTGTGGCGGACTAAACGGAGTGTTTTTTGCATTTTATGGTCACGGAGTCCATCAAAAAATGTTTAGACAGCTAGGCATTCCATCAAATTTTCTAGAGCTGATGGATAAGCAAAGTGTACCAACCTGGCAATATCTACTTAGTATTCTTGATTTGTCTAGTATCGTTTTTGTTTTCGATTCTTTGGCTGTGACTGATACAAATGCTCCAAGTGTTTGTAGCCATATAGCATATTTAGTCTCTTTAAATCGTTCAAAGTCATGGATCTCTTCCACAGGTATAGTCTGAAAAATATCTAATGCGTCTCCTCGAAGAGCGATTTACTGTCTTTTCTCTATCAGACCATTCGTTCGCTCTGTCAGCTGTTACGAACTGTTTACAGTAGTTGATCCATGACAACTTCCTGTCGAAACTTGGGGCTTTAACACTCTCTAGAATTCCTTCCAATTTCAGTTTTGACTCCACCTCATAGCACTTTATTTCACCGTCCTTGGCCTGTTATGTTTTCGCTATTTCTTCTATCTTCATTTCCTTCTCTTTTATTTTCTCTTCAACAGAGAAAAAAATTCGTTTTTCATAGAAGAGATTTTGTTTTTAAAATTGAAAGAAATTTCAGTTTTTTAAAAGACATATAAGAAGAAAGTTTAGTATCTAAGAAGTAAATAATGGAAGAAATTTTAGTTTCCATTTAAGAAACATCAGACGAAACTTTATATTCTAAGGAAGACATTTTATTATCTTAGGAAGAAATATAAGAAGAAAGTCTATTTTTTAAAGAAGAGATCTTACTTTCCAGATCGGAATAAATTGGAGAAGTTATAGAAGATACATCACCAGAAAATAGATTCGTTTCCGGATATAAACTTTCACTTTCCTTTGCTTCTTTAAGCTGTTCTGCCAACTCTGTTTTCTTTTCTGCCATCCCCAGTCCAGTTTAATTTTCTAATTTTTAAAGCAACTCAACCACTTTCAAATCACACAGTTTTTTAGTCATTTTTAATCACTACTTATTTACAATATCTCAACTTCTGACACCAGTGTGACGATTGTTTATTTTAAACATTTTAATTATTTTAATTTATGTTAACCAATTACACCAGTATGTCTAATTTATTTGTAATCAAAACTACACTAATTTATACTTACTTCAACAATTTATCTTTATTCGACAATATTTATTCATAGACTAAGTAAAGCCAAAAGAATTTACTTATATACAAAAAAATAACGGCCTAGCAAAATCCAGTCCTGTCTCAAAGAATCTAGATGCAAGTCTAGACGTTCTCAAAATATTTTCTGTACGTGCGTAAAAGAACCTTCCAGTAACTTCTCGAGTCCCGAGGCCATTGGCAGTGGAACACGATAAGGTAAACAAAGATCTGGATCGGACTGGTTGAAAATGGCTCGCGCGACAAAATATTAACTACATATTTTAAAATGTTCAAGAAAGTGTGCCAAAAAACACGGTAAAATTGTCCTTCAAAGTTCTGTTTAAATTATTAAATAATCCTTCCAAATACAGGTGAGATTTTTTAAAATATTTTGTTGTTTCTTACAAATTATGCAAAATTTCACAAAAATGTCTCATCTATTGTGGTATTATCCTTGACAATTAACGTATATCTGTTTAATATTAATTTCATGATTAGGTATTAATTAAGCGTTTTCTAATAGTAAGATAAGAACATTGAAAAATAAAAATTGAAATTTTCTTACCTAGCACTTTTGGTCACTAAAGAGTAATTAGATTTCTTTTCACTGTTTATTTAATTTTATTTATTCCTTCAGGTACCAGCTATCCGTCAATATAAATAGCAATGGATAAAAATTATGAAAATTAGTATTGTATTTATTAAAATTTAAAATAGGTATAAATTGATTTAACTTCTTGTCAGCTTTTAAAAATACTAACTCTTTTAGTATACTTAAGTATTTGCCATTTTTGAATTATACACTTCGCCTGTTATCCCCATTGTTACTAACCGATACTGCCTGATTCAATATCACTTTACTGTTCAAAATTATTTCTTAATTCTTGGAGACGGAGCACCAACAAGCATTTGGCATCAAAAACCGGTCAAAATTATTTAAAAATTTTTTTATGGAGATAAATAAAAATGCTTGTGTGTATACGTTTATCAAATTATTATATATTAACATTGAAATCAGGTTCAGAAAATAACTAGTAGGAACAAATTAAAAAAACTAGTCAGATGCATCGGAATCATTCATTGCTCTATCTTGTTCTATTTTGTCTTGAACTTCCGGTCCTTTTGCCTCGAGGAGTTCTAAAGTTTCAGATGAAAAGGGCTGGCTTTTTCTCTGTTGTCGTTTTCGCTTGCAACTAAGGAAAGGATCGGAAGTCAGAAGAAGCCTATTTAAAACATCTTTGTTGAACTGAATCCTTGAAAATTTTCGTGCGAAATTTAGTCGGTATGAGCGAAGATGTTTGTTGCGGGCCTCTGCAGCTTCTTCAGATAGCTGGCCAATTGGTAGAATAGCGTGTTTTACAACTATTGCGCCATGCACAAGGATTTTGTGCAGAGTTGGTGTCATTTGATGCCACCCGTACAGCTCCACGTACATATTTGCAGTCTGTTTGGTATATTCCGCGAACTTTGTTGGGTTGATTTTGTGGCCCGATGATAAGTCTTCTAGGATAACCTTAAGTCTTTGTATAAAAACTTTCTAAATGCCTGTAATTTCAGCGGCTAGGTCCGGGTCACTAAAAAACCTTCGTGAAGTGTTGCTCGAATGGGAGTTTCCAAAACCTGCTTTTGGCATATCTATTATTAAGCCAGTCCTTTTTCTGTATTCCTTTTGGATTCGTTCTTTAACCGCCTTTTAATCTTCAGGTGTTTTTGGCCTGCCATTTTTTTAGAGTGAGTTTGTATGCAAGATGTATTATGGTCTCGAAGAAACGGATCCTGGCGTGAAGAATTGACAAGCCAAATCTTAACGACTGGGATTCCTCCACACCCGGATTTTCATAATCATTAAAGCTTTTAGAAGTTTTTCCACATATGTAACATCTCATGGTGCTCATTGCCGAATTGTACACCTTACCATCGACCATTGTCAGAAGCAATGTATGCCATACATAACTCACTCCCTTTAAATTTGGTATTATGGTACTGCGTAATTGCTTAGCTTGGTCCTCTATATATTTTATTTCCTTCTTTGTGATGTCGACAGTTTCATGCAGAAATCGAATGCGAATCGGTCGACAGAAACGCGTGAATGATGGCGTGGGGTTTTGTCACAAAATTTTCTTTACGTCATCAGTGTGAGACTGCAGTTTTAATGGGACCAAGAAACTTTGGAAAATACTTGAGTCATCACAAGAAGCTTCTGAAAACTTTTGTTGATACTGGGTTTGATGTAAACCGTTACAACCACATTTTGTTATAAGTTCCAGATTTTCCAATTCTGCCTCAGTGCAATTTTCAAGAACTTCCTCAAGGTAAAGGCAGAGTCTTGAAACGGTGTGGTCGAGTAAGAAGACAAACTTCTGCAGAAGTCTCCGTAACTCGCATTGCCTCTTGTTTCGGATAGCAATCCTTCTTTGCTTCTCTAATAAGGGTGTAACAAGGGTAAATACTCTTACTCGAATCGTGTAGTAGCTCCCACTGTTTCCATGTAAAGTCGCCTTCGACGAATAAGGATAATGCTTCTTTAGGTGTGTATTTCTTTGCAGTTTTCGATTGTTGAGCATCAATGGCTTTTCTGAACTTTTTGGCTGTTGTCGGTAAAGCAATTACATCTTTTATAATTTTAGATGCCGCGGCGTTTCCTGAAGTACGTTGACTAACACTAGCTGCGTAAGTTAGTTCATCGACAGGTACCTGTTCCCGGAGTTCTTCAGTTTTTCGCCGCTTACTACGATCAGACAATTCTCGAAATTCCTTGCTTGGCCTTCCCGCCTTTACACGTGATGTCCAGGTATGTATTGAAACTGAACTATTAAGCCATTCTTCGTTTTTTGTGAAAAACCTTTCTTCAATATAGTTGAACAATGTCCACTTTTTTTTAAAATCTGATTTGAAATGTCTTAAATCACGACTCAACGTTTGTAACTCGTTTTGGGGATATTTCGTCCGTTCACGGAGTTTATGTTCTATAAATAACACTTTGTCATCTAATCTTCTTGCCGTGAATTCTTTGAACATCATATATAATGATCTCAGAGGCATATCAATAATATTAATTATCAGATCTAAAAAGAAACAAGGAAAAATAAAAACGTTGTAAAATTATATGATAAAAACATCGGCTTTAAACTGGTTTCTAACCAAATGGTGGAAAGATGTGGAAAATATTTTTCCTCAGATAACATTTCGAAACCCTATCGTTAACTGTAAAAATAGAATTGCGGATCGATTACCTCCGCCACGCAAACAAAAACACCTGTATATAGAAAGATCTTTGAAAATGTCTAGCTTTTTCGTGCGTTTTACTGCCAGGTAAAGATAACAAAAAAAAAACAAAATATAAAATCATAAAAAAGCAATACTTAAATAAAGTACATACCTTCTTCAGTGTTCATAACAAAAACTTTTCAAAATTTACTTTGAACTACGGAAAACACCAACCGAGATGTCATATAAAATGAAGCATTCCGAGAACAAAAAAGTGTGTATTGCACAGCAAATTCCGACTAGCTGCGCAGCAAAGTGGCGGAGTCAGGCGTACACTTTTGAACCGAGTTGTGATAGTACGGATACTAGGTGAAAATAAAATGCAATTTGGGTGATATTGAGCTAGGTTTGTATTTCCTACTTTTGACCGGTTTTTGAAGCCAAATGCTCGTAAGTGCGGAGGTGAGTGGCTCGATCGTTAAAGTCTGGATCCAAGAGTTATCCCACGTTGGCTGGAATATTTTAATTTAATTTACTTATTTAAAAATGATTTTGATGCCTAGGTAGAATTCTCCACTCCATTCACTATTGGGTTCTAAATTAACAATGCTAAAGTGGCGCAAGGAAGTAGTAACAACGCCTACATATTTTTTTGTTAGTTTGCATTGCACCTAGATATATATTAGCCAACCAGCAATTTGTCTTTATATTATAAACTTAACTAAACTTAATAGGATTAAAACTAAGAGTTCACCCAATGATATCTTCTTCTTTCTGTTCTGATAACTATACAAAGCACTCGCGCACTTTGCTCTGCTTTTACACACTTTCACATCACTAATTCGAATGGTTTGGTCCTTCTGAGCCTTCTCTTTAGGTATCGGTTGTCCAGGAACTGTAGAACTTCAATGTTTTTTTTTTTTTCATGTTTTTTTGCAATGGTTTTCCTCTCTTCTTCGACTGTAGGCATTCTTAGATCTCTATGTAAGTCCGAGTTCCTAACATACCAAGGAGCGTTAACTACTGCCCTTAACATTTTGTTCTGGAAACGTTGTATTGTATTTATGTGGCACACCCCCAGAAATGTATGCCGGAAGTCCATACTGGCTTCAGTACTTGTTTTATATATTAAAAGTCTATTTTCGATTGAGAGTTTTGATTTTCTATTCGTCAACCAGTATAATTTTCTATATTTAATACCCAACTCTTCCCGTTTTTTCTTTATGTGTTTTTCCACTTTAATTTAATAGAACCGGAGGACTGAGCGTCTTCGACTCTTCAAATTTTGAGAAGATTTCAATAGTAAATTTTTGCAAATTAAAAGTTTAAGAAGTTTGAAAAAATGTATATAATTTTATAATGTCATTAAATATATTATAATTTTCATCTAAATAGTGTTCAGCAAATTCTTCTTGACCGAGTTCATCTATTTGGGGCTGTAGATCTAGCATCTGTTTCAATACTATATTACGAGTTCACGGAGCCTTTTCACTAAGTGAGATTTCGTTCATCTAAATTTTCGACATAATTCTATATCTCGGGAACCACAAAAATAGGTACCATGATTTTGGTGTCATTTTTCTTCTCTAAGTGTCCCGAGCTTATATCTGAATTTGATAAGGTTTTGGCTTTCTTTATACCGAGATCGCGGCACGGACAGACAGACATTGGCACTTTAATATAGTGGGATCTAGGTTCATTCCTAAGTATTTCGCAATTAGAATATGGTATTCTAGTATTATTTAATGTCACTGGTAAGTATTCTACTGATCTTTTATTAGTGAAGTTAACCTGAACTGATTTAGTTTCGTTGAGCTTAATGCGCCACCTTTTTGTCCACTCATAAATTTTATTAGTTGCATGTTGAAGTTTTCTGGTCGATTCTTCTATGGTTTTACCGATGGCAAGTATGGCCATGTCGTCGACAAATGTGGCTACTTTCACATTTTGCGTTTGTGGTATGTCGGAGGTACACAATAGGTAAAGAACTGGTCCCAGAACACTTCCTTGAGGTACCCCTGCTTTAGTTTCTTTAAGCTTGGAATATTATTTTTCTTGTTTTACTCGGAAGATTCTATCAGTCAATTAAGATTTTAAGATGTCACAATATTGCCTATTTATTTATTTTATATTCAACGCCCTCTAACCATACTTTATCGAAAGCCTGAGCTACATCTAGAAAGAGTGAGGTGAAGATCTTCTTTTCTTCCAGTGTTTTTTCTATTTCATTCGTTATTCTGTGGACTTGATCAATAGTGGAATGCTCGTTCCTAAATCCAAATTGGTGGTCAGGTATTATATTTTTACTGTCTATCAGTGGTTTCAATCTTTTTAGTAAAAGTGGTGGTTTTCCAGGTTTGGGTATCATTATAATTTCAGAGACTTTCCAGATGCTAGGTACATGCTCCAGTCGAAATACAGTGTTTATTATATTAGTAAGTTTGATCTTGTAATCAGATCATACCCGGGAGCTTTCTTAGAATTGACATTTTCTTTGATTTCCTTAGCTACTATGTTTTTGTTCTCTTGTTTTAATAAATCAAGTCTTCGTTCTTTATTCGGTTGAAATTTTGTTTTCGAGATGATCTGCAAAGATGTCAACTTTTTGTTTATTTGATCTTGCCCAGTTTCCGTTGTCTTCTTTTTTTGGTGGCATATTAGCCGTTTAAGTTTCCTAGTCTCTTTCCACAGAGAGTAATCAGTATTTTTATCGTTCGTCAATTTTCTGAGATATGTGTCTATTGATTCATTTTTAATAGTGATTATTTCTGGTTTTAGTTGTTGTGTTAGTCTGTTGAGAACTACTTTATCTTCAGGGAATCTGGTGATTTGCCATTTTTTTCTTGACTTTCTCTTCTTATTTATTAGTTCTTTTATTTCTCTAGGGTATGAATTGCCTACATTTTTTCTTGTAATTTCTGGTGTATTGTTCCATGATGATGGCTGTATGTCAATGACAAATTTTTTCAGCTCGTACTCAAGTTGTTCTTTTGTTCTTATTAGTGCACTTAGTTCGATTCTATTACATAATTCAGTTTTAAAACTTACCTTTTTATTACAAAATGTGGGTCAAATTTCTTTTTGCATTATATTTTTGCTTAGTATCATTATCACTGGGGAATGATCTGAGTCGAAGTCAAAGTTTTCTTCTACACAGAGAGTCTAAGTATGTATTTTAAATTCAGTATGACTAATTCTTAATTGAAGTTAAATATTTTTTATTTGAATCCCGTCATTCTTAAATAATTAACATTGCCTTGTTCAATTTTTAAATCAAAAGCTATAAATAAGTACGAGCGTTATTAATTTCAAAACCAATCAACGATGTTTTAGCATACGTACTTAAAAATTTCTTAAATAAAGATTTTGGCATGCTTGGCTCAAAACCAAGCCCGAAAATATTTATTTTTTGCTTAAAATGTTTCCGGGTATTTTTCTAGTGATGTAGAAGTCCAGTAAGTCAGATATTTTATTTATGTCGGTTGGCCAATAGGTTGGTTTTCCTGGTGACGGGTAGTCACACACAATTTCACTTGCAGCTGCATGCAATTTCCTACCTTTGGTGGTTGTTAATCTCGAGCCCCAGATGATATTTTTGGCATTAAAATCACCCCCCAACATAAAATTTTATCTCATTTGTCGTAACAGTTCTCTACATTGAACTCATTAAATATATCAAACTGAGACTGGCTAATTAGGTAAATACCACTAAGACCATTAAACGAAAAAAATGTATATGTCTTTTTCTATTTGTTCTAATGTCTAAGATATAATATTTCAGTTTTTTCCAATGCTGCTAAAACCCTCTAAATTATTCAGATTGATAAAAATTTCGCTTTTAATTTAAGAACCGCTTGTTTATCTTTTATTTGTAACATAATAACATTCACTTTTTGTTTTTATTACGAATCAGTTGAATTTAGTATGCGGATAGATTAATTCGTATCCCTTCGACCATGCGTTATGTATTTTCGCAGAAAAAGAAGCATGCGGATATTTTTCGATTCCGTAAAAATACGGTTTATTACATTTCATTAGAAAATACCAAAATTCCGTATGCGAAAGTCACTCGTATGAGTTAGAAAATAGCAGCCCGTTATCAGCGAATTTCCATGTTTCTTTAGGTTCCTATATTTTACACTGTTTAGGCATCCTTCTATATTGCCAGTATGAAAAACCATTGATTCCTTGGATTTCCGAGTTGGTAAGTGTAAATATCTTTTATCGTCTATTCATAACAATACCGGTGTGAAGTTAGCAGTAACTTTTAGCAGTAAAAATAACCGAAAACACCCGATCGGAAAAACAGTGGCGTCCGGCGTACAACTATTGTAATAATCTTGTCAATATGTATTTTACACATTAATAGCGACAAATAATTAATATACGGTTGAAAATAATCCTTAAAATTAATAAAAATATTTATCCTATGAAGGAAATCAGATCGCAAAAAATCTTATCTTCAAAATAAATATTAATCCTATGAAATCGACCAGATTTCAACTTGGTTTTACATTTTTAAAATCATAAATACACTTACTAAAATACGCTACAAGAGACAATCCCTTCGGACCCGTCAAACAGGGTGAAATTAACTCTTAAACTTTAAAATAAATAAGTACTTAATGAAGACGATTAAATCCCAACTTGATTTTAAATTTAAAAAATCATAAATACACTAACCAAAGTACACTGTGAGCGAAAATCTCTTCCGACCCGTCAGACAGGGTGAAATTAACCCTTTAACATTAAAATAAATAATTACCCTATGAAGACGATTCAACCCCAACTTGATTTTAAATTCAAAAAATCAATAATATACTCAGAAAATTACACTGTAAGGATAAATCCCTTCCGACCCGTCAAACAGGGTGAAATTAACCCTTAAACTACAAAATAAATAATTACCTAATGTAGACGATCAGATCCCAACTTGGTTTTACATTAACAAAAGCATAAATACACTTATCAAAGTACACTGTTAGCGAAAATCCCTTCTGACCCGTCAAACAGGGTGAAATTAACCCTTCAACATTAAAGTTTAAGGGATTTTCGCTAACAGTGATGAGTCTATTTTTTATTTTTAATGTAAAACCAAGTTGGGATCTGATCGTCTTCATTAAGTAATTATTTATTTTACAGTTTAAGTGTTAATTTCACCCTGTTTGACGGGTCATAAGGAATTCATCCTTACAGTGTACATTGGTGAGTGTATTATTGATTTTTTAAAGTAAAAATCAAGTTGGGATTGAATCGTTTTCATAGGGTAATTATTTATTTTATAGTTTAAGGGTTAATTTCACCCTGTTTGACGGGTCGGAAGGGATTCATCCTTACAGTGTGCATTAGTGAGTGTATTATTGATTTTTAAAAGTTAAAATCAAGTTGGGATTGAATCGTTTTCATAGGGTAATTATTTATTTTAAAGTTTAAGGGTTAATTTCACCCTGTTTGACGGGTCGGAAGGGATTCATCCTTACAGTGTGCATTGGTGAGTGTATTATTGATTTTTTAAAGTTAAACAAGTTGGGATTGAATCGTCTTCATAGGGTAATTATTTATTTTAATGTGGAAGGGTTAATTTCACCCTGTTTTACGGGTCGGCAGAGATTTTTGCTAACAGTGTACTTTGGTGAGTATATTTATGCTTTTTTTTAATCTAAAACCAAGTTGAGATCTGATCGTCTTCATTGGGTAATTATTTATTTTGAAGTTTAAGTGTTAATTTCACCCTGTTTGACGAGTCGGAAGGAATTTTCACTAACAGTGTACTTTGATGAGTGTATTTATGCTTTTTTTAATGTAAAATCAAGTTGGGATCTGATCGTCTTCATTAAGTAATTATTTATTTTAAAGTTTGAGGGTTAATTTCGCCCTGTTTGACGGGTCCGAAGGGATTGTCTTTTATAGCATATTTTAGTAAGTGTATTTATGATTTTAAAAATGTAAAACCAAGTTGGGATCTGGTCGACTTCATAGAATTAATATTTATTTTGAAGATAAAGGGTTAAATTCACTCTGTTCAATACACTTCATAAGATAATTATTTTATAAATTTTATGGGGTAATTTTACGTTGTTCAACAGACCCGAAGAAATGTTTACCTATAGCGTATGTTAGTGTATTTATGATTTTTTAAATGTAAAATTAAATTGCGATCTGATTTCCTTCGTAGGTTAAATATTTTTATTAATTTTAAGGGTTAATTTCAACCGTATATTAATTATTTGTTGATATTAATGTGTAAAATATGTACTGACAAGATTATTACAATAGTTTTATGCCGGACGCCACTGTTTTCCCGATCGGGTGTTTTCGGATATTTTTACTGCTAAAAGTTACTGCTAACTTCACACCGGTCATAACAGTGACTCTTTCATTTGCAAAATGTATCCGCCTTAGTTGATGACAGCATCTTGGTATCTGTGTTAATTGATTTGGGTAATATTTTTTTTGCAAATTCTCACGATACTGTCTCTTTGAAGTACGCACTAATTTTCTTATCGAAACGCCGGCACTGTCTTTTGCTTTTCTTACCTATTTTCAAGTAAAAATTATTTACTTTCTATTTTTTGGGAGATTTAGATAAGGTATTTCTTGTTCACATTCGGTTATAACACTAAATACCTCTGTTGATCCAAATTATAAAAGCTTTTTTTTTCTATAACTTAAATGGATAAAAAAACCGACTAACTAATAACAAGAAAATTAACAAGTGTTTTATTTACAAAGCCATTTTGATATTATATCATTACAACCTATTTTTAGGCCCCTAAAGATATATAATATTAAGTAATCAATATAGTTTAACAGACTTCCCTTAACCCTCATCTTCAATCAACTTTTTTTTCAGAACCAATGTTCTTCATCCCCTTTTCCTGAAGATTTCAATTTAATTTCGTTTTTTATTTCTAAGTTTGAATTTTTTTTAATATTTCAACCCCCTTATATCCCAATTTTGATTCAGATTGTTTTCAGAATCAATACGTTACATTCCCTTTTAGAGCTTGATTTTTGCTAAAAGTTTTAAATTGATATTATTTTTTGTTTTTAAGTTATATTTTTTTTAATTTCAACCTTCTTAAACCCCCATTTTTATTGGGAATTATTTTCAAATTTAAAGGGATTTTCCCCTTATACAGCTTGATTTTTGCTAAAAATTTCAAGTTGATATTATTTTTCGTTTTTGAGTTAAGATTTTTTTAAATATTTTAATCTTGTTCAACCCTTCATTTTTATTCAGATTTTTTTTTCAGAAACAGTAGGCTTCATTCCCTTGTAAGGCTTGATGTTCAATTAATATTTCATGTTGATATCGCTTTTCATTTTTGATTTATAATTTTTAAATTTTAACCCCCATTTTTAATCAGAGGGCTTTGTCTTTTTATAGAGCATGTTTTTTGCGAAACATTCTAAGTTATTATAATTTTTCGTTACTGAGTTTTAATTTTCAATCCCCTTGTCCCCCCATTTATATTCAGATTTTTTTTAGAACCAATAGGCATTATTCCCTTATAGAGCTTGATCCTTTAATAAAAATTTCATGGTGTTTGATTTCTATTTTTTTTTATTAACCCCCAATTTGGTTCACAATTTTTTTTAAAATCATTAAACTTTGTTCCCTTATAGAGTTTGATTTTTGTTAAAAATTTCAAGTTAATCTTTTTTCGATTTTAAGTTGTTATTTTTCAATATTTCAACCCCCTTAATCCCATTTTTTTACATTTTATTCAGAATCAATAGGCTTCATCCTCTCATAGAGCTTGATTTTTACTTAAAATTTCATGTTGATACCGCTTTTCGTTTTTGATTTATAACACAAACATTTTTATTCAGATTTTTTCAAAATCCAATAGCTTCTTTCTTGATATCATTGTTTTGTTTTTGAGTTAGGATTTTTTAATTATTTCAACCTCCCTCAACCCTCCATTTTAATTTAAATTTTTCTTACAGAGCTTGATTTTTATTAAAAATTTCATGATATTGCTTTTAGTTTTCGATTTATTTTTTTTTATTTTCAACCCCCCTACATTTTTTTTTCAGATTTTTCAAAATTAAAGGGCTTCTTCCTCTTATAGAGTTTGATTTTTGCTAAAAATGTCAAGTTGATATGATTTTTTGTTTTTGAGTTAGGCATTTTCAACCCCCCTTAACCTCCATTTTTATTCAGATTTTTTTCAAAATCAATATGCTTCGTCGCACCTTATAGAACTTGATTTTTCCTGAAATTTCCTTATTGATATCGTTTTCCGTTTTTATCATGCGGACAAAAAACGTCACATCGGATAGACTGACAGACGGAAGGACGAAGCGACTGCATAATACTCTTTATAGACTACTGTGTGAAGAGTATAATAAAATAAAATTATATCTGTATACAGATAGGAAAGTAAAAATGTAAAATTTAAAACAACCCACACGGTGTGAGAGTGTCCAGTTGTTTGTTTGAGGTTTTAACATTTATTATTCAAAACTGTCAGTGTCACTTGTTAAATATTGTTGCTTCTTATACACAAAATAAAGCACGTTTTGGTGAGTGCAATATATCCACAGGATATCAGAATTATCCCGTGGATCTAATATGGATATATCCAGAATATAGAAGATATCAAATGGATATCCAGCAAAATATCTAATGGGTATCTTCCAGACAATACAAGAAATCCCAAAGATATCCACAGAATATATTTTGTGGATATCCAATATATCCAGTGGATCTAATATGGATATCCAAAATCCAAATATCTGTCTATATCCCAGGATATAGAAGATATTCGGATATTCAGCAAAATATTTTATGGGTATCTTTAGTAGAGGTTCATAAGTAACCAATGATTATTGAATAACGTCGAAAGAAAATAGCAGAGATAAAAAATATTTTCAACACTCAAAATATTTTCCACACTCTGCCTTTGATTTTGCCCACTAAGTAGAAAGTCATCCTTATTAGGACTCTTCAGCAATAAATGGAAATTCTCGACTCCAGTCTCTAATGGAGTCTGATTGGGATACCAATTTCGATCGAACTCAATTACGGCGGGTTGAGCATGAGTAGATATATATATATAATGGTATCGCCATCTATACTTAGTAAGCAAAATCAAAAATAACATCTAGTGGATATCCACCATGGTTTGCGTTCGCGCCTAGACTTTGATATATTTAGTGGATGTCCATGGGATATTGAATACGCCTTAAAAAAAATAATTTTAAATATCTGAACGGTACTATTAGCCACAATGGCGAGCACAATGGCGTAATTTTTTTATAATTTGCTATATAATTACTATTATTTGTGGACATTTTCATGTCTATAAATTACATCTCATGGATATAAAATAGATATCCACCAAGGACTGGACATTCAGTGGATATTGGGATGTCCAATGGATATCCAAAGGATTTGGTGTGCTGTCTGGGTGTAAACAATACGGACCCAACAATTTTCACTATTTTCGCTATATTCTTAATGCAAATGATACTACTTACTATTTTTGATCAATTTAACTGCGGAAAACCCAAAATAACCATAGGTAATATAAAAATATTGTGTATTAATCAGAAAATAAACCATTTTTTATATAACCCCAATTTTCTTAAAAAACCTCTATTATTATATATAGCCATGTTGCCAATTTTTTGAGTGCCTGTATTTGATAAAATATCGGACAATCGATAACACTATCGATGGTAACGTACGGCAATCGAGTGTCAATTCCATAAAAAATTATTAATTTATTTCGTTTCCTAAAAAACTCTTTTACATTTAATTTCCAACCATATCTGGCGATAGAAACATATTGACTAAATATTAATATTACATAATCTCTAAAATACTTTTTGAAAACTTTTAAACATAATTACTTTGTGTAATCCAAAAGTTATTAAACTTTTCTTATTCTTATTATGCATTGTCAACCAATGCCTTTAACAATTAAAGAGGATAGTTGAATTCGTTCAATTTCTGCTGAGTCAGCCATGACGTGACGTCACCCCTGGATGCTTTCAACGGTTCGGCCAGAACTCATTTAAAATATACATCGATATATTACACCTTTTTTATTCTATTTATTTTTAAACTAAAAAGAATTTCAGATATTCAAAACATCATTTTAACCAGAATAAAAATTACAAACATCCCAAAATTACAGATGTAAGTAAAATTGGTAATAAATTTGAATAGTGTCGCCATGTTATCTAAACATACAGGGATTTCATTTCAAAACTATCCACCCAAAATAACTTTTAAAATATCTTTAAAACAAAAAAACACGTTAATTTATATTTACGGGGGGACACATTTTACAAGTATCTGTAACCGTGCAGTTTCATCCCCTAAGCGGTGGTGAATATCACTTCTAAAATTTTAAATAGAAAGGGGTATCATGTGATAGCTCTTCTTAAAGGTCTCTTTTTTTCCAATCTTCTGACACATTATTTTTTTAAATCGGATTAATTTTTCACCAAGTTATAACCTAGAAATCGGAAAAAATTAAAAATATTGAATTAAAATGCATGAGTATAAATACGGAGATAAACAAGTTAGCAAAAAGCCTTAAATGTTTTTTGCGTAAGATATTTTTGAAGGTAAATTAAAACAATTTATTATTAGTAGATTATTGGTTTCGTTTTGTACTGACAATTTAATTTTGACAATGGTTTATTCTTTACAAGAAAGAATTGAAATAATCTTTATTTATGGTGAAGAACAACGCTGTGCACTCAGAACTGCTCGTGTTTTTAATCAGAGACATCCCGATAAAAATGTTGGGCATCAGTATGTGTTGGATTTATTTAATAAATTTCAAGAAACTGGAAGTGTGTGCAATAAAACTGTAAGGAATCGTAGAGTTTTAACTGAAGCTGCACAAGTTGAGATTTTCGGTCATTTTGCCGTGGAACCTCAAACATCAATACCAAAAGTCTCCAGATTAACAAATATTTCCGTTGGCTCTGTGCATAAAACGTTACGGCTAAATAAATTATTTCCTTACAAAATGCAGCTTTTACAACAGCTTGCTGAGGATGATTATAACAGAAGATTAGAATTTTGCGAATTAATGACTCAAAGGGCAAATGAATACCCTAATTTTATTAAAAATATTTGTTTTACTGACGAATCAGGTTTCTTTTTAAATGGATTTGTCAATAAACATAAAGTAGGTACTGGGACAATACAAATTCACATGTTTTTCGGGAAGAGCACAGCCAATATCCTCAGAAAATCAACGTATGGGCCGGAATTCTTGGTAATAAAATTATTGGTCCTATTTTCATGGAGGAAAATTTAACTGGAGAATTGTATTTGAACTTATTAGAAAATCTGATAAATTCTCTTATAACCGAATCCTTAGAAAACCAAATAGATCAAGATGGAAATTTGTTACTAGACGAAGAAAACCTATATTTTCAACAGGACGGAGTACCTCCACATTATGCCTTGCCTGTACGAAATTGGCTTAATGAGACATTTCCAGATAAATGGATCGGAAGAAGGGGCGCTATAGAATGGCCAGCGAGATCACCCGACCTAACGCCCCTTGACTTTTTTTATGGGGACATCTAAAAACTGTGGTGTATAAAACTCAACCTCGCGATATTCCTGAACTTAGATGTAGAATAGTTCAGAGTGTGAGCGGATTACACCAGAGATACTTCAAAAAGTGCAGTATGAATTCGAGCTGCGACTTTACTATTGCCTTGCCAACAATGGCGGACATTTTGAACATCTTATTTAAGTACAATGTAATTCTTACGCAAATAAAATATTAATAATGTAAATACAATGTAAATAATATTTATTTTAATTTAAAAGGTTAAAATGGCATAACTTGGTGAAAAATTAATCCGATTTAAAAAAATAATGTGTCAAAAGATTGGAAAAAAGAGACCTTTAAGAAGAGCTATCACATGATACCCCTTTCTATTTAAAATTTTAGAAGTGATATTCACCACCACTTAGGGGATGAAACTGCACGGTTACAGATACTTGTAAAATGTTTCCCCCCGTAAATATAAATTAACGATTTTTTTTTGTTTTTTTGTTTTAAAAATATTTTAAAAGTTATTTTGGGTGGCTAGTTTTGAAATGAAATCACTGTATATCTCAAATAACACATATTTGAGAAATTTGACATGTTAGTTATAGAAGTCGAAATTTATATACAAAGTGTACAAAAGTTAATGCAACTTACTAATAAAATTAAATTTCTGATAGGTGCACAAAAGTTTTGAATAAAAGTTTTATGAAATTATTAAAGTTATCAGTATAAGTTAATAGGATATATACTGGGTTGGCCATTATTCCAAAATCAAGCAAGAATATATTTTTACGTACTGTATTAAACTTAAAATAAAACCATTAAAACTGCATTGTGCAAACTTTATTAGCTTGAATACAGGGTGTACTATTAAAAAAAAAATTTCCTAGCGTTATTTTGGAGTAATAGTGCGCCTAGTATATTTCTAACTGATTTATACCGATATAATTTGATTAATTTCATAAAAATTTTATCCAAAACACTTTTTGTAAATCTATTAGAATTCAAAAAATAAAAAAGTTATGGCTGACGTTTTGAAATTCACGCTCGTCCTTTTTACATTTACACTGCGCGCGCGAATTACGAAACGTCG
This sequence comes from Psylliodes chrysocephalus, assembly GCA_927349885.1. Taxonomy (NCBI): domain Eukaryota; kingdom Metazoa; phylum Arthropoda; class Insecta; order Coleoptera; family Chrysomelidae; genus Psylliodes; species Psylliodes chrysocephalus. The sequence continues at coordinate 43,281,133 of OV651821.1, forward strand.
GCCGGGCGCGCTCGCTACTTCCTCTAGTAGTGAGTTCGTTGTTGGGACAAGTGTAACTGACTCTTATGGTGCAGGTGTAAAAAAGAGCGCACCCAGCCGACGTGCACGCGCGAATTTCGAAACTTCGGCAGGGCGAGCTCGCTTCGCTCCCTTCTTTCTCTAGTAGTAAGGCCGTAGTTGGGACGAGCGTAGCTGGCTCTTATGATGTGGTTGTAAAGAAGCAGCGCCCGGCCAGCGTTTCGGAATTCGCGCGTGCTTCCTTCGCTCGCTCCTTATTCTAGTAGTGAGGCCATTGTTGGGACAAGCGAGGCTGACTCTAATGGTGTATGTGTAAAAAGGGCGCACTCGCTTCGCTCGCTCCTGCCTCTAGGGGTAAGACCGTTGGAACGAGCATAGCTGGCTGTTATGGTGTAAGTGTAAAAAGGGTGCGAACAAATTTCAAAACATCGATCGGCCAAGCGTGCTAGCTTCTAAGATAGTTGGGACGTGGTAGGACGAACGTACTTTCATGGTGTAGGTATGTCAGAAAAAGTTTATATTTTGTTCATGAAATAAATCAAGTCATCAATGCAAGTCAGTTAGAAATAGAAATATATCGGGAGCACCATTACTCAAAAATAACGAATGGATGGCTAATAAAGTTAGCACAGTGTAATTTTTATGGTTTTATTTTAAATTTAATTTAGTACGAAAAACTATTTAAAAAATATATTTTTTTGTAATTTATGAATACTGGTCAACCCAGTATATTTCTTATTTAGCACGAAGGTGTATTTCTTATTAACTTGATTTATTTCATGAAACTTTCATCGAAACTTTTTTGTAAACTTAATAGGAATGTACATAATAATAAGTTAAGTTACTTTTTGTTCGCTCTATATGTAAAGTTCGACTTTATCATGTCAAATTTCTTAAATATGAGTTCATTAAAAAGATGTTTAGAAAACATGGCCATAAGATTTAAATTTATTAACTTCTATTTACGTATTTATTTACTTCTATAATTTTCAGATGAGTGAAATTTTCTCTCTGGTAAAACGATCTTTTGAATATCTGAAATATCTTTTAGTTTAAAAATAAACAAAATAAAACGTAATTTAAAAATAAGGTGTATCGATGTACGTTTTAAATGGGATAGCTGAAAGTTTTCAGGGTTGACGTCACGCCGCGCCGGACTCAGTAGAAATTGAATGAATTCGGCTATCCTCTTTAGTTGATATAGTCATTGACTTTGGTTGACAATTCATTTGTCAGACTAATTGAAAGTTTAAAAATTTTTGGATAACCGAAAATAATTATTATTAATATTTAGTTAATATGTACAATTTAACCAAACTGGTTAAAAAAATCGCTGGATGTAACTGTAAATTAAAAATTAAGTTTTTTTTAGAAGAATCAACGAAATAAATTAATAAAAGTAGTGTTTTTTGAAGTGTTTAGAAATGTTACGCCAAAAAAAAGATACTTTGTGGGGTTTCCGGTGGTATATTTAAAAAGTACTATTTTTCCTGGATCAACTTTCGTGTAGCCGTAATCTGTTATGCAAAAACTGTTGTCATAATAACAATTGTGATATCTATGAGTAAACAAAAACCCTAATCTTATGGTGAGAAAATGCGTAGTTGCCAAGTTGTAGATGATTACGGTTTTTGTTTTATGCGCTAGTTCAGTGTGATGTCAGTTTGGTTCCACTGACATTTAATTCTAACCAAACTTTTAACAAAAACATCAATAAATTTGACATACACGTTTTTACTGTTTTTATTTTATTTCAAAATATTGTTTACAGGTCATAAAAAATAGTTTAAAGGTATGTAATTGGTAACTAAACGATTGTATATTTGATAGATGCTATCTACTAACTTTGGGTATATATTTATAAAAGTAAAAAAACGATATAATTTAGGTAAACAAAACGAACAAAACGCACTTAAAAATCTACAGTCACTTTAATTGTCAGTGGAACCATAATGGGGCATGTTCAAAAATTTTGAAATTTTTTTTATGAATAATAGAATTGAAAATAAAATTACATTTTTTTTATTTTTTTTTTATCTCTTCATTTGCCGGAGTTATGAATTTTTTTAAAATTTATGACGTCACCGGGAATAGACCAATAGGAGCTAGCGCACAACGTTGCCGGCTAGAAGGTTTACGAGAAGTGATGTACGTTCGTTTGTGTACTCCTTCTTACTTTTAGACTTCTAAAACATCGTTAAACAAATATCTTTTAAATATATAATATCAAATGTTTTTCTAAAGTATTATTTCTGTTTAAACTTTTACCATATTTAAAGTTTCATTGTTTTAAAAGTCACTTAATAATTCAGAAAATGGCAAAATGGCAGCACTGTGTATGGCATCTGTCATCATAGTGTCTCCATCAAGAATTTATTTGGAATTTGATTGTTTAATTTTGTACTTTTTATAAATATTATGACTACGAAAAAGTGTTTTGTTCCAGAATGTGATAATGATTCACATTCATTTTCAAAAATATTTATTAGTGTTCCTAGAAATTTGGAAAGAAGAAAATCAACCTTCTACTAGCGATGTTTCTCGTGAACTTTTTAATAAAAATACACCGGATTATCAAGATGTAGCAGCAATTTCTGCTAATTGTCCCCTTCAGGAAATTGAAAATAAGGCTACTATAAATTCTTAGGTGTATAACCTAAAAACCCTTCTGGAAGAAAATGCAGAATCTCCTGAAAGTTTTGAAGATACCGAATTTATTCATCATTTTGTGGAAGAACTAGTGATAAAGAAATAATGGAAAAATGTGGGTATTTAAACAAACTGGTTGCTGGATCCCATATAATGGCAGATAGGGGTTTCAGAATAATCAGCTACTTGAAAACATGGGATACACTTTAGTAAAGCCACACCTAGTGTATCACAGAATGAAAAAACTTCTCCAGAAGATGTACAATTAAGTAAAAGAATAGCATCTCTAAGAATACATGTGGAAAGAGTTATAAGAAGGGTTAGTTAATTTAACATGTTAAAACCACATTCGTGTGTGAATTTTAAGCAAGTACATTTACTTAGTAATATCTGCATAATTGCTTGTTAACTTACAAGAACCTATTTTGTAAGAGTAAATATTAATTTAATAAACTTTTTTGTTTTTTAATTTAATTTACCTAATTATCACATTTCAGGGATTATAATGAGTTTTTAAACAGCCAATGTAATTTTTGATAAAAATTTAACTTTTCGAGCAAATCGAAGAGGAATGAGTACCTGTATATGCATAGATTTTTTTGGGACTAAAACTACCAAAACAAAGGCACCTATTTACAGCAGTTTAAAATGAAACATTTTAACAAAAACGCCTATGTCACAGTGATAAATATTAAAAACCAAATTCAGTTGAATGTGGTAGCAAAGTCTATATATTCCAATAAATCGGGTAACTACATGTGGTATCACTGGTGATAAATTTAAAAATATCACAATTCTTGCCACCTTTTTCAAAAAACCAGAAAGTGTGCCTTCTTATGAAAATGACAACAGTGATAAATGTGAAAAAAAAATTTCATGTTGCTATTCGTTATTACGATAGTAAAACATGTTTGCAGTTCCGTTTATTTTTTATGAAAATCTAAGTAAAAACAACCAATGTCAAAGGGTTTTAATTTTTTTTCTGTCAAACCAAATATATCACAAAATTAAAAATTGATCATAGGTCAAGCTAAAGTAATACCTTTATTAATAGTAGCTTTAAAAAAGGAGAAAGAATAATATTGACTTAAGTTATTATTATTAACATTGGTGATTTTTAATAAAAACTTCAATTATTGTTTACAAACAAAAATATAAAAATCTGTGAAAATTTTATTTATTAACCTTTTAATAAAAAATGAGAAAAATGAAGTAAAAAAACAATTTATTTACAAATAAAAAATATATACAAATCCTAAGAATATAAAAGTACTGATTTATTTTCCTGTAGTGGATGAAGAGGTTTCTTTAACAATCTAGCCAAGTGTACATCATTATCAATAACACTGAGTAGATGTTACAGATGGTTCCTCACTTCTTCTATGAAGCCACATGTTTACAACCTCCTGAAAAAAATAAAAGGGTTAGATATGCAGTTACAAAATAACTATATAACCAGCTACAAAATGCCTTATTTTATGTAACAAGACGAGCACTTTACTAGCTCTGAACGAATCCAGTAAAGAACCTCTGATTTTCAAAACTTAAAAAAAACAAGCTCACCACATTTTCACATTTTTGAAATATTATAGAGCTTTTCGAAAAAAACTGCTATTTTTAAAAGTACCATTTTTGTTTAAACAGCTATGTCTCATTTTAGGCTATTGAGTATTATAAAATAAAAAATTACGGGACGCTTTGTTAGCTTCAAACGGATCCAGCAGAGCACCCCAGTTTTTTTTTAAACCACACCACATTTTTTGGCTCCTACAATATTATAAAATATTCGAAATTTGACATTTTTAAAAAAAATTCGCAATTCCTTGCTGACTTCAAAGTTTTTTTTCTGAAAACAAATATACTTACCACATTTTTAGGATTTTAAAACAGCCTAAACATGTGTCATAAGTAGTTGTTTTTATATATTAAAAAACTGAAGTGTCCTGCTGACTTTGTTCCAACAAAGCACCCTGTATTATTTAAAAATAGCAATTTTTTTAGTAAAGTTTTACAATATTTCAAGAGTCTAAAAATGGGGTGTGGTTTTTAGAAAAAAGCTTTAAAAAACCGAATTGCTCTGCTGGCTTCTTTCGAAGGTTAGCAAGCACCATGTATTTTTTAAAAATATAATATTTCAAGTGCATAAATATATGGTGTTGCTGTTTTTACAGAAAAAACTTTATAAAACAGAGGTGCTTTGCTGACTTCGTTCGAAGCTATCAGAGCATTTTAAGTTTTGCATAAAACGAGGAGCATAAAATTTTTGAAAAGGGTATAAAAATAGCCTAAAAATATGGCATGTTTTAACTCAAAATTTCATAGGTGCTCTGCAGCATTCTTTGGTATAATTATTACTAGGTTCACTAACAAAATCTATTTCTAGAATATTTTAACACTTGCTGCGATTACAAAAAATGTCTCTTTATGTCAAAATTAGAAAAAAAATATTTATAAGAATAAAGGGCCTTATACACTGTTTATTATATGTGATATAAAAACAAAAAAGCATAATAAATATTACAAACCTTGAGATTCAACATATCCTAAGCATTGTGCACTAAAAAACAGCCACATCATAAGGTTTTTGCTGTACTTTATGTTTAGGTGTAATTTGTCTCCTTCTCTCTTATGGAAAAAGTAAATATCTCCATATTCTTGCTTGGCAGATCTAAAAATAAAACCTGAGATAAATATGTTTTACTATAAAGTGTACTGCTTCATATAAACTGTAACTACCTACCATTAAAACAATTTATAAATAAAGTTTTACCTTTCTATCTTTTGGAAACTGAGTATTGTTAAAAAATGCAGTAATCATCTCGGTAATCATATTTTCGTTTACAATGGGAAAAATACTTGATTCAACTTTTATAAATACAGCTGATAAATTCATATTCTTCTTCCTTTATATATCCTATATCCCACAGGATAATTTACCCAGATAAATTCAGATTAATAATAAAATTAAACCAAAACAAAAAACTAAGGTTAGTTGTTAGGTGCTGTCAATTTTTAAATGTCACTTAGATGTGCGTTCACTTCGACATTCTGTATGTAGGTTTGTTCGTTGGCTTGGTTTTGTAAAACAAAAAAAACTTCGACACAAGCTGATTGGCCTATTCCCGATGACGTATAATTTTAAATTTCAATTGGGCTTAATTTAAAAACTTTTAGCTTTTTTAACGAACTGATTATTTAGAATAACTTGTATAGCGACTAACTATTACAATATAGTTTATAAAACAGCATATCTCACATGTGAACATGGCCCATTACATCATCCCTGAACTAGCGCATTTCATTTAACTGAAATAAGTTATGCATAAAATGTTGCCATAGGCACGCTAGTCATGTTACCGACTAAACAAAAACCCAAATCTCGTGGTGGGGAAATGCGTAGTTGCCAAGTTATAGATCATTTAATGTTCACTTTAGTTTAGCCGAAATCAGTTACAGAAAAACTGTTTTCATGGAAACACTTGTCATGCTAAGGACTAAACAAAAATCCAAATCCGGCAGTGAGGAAATGCGTAGTTGCCAAGTTATAGATTATTTAATGTTCACTTTAGTTTAGCCGAAATCAGTTATGAAGAAACTGTTGCCATGGAAACGCTTATTATGCTAACGACTAAACAAAAACTCAAATCTCGTGGTGAGGAAATGCGTAGTTGCCAAGTAGTGGTTAGTAGGTGTGTGGAACGAGCGTAGCGTGATCTTACGATGTAGGTTGAAACAGGGCGCGCCTGGCCGACGTTTCGAAATTCGCGCACGCGAATTTCGAAATGTCGGCCAGGCGCGCTCGCTTTCCTCTGTAGTAGTTAGGTTGTGGGTGGGAGGAGCGTAGCGTGATCTTATAGAAAAACTGTTGCCATGGAAACGTTTGTCATGCTAATGACTAAACAAATCCCGTAGTGAGAAAATGCCTAGTTGCCAAGTTATAGATGGTTTCGTTTTCACTTTAGTTTAGATTAGGATATTGTGTTAAGAGTTAATCTAAATATAAGGGACAACTACGCATTTCCTCTCCACTAGATTTAGGTTTTTGTTTAGTCGACATCACGACATCTCCATAACCGATTTCAGCTAAACTAAAGTGAAAATTAAATGACCTGTAACTTGCCAACTATGCCTTTTCCTACCACAGGATTTGGGTTTTTGTTTAGTCGTTACCATGACAAGTGTCTCTATGGCAAGAGTTTCTCCGTAACTGATTACAGCTAAATTAAATCATCTGTAACTTGGCAACCACGCATTTCCTTACCATGTGATTTGGCTTCTTGATTAGTCGTTACTATGTCAAGCGTTCCCATGGCAACAGTTTTACCATAACTGATTTCGTCTAAACTAAAGTGAACATTAAATAATCTATAATTTGGCAACTATGCATTTCTTCACCACGAGATTTGGGTTTTTGTTTACTGGTTACCATGGCAACGGTTGCCATGGCAACAATTTTTACGTAACTGATTTCGGCTAAACGAAAGTTGACCCTTTTTCCTAATGCCTAAAATGTAAGTATAAAAAAATTGGATTATTAAGAAAAATATATTATTATATTCCCAATAATTACCTTTTCATGCATGATATGAGCATTGTTTTAATATGTATTCGATTCATAAAAGTAACTGATCGATTATGTCAATTATTAATCTAGATTTTGTTATAAATTGAAATGTTTGGCAGGCTTGCTGATGCTTTACACGAAAGTCGAAAAATGTTAGGTTAGAATCACCAAAATTCGCAAGTTTTAACTCAAATTTCTCTGTTATTTATGCTTAACCCGCAATTTTTTATTTTGTTATTTTATATATATGTTACGGTCAAAGATGATATTTTGGTCTTTAACGATATTGGCCGGTCATTGTCGTAAATCTCCTATTTGATTGGGCATTATTGATAATAACCGGCCAATAACGTAAACATCTGTTTAAATTGGACAATGTTGATAAACTATAATAGTCCAAGAGCTAGTAACACACATTCCATTAAGTGTTTGATGCACTTTGAAATTTTGTAATTTGAAATCATTTGGATGGAAAAGCAGATATACCTGTGTTGGCTAGACCCACCCCGGGACACCAGGTACTGCGCATAATAGAAAGGGATCGTAAAATATGACCCAAAAAAGTGTTTGATTCAGAGGCCAACAAACAACAATTGAAAGTTTAGGTAATTCTAAAAATACTAGTAATTTAGGCAGACACTTTTAAGAGGAGTTATAATTAATAAATCAACCCCAAAGTTGATTTTTTTAAAATATGATTTGAAGTGTTTGATTCACGCTGAAATTTTAATAGCGTCTTAATTAAATATATAAAAAATTAATTCCAAAAAGGCAGACACTTGCTATCCACACTATCCAAATTTTCTGGCTTGAGCCAGAGAATCGTTGGGGAAGCAGGCTGAAAAGTTGTTAAAAGTATTCGATGTTCAGGTTGGAACTACCGTTCGAGAACCTATACCTGATGTCGATAGAGCCCGTGGATTACCTCGCAATATATTAGCAGTAGTCAGCATTTCTGAAAACGGCCTCTTTCAACTTTGTAAGTATTTTTTATTAAAATGCATACCTTCTAAAATATTGAGTAACAAAGATCTGAATTCAATCCATGTTTGGAGAAGCTTATATTATTGGAAAACCTTAGTGACGCCGTTAAAGGAAAAGAAATCTCACTTAGAGAAGCTGCAACACAAAAGACTCTTTTTGGAAAACAAGGATATAAGCGTTGTTACTGTAAGGGTGGGTGCAAAAACAATAAATGCGCTTGTCGGGCCAAGAAAAAATTTCCAGTTGTCATGGATCATTATCATGATTAATAGTTACATAATTATAATGTTTTCGTGTTAATTTTACAGTAGCTTACAGGAAAAGCGTTGAAATTAAACATTTTTAGTCACAGTACCAACTTAATTCTTTAAAATCAACTTTACCCACTTATTGATACTCAATGTCGTTAATGGCCGGACGAAGATGGAAAAAATAATATATTTTCAACATTGTCAATTTATTGATGGTCGATGTCGTTATTGGCCGGACAAAGATACAAAAAAAAATATTATCAACATTGTCCACTATTAATGGGCATTTTCGAGATTGTCCAGCAAATATGGCTGCTGACGTTAGTGTCCGGTCAATATCGTCAATGCCCAATTTACAATACTGCCCGTAACATATACACTTAACTCTATTTTCTAGTTCAATTTTTTTTTTTTTCGAAATTCGTATGTCCGTTACGTTTACAGGCACTTTCGCCTCAATCGGTAAATTATTTTTTCATTTTAAAAAATCACTAGTAAAACAATATTGTGGACTTTTGTGAAAAATTTTATTTAGATGTTTGTTTTCTCTTGACTTTCCCACCATGTCTGCAAAATATTTTGTAGGGGTTTGGAAATCCACTATATATTGCTACTTTTATAATTTGTAATGGAATGTCGTGTCAGTTGAAATAGAATATAATTTTAAAATATCCAGTAAGGTAATTCACGAAAACAAGTCAAACAAATCCGATAAATCACTAAATATTAAAAAAAACACTCACCCTAGGTAAGACACCCAAAAATTTTGTACGAATGAACTAAAACCACTGAAAACTTATGAAATTAAATATTACATGTTACAATAATTTAATGAATTTAATAATGATTGCTTTTGTAGTCCAACGCCCCAGTGTTTCGTTACATGTTCTGGTTAAAGATTCGTACATCATTTTTATATTAATTGTAATTTGAGAAACCCGTAAACACCCACAGAATAAAAATATTTGTAGCTTATTATACGGGGTCGATGACAAAATATGTGGTCACTAAACTCTTTTGCAAATGTTTGATATACTCATGGATCGATTTATTATTAACAATCTAAATAGATTATCAATTAGTAAATAATATCGGGTCGCGGACTTTTGATCGAGAACATTTTTATCGAAAACATATGATCGAAAAATATTTGATCGAAATTGCAAAAGATCGAAAATATAATTTATCGAATATATTTTGATCGAAATACAACTGGACGAAATTGCAAGTGATCGAAAACTTTTTTATCGAAATTATTAGTATAATTTAATTTAATTAAGTATTTTAACCTACCGTATCCAGGTACCTTCATAATTTATTAATTCCATTTTATTAAAGAAAAGGTGCATTCTTTTTAAGTTTAAAATCCTTCTTCAAATAAAAAATCTTTTAGTTATTTCAAATTTTATTATTCCTTATAAATAAAAGCAATATTACTGTTCGCGGGTCTATAATATTACATGTAACAAGCCCTATAATCAGAAAATATAAAAGTTATCCCATGAAAATTCGACCCAAAACCCTCAATAAACTCGTTTTGACCGGAGTTACGACAAAATGACGTCAGAAAAAGTAATTAAAAGGGGTATAAATATTTAATATTATTTTAAATTCAGTCTAATTCTGTTGCTTTTAAAATTTATTTATATTTCAAGATTCAGTATTCAGTGCCTGTCCTAAGTCGACGTTCTACGTCCCAACAAACTATGTTCCGAATGCTTTTACACCCCGATGTACAACGTCCCTCCGCCATACTTCCCTATCTCTCTACGTCCCAATGTTCTACGTTCCGACAAACTATCTCCCGCACGTTTTCACGTCCCGACGCTCAACGTCCCGTTGTCTATCTCCCTAAATTTGTACTTCCCAACTTATCTCCCACACGACCTATGTATTTCCTACACGCACGTACGCACACACATACGCACACACGTACGCACACACACACGGGTACTGTAACAGCCCACCCCCGGCCCCCCTTATTTTTGTTCGTTATTTTACTCTCTTATTTACCTTATTTTATTTTAAATTCTATACTTACTGTATTTGGCCTTTTTTCTTCTAGTAGTAAAAGTGATCGTCTAGTTAATTAATTGATAATTTATATACCATACCCACGTTGTGATAGTATTAATTAAGGTAAACCAGGATTCAATGCAAAGTTTGGTGCAAATTGATAAATAAAACCAGACAAATTTATATTTAAACTCTTTTATTTTTCATACTTTAAATGTGATACAATTGGTACTATTTACTGAGATCTCACTTAAGTCCCGTTCAAAGGCAGACCATATTCATTTGCTATTAAGATATATTTTATTTGGGTTGACGACCAATGGAGTTAACGAACAGCGCACATACGTTGATTTCAAGGATTTAGGCGGTCAAAATTATTTTACAGTGTATTTTGGCTTTAAATAACATATCTTTTTGGAAAGTATTGCCCATTCTCAAATTAGCATATTTTCCCGCCAAAACCTTAAAAAAATGAGAAAAAAAAGACAAAGTTTAAAAAAAAACCTTTTTAATGACAAATTTTACGAACAAATAAATATTTTGATTACACATTATTAATTTAGATACAAATACATATTTTAAAAGATTTGATTATTTGTTTATAGATCAATCTTGATCTGTGTCTGAAATATCTGATTCGATATTCGGGTCACCTGGAAGTAACATATTTATTGTTTCAGGGCAAAATGATTTTAGTTTAAGGCTTTTTTTTTGTTTGTTTCATGCTACTTAATAATGGGTCTGAACTTAGTAATAATCTATTATATATATCGAGGTTGCAGTCCTCCCTTGAGAACTTTCTAGCATAGTTTTCACGATATAACCGAAAATGCTTATTTCTGGCTTCTGCTGCCTCTTCCGACAACTGTCCTATGGGCAATAAAGCAATTTCAATTATAGCTGCACCATGAATTAATATTTTATGCATGGTCGGAGTCATTGGGTGCCATCCATATAGGTCGACATACAATTTCGCAGTAGCCATGGCATATTCATCAAACTGCTGGACATCTATTTTATGACCACTTGAGATAGTTTCCAGTATAACCTTCAGTCTATATATTAATTCAAAATCAACTTTTGTTATATCGGCAGCTAATTGAGGGTTTTCGAAGAATCTTCTGCTAGTGTTACCATCATTGGTATTCCCGAAATTAGCTTTTGGCATGTCGACTAGCAATCCAGTTTCTTTTCGAAATCTTTCTTGAATATGTTTTTTTGTAAGTACTTCTAACTCCCTTTCTTCGTTAGTTCTTCTCTCTCGATACTTTTTTACTGGTAATTTATACGCCAGATGCAAAACGCTTTCGAACAATCTAATCCTGGCGTGTAGTATAGATAGACCAAATTCAATAGCTTTAGAAGTTGTATACTTTTGGGACAGATTGTTAAAGTCTTTAAATGTTGCTCCACATATATAACACCGACTTGTTGATTTTGTATCTGTTGCAGCATTACACACCTTACCATCGATCATCGTCATTTTGAAGATATGTTCAAATATGAATTTACTTCCATGAAAAATTACTTCAGTAGATGTTAACTTCTTGGCAGATTCTTCAACGTAACTGATTTCCTCCTTTGTTACATCAGTAGATTCTTTGACAAACCTAAATCGAATTGGTCTGCAATATCTAGGCGATGACGGTGTTGGGTTTTGCCAAATTATTTTTTTGCCTTCTTTGCCACACATTATTCGAAGTGGTACAAAAGAACTCAGAAATATATTTGCGTCTGAAGCAGTGTCATCGTCGAATTTTTGTTTATATTTGGCTTGTTGGGATCCGTCACAACCCCATTTACAGATAATTTTCAAAGAATTCCTTTCATTGTCCTTTAAAGTACAAAGGATTTCTTCTAGCGCCATTGATAAGCGCTTAACTGTATTATCAATTAGGCTTTGTAAATTGCTTTCTGCAGAGGTACTTGTGACAGTCATGCTATCTTTGGGCGGATAACATTCTGTTTTTGCCTTTAACAATAGGTTGTAGCACGGATAAAATTATTTATTTGTATTCCTGATGATTTCATATTGTCTCTTGGTCAAATCGGCTTCAACAAACATGGCTAGGGCTTGTAATGGTGTAAAAGAAGTAATTTCGTCTTGGTCTGATTTTCTGTATGCGTTTCTGTATTTTCCTGCACGAGTTGGAGAATTTGTTATTTCTTTTAATATTTTCGAAGCATCCCTTTTTCCTCGAACCTGTAATGTTGTTTGCGCTGCATGAACAATTACTTCTTTACTAAGCGAAGAACGTATTTCTTCTGTTTTTCTTCTTTTAGTCCTCTCACTACAATCTTCAAATGGTTTAGAAGGCCGACCTAGTCGAGTTTGTTTATTTGCTAACATTTCAAATGTTCCTTCTAACCAAGCTTCATTGGTTTTAAGAAATATTGCTTCTTTTCTATGGGCTTTAGACCATTTTTCTTTGATTGAGGTTTTAAGGTACGCAAATCTTTGTTTTAAATTGCTTAGATTATCTGGTGTATCACTATAAGAGGACAACAGGTGATTTTCCAGAAATTTAAGTTTTTCATCCAAGTTAGGCAATTCATGTTGTTGCATTAGATCGTAAAGATATCTGCGGCTAACTATTTTTGTACCCGAAGTACCAGGTGTACCTAAAATAAAGAAAATTGCAGTTAAGTACATTTGATTTAAAATTCCATTTTTTTTTAATCCATTAAAAAAACATAATTTGGTCATCCGCACCTATCCGCACTCAAATTGTATGTCATTAATTAGCCTAATGTACGAAGTATATAATACAATAACAAGTATTACCCGAGAAGACGCGATAATATAACAAAAAATCCTAATAACATTAAAATTTAGTAAAAACTTCATTTAAAACAACCCTTTATTGAATTTCTATAAATATTATTATATAACGTTAAAAAACATTTAAACATATCAATAAATATTGATTCTTACATGTAATATTCGAATCCATTAAAATAACTTTAAAATATTAGGTGGACACCACAAAATTTACCTTTGCTTAAATGTTTACACTGAGGACGCTAAGAACAATGACATGCACTCCGTGAGATGACCAAGTTTCAACTAACTACACGCGCGCACGAAGATAGGTTCGCAAGAGGGGATGGTAAAATATTGTTACTGGAACATTCCTTTGGCTCTCGTATGCTTGTGGTATTTTTAAATTCATCTTAAAAATTTGATTTTTGACCGCCTAAATCCTTGAAATCAACGTATGTGCAGCGTCAATTCGCCAGTTGGTTAACTACTATATGTTGATGTTTATATTCTTATTTAGGTTGATAACCAACGGAGTTAACGAACAGCGCCAATTCGCCAGTTGGTTAACTATTGTGTTGATGTTGATTTGATTCTATTCTAGATATACACAGGCCATGTGGTTTAGGTTACATTGATAATATTTTGTAGCAAATGTCAAGCTCTCACTTAAACGAAACCCCGGTGGTATCTCAAAAAAAGTTACATAAATCTTTTGACTCACTATTGAAAATACAGACATTAGATTATGTACTAATTTCATCTAGAGTTGTGGCGTCGTCGATTTAGGTATGTCGCAGCGTTGAGCGTCGCCTCGCGTCGGAACGCCTAGCGTCGTAGTGAAAAGGAAGGTATTTAATACGGTACTGCATTGGGACAGATATACGGTAGAATTATATAGGTGGTGCGGTACGTGACGAAGGGTGTCGACAAGGATATTATGAAGGAGATATTTAGGGACGGCAAGCGTCGGAAATAAGACGTGGGACGTTGACAGCGTTCGGGAATAGGAGATATTGTAGGATAGAAGTTGTTAAGGAAAAACGTTTTAGGAAAGGTACTGACTATTGAACTTGAAATATAACTGGGTACAAATAATAAATGAATGCTTGCACATTAAATAATAAAAATGAATGCATGCACATCAAATAATTAAAAATGAATGCATGCACATCAAATAATTAAAAATAAATCCATGCACTTTTTATACTAAGTTTAATACATTTTCTGTGACGTCTCTATGTTTTAGTTCCCATCGAAAATACGAATGTAGGCGCAAAGGGTGTGGGTTATTTATTACTTATCTTGAACGCTTTGTGTATCGAAATATTGTCAAAATCGGTTTTAACATCGAAACTAGAAAGATAAGCGAGTTAAGTGTTTTAATGATAATTACTTCGTGAAAAGAAATATGTTTTATGGTGTTTTCTTGCTCTAGGTTCTCAGCCACGTGCACGAAATTTGGATCTTTTACGGATGTGGTTCTATTATTTATTAGGTGTCGTAAATAAGATTTAATTATCTGGGAGATTTTTCGTTAAATGAAGGATATTGAATTTAATAAGAATGCAATATTGTTTTTAATAAATAAAATTAATAAATTATGAAGGTACCTGGGTGCGGTAGGTTACAGTATACACACATACACACACACGCACACACACACACACACACACACACACACACACACATACATACACACGCACGCACCACACACACACACACACACACACACACACACACACACACACACACACACACACGCACGCACACACACGCGCACACACACACACATACAAGCGGTAAAGTAAATGCCTTTTTTATTCACATAATTCACATTTAGTTAGTACTCGTAATACCAAGAAACTTTATTTATTAACAAAAACTATTACATAGATGTATTTGGTACAATTAACATAATACTAATTGAATGAAAAAAATACAAGTTTAAAAATTAAAGCATACATTTGTTACACTTACAATTTTTTATTATTTTGGCAAATTTTTTTGGCAATCTTAATTTTATTTGCCACATAATCTTCAAAGTATCCTTTCGCCACAGATGTAGACTTCCAACCAACATGTCGCTTTATATTAAGAATATCCTCCCCCTGCATCAGCTAACAAAGTTACTGAAGAACATCTAAAACAATGAACTGCGTATTATTTTGGATTTAAATAGGTCGCTATATTATTCTTTGCAACAATCTAACAGAAAATTTTCCATTATTATAATACACAAAAAAAACGTTCTTAGTGTGCAGTGAAGCATAACTTTTATAGATCTCGTGATAACTTGGTGATATCTGTTCTTTGCTAATCACACTGAAAATACCGTCAATGGGGTCTATTCTGTAAGAATTCCTTTATATTTAACGGCCTTAAATAGTATATTATGCAACGATCATGTAATGATGGTTATTAATACACGAGCATTAACCGGGATACGAAACGAGCCAAAGGCGAGTTTCGTATGGTTTATGCGAGTGTTTTAATAACCATTACATGAGAGTTGCATACGCTATTTTTTCTACACCCGATAAATAATCAAGACCTATAAATATTATATTTATATTGGTATTGAACACAATAACAGTAATTACTCGTATTTCTATAAAAAATTCTACAAAATTGTAATTAATGGTATTACTTCAGGTATTGGTATTTCCCTAGATTTTTGCGGTAAAATATTTTGTACTGTATTTTCTGCTTTCTCCGATATGTGTGGAGGAGTCTTCTATATCGCTAATATCAGACATTTTAATATTATAATTATCGAAGTTTAGCTACCTACGAAAATTTAATACGTTTTGACAACTAAAATAATTACATAGGAACCTAGGACAAACGTCAAACAGCATGCTTGATTGAAAAATTGTAGGTTTCTATTGATTAAAAATCTGTATCGTAATGAAAAATCTGTATCATAATGGGTATCATTATGAAACGGATTATGGGCATATAAGTGCATTATTATAATACGGGTGTAGAAAAAAATATTTTCTTCTTTACTTCTGTCATTATTTAAACGGATCTTTAAAATACATTAGAGGACTATCTTAAAGAAATCTGTTTAAATAATGACAGAAGTAAATTAACGAATACGAACATATTTTTAAAGGCCGCCAATATTTTTAAAGGCCGTTAAATATAAAGGAATTGTTACAGAATAGACCCCATTTTCAGTTTTTGATGCTCCTATGGTGTCACCAATAAGGTTGTTCCTAAATCTCAAATATCGTTCACTGCAATATTAGCTAATTCATCTCGACGAAGACATGACACAAATACTAAACATTAGTGGAACATATAACAAATACTCATATTAACAGAGATATTGGTCTTAAATTAAAAAACAACTAATGTAACTTACTTTCATCATAAGATATAAATTATTTGAGAAATCACTAAACATTATTCTATTTCTTCTCGGGTTAAAATTTTTGATTTTTTAGGAACACAACCGTCTGATTTCCGTTTTTAAGATTGTCATTAATCTGGAATATCTATTGATATTGTGCAAATTTACAGTTGCCTTTAACAAGGTATAATAAGACCACATAAACGACGGCTTACGGCATTTGGATGTTTTCCAGAAAATATGCAATAAATATATTTTTCTACGCCTATGTTAGTAAACGTTAAAAATCGCACTCTCAACGTTCCTTGTAAATGACATTTAACAATAAGATGCGCGTAATGAGATCTCATAACACGTACGTTTTGATAAGAAAACATAAATTTCTTAGTTGAATTAAATTTTTATCTACGTACGATTTTATTTGGTCTATTTACATAAATTTAGTCAATTGAAATACATAAAAACTTTTAGCATTAGCGAAATACATTTTGGATTTAAAGAGTGATGCCCCTAAATGTCGGCAACACATTATACAATTTTTCAAAAAATTGAAAAATTTGAGTATATACAAAACTAACCGATTTTTACAAAAATTTGAGAAAATGTTGTATAGACTGTTTATAATTCGGTACCATACATTTTTTTAGCGGAACTACTATTGCACCTTATTTTTTTCGTTTTTTTATTTTGAATTTTTTCACAATTTTTTTGAATGAAAAGTCATAAACCACTAATGATCCGATGACACGATGACAGAATTCTATTGTTTATAATCGATATATTCTATAAATCGATATTTTTGTTTTGATGTAAAATTATTAAAAAAATAAAGAAGTGATCATTAAAAAGCCATTTAAACTGTAAAGTAAAATCAGCTGATGAACTAACGCAGTTAATATCATGTTTTAATTTGTTAATTTGTATTATGACATACTTTAGATTTTCTAAATGAAAATTGGTTTTTCCTTTAAATTACACTGTTGCCGGTATTTTTATGAAGAGGGTAAAACAAAAAATACCTAATAATTACTTTCTGACATTTAAATTTTGTGCTCTTTTTAAAAAAGTCAAAAATTATATCTTTTAAAATGTTAAATTTGGTAAAATTATTTAAAATTTGTGAAAATAACGGAGAAATGATAGAATTTTTACAAAAGTGGAAGTTAATACCAAAAGAAGGCACTTTTTGTGTCCACGGTGCAAACAGCCGTTAAAACTTTCTGTAGATGCAAGATCGTAAGTTGTATTTTTTGTTGTAACATTTTTTATAATATGTTTGTGTATAAGATTTTGATAAACTGACTTAGTAATTTACCGAATATTTAAACTGTAACAGTATCGGTTGTTACTATTTTATTTTAAATTTAAAATATATATATTTTATTTTAGGGCTGATCATTATTATTGGCGATACCAAAATAGTGTTCGAATTAACAAAAAAAAAATGGCGGCCATGTGGATACAGAAGCAGTTTGAGACAGGGTGCTTTTTTTGGAAATCAAAATTACCAATTTTTAAAATTTTGGGATTTGTAAATTTGCGGGTTCATAATGTTACATTAGAAGCAATTTGCATTCAACTAGAGATAAATAGAAAAACGGCAGTAGACTGGGCGAGCTTTTGTAGAGAAGTGATACTAAATGGTTTGTTGGGAAATAAGGAGAAACTTGGCGGGCCTGATAAAATAGTAGAAATTGACGAGAGCAAATTTGGGAAAAGAAAGTATAATAAAGGGCACCATGTGGAAGCGCAATGGGTCTTTGGAGGTTACGAAAGGGGAACAGGCAGAATATTTATGGTGGCTGTTGAAAGTCGTGATAGTGATACCCTTCTTCCTATTATTGAAAAATATATCGAGAAGGGTACTACTATCATATCAGACTGTTGGAAATCTTACAACTGCCTCACCGATCGTGGTTATAACCATTTGACTGTTAACCATTCCGTCACCTTCAAAGATCCAGAGTCGGGGGCACATACGAACACTGTCAAATGGCAGAAAGAAAGCACATGTACCTGGCAATCTTACAAGGTACATTTTTTATAAAAGGTGTGCTCATTTAAATGTTGACAGAACAACAGAATTTTTCGAAATGGCGGGAAAATTGTATGACCCCCGAATCAGAATGATGATGAAGATAGGACAGATGAAGACAGGAAGGAAGATGAAGAAGATTTGGAAATGTAAAAATTATTATGTTTGTATTTGGTTTTATTTTATATTTTTTGTTTGTTCCTTTTATGTTCTTTTGAGTTTTTTTATTTAATAAAGTTTGTTTATTTCTTTTGTATAAAACTTTGGCTGAAATTGTTTCATATAGCAAAATCACTAGTTTTTTCTAAATATCTTTAACTTTATATATCTTTAACTGTCCCAATAGACAAAAAAATTAAAAACGGCGTCTTAATGGATGCAAAAGAAGTTTAAGGAAGGAGACTTTTTATGGAGCAAAATTATAGTACAATCTATAAAATATATTATTAGTTAAAACTAGAGCTACCAAGCGAAACTTATTGCTAAAATATACCTTTCATATAGGGTTGATTGTTCTAACAGACAATCTATAAAAGCCATATTAAAAGCTTGAGCAAGCGAAGCAAGCGCGCCCGACCGACGTTTCGAGATTCGCGCGCGCGAATTTCGAAACGTTGGCAGGGCGAGCCCTTTTTACGCATAAACTATAACACGGAACGCTCGTCCTACCCACCTCCTAACACAGAAGAGAGCGAGCGAAGCGAGCGCGCCTGGTAGACGTTTCGAAATTCGCGCGAATTTTGAAACGTCGACTGGGCCTGCCATTTTAACCTACACCATAAGTGCAAGAAACGTTTGTCCCTAATACCTCCTAACCTCTACAGAAGAGAGCGAGCGAAGCGAGCGCGCCCGGCCGAAGTTTCGAAATTCGCGCAAATTTCGAATCGTCGGCCGGGCGCGCCTTTATTACACCTAACCATAGGAGCAAGGTACGTTCGTCGCATCCACCTCCTAACCTCTACAGAAGAGAGCGAGCGAAGCGCAACGTCAGCAGGGAGCGCTCGCTTGCTTCTGTAGTGATTAGAAGGTGGGTGAGAAGAGCGAAGTGTTTAATTATCTCTCTCTGGATCAAAATGATTTTTTGAATATTTGAAATATTTTTATTTTAAAAATAAAACAAAAAAATGTTGAACGCCGTAAAAAGTATCCACCGAGTAACGTCACGGCTCACATAGCAGAAATTGAAATAATTCAGCTATCCTCTTTAGTTGATAGAGTATTCTTTAAATTTGGCTGGCTGACGTCATTTTTTCCATCAAATAAATTCCCTTGTTTCAAAAAGTTTAAAAAATTTTGGATAACACAAAGTAATTATGTTTAAAAGTTTTCGAAAAGTATATTGTTTATTACTTTATAGATTCAATCAAAATGAATAAATAAATCGTCGGATATGACTGGAAATAAATTAATAAAAGTGTTTGGAAATGTTATGTTAGGAATAAGGTAGTTTTTATATTTATTTTTCGTTGATTTTAATTGGCCACTTAGTACTTAGTAACATTGCGATTTGTAATGACAGATATAATTCTTATGAACAAGTTGACATAAATAATCCTTTTAAGTTCTTAATATGTAAATTAAAAAAATTAATTCATTTATGTGGTTACCGGTGGTATATTTAAAAAGTACTCTCCTTCCTAAAGCCTAAAATGTAATTTTTGTAAAAACAAATTTACCCAGAATTGTTATATGTATAATGTTTCAAAGTGTTTAGAAACTTTTAGTAAAATTGTAAAATTTCAATAGTAATATCCGCCGTTCGGATGTCGGCGTATATAAGCAAGGCTTAGGTATTGATAATTTTATTGAAATTCCAACTTATATTTAATTTTGAATATATCAAAAACATAGTCCTTCTATTTAAGAAATAATACACAACTTGGCAACCAGCGCCACGGCAAATAATAATAATAGCCGTCCCTTTCCCCGGACAAGCTCAGCTTTTGGGGTTAAAATTCACTCGTAAGGGGGTGAATTAGGGAGAGTATTATTATTATTATTATTATTATTATATTGCATCCTTCAATGTCAAATGACAACCAAACTAAATTTATTGAATTAATAATATAGCCTAAAATATCATTATTAAAATTTAAAAAAATAGGATTTCCGCCAACAAATTTCGTTAAGTATATGTTATTCTTGGTGTCTAAAAGTGTAAAAATACATTTTTGTGAAAATATAAAAGTTTTGTGTATATTCAAATTTTACCCAAAAGATTATTGTAACCGAACATTTTCTTAACTTTACCTACGAATATGTCTGTTTAATAACACTAATGTGAAAGTGATGAAATTATGAGCACCACCACTCCACCGAAGATTTCAGAAGAAGCTCAAGATGCCACAAATAATTTTTTAACGCTAAAATTCAAAGAAAGGTACGAAATTACCTATCGAAAATGTATGTATTGGCGACACAAGCATAATTTCGGAGAATGCTTTACTTGCGCATTTTGAATGAATATCAAAAACTATGAAACCATCTTCTCTATGGGTTATTTATTCGATGCTGAGAACTACACTAAACATTAATAATAACATTAACATAGCAGATTATCCAAAACTAATCGCCCTACTGAAGCGGAAATCGGATGAATTTAGAAGTAAAAAAGCGAAAATACTTTCTCCAGATCAAATTAAGTTTCTGGGAGATGCCCCAGACGATAAACATTTGTTGTCAAAGATAAAGAATTAAAATATTGTGTAATTATCATCACATGAAAATGCGTTTTTTTTTGTTTTCAGGTTATCCTCATTATTGGATTAAGCGGGGCTTGCAGTAAACAAGAACTTAGAATTATAAAAATGGATAATTGATATTCCAGATTCTAAAACTAAAACGAGACATTCATTTGTAGCACCAGAAACGTGTTATATTACGTGTCAAATATACATGAATTTGCGTTCTCCTGAAATGGAACTTCCTTTATTTGTTAATTATAGAAATTGAAAATGCGTGAAACAGGTTGTAGAGGTAAACACAATCGGTAGTACACCACGTAAAATTCGTGCTTCGTGCTTAAACTTTTACACTTCGTGCGTAATGGGTTACTTACAACTCTTGTTTCGTAATAAACTATTTTTGTAAAGTTACCGTCTTTAACATGCATAATACACCAGCTAACAAATTTATCTTAGACCTTGTCGTACATTTTCTTGGATTTTGCCGGTATTAAACTTAATTTTGCATCTTCTGCTATTTTAGAAATTTTCTTTAGTGTTTCGGAAACTATTTTAACATCAGTGCTTTGCATGATATAAAAAACTTTTCTCAAAATTCACTGTGGAGGTGGCAATAAGCGAAGTATTGTAAGAAGATGGCGACACCTATTCTAGTCTTATTAACTTAATTGCTATGGAAACGCAAACGTATGTATACAGATTATTGTTTTTGTCATCTTTCTAGTCTCAATAAGAATAAATATTTTCTCTACAATGAAACGATGTTGCATAAAATTTTATATTATTATGTATATTGGGCGCAAACAGCGTTTATGGACCTTATGTGTTAATAGCCCTCGCCTAACGGCTCGGGCTCTTTCTTACACGTTTCGGTCCATAAACACCTATTTTACGCTCTTTCTACATAAATAAGTATTTCCCTTTTCTTACATTATTCACCTATTTTTTGCCCTAGAACAGAAAAGTATTTCTTTCCAAAGGTCTATAAGTGAGACTTTTTTTGGTATTTACAGACGTCAAAAGGCAGTTACAAAGCTAGTATTACGAAAATAGTTTTTGCAATATCTCCAATTAGTTATATACCTGATATATTATGACTTGTTTTTTGTATCAATTTTGGAGGTCAATGTAAAGGCGGGAATTTGCTGACTTAGTTTTAAAGCAAATTTATTGCAAAATGAGTCCAAGGTTGCCCAGATGAATGTAACCTTTTCATAGAAAGTTATTCATACCTATTTGGTACCTATTTTGGGAATACCGATTCACAGATTAAACTATTGTATTTCATGTACTACGAAACAATTTATTAATTTCAAGAATATTTTATTGCGTGAATAGCAGTTTAATATATTTTAAGAATTTTGTCAGTTATCAGATCTGCCAGCAATAATAATAATAATAATGTGTAAGAATGTTTTTATTTTCTATACAAGTTTAATTTTACGAAATATTTTTCTACCAAAACAGTCACATCCTATGTCAATGTTAATACCTATTAAGATATGAAGGTAGACAATGTTGCTAAAGAAATTTTGTCAAAAAAAAAAATAATTTTAAACGGCAAAATTAAAATAAAATATCATACAGACTGTCGTAAATCTTACATAAGTCCTAATAACATTCATCGTTATTTTCAATCAGATAGTTTTAATATTAGAATTGTGTGCCTTGTTTGCAATAAAAAAGAAACAAAAAAGAAAAAAGTCTGATATCGGTTCAAACAGGTAATTTAAATTTTATTTAGTCTTTACCTTTGCTACATATATTTTTAGGTAGTGGAATAGCTGTTCGTGTCATAGCTTATAGATGCAATGCTATTTGCCGAGGTATAACAAGAAATCGATGATAAAGAAGATATATAGGTACCTAAATGTTTGGCGAAGGTTTCACCTGCGAAAAAAATTACATTTGGGTAAGTATTGATAATTTTGACCTCAACGAAAAAACCATTGATGGAAAAAAGAACAACACATGCTATGGCCATGGTTGTGTTTCAAGAAAATACTGTGGAACAAACCTCCAGAATTGTCTGGCAAACAATGGCATTTATTATTACAAGTATAGGTTACATTTTTGCTGATGGTGGACTTACTTCGATTCTTGTCGAAACAGATATTTACGCAGAAAATTCTTGTCATCTAATGCACTATAAATAAATGGTACGAAGAAAGTAAAGGACAAAATTTTTTACTGACGAGCTGAAAAAAGAAATGGACAGAGTAATAAAATCAAAAATTGACGAAGCAGGTAACTAAGATCTTTCTTACCTTTTTGAAAATTACAACAAAGTTGTAGCAGAATTTGTAAACGTGGGTTGCGGTCCATCAAAAACATTTAAATATTGGTACTTTTTTTGGAGATAATCTATTTACTTTGGAGAATGCTAAGTGCTGAAAGAAATGGAGATTTTAAAAGTCATCTGTGACAATCGAAAATGCACTTGTTTTAAAAAAGGCCTAAAATGTTGTAACGAGTGTAAATGTCGTTCCTGCAACAACAGTATTAAAGATTAGATTAGAGTGCTATTTAAATAATAAATATGTCAACGATAAACCTTACTTTATTCTTACATTTTTAGTTTAATTTAATTAAAAATGTTTAATATACTATTATTTAATTAAAAATGTTTAATATACTACTAATTAGGTCCGCCGGTCGCACTCGCACTCGGCCATCGAAATTGTTTTTGCTTGCTTTCTCATTATCAAGAACGATTTCGTCGATCAGATGAATTAATTTTTTTACTGTTAATTATTGCCATAAATTTGAAAATCACAGTATTTGTGAATAGAGAATAAAAATACCTTTCAAATGATATATTTATAAATCTGGGGTTTGTAACTGTTACTCGAAGGGGGTTGAGGGTAGGGTAAAATTTTCACATCGGAGGATGTCATTTTATAATCTAAAATTAATTTGTTTTGGGATTTCTTTATAAATATGCCTAGTAATTGAGCTACTGAATTTATTTCATTTGGCTCTTACACACTGTATATATTCATCGTTGATAGTTATAAAGAAACGGTACATTTTGGTAAATTGTAATAAAATTACCAAAAGCCAATTTAGTTATAAATGTTAGGGGGGAATAAATTTCAAGATGTCGGAGCGAAAGTATAACTGAAAAGTTCCCGTGCGAAAGGTCCGTGTTTCATATCCGGGTTGAAGCCAAACTCTTTTTTAAAGTTTATTTTATGTTATAAATGAGTAAAATCTAGAAATTCAAAATTTGTGGTAAAAGGGTGTTTCTCACCAAAGATTACTTTTTGAAGATCATTTTTTAAAAATTAATAATTATATTAAAAAATACCAAAATAGTGAAAATATTGTTAAATGGTTAATAAAATACAACTTCTACTCATGGAACACATTTAGATCTTTATTTTATTGAGTTTAGAACACATTTTGTGAAAAAGTACATCCAGAGGAATGATCATGGAAACAGAGGAATGACGTTTACTAAGTTTTTAAATAAAATTAGTAATAAAATAAGATTAACTTAAATATATATAGTATGGAATTAATGAACACAAAGATTTAACTTAAGAATAGCTTATGAAATAATGAACATATAGTTGGAACTTAAAAAAATTAAACTTTTTCAAAAACATCAACTTCATTTTGAAATGTATAATAAGTTTTAGTACCGTAGGAGCAAATCGACGGAGGTGGTAAAATTGCAAGAATATTATCATAGACTATAAATGATATGTCACTTTGACTAGCTCTAAAAGCTTGTGAGCCCTGAAGTTTGCATACTTTTAAAAACATAACTTTTACTTCATCCTCATCCAACTCGCTTTGGGTAATTGCAACATAACGGTAATTTGTTTTGACGTTATCATTTCTACAAGGATGTAGGTTCCAGTTTTGATATTCCTCGGGATCAACTCTAATTCACTGACAACTGTAGTGCTAGGACCAGCTTCTTCATCTGAATTATACACATCTTCGTATCGAATTTTTTTGCTGTTTCTTTGCTTACAACATGAATTAATGTATTCCTGTTCGGACTCTGAAGATAACTCAAACTGATCGGGTTCTTTTTCACGAGCATAGTCTAATGTACCTATCAAATACTTATCTTCCTGAACAACAAAACAACTTAGTGATAGAAATCTTAAGACACCACTTGCATAATCATCCATTGTGACTTGATGCACTTTTATTGTACCTGCAAAAGGCTTTATCTTTTCTTTTTCAATCATACTGTTAATATTCTCAATATGTAACATTTGTTATATTTTTCTTCAGGCTTTGTAGTAAAGTATCAAATGAAGCTATGTCTTTTCCTTCAGCGACCAGTCTGTCGGCAGTTCGTTTTGTGACACCTCCAATGCCATCTGGAGCTCCTTTTCCGTGACCAGACTCTGAATAGTTCCAAGAAAAAGACTTAATTTGTGGATACAGTTTGTGAAGTTTAGCTGCTAAGAAGTAAAACATTGTTTTATT
This sequence comes from Psylliodes chrysocephalus, assembly GCA_927349885.1. Taxonomy (NCBI): domain Eukaryota; kingdom Metazoa; phylum Arthropoda; class Insecta; order Coleoptera; family Chrysomelidae; genus Psylliodes; species Psylliodes chrysocephalus. The sequence continues at coordinate 43,306,908 of OV651821.1, forward strand.
TCGGTACTGCGTAGCAGGGCTATCACTTAGAAAAAATAAAGTATCTGCATGCAAATTTTCTGAAATATAGGATAAAACTGGATTAAGATGAGCCCAAATGGCAGGTACATCATGCTGAAGAGATTCAGACAATGTACAAAATGACTTTGATTTTACTGTTTCTTGAAATTTAAAGTAAATAACCACTGTGTGAAGTGAAATCTGTTGTCTTGAGCCACCAAAGTGAAATGATTGTGTTTCTTCCGAATATTTTAAAGAGTAGTTCTCACTGAAGTCCATATGCAGCAATACTTCATTTTGCTGAAGAGTAGCTTTTTTTAAAGAATTTTGACTGTACTGGTGAAGTGCTCTTTATGTTTCATAAAATTGAAAACAGATCCCTGAAATTCTGAAATAATATGACTTATGGGCCTGATAAATTTTTGTTTAGTGGTTTTTACTACAAATTTTTCTTTCTGGGATTTCTTATCGAAAAAAGTTTCCTTCTTTGCACCCCATTTGAAGAAATGTGCAAGTCTTGATTCGTCATAAGGTTCGAAAATTATTTTCTTTTCCTTGCACTCTATACATTCACGTAGTAAACACTGCTCAGTTTTATGGTCACAACAAAGTATCTTAATGACTGCATTAGCATCAATTTGTGCTAGGACGTCAATTCGATGTAAAGCTTGAACTAATAACCTCATATTTAAACAAGGGGTACAGCCGCATGTATCACGAGCCGCTACTTTCCTGGAAACAATCCAAAATGGGCGATTTTTGCACCAGAAGGCGTAACTGATCGGTGTTTCTGGGTGAGCAATCAAAAACTTTTTATGTAGGTTTTTTAGTGTATCACTTAAATATCACTTAAATATTATTTTATTAGGTACTTTATTTTTCGTGCAATAGTCTTTCTTTCCTGGACACAACTTACTATTGTAGTCATTTTCCAGAAATCTCCGAATAGTGCTTCTCTTTTGAGAGACTTGATTCACCGAACTCGTTTTTCGATAATAATTTAGTATAGTATCTCTTGTATCCCATATTGTTGGAATACTACTCCCACGAAAAAAGACTCTCAAGCTATTTTCCACACGATATTGTTTTATTACTTTGCCTGATACAGCTCTTTTAAACATTTGTTTTTCTTTGGCACCTTTAAGACTTGCATAGTTTGATTTCAATTGGTCTGAAATTACTTCACCAAACAATAACTTTTTTGCAACAACATTTTGCTGCTTAGTATTAGCAAGCAATTGTTTTACTCTTGTTCGTGGTGTTGGCGGATTTGTTTTAGCCTTAAGTTTCTTCATGCGATAATATTTTTGTTTGTATTTATGAACCTTTAGTTGAAGTTTCTTAATTAAATCAGTTTTTCGTTTATTTTCCCGGCTTCTGTTTTTCCTATTTCTAATATATCTCCTATTACCATATCGTCTGTAAGCATTTTGGGGAGTTACATTTCCTTCTACATTATCTTGTTCCCCTTCTGATGCTGGTGGAGTATCTTCACGTAATCTTGCCAGTATGTTCTCATTTTCATTTCGGAATTGTTTTCGTTTATTTCTATATCTTTGAGAATATTCTTTCCACTGTTTTCTTTTCTGCCGCTTGGCTCTGTCACTTAGTTCATTAATTGGTCTTATGACTTTCTTTTCCTTCTTCTTTAGATATTGGATGGCCTCCTTCTCTCTTAATTTTTCTCTTCCAACAGGGTCCTGTTTTAAATGCTCATATCGTCGTTTCTCAGTTTCCCTTTTTTTTCTCAACTTTTCTTCCCTAGTCTGGGGTGCTATCTGCCTTGCTTTAACCATTTTACACTCCTAAAAAACGTATTAAATTGATTTGAAGTTATTGTGAAATTATAAATTTGAGAACTAACAATAAATAAGATAGAACTAAAATTCTCCATAACTGAGGTTTGGTTATGTAAAATAAAATTTTTGTGTAATTTGAATGTGTTAAAACAGTTTTTTAGTCCAATAAGAGATTTATAAAAGATAATATTTTCCCATTACCTAATTATTCTTTTTTTCAACCTGTAAACCTGTCCAATAATACGATATATAAAACTAATCATTCCTCTGGAGATATCATCATTCCTCTGGGTTGTTTAATTCCAGAGGAATGATGCCAGAGGACTGATTTATTTACAAATTCGTTTTCGTATTACCAAATCCACAGTAAATTATAACCCTACTATTCATGCACATAGTTTTTAAACTAATTTTTATTATATGAATACAATTAGAGCAACTTTAAAAAATATATAATAGTTTAAAACACTTACCAGAGGACTGATTATTGATATGTGACACCTTGTTAATTAAACTGGATTGTTTTAAGTAACGAAAATAAAAACAAATATGGTGTTAAACTGTCACTCAGCAAAAAGTAACTACTGAATGTTCTGTTGTTTATATGCGAGTTGACATGTTAGTGCCATCTATACAAAAATAATCGAACTACAATTTTAAACAGAGGACTGATGTTTGAATTTGATAACACAATATAAGTTACAGCTATTTATAAATAGCGTTTGATTTTGGCATGACAATAGGTATACATGGTCCTCGGTGCCTCTTTTATTTAAGCATATCAATATATTTTAATATAATAAGGAAAAAAGTGACATTTTTATCACAAATATGCAGCACTTTTGTCTAGTAACAGCCAGAGGATATGACGATCCTATAATTATAAAGCTATAATAATCATGATTCCTACATTTTTGTGAAAGAAATATGTTTAGTCGGCTTAAAAAATAAATACATGATATAACTACATATAAAAATATATTTTCTTTTGCTCCACTAAGCATTTCAACAATGGAAACAACGAAAAGTAATCTTTGCTGAGAATTACCCAAATATATTTTAAATTGTTATTTTATATTAATGACCTCTAAATTAGTTATTAAAATGATGTAAATTTTCTTCAGAGATTGGTATACATAATTTATCAAATTTTTGTAGATCGTATGCATGGTGGAAAAATATAGGTGAAGCGGTTAGCGGTACGAAATTCGGTCAGTCTTGCGCATGACGTCACTTTCGAAGCATATTTTTATTATGCCTATGTCTTCAATGTTAAAAAGCGATTTTTTATTTTCCTGATAGTGCTTAGAACTTTATTGATATATTTATCTTAAAATTTATTATTATTTCTGTACAGGGTGTTTTTTAAACATGCGGCAAATATTCAAGGGATTGTTCCTTGGACTATTCTAAGAATATTTTGTCCTGATTTTTGAAAATCCGTTTTGTGAAGTGGGAAAAATAGCCGTTTTTAGTGATTGGAATGTATCAACAATTTATAAACATTATTAAACATGAATAAACCAATTCCAAATAACACCTCTGTTTCTTATTAAAATAAAATATGTTATGCCAAGTGTTTCTATTTATTAAATACATAAACAGGTTTATCAACACACAACCGTACATTTTAGGTAATACATTTATAATTATCAATTATCCTATAAAAGTGATTACTGTTCAGACCCTTCAAGCTGATTATTTAAGAAAATCCGAAACTAAAAAAAAAATATCCTGTTAAATTTATGTCACTTTAATTTTATAGTACTGTGCTTGTTAACATTTTATGAAATATTATTTATATAAGGGACATTTATTCAGTTCTTTTCGTAATTAAATCACATATTTCATTTTCACATTTAAATCTACTTATTTGTACCTATATGCCTTCTATGTATTCCAATTTTTATCGGGATTGGGACATTAAAACTTTTTAATGGTGATGTCCTTGAAAGATTAGATTCTAAACGTTTTGGCTATCATATCGATCTCAATCTATCAGATAGCGATGCTAGGTATGAAGATTTAAATCCTAGACGTACCTAACATCCTCTTTATGTTTTGTGGTGGAAGAATTCAGTTTCAGATGAACACTATCTTGTTTAACCTCAAGAAAACTGCATATCAACATTATCAACTGATTAACTTAAATATATTAAGCTAAATTGGAAATAAATTCTCGTTTTTGAATATAAAAGAGCAAAAAATATCTTTTATTTTGAATTTCTTTGCACAATGGTCCAATATCTGCCTATAATGAGTTTTCTTGGCATTATTAAGCATAACTTGATGTGATTTATCAGTTGTTATTTTCATTTAAATATATATTTTTACAATTAGGAAATAACTTAAAAGGTCGTATCTCTCTAATTTTCTACTTCATAAAAAAGGTTACGAGGAAGTTATAATATAACAATAATATTATTTTACTTATAATTTACCCCCTTACGAGTAAATTTTAACCCAAAGGGTCAACTGAGCTTGTGCGGGGAAGACACGGCTATTATTAGCCGAGGCGCTCGGGGGTGACTTAGAAATGAATGATGATGAAAACCCAAAAACCCCACCCGTCAAGTTAATTGAAAAATTATAGAATTCTACAATTTATTAAAAAAAAATTACTCAATTTATAAAACGCCCTGTATCGGAGATGTTCATCAATACATATTGCAGACTTCTGGACCTTATAGAGAAGTCAAAATACTGAATCGACGTGCAGAAACTAATCGATTTTATATGACAATAACCGATAATGTAGTTCATCTCTGAAACGGTAAAATTGATTTAGAAAATTAGAAAACTTTATTGCCTTTAAATCAATATAAAACCCACCATTAATGTCCTAATAATTTAATGCATTTGTATGTCGAAACATCTTCGTGATTTTTCCTCAACGAATTGCATAAAATAAATTTCATTACAGCAAGCAGTCGCTGGTTAAATATTTCGTCTGGTATGTTTTCATTCGATTTTGTCCATCTTAAGAAATGTTATATAGGAATGCCGTTGTCACGCCCAACAACTCTACCATTTTAATTGCAAATTACAGAATAGATTAAAGTGTAATTTACGATACTTATTCACTTTAAGGTCCTTAACATGGGTGCAGTTTTCTGTAAGCGCGAGTATGATTGAAGCGTCACAAATGGACTTGTATACCTAATGGGTTGTTTATAGGAAAGAAAGAAACAAGTTACATAGAAAATACTCTCCTTCTTTTGGTTCCTTTTCCGTTTCTTTCATTCTTTTCTACTTCTAGCTATTGTTTTATTTCATTGAATGTTTTCCTATTCGTTTTTCCTCTCTGTTGGCTTCATCAGGTAAACTGTGTTATCGGCCAGTAAATCACGCTTACCAGCCATAGCCATGGTAAGGAGAGTGAACTAATTATTTTCGTTTGGAAACTAGCAGCTAAACTGGGGATTTAGAAGAAATTCCAATTCAATATTATATAGCTCCATGAAAGCTACTTTTATAAATTAAATTCGACGATACAGGGTATTCCATAACCACAGAAAAGGCATCAAGGTCATATTTAATTTTATCTTTATTAGGCTTTACAAACACAATTTGTTTTTTGAAATCGAATGCAGCATTGTCGTTGGGCAATGGAAAAATAATTAGTTCATAAAAACTGCGACCAAAATGTAATTCATTTTAAATTGTCTAAAATATCTCATGAAACATGCAACCAAGACAGTAAACTATTACATAACCATCTTCAATTGTTTTAAACTATATACAGATTGTTTTCACCAAACCAATAAATATCCAAATATTTTAAATTGCCATATATTTTTAAATATGTATTTCTTGCACCTTTTGAAAGTTCTACATGATTTAGGTTTTAAACGATACCTGGTTATCTCTACCTAAATTAACCGAATAAGGAACTTATTGAGGTAATATTTAAAAAATGCTGATCTCGATTTCCCTCCGAACTGTATTTTTGAGTTCAGGTAATTCATGATTTCCTTCCCTTGTAACGGTTTCATTTTGCTACATTAAAAATATATTAGGGATGAGACTTTTTATCTTGCATAACTTAAATAATTATAAAAAAATCTACTATTGGACCTTATGGATTTGCAAAACTGAATTTGAGGCATTTTATTTATAATGGAGTTCTGTTATCATACCAGAAGGGTTATGTTTATCATTTTCCTCTTCTTTTTGAATATTTCAACTTTATTCTAATTACCCTATCACAATTCTTCTTTTCTGGCTCCCTTTAAAGAAGTTGGTAGACTCTGGTCCCTCTTAACAGCACCAAAAATCTGCTTACCGGTACCTACCTACAATATTTTTAAAATTCAAAATCACTAGATTTTGGTGAGAACTTTATAGAGAGAAAAAACTGATTTTCTTATCTTTGGACATTTTGATGTGAATGGTCACATTGTCGCAATTTGCGGAGTAGGTATCCGTACGGTCAACACTTTTCTATATACCTATTTAACACTTAATTTTCATACCTAATTCTTATTACTGAAACCAAAGAAACAACTGACGTATTTAGTTCCTTCTTTCAAAATTACTTTACGTGGACATTGATAAAGCAACCTGAGGATAAGTTATTTATAACTATTTTTGATATACAAAATTGGGATCGGTAGGCGTGTCTTTGGCACTTACTAAAATGCAGGGCCGCCGAGAGCCACGGTGGGACCCCGGAGCAAAATACTGGCAAGGTCCCCTTATATATTACATATAGGGTTGGCAGATTTGCGGAACGGAATAGCGGGGCAAAAATGGCCCTCAGCAATATCACGATCTTTTTCAATGAAATCTAAAAAAAGTCCTCGGCTTGTATTTTTCGTAAACCAGGTCCTCCCATTTGTAGTGAACTTCTAAAAAAACCATCCTCAGCTAAAGTTGCTGTGCCCCGGGGATTTTGTCCCTCTTGTCCCCCTTATGCCCCTTGTGCCCCTTGCAATGACGATACTAAAAGTGTCTACACTTTTGCATTACACTTTTACGTCATATGTCAAAACAATGAAATTAGGCTTGCGGTACATTTTGCCCTTCCGCCATATGCCCAATTTTGGGATTTATCATGCCCCCTTCTAGGAATCAATAGTCACATCCCTTAAGTTCAAAACGATTTTTGTTTCTTCAAATATCTCAATTTTTACCAAAGTTATAAAGAATTTAGTGTTTGAACATATGACAAAATCAATTTTTCGACCTTCGCCGCCTCAAAATACTAAACAAATTTCAATCGTCCATACCGCGAGAACGGTGCATCGGATCAAAATTTCTCAAGAGACATAAAAATTAGCATTTTTTCTAAGCTTTCAAATATCGGAAATTGCGTTTTAAAAATATTGATTTATTTGCGACATGCGCATGCGCAAAATTGAAAAATTGACAAAATCCAAAATTTCGGCACTTTCGAAAAACTGCTACACTTTGTTTTGCCTTTTTTCGAAAAGATCACCTCAAAATACATAGAATCCATTTTGTTTCATCGAATTACAATTTAATGTAAGCTCAAAACCGGTAATTTAATTCGATTAAAAATCAGCTTATCGATACCTTTCCATACCATATATTAGTGATGTCACAATAAATGCTGACCAAAAAGAAGTATATCACTATGTTCAATAAACTAACGACTTTAGCAACTCCATGTGCACATAATGTTTTTAATTTTCACGTTAGTTGTATTATTTATAGAGGCATGTTAGTGGTATATGACACTATGTTATAGAACATTTGTTATAAGAATATAGAAATATGTTACAAAAACCAATTCATGTTTATTAAAAAACGTTTTATTAGATTATTAGTAAACAATAGATATTGTGATAATAATTGGGGCTAACTGCATTTATTGTCAAAATATAATTAATATAAGGTAAATGTGGAACACAAAAAGTGTCCAAACAATATTCAGTGCTGAAAAGTTGACTAGAATGACATAGTGTAGTTTACTTCCGAGATACTGATATACCTATTAAACAATTTTCAAAACTTTACCCTAATCATTCTTTTATTGTACCAATTTTATTAGTCTGTTATGTAAAATAAACATTTTAATTAACTTATTTTATTTGCTAATGAAAGGTATTTAAAAAATATATTATTTTATTTGACATGTGTGACAAATTGTGAAAATGATTAAATTTACAATAAAAACTAAAAAATGGTAGGCAAAACTTTACACAAAAATCTGATGTGTCCAACACATGACTTTCCTATCTAGTTATTATAGGCTTTTTCCGGTTATTTTGTACAACCTATTGCAGCATCTCTATAAATGTTTAGAGGATAAACTAAATATTTACATTTTCCACATACATCTAACCCAAAACATTTTTCTATAGATTTTCATTGAATACGAAAATACTGAAAAATTTTAATTTAGCTCTTTTTCTCCAATTTTTCCATTACGGTCCATTTTAGAAAAAGATGTAAGAAACAAAAATTTTAGAGATCGATATCGCAAACAACTTTTAGTTTAACAATTTTCTTAAAAATCAGAATTTTGCACATTTTGTCAAATTTCTCGAATACGGACCATTTCAGGAAAATTTGGCGTAAAACAAAAATTATAGATAATAATATTATAAGTAACTTTTATTTGAACAATTTTCTTCTCCAAACATAAATAACCGATATATTATATAAAATATAAAAACAACCTCCTATAAAGTACCCCCAGATGTTCCGACTTTGTCCAAAATCATTTCACCTCAGGCCGACATAAAACTTAAGTTTAAAATTTAATATTTTTCCTTTATCCGTTTTTGACTTTTCTTCAAAATTCGAAATTTACTACACGTGTCCTGGAAAATATATTTTTCTTTCTTTTTTGTATAATACGCCGCGCCGTCTATTGATCGGAAGTACTCACCGCTGATATTTTTTCTTTTTTATCTTCATCACTTTGCTTACTGAACTCTCGTTAGGCCAAAAAAACGCTTTCTTAAAAGGTAATGGAATTTTAACAGGTATTAATTTTTTTAACTCGTTTCTGTTATTATCCCCTGTTCTACGTGAAAGAGTAGTTTCATTAATGATAGCATTAGGATTTTGAGAAGTAGACTTCATTTCTGGAGGTATATTTTCCAATGTCGGCCAGGTGCACCATTGGTAAAGGTGTGTTTTTATTTAAGTACTTAACCATTAGGGATATGCTATCCAATAACTAATCGTTAGTCATAGGGAATCATTATCATCATCATCATCAACAACATTTTGTCCATGTTTTTTATCTAATCCGGTAAAAACAGAAGAAACGCCACTTTTACACCCTACTGGAAATTTTCCTTTATTTTTTCCAAAAAGTATAGTTCTTGGAACACCAAATGCTGAAGCTGAAGTTGCTGTTGGTGTCCCACTCTTGAGTGTATTTAAAGCAGTTTTTTTAATGTATCTACCATTTTTTTGCTATCCTCTAAAAATAAAATTTATACGAAAATCGTCCATACAAATAAGTATTACTTACATGAAAATTTAATAAGATTTTTTCCATAAGACGAAACTATGTGCATTATGTGCATATTTTCGACATCACATGAGTAAAAAGAATGTAAATTAGTTTCTTTTAAGGATAACTATGATTAGAGAGAGTTCGTACAAATAAAATTAACTATGTACCTATTTTCGACCGAACATTTTGAACTTGTTCGGATATCCTCAAAATCGATATGAAGTTTTTTTCTATTTGGAGGAGTAAAATAACATTTTACTACAAAACATTTATTTAACTCACGCAAACTTGTTGTTGGCAAGTTTAAAATAATGGTTGATGGTCCCTTAACCTAAAGCAAACATTACACTGTAGTCGCAATCACTAGTACAGCTGCACTGGCAAGTTTTTAGGTATCTGGATTTAAGTACCATCCGTTAAAATATGTAGGCGATTTTTAAAAATACCCGCCTAGGGTTTAGACCAGTATTTCCCAAAGTGGTTCAGATGGCCCCCTGGGGTCCACGGAAGACTCGACGGGGGTTTACGTTGGGCATAATAAAAAAATGGGTGTCCACAATCGTAAGCGGGGGTGCATGAAAATTAATTTGATTTCGATAGTGAAGCAATATACTATTAAACAATTGATTACTCATTTTTTCATGTGATGAAGAAATTCTTGTAAAAAACTTCAACTGTTTATAATATAAACAGTCAACATTTTAGTTACTAAAATGTTAACATCTTTTATCAATATCGGCAGATAATATTTTAAGAAGCTCAGCGACTGTTACTTGTAAAACCTTGCATATTCCCTATTCAGTACAACGCGTCGAGACTTGTCGTTGCCACGCCGGCTGCCGTCCCGTCCGCAACGCTTGTTCAGACGTGCAAATTAATACGACTTGTGGTGTATGTGCTTGCAATCTTGCATGAACGTGTTTGATTCTTCACCAATATAAATACGAATGTCAAGGATAATCGTTACTCATTTGTTTCTGGAATTTCATAAAGAAAAGTGAATCGATATTAGTGTTGGCCAGTGACTGAATTTGTTTCTAGTCTTTCGAAAAGAAAAGTAAAGTTAATCGATATTAGTGATTGCCAGTGTCGGAAAAGTAAATACCTACCTGCCTATTTGTTATATGCATATAGTTTTAAGCCGAGAAAGCTTGAACTTATCGTCTCTACTTTATTTTTATTATTTATCTAATTCATTTAATTATTGCGGAGTTTTGATATCAAAATATTGTTTAAAAGTTTCTATAGAATTTACAGAAATATATTAAAATATAATAAATGAAATAATAATTTTATATCACATTAAAATAAGTTCAGCCGTTTTCATAAAACTCTATTATGGATCTTAGCGATTTATTGCTTTTAATAATTAGAAACAGTTTGCAGCCGGAACTTTGTTCATTTCATAATATTTATAATAATTGATTAACCATATTATGTTAAAATAGCCATATCCTGTTAAGTTCGAATCGCCTTAAGATTACTAAAACAAAGTTTTTTTTATTTATTTACTCACACATTTACAGGTAGGTATTGATACAAAACATGGCCAAATCTAAGAAGAAGTGTCGTCAGTACAGTGTTGAATATTTAAAATTTGGTTTTCTTCCATCAAAGGCAGACAAACGATTGCCCACATGCCTTTTATGCAACAAAGTTTTGAGCAATGAAACCATCAAAGCTGAAAGATCATCTAAGAAGGTGTCATCCTGGTAAAATAGATAAAGATTTGAAATAGTTCCAAACATTAAAGGAAAAATATGAAAAGAGACCCACCGTGCACAGTATGTTCTCTTCAACGTCTGAAAGCAACGATGATGGCTTGCGGGCATCTTACAATATCTCATTACTTATCGCAAAATCTGGAAAACCGCACACAACTGGAGAACAGTTAATTTTACCTGCTGTTGAAGAGGTTTTAAAAACTGTTCTGCACAAATCTTCATTTGACATACTCAAAAGAATTCCTTTGAGTAACAACACTGTACAAAGACGTATTGATGATATGAGCTCTGATGTTGAAAATTTCTTGTGTGATTATCTACGAACAACTCATTTTTCTATTTAACTGGACGAGTCAACTTTACCTGGCAATGAAGCATTATTATTGGCATATGTTCGATTTGTTATGGGCGAAGAAATTCATGAAAAGCTACTATTCGCGAAAATTTTGAAGACGGACACTAAAGGTGAATCAATATTTAATGTATTGAGTGATTTTTTTAAAGAAAAATCGATTCCATTCACAAACGTTATTTTGGTGGCAACAGATGGAGCTCCTGCCATGGTCGAGCGATATCGTGGGTTTATAAGCCATCTTAAAAGAATTATACCAGAGGTAATTGCGATTCACTGTGTTAGGTATCCACCGACATCTAGTAGCGCAAATTTGAGTGATAGATTGCACTAATCGCTTCAATTTGTGATTAATGCAGTTAACAAAATAAGAAGCAATAAATTGAATATGCGTTTATTTGCACAATTGTGCGATGAAAATGATGAAGACTTCCAACGATTTCTGATACATACCGAAGTAAGCTGGTTGTCGAAAGGTGCATGTTTATCAAGATTTTATTTACTTTTTGACTCAGTTTTAGAGTTTTTGGAAAGTAAAGATCCTGATTTAAAAAAAACTTGATCAATTTTAAAGCTGACAATGCGTATTTGACAGATTTGTTCAAAAAATTTAATGACCTCAACTTACAATTACAAAGGGACAGCCTCAATTTAATATAAAAAAAAGATATAATTTCAACTTTTCTTGGTAAATTGAAATTTATGGAGGAAAATATTGGTAGATTTCAAAAAAGTAAAGTTGGATGGAGTCACTTTTTCGTTAGGCCAACTTTGCTTTTTTTACATCCACTCACAGCACAATCAATTAAAATTTAATTGAAAATTTGTTTATCGACTTTATTATCAAATAATTAACCCTATCAAGCAATCAATTCTAACCTTTTTTTTTTTGAAAACTGTTAATTCGTCGTTAAAACTCAGCGACAACGCAAGTTTCCATAGAAAGATCTAATCTTCACTTTTTTTTTTTTCGAGATTTAGAAATTGGTAGTGAAATTTTGAAAGTGATCTATGAAACAAAAGAGTTTGGGAACCTCTGGTTTAGACCAACGATATCTTTCTTATTTTGTAACGAATTATATAAATATTTCGAATTTTGGATCGGTGTCCAATTTATGTACACCAATTAATTTATAATTTAATTTATTTACACTCAGTATAATCCTAATTTACATCTCAAATACTTATACACTAATTCACTTGGACAATATGTATCTTAACAACGCAATATCTATCTATATATCTACTCTCCAAAGGTAAAACAGTAACCAGTAACTGCAGTAACCAGTAACCACAAAGGAAAATTAATTGTAAGGGGTTAAAGGACCTTTTCTTTAACCCCTTACACTTAATCCCTACTACTCACATATGGCTACCCTCACTCCAAAACAAAGGAAAGAATTGAGAATCTATTAAATGCCGACAAGAAAGTGCATGGAATAAAATGGGAGACATTTGGAACACCTTATAGAATATTAATTTGTGTAGACAAAAGAATGCTTCTTTTAAATTATGTTTCAATTAAAAAATAATATTGTTTATAGCTATTTTTTTTTAGTTGTTGCTATTTTCTTCATTTCTGTTGTACCTACTTAGTAAACAAGTTAATAATCTCTCAAAGTTCTATTTTTCTTAAAGATTGTTTTCGGTCATAAGAATTTTAAAAATTAAGTGTTTTTAATTATTACGCTAATAAACCATTCATTTAACTAGCTTAAAATAAGAGCTTTCAACTGATGTAAAAAATACTAGTATAGCTATGGCAATTTGAAATATTGGATATTTATTTGTTAACTGAAAGCTCTCTGTATATGTTTCATGAAAAATAAAACACATTAAATTTGTGTGGCAGTTTTTATGAACTAGTAATTTTTGAGAAAAAGATATTATATCTTCGATTACCACCGAGGTAGACTGAACTAGAGACGACATAAACATTATTTTGCGATATGACAAATGGACGCACTTCGAGTGATGGAAAAATGGCCACTTTGATTTATTTCAAGTCAATAATTTTATATTTGAATATTGACGAAATGAAAATGGTTTTATATCATTTGAACAATGCTATTTTTAAAAAAATGGCATTTATTCTCACCAAAACTGTCTAGCTTTACTAGCTGGAGTTTGACATTTGACGTAAAAGTGTTATGCAAAGGTGCGGACACTTTTAGTATCGTCATAGCATCCTCCTCTTTATTCTATCTCATTGTCGATTAACCGAAAACGCTGCAACGTATTTCAAAAAACAGTAGTTGGTTGTAAATCCTCTTAAAGATAAAATCAAATAAAAAAGAAAATATTGGGTATTCTTCACAAAAAGCGCCTTGATACCTGTTCAGTGGTAATGAAACGCCCTGTATACTATATAGTCAAATTTATTATAGAAATGTAGCTTTTTGGAGCTGTATAATTGGCGCAAATAATTAGTTCACCCTGGTAAATAGCTATTTCCAAATTTAATATAGGTAGGTAATTGAGAACAACGAAGACATGTAAAGGAAATATCTTTTTAGGTTCGATTATATCGAATAATGGTACTTCTTCCGTTACATCTAGGTAAGTACTTTGAATAGCAAGTACTTTCTTTCCGGTATATTAGACAATTATTATTGTTCTATCAATGACGGGGTTTTAACACAATACGTGCCCAGCATTGTAATTAAAAGTTCTGCATTTAGGATGCTTTGAATTCAAACTGCTTGCATAATTTCTGTATGAATTACTATTTTTGTTCATAAGCAGTGACGGTCATAAGGTATCTGTAGGAAAAATACAACAAAGAAAATGCAGTATTGGATCTAAATTTGAAAAGTTTCAGTTATATGGTGTAACTGTGGCTAAAAAAACGTAATGAGTACCTACAGTGGCGGAGCTGGGATTATATTGTCTCTCGGGATAGAAAGAGGTACTTTACGATCGTGAATAATAAACTAAATAATTGATTTTTTATTAGTAATATAAAAATATGTCGGGGTAATTAAAAGTTTTATATTACCAAATAAATAAATTGAGTCCATATCAAATTATATTGTATTTTAGTATTATTGTTTTGTTAAATACGAAAGCTGTTCTATTTCCGCTAAGCCTATCATGATATTGTTTAAAAATGACAAGCATGTTTTAACAGTTGCTTTAGTTATTCTCTTTATGATCCACCCCCGTATAAGTAATGTAAAATAATACTATATAGTTAACATAGGAACAACAATATATTTCAAAATTCAATCTCTAGTTAGCATTACCTAATTAAATAATCTTACCTAAAATAAAAATAATGTTCCAATTATATAAATAATGAACTCAAATTAAAGGCAACTATGGTAAATGCAGTTTAACAATAGTTACAAGTATTGCAACGACTATCTCCCTAGCAACAGTTACGCACGGAGCAGTTGAACATCTGGGCGAGATGTAGCTTTCTCACTTTGTGGAAAATTCTCGGCTCAAATAAAAATAAGTTCAGAGTCGCTCCCACTCACAGATCTATTTCACTCACACCCGCACACGATACATAAATAGAGGTATATTTCTGCGTATGACGTTACGTGGTATAAAAATCCGCCTCATCTACATAGATAAATACAAATAACGACACGTTTTCGATAATATAAAACTACTACATTACTTCATTGTTAAAGGTTGTGGTTTTTATATAGTGAAAGTAGAAAAGTTATTGTATAAGTATAAATATTGCATAAATTTTATGAACATTTAGTTCATTTATTATTGCAAACTAAAACAAGAATAAGATATGTGATAAAGTACAATAAGAAGACACTTTATTTTAAAGAAATGTATCTTACATAAGTTCATAACAAAGAATGTCAAACAATAATGCACAATTTGAATTAACAAGATTCGAAAAAAAACCACTGCAAAGTGTGTCTGATTAAGGGCTGTTAGCGACTATATCAGAATATTTTGGAGGATTATTTTTTTTGTAAAAATGTAAATACTGATGTCATGATCCAAGTACTAGTTTTTTTTTTTGGGTCTTCGGGAAAAGGCTTTGTGTAGGTAAGCTCTTGTTCAGAAACACTAGCTGCATCAATTGCTTTTAAAATTCGAATTGATTTATCCTTTATTCCTTTAGCTGATCGCAGATTACGTTTTTCACATTACCTTTTCTGGATTGCTGTGGGAAATTTGGGAATATTTAGTGTGGGCTCAGCACCAGGTTTCAAATGTCGACTATTTATGGGCATGTATCCCAACAATCTCTGCTGCAGGGGTACTTCGAAACAGGAGAGACTTCAAATACGAGCTGCAAAAAAACATCTAGTCATAATATATGTACAAGAAATTTATGTTTATGCAATCCAATCAGCATTTTACATAACCATTGACACTAAATATTAATAAATGTAAATAAAATTTTTCATTATTCAAATAAAAGCTCCTACACTTATAATTTTTTAAGTGTATTGTCCCTTCTCGGCGACATGCTATACAATCCACTGCTTAGCTAGATCATCATTCTTTGGAAATCGAAAATATTTATTGTCCGTTACCTATAATTGTTACAAGTAGCAACATCACAATTTTATACATTTTATAGTTTTTTTATTGGCATACTAAAATTGCTGAAGAAATCCCCACACTTTAATTTAAACCCTCTAAAAACATCCAAAAATGGGAAACACACAAGTATTAGAAATTAAAAATTTAAGAAAACCGACTTCAAAAACGTGCAGATGCCATCACCACATCTTAACCAAATTTATATGGGACTACCCCTGAGGTACCCCTGAGTTACCCCCTTGCTAACAAAAAAGAATCTTATAAATCGGACAAGGTGGTAAAGCATTATCGCTAAACATACATAAAAAAATGAAGAGTTTGAGGATTTTCTCATAGAACGAATTATTAGATTTTGATCAAATTTATATGTAACCACCCCTGAAGTACCCCCTTTCTAACAAAAAAAGAATCATTGAAATCGGACACCGTGTTTAAAAATTATCGCTGAACATACATAAAAAAATATATTGCGACGAATTGAGAACCTCCTCCTTTTTTGAAGTCGGTTAAAAATCAACTTACTTTAAACTCTTCAAATAAGTACTTTTTAACCGAATTCAAAAAATGTCCTCAATTCGTCGCTATATTTTTTTATGTATGTTCAGCGATAATTCTTTAACACTGTGTCCGATTTCAATAATTCTTTTCTGTTGTTAGAAAGGGGGTACTTCAGGGGTGGTTCCATATAAATTTTGTCAAAATTTAATAATTGGGTCCATGAGAAAACCCTCAAACTCCTTATTTTTCATGTATGTTTAGCGATAATTCTTTGCCACCTTGTCCGATTTATATGATTCTTTTTTTGTTAGTAAGGGGGTACCTCAGGGGTGGTTCCATATAAATTTGGTTAAGATGCAGTGATGACATCTGCACAATTTTGAAGTCGGTTTTTTACTTTTAATACTTTTAACTCTTTTTTAAAATTTCAAAAATGAACGCGTATCATTATTTCGTATCATTATATATTTATAATTAGAAATAAAACTGTATTAAAAAATAATTCTTATTCAAGCGTCAATCAAATACGTTACGTCATGCGAGGGAAGCGCCAAATTCGGTCAAATTAGTAGCATACCGGTATTTGTGTATCGTACACCAGCATGTAACCGTTTAAAATAATTTGTTAATTAAATGCAAGTGCTCGCTCAACAATTTTTAAAACATCACTTTTTCTCTCCACGGCGAACTCTCTTTAAAACAGACATTTTCTAACTTTTCTATTTTTTTCTAATTTTTTCGAATTTTTTCGAATTTTTTTTAATTTTTTCTAATTTTTTCTAATTTTTTTTAATTTTTTCTAATTTTTTCTAATTTTTTCTAATTTTTTCTAATTTTTTCTAATTTTTTCTAATTTTTTTTAATTTTTTTTAATTTTTTCTAATTTTTTCTAATTTTTTCTAATTTTTTCTAATTTTTTCTAATTTTTTCTAATTTTTTCTAATTTTTTCTAATTTTTTCTAATTTTTTCTAATTTTTTCTAATTTTTTCTAATTTTTTTCTAATTTTTTCTAATTTTTTCTAATTTTTTCTAATTTTTTCTAATTTTTTCTAATTTTTTCTAATTTTTTCTAATTTTTTCTAATTTTTTCTAATTTTTTCTAATTTTTTCTAATTTTTTCTAATTTTTTCTAATTTTTTCTAATTTTTTCTAATTTTTTCTAATTTTTTTTAATTTTTTCTAATTTTTTCTAATTTTTTCTAATTTTTTCAAATTTTTTCAAATTTTTTCTAATTTTTTCTAATTTTTTCTAATTTTTTCTAATTTTTTCTAATTTTTTCTAATTTTTTCTAATTTTTTCTAATTTTTTCTAATTTTTTCTAATTTTTTCTAATTTTTTCTAATTTTTTCTAATTTTTTCTAATTTTTTCTAATTTTTTCTAATTTTTTCTAATTTTTTTAATTTTTTCTAATTTTTTCTAATTTTTTCTAATTTTTTCTAATTTTTTCTAATTTTTTCTAATTTTTTCTAATTTTTTCTAATTTTTTCTAATTTTTTCTAATTTTTTCTAATTTTTTCTAATTTTTTCTAATTTTTTCTAATTTTTTCTAATTTTTTTTAATTTTTTCTAATTTTTTCTAATTTTTTCTAATTTTTTCTAATTTTTTCTAATTTTTTCTAATTTTTTCTAATTTTTTCTAATTTTATCTAATTTTTTCTAATTTTTTCTAATTTTTTCTAATTTTTTCTAATTTTTTCTAATTTTTTCTAATTTTTTCTAATTTTTTCTAATTTTTTCTAATTTTTTCTAATTTTTTCTAATTTTTTCTAATTTTTTCTAATTTTTTCTAATTTTTTCTAATTTTTTCTAATTTTTTCTAATTTTTTCTAATTTTTTCTAATTTTTTCTAATTTTTTCTAACTTTTTCTAATTTTTTCTAATTTTTTTGTATGCTTATTTGTTTTAGTTTTTATAAATAAAAGTAACTATACAAACTAATTTTTTTTATACCAAATCATTGATAAAATTGCATACGAAGTATGTTATAATGCAGCCCTCACAACCGCAATTGGGTCTCTTGAAGTTTGTCAGCCCTGCTGTAGAGCATTATTCAAAGTTGCAGGAGTCACTCGTAATAGGGTAAATTATAAAAAAATATTTAATATGATTGCGCTTTGAGCTAAAGAAAGGATGAGCTAAGAGAAAGCAGCGATTCATTCGGACTCTCTGAAAATCGCTGTGAATAGTTTTTTCAACTGAATAAAGAGTACCTATGTTTATATTTTGTAGCTTTTTATGTAATAAATAATCCTTTTATTGATGTTATAAGAATATAATAGAGAAAGTGTGGCTTTGATAAAGGTGAGGTTATTTAGAAAAGATGTTGCTCTAAAAACGAAATTCTTTTTCGTCCTAATAGTTCCTCTGTCTTATCTAACTGCAAAAAGTGGCATGTCGGGTTTTTGTAAGGAAATTAATTATATTTATTAATTTGGTTCTTGCGAATTTTAGAGATCTTTTTTATCCATGGATATGTCAAAACTCAACTCAGCTCAACAAAGTTCCTGATTTTCTAATCAAATTCTGCCAAATTCGATTTAAAATACTATTCTCTACCCCTACGAACAATAAAATTCATCAGTGATTTTTTTTGGGCCAATATTTTATACAGAGTCGTTTTAATACACGCATATTAATTACATTCAAAATTTTGAGATATCGCGATCTACAATCTTTTCAAATACCACTCATCCTTACATTTTAAGGACTCGTGGTAACGTATGTTGCAAAAATCTTTGAGTTATTTTTTCAAATAAAAAAATGCAATACTTTATTTAAAACCTATCAAGAACAACTGAAAACAACATTAAAATAATACTGTAGAATTGGTAATGGGCCATGATCTTCAATGTCTCGCAACTTTCGCTTAATGTTCTTAATTAGGATTTGGGCGCAGATATTAAATCTATCTGGTCTTCTGCGTTATTTTGAGGTTTAGGTGAGCTAAGCCAAAAAACAAGAATCTCACTGAGCTTATTATTTAAACATGCAACAGTATTCTAGGCTGATTTACTTGCGCGAGAAAGAGCCTCAAAGGCTCCTCTTATTGGCCCAGAACCCGTCTATGGTGTCACAAAGACAGCTATCAGAACACGCACAAACCAGTAGATGTTAAAACAATCTCAGAAATGGTGCAACAATTCACTAGGACAAAAACAAGTCGAAGAGTTCTTAAAGGAACCTGTTTGAGTCGATGTTTTATATTTCTTTTTTGTAGTGGACTGTATGTTATACCTCGTTGGACTAAAATACCGCTTTTTTACTTTGTATAATAGTCAAACACTAAGAACAGAATTGGATTGTATGAACACCTATTTTAATATATTTTTAATGATTAACGGATTGTTAATATTAATTTATAATGTTTCGTTTCCCTGGTATTTTCGCCATAGGTGTATCAAAAGTAGGTTTTGCAGTGTTCTGTAACGCCACCACCGATCATCTACTAAGTAATAATAGGAAAAATTCTATAAAGTACTATTAGGCCTGTTAACAAGGCGTTGTAGGCTTAACAAATATATGTAGCAGAATATACCTTGTGACGATTGTCAGGAAGAGGAGGAAAATACAGTACACGTATTGTGCTACTGCGAAAGTCTATCAAGAATAAGATTCCTTACATTTGGAAAAGAAAAATCAATGACAACTAGCTACGCCGGAGAGCCACCTACTAGTCTATGAAGTCTACGAGTCTATAAAAGACCAAACTAGACTCTAACCAACGATTAAATGTTATCCACAATAGAACTGAAAAGATCGAGGTGCATGGTATAATTAAATTCTGCACTTTT
The DNA here is from genome assembly GCA_927349885.1 of Psylliodes chrysocephalus. NCBI lineage: Eukaryota > Metazoa > Arthropoda > Insecta > Coleoptera > Chrysomelidae > Psylliodes > Psylliodes chrysocephalus. Next base: position 43,327,037 of record OV651821.1, read on the forward strand.
TGCTAGATTATTCTTGGTTATTTCCATACAGAACCAAACCAAAAAATATCTGATATAGTTGTCATGGTAACGTTTTTTTTGTAAAAACAAATACGTGTTACCAACTTTGTTTAAACGCGTCACCATTACCACGGTCCATTGTTGTCAACGGCAATAGTACCTCAAAAAATTAAAAAACAATTCTCAAAACTTTGACAATATATATAGATACTTTGATTTAATAAATTTGATCAGACTAATAGGTTGTGACCTGGCCCACCAAAAAATGACATTCTAAAAACCGTTTACCCATTGCCCCAATCTACCTGCATACTATCTTCAGCGTCCTGTTGACTCAGTGACAAAACAAAGATTTGCAGAATCTCCCGTATAAAAGCAAGTGAGTTGGCGGTGGCAATCCTCTTATACCATACGATTGTCATTTGTTGGCTGTGGCTAGCAAAAGAGCGAAAGTTGCCTTCGATCCGAGAAGAATAATTCGCCTTCAGTTGTTTCAGTGCCGAATAATCGACGTTTCAGTGCATGCTGGGATATGCGGCGTTGCGTCTGAAGTGATTATAGTGAGCTCTGACTGTACAGTTTTGGACTCACGAGTGACACAGTGTTGTGTTTCTAACGGCTGGAACGCGGGCGCCGGTTAACTTTTGACTTTCTTAGAGACATCCAGGAGATATCGATGAGCAGTATGGCGAGAATCCTTATTTTGTAAGTACTATTCTTTATTTTAAATACATTTCTGAAAAATTTCTTAAACGTTTAGTGAAGAATTTTTTTAATAATTTAATAAAAAAAAATCATTTTGTACCATCAAATTTCAATAAGTTAATTTATTAAAATAGTATGCGCCAAAAATTGAACTCTTTAGGTCAGTTTTTTGTGCTCTTTCCAAATGTATAAAACAATTTTGAAAATTATGTTATTCAGGGTGGTGCTTTGAGTTTTATTTAATTTATTTTTATTTCGGTATATACAAAATCATTGAAAATTGGTCAAATACTTTAGACAGACCTTGTAATTATAGCAGGAGCAGCCCCAGGCCGAATTTTCGAAGGGTGCCATAGTATCTTGCCATTATATCTTTTAGCTAGGACTATAAATAATTCTATACTCAAATTAAATGTATATATTTGTGATTTATATATAAAATTAAAGGTAACTTTCAATTTCTTTACAATTTATTTTAACGTATTTCATGTTATCACGTTATTTAATTTTTGTAGAATCTCCAGGATAAATAATCAGAAAACAAATCTAAGTAAACCTTTATGAACAGTACGTTAAAACATTTACCTATAGTGCAAACGTAAAATGTTACCCACACCACTAATTTCTGTACGTTAAAATGTTCGTAAAAATGCTCAAAATAAATCATATTTCTGCAATGAAAAATGTAGACCTTGTGCAGGGTAGTTACCGCATTAAAATTTTTAAATAGCAACGGGGTATATGACTGATAGCTCATTTGAAAGTGTTTTTGATTATCTATTCAAAAGTTTAAATAACTTTAAATTTTTTTTTATTGGTTTATGACTTAATTTAATTAAAAATGTGAAATAGACTAAAGAAAACAACTGAAAATAGACTATCTCTGTGAAGAAGTAAATGGACAACATTTTGAGTATTTGATGACTTAATTTAATAAACCTATGTGATAATATTTTGTCAGTTTAGTTTATTTCACATTTTTAATTTAATAAGTCAAACCCAATGAACCAAAGTTAAAATTACATCGTAGAGGATCTTTAACACATAAACTGACTAATCTGTAATCTGTAAATCATATTTCTGCAATGAAAAATGTACACCTTGTGCAGGGTAGTTACCACATTAAAATTTTTAAATAGCAACGGGGTATATGACTGATAGCTCATTTGAAAGGGTTTTTGATTATCTATTCAAAAGTTTAAATAATTTTAAATTTGTTTTATTGGTTTATGACTTAATTTAATTAAAAATGTGAAATAGACTAAAGAAAACAACTGAAAATAGACTATCTCTGTGAAGAAGTAAATGGAGAACATTTTGAGTATTTGATGACTTAATTATTAATAAACCTATGTGATAATATTTTGTCAGTTTAGTTTATTTCACATTTTTAATTTAATAAGTCAAACCCAATGAACCAAAGTTAAAATTACATCGTAGAGGATCTTTAACACATAAACTGACTAATTAACCTGTAATAAAAATCAAATATTAATATTTTGTAATGCTCGGTTGTTAATAGCCCATCAATTTTCCAGCACACTCCAGTAGCAAACATATAATTTTCTTCGAAACTAGAGATTCTAGAACGATACACTCGTAGCTTTCCGCTGTTAGAATATTGGTACGTTTTTCATCGGAGAATACCACGTTGTTCCAAAATTCCTCGCCGTGAACTATAAAATTTATTTGCAAACTGACTCTTCTACGCTTATTTTCTGCATTTTTTAAGCCAACTTGTTTTAAACGCAGTTGAGCTGTTCTGAGAGATCCTTGGAAAAATTCAAAAGGATTTTGATAGATATATTCTACGAGAGCAATGTTTTCATTTGAGACCTTCCCACACCTTCTCTGAAAGGTCTTGGCTGTCTTTGTTCTTTTTGTCAGGTTTCTTAACGTAAAATATGCAGCTTATACTGACATTTAATTCACCAACCATTTCACTTAAAAATCAATTTTCTTTCAATTTTGCTGTTACCCGGCGTTAATTCTTGGGAAGAGCTTATGCTCAGAATTAATGTTTCCACCGATAGGCTGAGACAAAATGAATTTGAAATAAGAAGAGCTCCTCGGATAATTAGGCGAAGAATACAGATATGTATTCGTGAAGATGGTCGTCATATTGAATATTTATTGTAGATAAATACTTTTTTTCACAGCTAACTTAGTGTTTGTGTTTTAAAGAACTTAACTTTAAACTTTAAAGAATTTTTGGAAAACTACGTCTACTTTTAGCAAGCACAGCACTTTTTGAAAACTATCAATCTTATCGAAGTGAACAAAGAAATATCTTTTCGTCTTAAAAAAAGAAGATTGAATTTTATGTATGGTCTCAAAAATAATAAAATTTAGAAGATAAAATTTTTTTGTAATTTTTTACACGACTCTACCCTAGTTGTGACACCCCAGTTAAATTTTTCAGAAATTCAAAATTTGAAGTATTTGTATCTTCAAACAGGCGTTGCTCCCTCATAAGGCATTATTGGATATATGTTTATGGAAACTTTCTGTCTAAAATTCACCTATATACTGTAAAAATATTTAGCACAATTTTTAGAATACCCTGTATGACTAATGAAATAAATTGGTATCATTGGATAAAAGTTTTATATTTTAAAATAAAATATAAGAGGATGTGAGTCTTCTAACAAAGATAATGCACAAAAGTATGAGTGAAAATGCCTAGGTCACCAATGTTGTCTAACCTCCACTGCAACAATAGGTACCCTGGACATAATCTCATCCATTTAGTATAATAATTTCTCCATTCTGTTTGCCATCTTTTGGAACTGATATCATAGAAGGGATCATGTAAATAAATACAATGTTGCAATGGAGGTTACACATCATGGTGACCCACGCATTTTCACTTACGTTTATTCTGCCGCCTACTTTTGTGCATTATCCTTGTTAAAAGACTAACATCCTCCTATATTTCATTTTTAAATATAAAACTTCCATCTAATTTCATCGAATAAATTTTTTAATTATATACAGTATCGGCTATTCAACGTCTTCCAATATGCCTTACGTGTGAAAACTACAGAGAGTTAGCATTAGAGCGAGCAGGAAACTAATAATAAACCGGCAACGCTGATATTATTCGTTTCCTGCTCGATCTAATACTAACTCTCTGTAGTTTTCACATACTTGTGCAAAGTGTATTGGAAAACGTTCAGTTGCCGATACTCTATATTACTTGAATTTTGTACAATCTGTTAATAGGTTTAATGTTAGTGTTTAAAACTTTTTAATTTCCAATGAATATTTGCGTTTGACTTTGTATCTCCACTTTTGATTGTTCCCTTACTAATGTCTGATGATGACCCTCGAGTTGAAACCGGTAGCCCTTTTTTAGTTTATTGTTAAAGCATATGTGATACATATTTTAAGTATAATTTTGTCATTTTTAAATTTAAAATTATTTAAACCATTTAATAGAGAATTAAAAATTCTTTTAAATAAGCTATCAGACGACCCCTCTTGCCATTTAAAGTGTTCAAGGGGGTAGCTATCCTGCGCAAGGGATTAATTCTTTTTTTTAGCATAATATTTATTTTATAAAAGGCTCATGAATTGTAGAAATGTTACTGTTAGAGAGAGACATGGCCCCCTCCCTGGAGCTGCCCTTGAACTATAGTCTTTTAGTTTATTACAAATAAAAAAGTAACAGTGGCGTGGCTGGGTTGAACGGCGCCAGGTATTACACTCAAAGGTCGCGCTTATGGAAGGGGGGCAATCAAACCCAATAAGTGTAAGGTACATTTTTAATAGAACAATAATTTCAGGGAAACATACCTACATGCGCTACGATTGCTTAATCAGCCGTAAACGTAAAATGTTTCGGGGATCGGCAGGCGGCATTGGATTCCCGACATTTTTTAGTTGTACGCATAAAAAATCAATGTAATTGATGAATAAATATAATTAAGTTTGTATTTAGACGGTAAAAGAATTTTAGATAATAAAGGCGCTATGTTGTGTAATTCTTAAGGACTGGATGCGCCTAAACCTGCTGCCGCCGGATAGCAGTTGCTGCCCCAGATGCCCCAGTAGCTACGCCACTGATAAGTGTTTTATTATTTGACACATTTGCGGTAAAAACCTATTTTTAAACGTTAATAATCAAGAATGCTTGATACCATGAAACGGTAGATACCTGGTGTATCATTAAGAACAACTGAAGATTCTCTGAGTAAAAATAAGACGATTAAATGAAACATGTTTAGAGAAGATATTACTGGTTTCCTAATACAGGGTGTTATAACTCAAAATTAAAAATAATTTATGGTCATAATTTTTTTATTTCTTTGTATAATTTAACTAAATTCGTTAAACATTTTTGGTGTCCTAAGGTATACCTTTCAGGAAAACAGTTTTACCACTGTCCAAAAACTTATTTTGACTATACTTTTACCTTTTTTGATATTTTTTAAATAAATCATGTACTTTTGTTGGGAACTCATAAATTGATTGGTTTTCGAGATATTCACACTCAAATGTGAATATTCTTCATTTTAATTTTGTAATTTTGGATTTTTTTATAAAATTTTACAAGGCAAACGTTGTTCTTGTAATAATATACACCTATCAGCAAAAAATCAGTCAAATAAACTTTACCAGGGGCGTATGGCATGAGTAAGTAACACTTTCTCCCTTCTAAATTTTACGCCTCTCCCCAAAAACTTATTTGGACTGTGACACCAAAAATATTTACCGAATTTAGTAAAATTACACTCTGAAATAAAAAAAATTATAGCTCTTATTCATTTTTGAATGTTTAACTTTAACACCCTGTATTTCGGAAACCAGTGATATTTTATTTAAGCATGTTTCGTTTATTTGTCTTATTTTAAATCAGAGATTCTTCAGTTGTTCTGTGTCCTATTCTTAATGAGACACTCTCAAGACTAGATAGATACAAATAGGCAAATAAAAAGTTAGGCTTTTTAAACAGAATGAAGAAGAAAAAGTTGATTTATACTTACTACCCGTTTTGCACCCTCATAGCTAATCAGTGGGTTCTCTATTAAAAAACTTTCAATTATATCGACGATAGATGCCTCTTTAATTACGTGTGACTCTATGCCCCTTTAGTGGTTGTTCTTTTCGAAGCCTTTCACAATAAACAAAACATATCTAAAATCTATATTAAGGTGTTCACTGGACAAGAAATGATTTTAGTATTTTTTCTTAAAAATTCAACGCATGATTAAACTTTATTTGGATGTTTTTGTACTTAAAATGATTGTTTCCAATTACGAAAGTACCTACTTTGGTAAATCGATTTACGTAATTTGTGTAAAAATGAGTTGCTTGTTTGAAAGAGAATTAAGTTCCTTAAGAAGAATGCGTAAGGAACTTGAGAAATACTTAACACATTTGTACTTTCTTTCCTTATTATGCTTAATTAACAGAAAAAATACAGGCTTAGCCGCCAGATACAGTTTGAGTTTTTTTTCATCGAAAAAGTATTATCTTTGCTTCCAGTTTGTCTATTAACTAGTAATTTGACACATGGAATAGAAACATCAAAATTCTAACAAAAAATTAAATTTTTTCAACATTATGAAAAAAACCTGTATGTAATACCGACACGTAACTCCTTCAATAAACAACATTTAAAAAAATATATATGAATGAAAATAAAATACCGTTATGAATACTTAAAATAAAAAAAAATCATAAAAACAATTTAAGGAATCTGAAAACTACGTTCACTATGACTATTAATTTAGTATTCAAATATTTAATGTCATCAGGCCAAAAATTTGCACATCTGAATATTTAACAATTCGTTAACACATCATTACATAAAAATTACAAAACTCTCTTTCTTTTGATTAATGATTGTATATTCGATTTATTTATATACAGGGTAAATAACTAAAAGACAACACCAAACTTTTAATTTTTTTATGCATCCTTACTATCAGGAATTCTTATTTTATATTTTTAGATATTTTCAATAGAATCTTCACTTCTAGACATCTAGTGATAGTTTTTTGCAAGTTTGGACTGGTCTTTAAGTTGATTTTTTTTAAACACGTTACCTCTTTCTAGACCTTTGTTTTATTTTCTATAATTATCCCTGTTGAAAAGCTTTAAATTATCGCCTTCTACTTTTACACTCTGTCTTGGTGTGACACAACATGACTTTGCCCTTCAAACTATTGCTAACCTCTCCCAAACATATTTAAATTCGGCCTTGTTTCAAGTACTTTTTTAATTACACAAGCAGTAATTACGATTAAATACTGATCTAATTTCCTCCTTTCTTTAAGATTCAGATTTTCTGTTTTTATTTTTAAAACATCTAAAATGTACAAATAAATTGTTTAACACCTTCAGCAGATGGTGTAAATAATTTTAAATTTCGTGAAAATTCCATACATAGCTGGTGCATAGGTGTCAAAACTGAAGTCATGCTAATAGTGTAGATATCCGCCTTTTAGATAGATTGATACATTTCTAATAAACGCAATTTTAAAATTATCCGTTCTTTAATTAGTTCACTTTGTGCCTATCTGCATTATTTCTTCTTACTATAGGAGTAGATCTTCCTAATGAAGCTACAATTCAATTTATCTCCTAAATCGTTTGTCAATAAAGTAAATTTTGTTTTTTACTTAGATATTTACGCAGTGTTGCCAACCTTGAAGTGAGCTTTTTCCCTCTTCTTACCTTAAAAATGCCCACTTTTATGAAAAAATTCCCTCCCGTTTACAAAATCAGTTTTATACCAGAAATACAAGCATAGTTTCCAAAAAATATTTATTAAAAGAAAAGAACGAACATAACAAAGTATAAAAAGTATAATCTAAAAAAATTAAATCTTTTAATAAAAGTTTAAAAATATATTTAAGAATTAACAATTTTAATTTTATTTATTTTTATAATTATACATTTTTCACAATTTGGATTGAAGTAAAAAATTCCCGTTTTGAGTAAAATTTTTCCCTTTTGTGTTGAAAATTCCCTCAAAGCGGGAAATTCCCTTCGGTTGGCAACACTGTATTTACGAAGGTTGGATTCCGATATTCCACTCATGACCTATTTACAGTAAAATTTCGGTTGACGCTTGACGTTGAGATTCGAATCCAGGACCCTTGAATTCGGAAGTCCAAACTCTAACTACCAAAATTATTTTATATAAACAAGTCCTCAAACCAATTTGGACCTGTGGCATTCAGCTCTTGGATTTTGCCAGAAACAGTAATATTCTAATAAACCAGAGATTTCAGAACAAAGTATTGAAGAACATTATCAATGTTTCTTGGTACATTAGACACAGCGACCTTCATCGAGATATTCAGATGGACACTGTTGACAAGACTCTCACCAGATTCGTTCCACCAACATGTGAACGTTGAGGCGAACCAGCTTCTTGACAACACGAATCTGACAAGAAGACTCAAGAAAGTAAAACCTTTTGAGTTAGCCAAGTGTTTGTGTTAATAACAAAGCAAAGAATTGTGCGGTTTAAGTGTTACACTTAATTACTTATCAGACCCTAAAGTATACTGTTGGTAGAACTTTAGTTTTTAAGATTGCAACCTTGGTTAAGTTATGTTAGAACAAAATTACTCATTGATAAACTGTTAATCAGATTGTAATATTAATAAAGGCTCCTTATGGAAGTGTTTTTTCAACAAAAAATGTATATATATAATAAACAAGTCAGGGGCGGAGAGTAGGAACCAACTCTCCTATTTTTGAATTTGACATAGTTCATTTATGGAGAATACAGTTATTATATGATACAATCAGACATATAACCTTGTAGTCTTGTAGTTATGCTATCCGGAATATCTACCAAAGAATAGGTCATTTGAAAATCCCGTGTACCAACTCGTCAAGCATTCATCGCGTTTTGCAATAATCAGGTATTTGAAAATTACTATTACTGTTATTTTATTCATTATTCATAATATGCCGCTCCTTTGTAAAAATCCATCGGAAATGTCAACTGGTGCCGCACAGTGTGTAGAAAAAAACATTCTTTAAAATTAGAAACCACACAAACGGACATGAACGTCAAATCTGTCTGGGTAATCACAATCGCATTGTGAAAGTCCTGCTCAATAAATCATTTTTGTGTGATGTTTGTTGTTGGAACCTCTGACATTTTCAAGAAGTAGACAAGCATCTAGCGTATACAGGGTGTACATAAGTTTAATCTTTTTTTTTTAATAGGATATAGAATTCCATAAAACAAAGAAATTTTGTAACTTTTTCTTAAACTCAAAAATTATTGAGATATTAATGTTTTAAATTTTAAGTAGAAATCTATTTTATTTATCATATCGTCGTTAAATTTTAATCGATCAACTGAATAATTCTATATGTGAGGGTGGGTTACCCCACCCCACTTGATCCTCGCCAGGATCTTTGTACACGTTCCTGAATTGATAGGCCAAGCTTAGCTCCTCAGCTTTTTGAAGTTTGACAACGTTGCCTAGAAGTGCCTGACTTATGTTGACCCACTCGCCAAACACAAAATCTCATATGAGCGTTGGGACTCAGAAGTAATGCTCGATATACTCAACTTCTTGTTTGCATGCCCTGCACAAAGCGGAATCTGATAGCGCCATACTGTGGAGACAGGGACTAGTGGCGGCGTTAGCCCGTGAAGGTGGACAGTTAAAGGGCAAAAAACTGTCAAAAACATGGTTGACAGTACATTAAATATTTTCAACACAACAATAATATTCTGAAATAGAAGGAGCTTGCCACAAAGACACAAACAACAGTCGACAATCAAGAACAATGCATTTACGAAACTGAACAATAGTACAAAGAATTGCTGACGTCTTACAGTACACTATACGATTACAAATGGCAACTTACTACAATGAACTGAGATGACTTCTAAATTTTACAATGTTATGGCTGAGCACCTCAGACGCATCCAGAGCAATAAAAACTTAAAGCGATTCCCCTACTATTTGGGCCATTTATCCAAAACGATATAATATCACTAATTGTAGAAGTGGTTTTGTTTCTAACATACGAAGAAATTCGTACTTTTTAATCATACAACGCTTTCTCAGATTTAGAAAATTTGAAAGAATATACAAATCATGCGAAAAACATTTTATTAAAAAATACAGAAGCATCACCTACCCTAGAGGTACTTCTGTACTCGACAATGACCAATACCAATGCCTGTGATCAAGCTCAGATTAGCTCTAGTCACATTTAAGTATTTGTTAGCTGAAGTGTTATTAGGGCAACTTAAAATTTCCTTAGCAACTCTGCAACGTCTTCATTCTTCCCACATTTTCTCGAATTTCACAAGGGAATGTTCATTAATTAGGTTTGTCATGACCGATGTGGTTAGTCCAAAAAATATTTGATTGGCTGCCTTCTTAGATAGTGAATCGGCAATACAGTTTCCTTTTGATGTGGCATGGCCAAGATCCATCTTAAAGTTACCACATTGTTGATGGATACCGGGGCCAACACTTGGTGACATTCTAATACTAACTCTGAGTAAATTCGTGGTATGTCGAAGGTAAGTAGTGCTTATCTGGTATCTATATAGCTTATGTTCTTTCCAGTGATATTATTTCTGGTAAAACCTTTTTCTGTTATAAGAATCCCAATGAGCTCACTGGTACTATTGCTCACAGCCCATTTTATATTTTGATTTAAGTATCTGGAGTATATTTCACACTCTGAAACTTGTTTAGTTTTAGAACCCGTCGGTGTAGATGTGTAATTATTTTGAATGTTTATTATTTTAATTGAAAAACATTATTTATAAATACGGCTTTATGACAATGGGTAGTCTGAAAAAAAATTAGATAATCGCTTTTACCTAAAAATTGGTAACAAATAGTGATTATTTTTAAACAAATAAAAATTTTAGGCATTGTTTAATGATAATCATTGCAAAATAAGTGAGACGAGATTTTTCAAAAAAATATCGATAACAAAAATAAACTAAAATTTTATTTTGTTTATTTCGTACTATCAAAAAACGTTAATGTTAATGTTGTGGTCCAGCATATATTAAAAATAATGACTCAAGTTTTGAAACATCCTATTTCAACATTCAACCAATAGTGAAAATATTGTGGAGACTGAGTTATCTTACTCATTTTCAGTGTGAATTAGATATTTCACATAAGCATCTACTTCTGCCTAATGATGCCTCAACTATCTTAAATATCTTAAGGAATTTAAAAGTACGTAATATTCTAATAATATCTATTTTTCATTTTATCACCGTGGCAAGATAGACAACTACTATCAGTCACATGTATAAAACCATTATTTTTAATAAAACAAAAATCTTGTTCATTGATACATATTATGTTCACAAAAATAATTTTTTTAAATAAATAGGTATATGAAAAACCAGATCTGTAGGTTATAAGATTTTAGTTTTATCACAACAATTCAAATTAAAGATCAGTTAATTTATTATTATTTTTTTCCTACATTAGACATAGTAATTTTAAATCATTGCAATTATTGATCGACACAAAATTGTAAGACTAGTTGTATATATTTTTTGTAAAGATTTTTAGAATGCCTTTGTGTTAATTCAAGTGGCAACTTAACAAATAATTAAGGACCCATGATTATACTTGAAGTTAATATTATCTTAACATGCAAATGTATGAACAGAATATAAACGACTTTAAAATACTTTTTGAACCATTTACTAAATAGTGTTGGGTTCAAACATGAATGTGAACAAACGTCTGGAAAATGATCTATAGTACCTCTCGTTTAGAAAGTTTTCGAAATAATTAATTTATTGGAAAAAATTTTTAGAAATAATCTTGTTTGAATTACTTATAATTGAAAAATAATCTTAAAAAATATTCTAAAGTTTATTTTTAATTCTAATAATTCAAGTTTGTCGTGAAATATGTTTTGTATATACGACAATAAAAGTCCGCCCCTGACGAAAAATGTGTCATAATTACCACAAAAAATAGCAGATATACGTTATGCGTAATGATCATGCACCTGATTAAGTGGAACCTGAAATGCATGTATCTAAATTTAAAATTGATTACAGAATCTGACAAATTACGTAAATATTTAAATAATTGTTATTTACCTACTTTCTCCTACGACTATGGAGAAAATCAATATCAATAATGTAGCATTTTGGAATAAATAATTGGTGATTTAACAGGCTTGTGTCGATTGGTTTGCGAAATAATCGTTAAAAATGACGACAAAAAATAGAGATTTTTTGCTGTGTATCATCAATCATAATACCATAAATTATTACCAGGATTGCTTTTAACTTTTTGACAATCGCCTTGTATACACGCAAGAAAAAATTCCCTAAATTCGCACAAGACATAAACAAATTCCATCATTACCGTTAGTGTTTATGCAACTGATAAATGCGTCAGACAAAAATATTTAATACTACTGTTTGTGATTAGGTCTTTTTATATAATTGTAAAAACGGGAAAAGAATACGCCGCAGCCGGTAATATGCCTCACTCATCCGGAGAGATTAGTGTGCATCCAAATTATCGCAATAGTTAAACAGTAATCTCTCCGGTCACGTCGTGGATGCGTTACCGCTGGGACTTCCAACATGGGCCGTGTCAGCATGATACTTTGGCTACTGGAGTGAATTGGTGAATGGGAAAGTACTAGGACTTTCAAATAGTGGTACAATATGCCACAAGCTGCAGGGGCGCCTGGCTAAACATGGATTAGGGTGATAGAACGGGAGGTCATAAAGGTATAAAATTAACTAAATACATACATAAATAAATACATATATGTATATATATGCCTCATAAAATCATTAGTTCGCTAGACTGCTAAATAGGTACTGCTGTTTGTTACCAATATTTATTTAGAAGTTGAAAATTGCATATTTTGTTTAGTTAACTGAAAATATAGCTAAAATTTTGTAGTTTTGAATCTTTTTTCATGAAAAACTGTTATTTGAGTTTTCAATTAAAAATAATGTTGTCTTATTAGCCCAAAAAAATGCCCATAGGTGCGGTTAATATAGTCATATTGCACCATTAAACAGGGGAAACAGTGAGAATAGGTATGGCAACGAGTAGGGTTGCCAGATTCACGAAAGGGAAAAGCGTGGCAACGAGGATAACAAGGGATCATATAAAAACAGGTTTTTTTTTGTGAAGTTCTAAAAAAAAACAAAAAAATGTTTTCCCCTTATATTTTTATAGTTTGGATTTGAATGCGTATCTTCATTTCGTATCAATATATCTTTATAATTAGAAAAAAACATTTATTAAAAAATGATTTTTATTTAAATACTGTTTGCTTTATGTCTCGTTACGTCATGCGCGGAAAGTTCAAAATTCGGTCAAGTTGGTAGTATACCGGTATTTGTGTATTGTAGTTTTGAGGGAACGATTGAGAGAGATAGAAATGGATTGTCAAATGGGAATTTTATAAAAGTCAGGGTTTTATAAATTTGAATATGATTAGAAATATGTAATTGTTATAAGAATTGATACGTTGGAAATATTGAAAGAGTTTAAATAAATAAAAATAAGTTAAAACAAAAGGTAAATAACTTTTATTTAAATTGAAAGAAAGGAAATTTGATAGGAGGAACTGATAAGCAGAAGGAAAAGCAGAAACAAGTAGAGGCAGGACAGAGACATACGACAGAAACAAGCGGAAATAAGCAATGACCAGTCAGAATGCCTGTGACTAGGCGCAGATTCTGTCTAGTCATAGTCAAGTATTTGTTTGCTGCAGTGTTGTCAGGATAACTTAAGAGCTCCCTGGCAACTCTGCAGTTTCTTGTTTCATCCCATCTTTCCTTGAATGTCACAAAGGTCTGACACTACTGATTTTGTCAGGCCAATAGAAGGGCCAGGTCCAAAAAGTATTTGGTTGGCTGCTTTCTTGGATAGTAAATCAGCAAGATGGTTCCTTTCGATGTGGCGTGACCTTTGATCCATCTTAAGGTGACCACATTGTTGATGGATACTTCGACCAAAGGTTAATGACATTCCAGTACTAACCCTGAATAAATTCGTGGTCTGATCAGGGTAAGTAGTGCTTGTCTGCTATCTGTATAGATGAGCATGTTCCTTCCAGTGATATTATTTCTGGTTATTTCTTTTGCTGCTATGAGAATCCCCGTTAGCTCTGTTTGAACTACACTGGCACTATTGCTCATAATCCCTTTTATGTTTAGGTTTAAGAATCTGGAGTATATTCCACATCGTGAGCCTTGTTTTGTTTTAGAAACGTCCGTGTAGATATGAATCGTACCTGCCACTTCTGGCTCTTCTATTTGTTCTATTATAACTTTATATGGCTTATAGAGGATATATCCGGTGAGATGGAGTCCATGTTCGCGTAAAGCAGTGGGAGCGTATCAAGCGCCTCCTGCCCAAGGCGACGTCTCGCCTAACCAGATTCTACATAAGGTTCTATTCCAACCGTGCAGAGGCGTGTCATTGTCGTCAGAGCAACCTCCTTGATGTAAATATTAAGGGAAGTGAGACTAAGAATGACTTCCATGGCTCTGTTCAGTGTTGTTTTCTTGGCTCCTGTTATGTTAAGACATGCTGTTCTTTGAATTTGTTCTAATTTACGGATAGCTGTTAATTTTTGGGTTTTCGGTACTCAGACAACTGCACCGTATGTTAGCATAGGTCTTATGATAGCCGTGAAAGTCCATGCGACGACTCTGGGGGAGAATTCCCAGGTGCGCCCCACGGTTCGGTGGCATTGTTCATAAACAATGTATGCTCTTTTAACTCTGTTTTCTAAATGCGTGTTCCATGTTAACTTGCTGTCAAAGGTGAGACCTAGGAATTTCACCTCTGTTGCAAAGTTTAGTTTTGTGTTTAGGAGTTCTGGAGGTTTTAATTCCATTTTCATCCTTTCCTTTGTGAAAAGGATCATTTATGTTTTCTTAGGATTGATAGACAGTGAATGGTCCTTGCACCACTGTTCTATAATTTTTAGAGCAACTTGCACTCTTTCGCAAAGAATGTTCTCAAAATTCCCTGTTTGCAAAATGACCAGGTCATCTGCATATGCTAGTGTCTGTCATTATTGAGGCGGCTGATGAGGGTGTCGAGAACCATATTCCACAGTAGAGGTGATATCACCCCTCCCTGTGGACATCCCCTCGCAACCAAGCCTATTTTATTCACATCTTCTACACTTATGTTTAGTGCTCGCTTTGAGATCATGTTATGTATCCACCACTAACCATTTGTCGTAGCACAGAGGAAGACAAGAAGAATTAATATTATAATATTTTAGATAATTGAACCCATCCCGAAATTAAGATTTTTTTGTTTATTGATAAGATCGGAAAGCCAAAGGATGTTACCATATGAATATATTTGTAAGCTCTATGGTGCAGTCATAACATTGCGACTGGCTACGTTAGTTATTAGAATATGTACTCTGGGGTAAAATAGCATATACTTTTAAAACAAAAATTATGTTGAAAATTAATCTTTATCCCAAAAAAATTAAAATTTTAATCGAGAATTTTGTACATTTTTCAAGACTAGTTTCACTTATCTGGAGACATAATGTGTAGTGGTTTGACATTATCGATTATTCTTCACAAGAATTACTAATTTTTAATTATATTTTTTTCAATAACTAAAAAATATACTGACAGTTTAACAAAAATAAAAATATAAGTCGACCAGAGCTGTGATTGGTGGATTTCATGTCCTTACTAGAATGGATATGAAATTATATCCGATTAGTAAACTTATATCGCCTACTTATTAGTTCTGTAGTTTGTGCAGAAAGTGAGTCCAGAATAATTACTGACTAGATGAAGTCCGTCAATTTAAGAAAAAAGAAATCAAGTATAGACGGCAATATGTATATTATTCATGATATATTATAAGGCCTTCCAAAAAAGGTACACAATAAATCCTTACGTTTAGTTAAATTTTGCTGTAATTCTTTTAATAATGTGTACAAATGCATAAAATTCATAAAATCTGTATAACTAAATTTTGACAATTCGCAAAAACACGTCAATTATTAATGTAAATTGCTCTTTTTAGGAGATTGTCAATTTTTACTTGTTTTATTTTTGGAAGCTCAGATTATTATATTTTAATATTTTTTTACCTTGCATTTTATTACAAAAAGTTAGTCCCTTTAAATAAAAATCCAGTAATTATTATCAATTATTGTATGTATGAATTTTATGCGTTTTTTTGGACTCACTATACACACACATTTTTAATTCTTCCTCCATTACCTCAAGGTGAGGATTTTTCCTCTAGGTATTCCTTTCTGACATTGTCAGTGGCTTTACATCTTGTCATATTTATTTGCTTATTTCCTACATTTCTTCTTTTTTTCATTTTCATGTTTGGCAGGGTTAAAAATCCAACAGAAAAATCGATTAATAATAACCCACATTGGAATCACAACCGGGTTTTTGGCAGATGGTTTATTAATGTCCGAGTCAAAGAAAACAGAAGACTACCATGAAGAAATGGTTGGCCCTATTTTTGAAAATTAGTTTCAGAACATTATAAAAAAAATTCCAGCCAACTCCGTTATTGCTTTGAATAATGCATCCTATCACAGTCGATTAAAGGAGTCACCACCTACAACAAGGTGGAGAAAATAAGATAATTTCAACATGGCTTCATTCTAACAATATTAGCAGTCCGCCTAAATCATTGAAGGTAGAATTACTCGAAATAGCAAGCAAAATAAAAACAAATTCAAAAAATATATTATAGACGAGATGGCCCGAGAAAAAGGAATTGAAATTCTCAATTTGCTTCTTTACCGCCAAATGTAACAACCAACTAGCCTAAAGACCATTTGTAACTACTGATAGGTCTTTAGCTAATGTTGTTAATATACTATTAAGGGATTAGGGTAGCGCCGTCACCAGCCAAAGGGTCCTGGAGTCCAAATGGAACATCCATTCACCAGTGCCAAACAAAAAAATAATAAAAAAATTAAATTAAAAGAATAAAAAATTGCCCCTTAATAGCATAGTCGAGCGGTTCTTGGCAACTAGTTTTAGACTATTTTAGTCCTAAGGGAATAGAAACGCCGAGGCTTCTCAAATGCTCGAAATATTTTACTGGTTTGAAAAGGGGGAAGAGATTAATAATAAGCATTAAAACATTAACAAATGCATTAAAACATTACCAAATGCATATTAACAATAAGTATAAAATTTGACTAATAGTCTTAAGAAAAAAATGAATAAAATTTCATTTGGGGAATAAAGCACTATAACTACATAATAATATAAAAATATGCATAAGATAAATATGATAATTCGGGACGAAAATGTAAAATTGGCATTTTTATGTAAGTCAATCATTATTAAACAAAACACTTTAAAGTTAAGTTAAAAATATTTACACATAATTTACAAATCGTACACAAAACTTTACTCTACACATCACATTGTTTTGGAACTTAAAGAGTAAACGAAAACGAAAGTTCTGGACCTTAGTCCGAACTCGACTGACAGTGCACTCGAGAACTGATCTGGTCACAATGAAAAGGTTATTTTTCTCGAAACAATACAAGTAAATTACCTGAGGTGCGAAATTTGTGTTTGAGAGCAGTTTCAGATGTAAATGGAGAACATTGAAGAAAATGCATTGATCATGTTATAAATGTGGAAAATGTATTTTGGAAAGTGGATAGGCATAATATTAAACCTCAGAAAAGACAATGATAATGATAATAGTAGTTATAGTGAAGGGAGTGACTTTTAAAGATAGTTTTTGAACTTTTTATTTTTTTAATCTTTGATTTTAGGAACGGTGTGTTACTTTTATTGCAAATAGATTAAAAAAGTTTTATCCCATTTACAACATATAATCCTCCTTGACAATATTTGGTTAAATTTAATTCGTTCAATGTTAAAGTGCAACAATTTTGTTAGAAGCATAAGGTTTATTTTTATTTTTTGTAAATAATATAACTTTTGTCATTCAAAATTTAATCTGCGAAGTGCGTATATACCATTTTGTATGCAGTGGCCTTATTTATATTATAGAAACTTATTTTGCATAGTACGCCTATGGAATGTGACGTTATATCTCCACTTTTACTGCATTCCTCTTTTATTCAAACTATAGGAATGTCATGTGCTAACTGTGCCAATCGAATAACGATAAAGATGCGCTACACCCATGTTGAACTCTAGCTCGCGCTTGGTGTGTGCTCTAAAGATAAATTTGAATTATAAAAATACTGCCAAAAATTAATTCAGAACTAAAATCGCTTTGTCATTGAGCAAACGCATTTGAGTCGAATCTACTATTAGATATCTCCTACCCTATTCCCGGATCTGAGAAGATTCGTTCATGGTGGAGTTGGGTATAAACGCCCCGTTCATGAGTGTCAATTATGAGAAGTGCTCTTTACAAGGCACATCAATGGTTCTGGTTTCTTGTCCTATGAACTTAGATTCGGTTCCTTTCTTAGCAAGCGCGTAGTTTTTTTTATAAAATATTGAATGGTTAGGGACCTACAATTGAATCAAAAAATATATCCATTAATGCATCATCATATTAGGCATTAAATTCTCATTTATAAATACTAAAGTAAGAATAATTTATTATTCTTTAAAAAAAATGTGAAATTTACATAATCTCGAAGCTAATAAACATTATTAGAACTTCACCTTTATTATCTGCATCTAAAGTTGTTTTAAGCATGCCGGTTCATCAGATAGTTTAATTTGTAATTGCTTAGTGAGAGTAAAAGTAAAATCCTTGAAAGATCGAAAGACCAGTAGCTGATCGCTTTGTAAATAGATGCTTGCAATCACTTTAATTTGTTCTGTAACTTACTTTACTCTATAATAAGTACGTACTCGTATGTACATAAAAGCTATTCAATGGAATAACTGGATTCAGAGCAGAGTCACGGCCGTATGTAGAAAGGAGATGGCATGCTTGGTTTATAAAATAGAACATGATAAATATTTTTTTTAGTTATATTACGAGGCTGGTTTGATAAGTATTTAAAATAATTTTTAAAAGCTGATATCAAATTTAATGCATTTGATAAAAAGTACTTTCAACAATTTCAAATTGTTATATAACTATAACTCTTTTGAAATAATTATTTTGAAGATATGTGCTTCCTGTTCTCTTACTCTTGGCAAGGTATCTTCATTACTGCAGATGCTTATTGACAATCAATCAGAATAATAATAATAATACAATGGCCACAGTTAATTTAAATTTTGATTTATCTTTAAATTTTGCTTTTTTTATAATGTTATTTTTTGTACATTTCTTCATACGTTTTGTGCTAACACTACCAAACATTACCTTCTAAAATTTAAACAATTGTTATTTAATAATAATTATTTCAAAATAAAATTTTATTTTAATTCAAGAATTGTATTTAATGCTACATATACAGTACATACACAACAATGTCTACCATTTACTTCAACACACTCGGCGATTCTGAAATTCAAATTCCTTATGAAATTTCTTCTTCGTCTTCTTCTTTTTCTTTTTCTTTTTCTTTTTCTTTTTCTTTTTCTTTTTCTTTTTCTTTTTCTTTTTCTTTTTCTTTTTCTTTTTCTTTTTCTTTTTCTTTTTCTTTTTCTTTTTCTTTTTCTTTTTCTTTTTCTTTTTCTTTTTCTTTTTCTTTTTCTTTTTCTTTTTCTTTTTCTTTTTCTTTTTCTTTTTCTTTTTCTTTTTCTTTTTCTTTTTCTTTTTCTTTTTCTTTTTCTTTTTCTTTTTCTTTTTCTTTTTCTTTTTCTTTTTCTTTTTCTTTTTCTTTTTCTTTTTCTTTTTCTTTTTCTTTTTCTTTTTCTTTTTCTTTTTCTTTTTCTTTTTCTTTTTCTTTTTCTTTTTCTTTTTCTTTTTCTTTTTCTTTTTCTTTTTCTTTTTCTTTTTCTTTTTCTTTTTCTTTTTCTTTTTCTTTTTCTTTTTCTTTTTCTTTTTCTTTTTCTTTTTCTTTTTCTTTTTCTTTTTCTTTTTCTTTTTCTTTTTCTTTTTCTTTTTCTTTTTCTTTTTCTTTTTCTTTTTCTTTTTCTTTTTCTTTTTCTTTTTCTTTTTCTTTTTCTTTTTCTTTTTCTTTTTCTTTTTCTTTTTCTTTTTCTTTTTCTTTTTCTTTTTCTTTTTCTTTTTCTTTTTCTTTTTCTTTTTCTTTTTCTTTTTCTTTTTCTTTTTCTTTTTCTTTTTCTTTTTCTTTTTCTTTTTCTTTTTCTTTTTCTTTTTCTTTTTCTTTTTCTTTTTCTTTTTCTTTTTCTTTTTCTTTTTCTTTTTCTTTTTCTTTTTCTTTTTCTTTTTCTTTTTCTTTTTCTTTTTCTTTTTCTTTTTCTTTTTCTTTTTCTTTTTCTTTTTCTTTTTCTTTTTCTTTTTCTTTTTCTTTTTCTTTTTCTTTTTCTTTTTCTTTTTCTTTTTCTTTTTCTTTTTCTTTTTCTTTTTCTTTTTCTTTTTCTTTTTCTTTTTCTTTTTCTTTTTCTTTTTCTTTTTCTTTTTCTTTTTCTTTTTCTTTTTCTTTTTCTTTTTCTTTTTCTTTTTCTTTTTCTTTTTCTTTTTCTTTTTCTTTTTCTTTTTCTTTTTCTTTTTCTTTTTCTTTTTCTTTTTCTTTTTCTTTTTCTTTTTCTTTTTCTTTTTCTTTTTCTTTTTCTTTTTCTTTTTCTTTTTCTTTTTCTTTTTCTTTTTCTTTTTCTTTTTCTTTTTCTTTTTCTTTTTCTTTTTCTTTTTCTTTTTCTTTTTCTTTTTCTTTTTCTTTTTCTTTTTCTTTTTCTTTTTCTTTTTCTTTTTCTTTTTCTTTTTCTTTTTCTTTTTCTTTTTCTTTTTCTTTTTCTTTTTCTTTTTCTTTTTCTTTTTCTTTTTCTTTTTCTTTTTCTTTTTCTTTTTCTTTTTCTTTTTCTTTTTCTTTTTCTTTTTCTTTTTCTTTTTCTTTTTCTTTTTCTTTTTCTTTTTCTTTTTCTTTTTCTTTTTCTTTTTCTTTTTCTTTTTCTTTTTCTTTTTCTTTTTCTTTTTCTTTTTCTTTTTCTTTTTCTTTTTCTTTTTCTTTTTCTTTTTCTTTTTCTTTTTCTTTTTCTTTTTCTTTTTCTTTTTTTACATTTTAAGGGAGGAAATGGGGGGAAATAAATAAAAATAAATAAATAAAAATAAATAAAAATAAATAAATAAAAATAAATAAAAATAAATAAAAATAAATAAAAAAAAATAAAAATAAATAAAAATAAATAAAAATAAATAAAAATAAATAAAAATAAATAAAAATAAATAAAAATAAATAAAAATAAATAAAAATAAATAAAAATAAATAAAAATAAATAAAAATAAATAAAAATAAATAAAAATAAATAAAAATAAATAAAAATAAATAAAAATAAATAAAAATAAATAAAAATAAATAAAAATAAATAAAAATAAATAAAAATAAATAAAAATAAATAAAAATAAATAAAAATAAATAAAAATAAATAAAAATAAATAAAAATAAATAAAAATAAATAAAAATAAATAAAAATAAATAAAAATAAATAAAAAAAAATAAAAATAAATAAAAATAAATAAAAAAATATAAATAAAAATTTAATAACAATAAATACAAATGAATAGTACAAATATTTAAAAACAAAAATAAGTAAAACATCTTACGCCGTGGTATGAAAAATATGAGAAGTGAATTGATAAAAACGATATTTCTTGATGTTCCGTCACCCCGACAGCCTAAGGGAGAACAGCCTTTCTCAGTGACAGTTTTATTTGACATGTTAGAGTGTCAGTTCCGCATGCAATCTGGTGATATTAGCAGATGAGAGCCATATCAGAAAAGTGGTATAAAATGAGATTCTCAATTAGATTACCATACTTAAATATTATATTACTCTACTTATCTCTAATCTTAAATACTATCACACAAATATTATCATGAACCCTAAAAAAGTAAAAAACATATTATTCTCCGTTTTTTTAGGAAGTCATGCATTTTTTTTATTAAAAATACGACTCCACTCGTGCGACAGCTAGTGTATTAAAATCTTATTGTAATAAATTACATTGTGTTCACATATTATTCAAGATCTGTGCATATAATTCAAATCTTGCTATTAAAAATTTTTGGTTAGTTTGTTTTTGGTTCTTCTAGATGTGCTATGATATACCTATGTTATTCACATCATGGCAGAAAAAATATTAATTATGTTTTGTACGTTCTAGTTAAATCTGATAAAGTGACAACATGCTATAGGTATCCATAGTTTTGCTTGATTGCGCCCAACTTTTAACTAAAAATGTATATGTATGTAAATGCAAATTTTGCAATTTTCTAATAATTTCACTTTCATTTGTTTTAAATTCAGTTCTTGAACCATGTAATATGTTATTCACTTTCCGTATGAACCTACATACATTTTACTTTTTTGGATTCCAAATTAGGATTCGTGTTCAATATTAGTGAGGTGACATTTAGTAAAATATAAACAAAGTTTTCTGATTTTATTGTCAAACTCACCATAATAAGTCTCCGCCCCTTGACTTATTGGGAATATAATGAATAATAGTATATTATGCAACGATCATGTAATGATGGTTATTAATACACGAGCATTAACCGGGATACGAAACGAGCCAAAGGCGAGTTTCGTATGGTTTATGCGAGTGTTTTAATAACCATTACATGAGAGTTGCATACGCTATTTTTTCTACACCCGATAAATAATCAAGACCTATAAATATTATATTTATATTGGTATTGAACACAATAACAGTAATTACTCGTATTTCTATAAAAAATTCTACAAAATTGTAATTAATGGTATTACTTCAGGTATTGGTATTT
Source organism: Psylliodes chrysocephalus (assembly GCA_927349885.1). Lineage (NCBI taxonomy): Eukaryota > Metazoa > Arthropoda > Insecta > Coleoptera > Chrysomelidae > Psylliodes > Psylliodes chrysocephalus. The sequence continues at coordinate 43,349,516 of OV651821.1, forward strand.
CCCTAGATTTTTGCGGTAAAATATTTTGTACTGTATTTTCTGCTTTCTCCGATATGTGTGGAGGAGTCTTCTATATCGCTAATATCAGACATTTTAATATTATAATTATCGAAGTTTAGCTACCTACGAAAATTTAATACGTTTTGACAACTAAAATAATTACATAGGAACCTAGGACAAACGTCAAACAGCATGCTTGATTGAAAAATTGTAGGTTTCTATTGATTAAAAATCTGTATCGTAATGAAAAATCTGTATCATAATGGGTATCATTATGAAACGGATTATGGGCATATAAGTGCATTATTATAATACGGGTGTTTATATGCGCGGAGTACCGCTTAAATACAATTCAAGGTAATTAGAGTTAAGTTAAAAAAAAACTCAGCAAGGCAAAACTTCAAGTTTATTATACTCCAGTGGCGTACGGTTCATGGAAGCGGGGGAAACACTTTGAGATTTAAAAATAAATATATTTCAGTTTACAATGCATAGAAATTAATATTAAATTAGATACTATATTTTCTCTGAAACATTGCGTAAACTTCGTAAATGTACTAACAATTCATTGATGTGATGTGTAAACGCACGCACTACCCATGAGAAAATTAATTGTGTAAACGCACACACACACACACACACACCATACTTCGAGTCCGTCGGCGGAAGCGCGTCTTGAAAAAGCCGGCTCATCTTCCAATTGTTTTCGCTTCGTGTTATTGACTCTGCTTTGCAGCGACAGTAGTCAGTCTGTTCGGACACGTCAAATACGGTCGAGAGGCAGCGATTATTACGTCGCCTTACGCATATTGTAATTTGCACCGCGAATCGACGTGTGAGGAAAATCGTAGACTTCAGATAGATTTCGGTTTGTTTTTCGTAGTTGTTTTTGTAAAATGGAGGAACTATGCACTTTGTCTGTGAACAATAATAATGTGGTAAATTGTTTTGCTGGCCATGCCTACTGTTTAATATAGCCGAAAAATCACATTGGAACTAAGTCGGTATTACAGACCCAAAAGTGTAAAACAACATGTAAATAGCAACTCTCATATAAGTGCTACAATTAAAGAAAAAACATTCGGGACTTATCGCATTGAACATAGTTTGGACCATAGAAAAACTAAAAAGAGAAGGTTTGAATAATAGGCGGGAATTGTTTCCTTGTCTGTAGTTTATCATATCGCGCTTCACGCGCTGCGAGCACTAAATAAAAGCCGTTTTTACACCCATATGATAATTAAAAAATGAATAAATTTTAAAGAAATCAATAATTTTACTAATGCAATCTTTTAAATATCACTTTAATACAATATAATGATCAAATACAGGGATAATTGTTATAAATTTATAAAGTTAAAGCTACATTTGAATATTATGAGGTGGTGTAAATCTGGCTTTGCTAATAAATTAGGTTATGTTACACTAAAACATGACAGTCGTGGAAAATGTAGGTGAGTAAAATTTAATTAATCTTATTTTTAATTTAGTTTTAGTTAAATTTAAGTAATTTATAGGTGTAAAAATATACTGAGGTCCTTAACGATGTCATTAACTTATAATAAATTCACATTATCATGTGCTGCTCCAAATTGCAGAAGCAAATATTATTTACATTCACTTAATAAGAAATTTTTTTACTTTTCCGCCCATTATTACCCTTAGAGAGAAATGGTTTGATATTTTAAATATTCCCTACACATCTAAAAAAAACTATAGTGCGAGGATCATTTTGACGAGAATGCCTTCACCAGCACTTTGCCTACTAAGCTCATTAAATTTGCCTTGCCTTTAGCGCCTTTAGAAGAGAATATTACTACTAATAATAATATTACATTAGATGAAAATTTTTCAAAGCTACCTTCATCAAATTCTCTTGCAAAAATAAATGTAATTAGTAATGTTTTGATTAAACCTTCTGTTTCGAATATAACTTCAGCTAAAAGAAAGCTAGATTTTTTTAATGATAGAATTGAATGTGTTGAGGAACCTTTAATAAAGAAACCACGTGTAAGAACTGGTATTTTAAATCAAATTAATGCAACTACAATTGGTAATTTAACTCCTAAAAAGAGAAAATTTTATTATATTAATCGAGAGCAGCAAAACAAAATTTCAAGATTAAAAAATAGTTTATTAAAATCTAAAAATACAATTAAGACTGCTTTAAAATTATCAGAAACAAATTTATTTAAAAATTTTAGTTTAATTTTAAGATACACACTGCGCCTTTATTTTTTTTTGTTTTAGTTATTCCTGAGTATGGAGATTTTTGGAATGGATATTGCAACTACAATGAACCGAAATAGATGGGTGAAGGGATAGTAAAGTGGTTTAGTGCCAGAGTTACCTAACCAACAAAATTTCAAAACAACTGGTCTTTGTTATTGTTTCATTTCTATACATGCCAAAGTTACCTATTCCTTAAAAATATGTAGTTCATGACAAAATTAAATACTTATTTGACAAGTGACTATTTTTAAATTTTTCTTAAACTTTGATCTCAACTTAATTAATTATTTTTTAGCAACTCTGGCACTGGAACACCCAATAGAGCTTAAGAATAATAAAAAAAATTTCAGGTAGTAAACTCAATTTATTTTTAATGTGTACTTTTTGTGATAATGTGTAATTTTGTGATATTAGGTAATTTTATAGATATAAAATAATAATATTAATAACAATAATAATCGTGATTAGTGTAAACGTATATTTTTAAATTAACTTCAACTCTTGAACATTTTTCAACATATTGTGAATATGATGTTTAATATAATGTAATGATATAGTTACCTATTCTAAATAAAATAAACTTATTACAAATGTTTTCATTTTTCATTTAAAACAAGTGACATTTTCCGTTTTTCAGCATTTACTTACAATAAAAATTCATTTTACTTATTGATTGTTTCAATTATTGTAAGTAAAAGCTGTAAAATAGGAAAATGTTACTTGAAATTACTTCAAATTTCATAAATTTTAAAGCCCGCCATTTTTTAAATCGCTTTACCTAGTAGTTTTCTACTTTACCGACTGTACCGAATTATAGTTCATCATAACGCGCTCAGCGCGCCACTGTCGAGGTCAAACAAACTTGTTACCAACTATTTACAGGGGAACTGGCTACCCTGGTTTGGACAATCATTTAAAAATAGGCAATAAAATTCACAATAGGGACGTCTTACAACGATTAATAGATGTAACTTGTTTCCTGGGCGAGCATGAACTAAGTTTTAGGGGTCACAATGAAGCAAGTGGGTCCGCCAATCGAGGAAATTACATGGACCTTTTAAGTTTTTTAGCAAAATACGATGATACCCTAAAAAATCATTTTATTGATTCGACGACTTTTCCAGGTACCTCAAACATAATCCAAAATGATTTAATTAAATGCACTGCCGACGTTGTGATGAATCACATTAAAAATGAAATTAAAAAAGCACCTTTCGTATCAATTGCGCTTGATGAAACCAATACTCGTAAGTAGCAAACTTAAGGTGATTACAGCACGCCCTTATAATATTTACGATGGTTCTGCCGTAATGGCTGGCCATTTAGGAGGCCTTCAAGCTAAAGTGAAAGAGAAGTTTAAACATGCAATTTTCGTTCACTGTATAGCACATAGACTTAATTTGGTTTTATCGCGAAGCATGGATAATATTAAAGATTGCAAAGTTTTCTTTTCGACGCTTAGTGGTTTGGCTTCTTTCTTTTCAAAGTCATCGAAAAGAACTCGCGCTTTGGACATTCACGTTCAAAAAAGGTTTCCAAAAGTTGCTCCGACGCGATGGAACTACAATGGATGTTTAGTGCACACAGTGTTTCAATACCGTGATTCTTTGATACACTTTTTTTAAGACGTTTGGGATAATAAAGAAACATGGGATGCTGAAACTGTTACTGCCGCTAAAGGGTATTTGCATTGGCTCAAACAAAACTTTGATTTCAATTTTTTGCTCAACATTTTTGTAGAGATATTCCCTTTTACTGATATTTTATTCGACATTTTACAGACAAAGTCAAATGACATTGGCTTTTGCATTAAACAAATTGATGATTTTAAAAATAAAATAAATAAAAAACGAGATCAGTTTGAACATTTTTGGAATAAGACTCAAAACATTGGCTTAGAACCTGAATGAAAGAGAATTAAAATTGATAATGTCGGCGACAGAGAGACCTCCTATCGTCGATTATACGCCGAAATTTTTGATAATATTTTACAACAAGTGAATTCTCAATTTCAAAACTTTAACGAATTAAAATTTGTTGAATTGTGCAATTTTAATATTATTAACTACGATTCATCAAAAGCTTTTAATTCACTAAAATTAAATTATGAAAATTTTTCGATATTCCAGCATTAAAGTCCTAGTTAAGTGTTGTTTATGAAACAACTGAAATTAGTGATAAAAAGACACCCATCAATCTGTTAAATTTTCTTATAACAACTGGTTTAAATAAATCTCTTCGTGAAGTCGTCAAGTTGTATGAATTAGTACTAACCATCCCAGCCACAAGTGCGTCAGTTTAGAGAAGTTTTTCAGCTTTAAAGCGCATTAAAAGTATTATACGAAGTTCAACAAGTGAAGACAGACTCTCTAATTTAGCCCTAATATCCATTGAAAAACAGCTTGTTAAACAGTTATCAGTAAATCCAAAATTTTACGACGATGTTATAGACAAATTTGCAGCCATTGAGGATAGGCGAATAGATCTTAAGTATAAATAAATGTCAACTGCTGTGTCAACTGTGCAAAAAATGCTGGAAAAATAAAAAAAACTTCAGTTAAATGTTTTTTTTTACGTTTAAATAGACCAAGGAAGCTTTTCAATGGTAAGTTTTTTATAGCTTCTAGTATTAAGCTAGGTAATAAAGTAATATTAATACTTCAAAAATCCGTAGTACTGAGGAAAAAAAGCAAGATTTTGATAAAATGGTAAATGAGCCGCGAAAAATTTTCGCGTGCGGCGCTGTGCTTATTGGTCCGCTGTATTTTTATATAATCGCTTCCCTTTCCAAAAATGTCACCGCACGCCACTGTTATACTCTTTACACAGTAGTATGTGAAGAGTATTGTAGGTTTACTTTCGAGCAATCAACATTTTTAATATTTATCCAAATTTAAAAAATATACCAAAATCCTTCTCATCAAATTTTAAATAACTTTTAAAAATGTCCGTTATGATGGGCCGAAAAATGAAAGTAAAAATTTTAATTTGTTTAGCATTGATAAGCTGCGTTTTATTATAAAAATTGCTTGTAATTTTTTTCACAATTTTATAATTATATTTTCAGTCCTCTACCAGCTCCCAAAATAGCTAAAAATAAATTTAAAATTAGTTGTAAAATTTTCGGGCGTAAACAGCGTTTATGTACCTTAGGTGTTAATAGCCTTCGCCTAGCGGCTCGGGCTCTTACACGTTGCAGTCCATAAATGAATGTTTTGCGGCCTTGATACATAAATAACTATTTTTTGTATTTAAATATTTTGATATGCATTTTAATTTATAAAAAATAACCACCTATCCTAGTAAGGATTATGCATTTTTTTAATTCTTTATTTAAAACTCATATCGACAACTACAAAAATTATATTAAAATCCCTGGGGGAGCGTTCAAGTATTACGTAAGCAGACTTAAGGAGCAGAGGTTCAATTTTTTCCTATTTTCGCTGACAAAGGGAGCAGAGGGATATTATAAATCTCATGTAACATAAAACAAGTTATAAAATAATTTTAAAAACCGACTTTAAAATCGTGCAGATGCCATCACCACATATTGACCAAATTTATAGGGGACCACCACTAACAAAAAAGAATATTAGATATAGGAAAAGGTGGTAAAGAATTATCGCTATACATACATAAAAAATGAAGAGTGTGGATTTTCTCATGGAACAAATTATTAGATTTTGACCAAATTTATATGGGATCACCCCTGAAGTACCCTCATTCTGACAAAAAAAGAATCATTGAAACCGGGTACCGTGTTAAAGAATAATCGCTGAAGTCGGTTAAAAATTACAAAATATTGAAAATGTTTTTGAAATAATATTTTTAATCTAAATTAATAATAATTAATAATCCAACCGAATCAACGAATTTAAGCCTAAATTGTAAATATAAGCTACCAATTGTTAATGATGGAGTCCGTGGACAATAAATAAATGATTCTTAATTTTATGATTTTACTAAAACTTTAATCTATTTTAAAATTTTAATCTAAAAATAACACAAGTTTACAAAAAAAAGAGTCCGGACTATTTGACCAGACCATGGTATTTCTAGGTATTTTGACGTCCTGAATCCAATCCCGGGGTCAGTTTTGCCCCATCACGTCAGAAAAAGAGATTTCAAGATCATTTAAAGGTCAAAATAGTGTTCTTTTGCAACTGGCTCTGGGACAATTTCTCAAGCGATCTGTTAAGTTAAGGAATAACTGTGTAGGTCTTAAATACCTTCCAAACATTGGAAACGGTCCCCAAATTTCGACCAGGACCAGCGCAGGGCCAGCCATGTAGATAAAATGTTGTCATGATCGTTGTATCTCCCGAATTTCGATATCCCTGCCAAGGTGTTCAATTTCGGCGATCCATTTGCTATGAGATAATGCCAGTGGATCCAGCACTGACCCAAATAGCCCTAGAACCTTGCCAGAACATTGGAGTTATGCTCAAGTGGTTCGAGGTATTCGAGCTCGTGAATTTTGCTTCCCTTGCCAACACGTAGAATTTTGGCAATTGAGTTATCATCAGTTAATGCCAGCACTTCTCAAAGTGCTCCTAGAAAATCGTCCAAAAATTGGGTGAAGCTGATTATACTGTTCGGGGCAAACTAAGGGTGCAAAAAGTGGCCCGAGGATCCTAAACCGCAACTTCAGAGTTTGCCACCTTTTTTCTGCTGAGGCAGGTCATTGGAATTCAATCCCTCCGATAAGACGTCACATTCCACCAAGTGAATTGGTGTGGCTATCATACAATATTTGCGACTATGAGCGAGATTCCTGACAGTGGCCCATTGAACGTATTTCCGTTGTCGAGAATTCTACACCTTGTGTCAGCTCTGGTGGGAGAAGCAGCTGATCGATTCGACGTTCTGGCAAGGTTCTGTAGGTTCTCAGATGTGCTGAGTGGACCACCGTTCGACCTAAGCAAATTTATCGTCAAATTCTCGCTTCTTGGCGGGGAACTTGAAATTCGTAACTTAGTAATTACGGGGCCACTTCCTACCCACTGGGCCGGACCTAGGCAGCACACGTAGCATTAAACAAACATTTTGGCAAGATTCTGGGTCCTTAAGGTTAATGCTGGGTGGATGGTCATTAACTCACAGCAAATGCATCGTCGCAAACGACGCTTGGCAGTGGAATAGAAAGTCGCCAGTTAGTAACCCCCTGAGCCAGTTCTCCACCTTGGGCCAGACCTGAGCAGGACACGAAGCACAAAACTCCAATGTTCTGGCAAGGTTCTAGGGCTATTTGGGTCAGTGCTGGATCCACTGGCATTATCTCACAGCAAATGGATCGCCGAAATTGAACACCTTGGCAGGGAGATCGAAATTCATGGTAACATTTTATCCACTGGGCTGTCCCTGCGCTGTTCTGCCTCTGTCCAATGTTTGGAAGGTATTCACGACCTAGACAGTTACCCCTCAACTTACCAGATCGCTTGAGAAATTATCCCGGGGGCATATTTACACATTCTCCTATATGACAGCACCGGAGTGCTGAAACCTGTTCGCCTTTGTAGCCTACAAGTACGCTACAAAAGCTCATTGATTTAGACACCCATACAAATTTTATGTTATGTGAGACTTTACTTTTCAATTTTAGCTGTGTCCAGGCCGTTGGCGTCTATGCCGGTAGGCGTAGCCAGGTAAGGGTTGAAATTTTTGAAGTTGTTGCTTCGTTTTCTTCTTGTATATTTTCTTTTTTTTTTTTTTAATCCCAAAACACTTCAAATGCATGTCTATTAACGGCATTTTAGTACACGACCGTTTAACGGCAGTTTAAGTACAGCCATTGTTTCATAAAATGCAAATAAGCTTCCTTACTGATTCCAGCAATAAGAGAGGCCTCATGCATTGGTGCCTAAATCAATGAGCTTTTGTAGCGTACTTGTAGGTTACAAAGGCGAACAAATTTCAGCACTCCGGTGCCGTCATATAGGAGGATGTGTAAATATGCGTCCCAGGGCTGGTTTCGAACGAACACCATCTTCTAAATGACCTTGAAATCTGGTTTTTCTGACGTGATGGGGCAAAACTGACCCCGGGATTGGATTCAGGACGCCAAAATACCTAGGAATACCATGGTCTGGTCAAATAGTCCGGACTTTTTTTTTGTTTTGTAAACCTGTGAATTAAGTATTTTTTAAATTTGATTTTTTAATATAAAATAAAAATTTTTGATTAAGGGTGGTAGGGGCCTAAAATCATTGAAAATTTGCTTACATAATACTTGAACGTCCCCTGACCGGCAGAAAAAGCGAATTACTAAAATCTTTAAAGTTATAATAAATATCTAAATTTTTATTAACTATTTTTCCGGCCTCCTGTGACATCTGAACAGCAAAGTACTTTATAAGTTTTTTATGGGGTACTTACTGCACTACTGTTATAGCTAATTGTGAAAAAAAAAGGATTTTCGCCTAGGACGGGGCGCCTGGTCGCCGATTTTTGCATATCCTGTCTACCGACCACATCTCGAAATTCACAAGTGGGTCAGTACTTTCGATATCATTTGTTACATGAAGAACCATCATCAGGTGTCAGTGACTCCCTCGAAGAAGTGTGGTGGGCGAGGCAAACCGTACGAGAGTGAAAGAAGAGGAGAAATTGGTCTTTCAAGGTCAGATCACGACCTTCCGTGGAAGAAACCGAAGAAAGTGATTCCGTAAAGTGTTAATTCTCCTTAGGGCGAACTTTTTGACGGGACACACGAGATGTTTTTTTGGTCTCGCAGTTTTTATACGTCAACAGGAGCGGATTAAGGCCATCGAAGTTTCATTTAGCATTAGATACCTACTTACACATAAATAACTTCAATAAACAAAATAAAGTCAAATAAATAGGCAATAACGCCATTGATAATGAAAGTTTACGAGTTAAATGTAAATTGTAAATTTAAATTTAAAATTAAAATGACATCTGTAAGCATAAAAGACCTACGCAATTGAATGTACAATTGATTATGCGTTAGAAAGTACGCACATAACAGAAAAATGGTACTATAATCGATACATAACAATTAAATAACAAGTAAAAGGCAATGGTTTTAGATGGGGGTCCAGGCACTGTCTAGGAAATTATGAAGAATATTAATAGTCAAATGTTTAAAGATAAAAGATGCTAATTTGTAAAATTTCGTAATCAAATACAGACTCCAAGTATTTATCTACTTTCAAACAATTAATAATTATAATATCTTAAAGTACAAGCTAAGATATGAATGATATAATTAATATTAGCCATAAATAAAAATTAATTACTTTTTAATCATAATACGAATTTGATATATTAGCTCTTTCTTTCTTATCTTTGGTTATGTCAAAACTTTTATCCATAATACATTAAAGGCATAAGTGTATGGAAACTCTCAATTTTTAACGTTATAAATATATACCTGGGCACCCAAGTAACACAAAAAGTTATATAAGGGTTATACCGACGTTGCAACAACTTTCCTTAACAACTTACATATTCTAATACACTATACCGTTATTATATATTATTATGCGATTTTTGGTCGATGTATACAACCTTATAGTATACGTTTTACAGTAGTTGCTATAACTCCAGTTATAACTAACTTATAACTTTATAAAAAAATAATGTTATTAGGTAATTACAAATGGATATAAAAACGTTGTTAAAAGTTGTTATGTCATGATAAAATTTGGTTTTATCTATAGATTATTATTTATATATCTAATGAAGACCAAAACGTATAAACATTTTAGTGTTACTTCTTACAAAATGACATTACATCATAAATATCTCACTAATGGCAACTAGGTAAACCTTAATAGTAAACTTACATTTTGTCTAAAAATTTGGTGTAATCTACCTAATTTCTCTGACGAAACAAATTTTATGGAGTAACATTTAATTTTAGTTTGTAAAAATTAGTGCGCCTTATCATTTTCTTAAAATAATGGTTTTAAAATTTATTTAAAAAATTACGAAAAAAAATAAACTTTAAAAATATTTCAAAATAATTGTTATTTTAAATAAAAACATATTATGTAACCTTATTTTGTCTACATATTGCAATTATAATACAGAATGAGATCCAAATTTCATTTTTTGTTTATTTCTTGCCAACATGGCGGAAAGTTTGTGTTACTTTTTACCGATAAAATGGATGAATCTTCTTATGACCAAAAAGTTGTAATTAATACATATAAACACCACGTTAATATTATTTAACTTATTATTTTATGACTTATACTTTCGTTGCATTATGTACACAACATATGGTTATTATAACTTAATTATGTAAGTTTAATTTGCATGTATCAATTTATTACCACTACGTTATAACTATGAAGACTAGAGATAAGGAGGCGAATCAGCATACTCAAAATACGGTCCCAAAAAACGCATGCTAATCGAGCTTCTATAATTAACCGCATGGGCGCTGGTACTGCATACGGTGTTCAAAATACATGGCTTCTTGTGTCGCTAAAAATCAAACTTAGCCATCTCCGTGAGAATTGCAACACTGAAAAAGGTACTTTTAGTAATTTAAGAAAATTTACGAAAGTATAGTGAAATTGCGTTATTTTATTAAAAGTTTTCATTAAGTTTCACTTTTTTACATAGAAATACATATTGATTATTTTGCACAAAAGCTACAATTGCGGTTTTTCTTCTGGAGATAGCTCAGTTTGATTTGATAGTCGGGGATTTGGCCAATTTTGAAATAAAACATATTGGAGATAGACGATTTTGATTTAACAAAGTACAGGTGCATACAGGGCTGGATTAGTATAATATAAAACAAAATAATTAAATAAACATTTTATTTAAAAACGGATACTTTACAATATTGCAGTATAAAGTTATCTTGTTGTGGTTTTGTTGTATATGTATAAAATGATTTATGAACGAAAAACAGTCATTAGAATTTAGTAACTGGCACTCGTATACTTTTTTGCGCGGCATATCTGGAAAATAAAAGTCTTGTTGTAAAGTACCTACAAGAATGGAACTAGAACATACAGAACTACCTATTATGCTGAATATAATTTTAAATTGTCTAGCTCGTCCGCAACGGGATGTAGTTTGCATGTTAAATTAAAAAAAAAATGTATCGATAAACTTATTATAAATAAAATCAGAAAAGGATAAAGTTTTTCTCCTAACAAAAATAACTAGCCCTTCTATGGAATAATAAATCTTTGCATAAAATTTGCGACATTATTTTTAGTTCAGATTCAGAACATAGGTTATTTGGATGCTAAATTGAACTTACAGTTTATCCGATTTCTGAAGTCGTTTGATTGTTTTCTTCAACATATTTCTTTTCTTTGCCATATCTGGAACTACTTTAGCAATTTTTGTCTCCATAGCACTTTTATTTTATTGAATTATAACTAAATCCAAAACACACACTTCTCATAACAATCACATCTAACAGTAATGTCTAATAAACTGGAAACAAAGCCACTTGATTGGACTTGATGGAGATGGCCAATTTTAATTTAACAGGAACTGTGGAGATGGCCGAGTTTGAAGTAAACTTATAAATAACGGTCATATTTTCACACGTTTGGAAAGGAGTTGGTCGAGTTTGGATGAACAGTGTCAATAAGATTAACGATTTAAAATTCAAATACCCAGAAAACTCAATTTTTTTGGAATATGGAGATAGCCACGTTTGATTTTTACCGACACTTATGGGAATTATACATAATTTTGTCAAAATAATAAAAAGTACAATTTTGTGGCAAAATTTTTTTTGAATTGAACCAATATACATATAGTTTTAAGAGTAAAATAAAGCACAGTTAACAGATTTTTTATTGTTTTAATACAAGTATAAAGGGAGATTTGGGAATGTACATGGTAATACCTCATCCTTTAGTTTCAGCTTTCCCCTTTTTATTTTGCTAACAATACCATAAGTAAAAATAGTCTCATAATATTTGATAATATCATTTAAAAAGCATAGAACAGCATCATCTTTAAAAAGTGCATTATCGGCACTAGGAACGATATATATATATGCTGCCACTCTTCTAAACATTTAGTATCCTATAAAAAAACATTTACAATGACACAATTGGGGTCCAAAAAAAAATATCTGTAGCAACTCTTTATCTATCATTAAAAATCTATAAAAAATAAATTTTCTTTTCTAGTAAGTTAAATTTAATGCATAATTATTGTTTTTTGTAAGTAAGTATCTATGACTGTAAAATTTTATAATTATACAAAATAAACTACACTTCGTAAGATACATATTGTGTCTAGTTTACAATAAATATATTATATTTAGACATGAATACATCATTTTACTTACATTAGAAGCTTTAAAAAGACATTGAATTGATTTCTTGTGTTTTCTTTAGTTTTACATTTGATTTTTATCGTGTTTTACAATCTGGAACGACATAAATCTTTCTTTGATGTTTTTTGTCACTCATGTTACTTGTACTGAGATACTATGTTCTAAGGGTACTTTGGTACTTTTTTCACATTATTTTGATTCTTTTCACTAATTTTTTAAAAAATCACTTCATTTTACATGACTTTCATAGAAAATTGACACCGCTGTCATTCGACTTGCCAACTGCAGTCAATTTCGCGAACTTTATAAAAAGAAGGACGGAAATTTGAAATTTGACCATTGCCGATTCGCCTCCTTCTCTCTAGTCTTCATAGTTATAACTTAATTCTATGTGTATTATATAAGTTATATCAAAATTCGTTTACCACTGAGTTATAACTGTCAAAAAATAAAAACAGGTTTTTAGGTTTTAGGTTATGTGCTGTGTTTAATGTGGTTTAATGTTATTGCTTACTATGAAGATAGTCTTCATATTGCTTATTAACATCATTTTTAAAATTTGTAATCGTTTAGGAGTATTTCAATCATTTCTAATATTTGCAAGGATTAATAAAGAAAGGATCAAATGAAAAGTACTTATTGTTTGCATAACATGGTTTTAAGCCATAGGGTTTTTAAATAATAATATACCATTGGGTTCTGATCCCATAAAAACTATGTTCATTTTTCTGGGAGTTTGCAACACTGATCTGTAATAATACAGATCAGTGGTTTGCAATAAAATTTTTGCATCTTTTGGTAGTTGTTTAATTGTGCATATAATTATTCTCACTAATTTATTTACAATTTTGTATGGTGAGTAACCTTAGTTTTTTTGTTATTGCCCATACTTTTAGTCATTGGTCCCTGTTTTCATGTCAATTTCTATATCTTTATTAGTTGCTTCTTTTTTATAACTATCTTAGAAATTATTGCAAGAAGCACAATTCCGATACTGTTGAAAACAACGAATGGTATTTTCAAATTTTTTTATTTATTGAAGTACTTTGATGCGTCCAAATTAAATAGTTTTTTTACATCTATATGAGCCAACTCTTTTTCGGATACATGATAATTCTCTTCTAAAATTTATAAAGCAGTTATTCCTAACTCCTAACCTCAGAAAGATAATAATACATTCTAGGAATACAATAATATACACATTTAACCTCTGTACAACTTTTATAGTAACGGTGTATTACATAATTTAAAACAAAAGAACCACTGAAGCAGTTTTTATTAGATTTATTAACCATATAATAATTTTCTGGATAAATCTAATAGTAACTACAGTTAACAACGGTATTACAACTGTATTATTAAGTAAATATGTATGTATTAAAAGTAGTTGTAATTTAAAAGTTATAGAAATGTTATAACAACTACATATATTGTACATTTTAAAACAACTTAATTTAGTTATACGTTTCTTATAAATTAACGTTGTTACAACTCTAGTTAAATATCGCTCAACAACTTCTAACAAAAACGTCGTATTATTAGTTTCTACACTATTAAAAAGTTGTATATCAGTTATAAAAATTTAAGTTATTTAACGTGTCGTTTACGTGTGTTTTGTAACGTTTTAATCAATTATACCAACATTTTATAACTTTGTGTTACTTGGGTATGGTTCAATTTTTGAAATTTTTTTGAAACATTATTCTCAAATTAAAGTTTTTAAAAAAATAAAATAAAAATTCTTCTTTCTCTTCTGTGCTCTTGCCTCTTTGTCTTTCTACTTTTGCACCTTTTCAAAACTATTTGACCTATTTGTTTGCCTCCCCTTTGCTTTCTTCTACTTAAGTTGGAACCATATGGAAAAAAAACTTATTATTGATTTTACGAAAAAAAGTTATTCTTGATAAAAAGTCCTGCATGACCCAAAACCTAAAATGCAGTCATCAGATATCAAATTTTTCAAGCCGTATACGAAGTTTGTCAAAAAATATGAATTTTGCTCAAGAGTAAAGTATGTTTATTTTTGACAAAATCGAAAATTTTCATTAAGAAAAGTTGATTAAAATTGAAAATTACACTTAAATATGCAATTACACCGATCTATCTGAAAAATCAGATTTTTTCTAGATTTTGCATTGATCCACCTAATTACGGTAATCCATAATTTTTTCTCTCTCTTCTGTACTATAAACATGAAACGCTTTCCTTTTCTTGATGTTTGTGAAGAATTTAGCAATTTTCTTAATGAAAATTTAAGATTTTGTCAAAAATAAACGTACTTTACTCTTGAGCAAAATTCATATTTTTTGACAAACCTCGTATACGGCTAAAAAAATTTGATATCTGATGACTGTATTTTAAGTTTTGGATCATGCAGGACTTTTTATCAGGAATAACTTTTTTTTCTAAAATCAATAATAAATTTTGTTTCCATATGGTTCCAACTTAAGTAGACTCACTGTATATCTAGTTTCTCTCCTTCTCGGCCTGTGTCTATCTTTTCGTCTTTCTGCTGCTGCACCCTTTCTAAACCCCTTCACATTGCACAACTATGTGTTCACCTTCCCCTTGACTTTTTTTATATCTACACCTCTACTTCTTCTGCTTTCTTTTAAAACTCTCATTTTCCGAACTTTTTTAAAATGAAATAAAAGTTTTCTTTTATCTATATTAAATTATACTCCTCGTTTTCTTTACATTTTTATATTCATTATCAAATTTTATAAACTAATTTCAATAAAATTTACTTTTTACAAACTTTCTTACAAAAGTCTCTCCCTTTCTGACAACAATCTTCAGACGATTTTTAATTTCAGAATGATCATTTTCATGAAATAAATTCAACCACCCTAGTATTTATACATAATTTTGATAAACCAAAATATTTTGCGACATATCTATACCTTTTCTACCCATAAATATCCATATCAATATATTCAATATGTTTGTTTCTTTGAAAGAGAATGAAGTGCGTTATCCAAAAGGCAGTTCTTGTGTAGAGTTGCTTTATCTATTTGATTTTATGAAATTACCCTACCTATTAAATGGTAAAGTTAATTTCTCTGAACTTGGAGGAAATCATGAATGACACAAAATTGTCGGCATCTTGTAGATCTCGGCAGGTACTATAGATTAAATGGCAAAGACAGTTATAAAATTTTAAAAACATTTTTTCAAAAACTAGATCATTTTTCTCCCGAAGCCCTTTAAAATGATCTTCATTTTTAATTTTTTCCATAAATGGATACCCTTGGACAAATCAAGCTTTATTGTTTTTATTTTTTTTTTACATTATAAAGACTCTTTTAATTGATATAAGATGTTCCCATGTTGGCACTTTTATTATTCTTTATTTTCACCGATAAAATTTAATTATACTGTATTATTAAAGATTGTGATCAGATATGTGAGGCGATGGTTACATAACTATGTCCAATGTAATTGGACTGGATAGCCCTTTGTACCATAATCGTGATAAACACATGTCATTTAATAAATAGTAATTGAAATGCTTGTGCAGAAAATTATTCAATTTATAATAATACTATCCGGTTATTACTTGGTGAACAATGGTGTTTAAATTGGAATAATAACGTTCTTTTAGAATTCCTATAGTAGCCTAAAAACTGTCTTTTATGCCTGTGCCGGGAATAATGAACTGTTATCGCAAAAAGATTAGATTTACATTTACAGAAATAAAAACTAAACTACTGTTCATCCTTATTTGTGACCAGATAATTATGAGTATTAGGTTGGTCATCGCTGCCTTTCAAAGCGTTACTAAAATTGATGTGTTTGAATAATCCACATCTGATGCATTTTTTACATCTCGAGCGTTTGTTTGTCCACATCGGACACATCTACTACATCTGTATCTGCGTTTGTTTTTCCCAGATTACATTTTTTATATCTTGATTTGAAATGAGATGTGAATGAGATGTTTGTTCCATGCCAAACAGTAGGAGTTCTTTGAAACCAAGTTTATCGAGTTATTTTTTGTTTATGCTAACGTGAATATAAAAGCGATTAGTTTATTTAATTTTTGAAAAATAAAATAGACGACCGAGCTCGATCTCAAATGGAAGATAACTAATTTACGTAACCAGTGCGACCTGGAGCCATTTAAATTTTATTGATTGTTCTTGCACAGGTTAGGTATATTAATTAGGTTTTTTTTATAAGAAAACTTAACTAAGCTACCTAACCTGTGCGGCCTAGAGCCGTCGAGGGTTGTTTCGCAAAAAATATACAAAAATGAGAAAAATCAATTTTTTTTATTAATTTACCTAATCTGTGCGGCCTAGAGCCATTTAAATTTACCTGATTGATTTAGCACAGGTTAAGTAAATTAATTGGTTTTTAATTTGTTTCATTTCTTGTATATTTTTTTTGTGAAGCAACCAGGTTAATTAGTTGATTTTTTATTTTTTCCAATTTTATGTATATTGGGTTTTTCAATCAATTGCTTTTTTTATCATATCTATTGCCTTTTCGATCATTGTTCTTTTCGATTAACTGTTGTTCGATAAAATGTTTTTTCGACAAAATGTTTTTTCGATCAAATGTATTCGATCAAATGTTTTTGATCAAATGTTTTCGATCAACTTAGTGCCACCCACAACATGGATGGATAAATAAGCGCGAAAAACAAATAAAAATACTTCCCCTATCTTTCTCTGCCACGCCTTAATGGCAAGGGCAGAGACAACAGAGACGTGTAACTTAATAGGAAAATATGTTCGGTGGTCCATTTAAATTACATATATGACCCTCTTTTTCTTTTACATTGATCTTTACATATGTCTATCTCTCTCCAATAAAACTAACACCATTTTCAGAGGGCGCTGGTGTTGCTGGTTTTTTGACGTAGTAATATCGATTAAAAGTATTAAAAATGACAACTGACAATGTTATGAATGTTGTTATGAACATGTGCATTTTATTAAAATTAATTTAATTTGGGCCACGTATATTTCTTTTAGTCTGATTTTGTTGTTTAATTAATTTTCTTTGGGGGGGAATGTTTATTTTTGCATATTATTTTTTGCATGAAGCAATTTCTGGAACCAAACTCGCGTTTTTGTACACATTTCTTTCTAGAGGTAAGTAATTTCTAATTTATTAAGAAAACCACTGTATAATATGTGTGTTTAATAATATATTACACAATTACTATAATTATTTTAGGTGAATTGGAACAGAGATCCATTGTTACAGCTACTTGTGTTCATTAAGTAGGTAAATGAATGTCTGGACAGCTTTAATGGCAGCACAAAGTTCCTATCTACTAGAAAAGTAAAATGTATGCCGAGTAAAAATCTGCACATGTAGTATTGGCAAAGGACTTTTGAAATGATTAGAGATTAGCTATTTCTTACATACACCTACCTCTAACAGCCACTCTAAAGGAAGAAATTGAATCACAAATGGGCAGAATTTTAAATCAGGATGCATTGGAAAATAAATTTGGGGACATCAGGTCGGTTTTGGATTTTATAGAGAGATCAATCTCAAGAAAAGTTAATTTATCCTGCAGAACAACCAGTAGTTTAAGTAGGATTTGCTATAACTTTATTAGAAATTTTCTTTGATAATAAATTGTAATATAGGTACCAATTATTGTTTCAAATGAAATTGAAAAAGAGTTAAATATGAAATTAGATTTTTCATGAGTAAAATGTTATATTCATTCGAACATTGTAAGGTAATCTATAATTAAGGGAATATGGAAAATAGGTATACCCTGGTGGTGTAAGAGAAAGGTAAGGGGCAATGACAAAAAAATTACAAAAATGTATTTATCTTTAAATAATGTTTATTATTAATAATATTATTTGCTATGTTTGAAAAGTACCTCCTGCTTCTGAACAGATTGAATAGTAGTCTAATCTACTAGTTGGAGAAGGTCCACCTAGTAACCAAATTAGGAGACTAGGAAAACTTTTACATGACTGGGGACACAACAGGAATGCACACACACAAGATACACAAACAAACGAAATAACAGGGGTAAGCCTTCAGCAACGTCCTGTTTAAATGATGATAGTATGTCATCCTTCATTCCCTTTTAGAAGGCATGGCATATAAATATATTGATCTTGATTACTATAAGAGGAGTTAGCAGGGGTCTAGCAGGTTTCGATCCAGTTTACAGGATGGGAACTTACTTGACTCGGGCCTTATACATTTGTGTTGAGTGTATGTGTGTTTCGTTTCCATGGTTTCTATTAAAATAAACAGTCATAACATATCCATACCTTTTTGCCAGACTAACATAAGTGACATTTGTTCAAATGGCACTTATGATAGTCTGGCAAAAAGGTATCGATACTATACTTTATAAAATATTTGTTACATTAGTTTTTAAATATATTATGAATATATAACAACTGTTACTTTCTTTGTAATTTGTCACAAAATGATATGAGGTACTTTCTAAACAATTGTAGTTTGTTTTTCTGTACCTTACAAAAATATAATTTATAGAAAAAGAGTTTGGTGTATTATTTTTCCAAGTTTAAATATTTAATAATCAATAGAATTTTTCAAGTTTTTTTTTAGCGAAATTTACAAGAGTAATAAAAACTATGTTCACTGTTTATATTAAACTGATTAAAACTTCCTTTATTAAAATGATTATTTATGTGATAAAAAATTTGATGTTATTGGAAGCTTTTATATTTTTTTAATATACAGTGAAACAATAGTTTTTGTTTCTCCTGCAAATTTGTATAGAAAAACTTTATTTCTGAATCCATGTTTGAATTTCCCGCCCTAAAGCATTTTTAATTTTCCCGCTATTTACTAGTGGCGCCATCATAGACTGGTTGTGGTTACAATCGCCCAAATAACTTTTACCGAACAAAAAAAATACATTGAGTTACACGTCTCGCTGGATTGTCTCTGGCAAGGGATAGAAAAAACTAAAATCGGGACCTGCCTGAAACGATTTCAAACAACCCAACTTCCCTCGCCCCTACTTCATCCCCACCCCAGCGGAGGTCGATATATTGAATCCTTAGACTTAGCAAAATGAACTTCAGGTACAAAAAAATTTCACCCCCAAAGGACAAGTCACTTCGCTTCCCTCTAAATGTAAGTTGTTGCGTGAATTGGTCCCCCCTTTCCTTCTCTCAAGTATTATCAATAATGATTTATTACAATATGTATTGTTTACTAATAGTTTAACTATTTTTTTTGTGTCATCGGCATCAACTGTTACGATTATTAGCTTCGTGTTCTGTGTAGACTTTGTTACTGTTTCTGAGTGCCACTTTAGGAACAGCACTGTTAATTAGTATCCAACAGTGAATGGTCGAGTGGGGAATCCTACCAAGGCATCAGAATTAATTTTAAATAATTAAATTAAATGAAAAAATCCCGGCCAACGGTAGGATTTGAACCTAGGACCCTTGGATCCGCAGGCAGAGACTCTACCTCTGAGCCACCCACCCCGTGTTTAACTATTAAAACTTTTTTTTAATATACATGAATTGTTGGTTTTTGTAACATATTTCTATGTTCTGATAACAAATTTTCTATGAAATAGTGTCATATACCTCTAACATGACTCTATAAATAGTAAGATTAACGTGAGAGTTAAAAAGTGTTGCTTAACGTTTAACTTGTAAGTTTATTGAATATGAACATAGTGTTATCTTTTTTAAGTCAACTTTTATTGTGATATCACTATACATGGTATAAAATATCCCTGAAAACGTCTCGATGAGCTAATCTTAAAAATATAACCTTTATAAAACTGCACTATATCGACATAGTTCAGTTTACCTCCCAGGTAGATATCGGTAAATATTTAATTTAGTCTTCATTATATAGGTACATACCTAACATAGACACAACTATTAAGTTTCTTAAATTAATTTAGGCCAGTGCAATATTTATATTTTATATCGTTTTTAAAAAAACTGTAATGTAAGTTTATAAAATCCTCAGCGATACATCAGTCTGACACTGTTTATCAGTACCTCTAGCATTTATAGATATGGCATTTTTCTATAACTTCAAATTCATTAGGGACAACCTACAAAATAAACAATTATTCATATAAAATTGTACTACGGTCAAAAAATTATCCTTGTTTAAGGGTCGATCTTTTCACCTCTTAGTAAAGTCCTTTGACATATTAACAAACAATAGCGCTATAGTTTAATCAGCAAGTAGTTACTTTCAACTTTACTCAGAGGTGAAAAGATTGGCCCTTAATAAAATATATAATCAAATTGTCATACTTTTTTGAAACTTCGTTTCTGTTTTTTTGTTAAACAAAAAAAATTGCTCAATGCATAGTTATAAAACACGTGAATATTCTGTAGACTCTGGAAAAAAGTATAAATTACAACCGTAATTTGGAAATAAACAAACATAACCCCAAAAATAATAGTATTTTTACCTGAGACGTTTTTCGCTAACAATCGTTGAATTGACACACATACTTCCAATGTATTAAAGTCGCAGTTTTATTTAAACTTAATTTTTAATAAATACAATACACGATTAAAATTGTCTCATGTTGATTTTTAGAATTTAACAGCTTGATTGGAAAGTTGAAAAGGTTGAAGATAGAGAATGAAGTAGGTAGAGACTATTTTGTGATATGACAAGTGGAGACACTTTGAGTCATATTTTGATTAATTTTAAGTTATTAATTTTATATTTGAAGATTGACGGAATAAAATGTTTTGATATCATTTAAATCACGCTATTTTAAAAAAAATGGTATTTATTATCACCAAAACTGACTAGCTTGAGTTTGACATATGTCGTAAAAGGATAATGCAAAAGTGCAGATACTTTTAGTACCGTCATTGCATCTCATTCTATATCTATGATTTGAAAGATTCGTATGCCCCGCCCTACTTTGTGATGTCACTGTATGCGCCGCGCAAAATAAGGTGATTTTAAGCAGCTCATCGTTCGTTTCACGGATCTGTTAACGTGTTGACATCTTTTTTTAGCTAGAGGTTTCGGGAAAGCATCTCGCTCCCTCGGGCTAACTCAGAAAAGTGAGCCAAAGAGACGCGATTAACCAGAGCGCAGTGACGTATCAAAAAATAGAGTTTAACACGTATAAAAACAATAAAATTATTAAAATTAAATTTATTTTAAAATAATGTGTTTTTATGAAATGTAACTGGGTGTTCACTGAAAAAATTAACCAATGAAGAGTCTAGAGCGTTTGTTCATTACATCTACATTTAAATCTAATCCTTGTATCACGTGATAAAAAATTAACATCTTAGATGCATCCGATGTGGATATTAAAACGCAGCATAAGATTGGTAGAAAAATCTTTCTATTGAAGCATATTTGGGAATATAACATAAACTTTTTTTTGTATTAATGTATTCTATTTTTTTTAATTTAACTGTTTCAAAATTTAGTATTGTTACTCATAATTAAATATTTTTAAATTTTCTGACGTGCTTTAAATATGTTGTATGAATAAAATAGTGAGTAAAATTAATTCTTTTGTTTATTATTAAATATCAAAAAAATATGTTATTATAATTCATAATGAAATGCATAATTTTCATATAAATAATGTAATTTTCAATCTAAATGTAATTCTTGACGAAATTAGAAATCATTATTGATAAAAGAAAACTTTCAATTAAAATATGCACTGCTACTTTCTTTATAATATGATAGACGCACCAAAAACCGCATTATCCAACCAGAATTGCTATATTTACCCGCAACATGCCAATTATGTTTTTTCAATATATATAGAACTGGTTTTGTTGACAATAATATAATAAGGCTTGAAAATAAAAAATTACCAATCTCTTTATGTATGTTTTTCCTCAGAAATTTCTTAAAGAAAAAATCGAAAGAAATTGTTAAGGAATATTCATTTCTGTAGTCCTTTATTTCTCTATAGATTCCGTACCAATCTTTACTGGTTAGATTTTGTTGGATAAATTGTCAAGCGAGATCAAATCTGGAACAAACATGAAACCAGGGCTGCCAGATTCAGTACGTTTGTACTGAATTCAGTACTTTTTCAACTTTTTTAAAGTGACGTATTTCATCAACGATGGATGACAGTTGAGAATTAAGTCATGTGATGAATCAAAATTATTTATTTTAAATTGAAATTTATTGCACGTTTGTTGATTGTAATTCCGAAAGTAAAATGGATTAAGACTTTTTTGTTATACCTACATAAAGATTGTATAATTCAATTAAAGTGTTAAACTACAAAAAAATCATTTTTATTTCACTTTTGTCCAGCCCATTTGTTCCTATAGGGTAAAATTTTTGTAAATGTTTCTATAGAAGTTATTTAATAGTTAATAAATTTAAAGCTCCAGCCATTTTTAAGGTGTTGTTCGATTTAGGTGTTGGTACATTTTCATTAAATATATATTTTTTAATTAATTATTCAGTACGTTTTTTTTTTTAAATTCACTACGTTTTAAAATGTTTTTCAGTACAATTTGTCATTTTCATTCTGGCAGCCCTGCATTAAACACTATCGAATTATCAGAGACTATTAATTGGACGTATACAATTGAAATTTGAAACATTGGCCTGTTAACCATATGTCGTATCTTCATTTTTGACTAGCTATGCCAGTACATGTAGGCCTCTTGTATTAGGCATTCCAACGACCTGTCCAAATGGCTACCAGTGGGGACTGACTGTTTAGATATGGCAACCCTGTAGTCATGTTGTAATTAATAGGGTCAATGATACATATATAGTTATATAGATTGCTCAAAGTTGGTCGTTTGCGAGCGGCCATATTGCCTGGCAAATATTTATTAATTTGAATCGGTTTAGCAAAAATGTGTTTTAAAACCAATTTTCAGCCTTTAGATATTTAAAAAAAAATAATTGCTTACATTTTTACTTCAAGGCATAAGCTTTGTTTATTTTGAAAAATATGGATGATCAATCTATGTAACTATCTATTTCATTGACCTTGTCAAATCACCAGGCCTACAGGGTTGCCATAATTTTTCTATATCATAACCTGTCAAAACCCACTGGTAGCCATTCAGTTTGGAATGCCTAATAGGCCAACTTAGAACAAATTAACATAAAGCTTCGATCGCCAAAAAACGGTAGTACTAGTCGTCCTTTTTAACATACTGAAAGTCCCAATAAGTTCCTATGACTAAAAGGCCTCAAAATTACTCCGCCATCTTAAAAAATTGTACTTTTTAGCGAAATTAGCGAAATTAAAAAACAAAGAAACAGGAAATAAGAGTAACTTCCAAACGATAAGGGATGTGCAAATATGTCCTTAAAAATAAATAATAGATTTTTTAAATCCAAATGTTTAAAGTATGTTTGAGTAGAAAAGATCCCAAGATGTATAAAGCAGCACTATAATTTGTTATTTCAGAAAATAAAAAGTAGAAAACTTTGTGAAAATTACATAATTCAGGTCCGGAACGCAGATAGTAAGCTGCTTTTGTTCACATTCGGAGCGTTGCCGCTATCTGGCATAAACTGGAATTAAGTACCTATTACTAAATATTGTGTAATTGTGTTTGTGCCTGTTTTGATTGATTAAGCTGTTAATTAGGTACAGTGGCTTCAAATTCAATTAAATGCAAAAAATAGGGGATTATCTTTTACTTAAATATATTAGTAAGGACTTTTAAGATCTTCGTTAAAAAGAAAAAGTTGAAGTTAAACCTTTATCTTTTATATTCAAAACTTTAGAGGTATATGACCAGGAAGAGCAAGTTAATCCAACTTATCTTTTTAACTGAATTCTTAGTACATTCAAGTCTGAAGAAACTTTAAAAATAAATGATTTGAGTATGACCTCGCGCCTTTCCCTCTTTAAATAATGGTTAACGGCATTCTTCGTAAAACCAACAATTCAGCTCTCTTAGCATCTTTGGAAAAAAATACCCTGCTTTAGAAGTATCACCACCATAAATATTTGTTATAGGTGGAGGGCTTTGCTTCATTAAGTGGCATGACAATTTCCCGCAAAATATGGTGACATTCTAAATCAGTGGTCGGAAAACTACGGCTCTTTGGTCACTTGAGTGTAGCTCTTCCACAAACTACAACTTGAAAGCTCGCACATACAGCGCGATTGAAATTTCGTGATGGGTTCTTTTCTTATTTCTATTTTTTCATATTTTTGTTGACAATAATATAATAAGGATTGAAAATAAAAAATTACCAATCTCTTTATGTATGAAGAATATGTCTTTCCTCAGAAATTTCTTAAAGAAAAAAATCGAAAGAAATTGTTAAGGAATATTCATTTCTGTAGTCCATTATTTATTTATCTATAGATGCCGTACCAATCTTTATTGGTTAGATTTTTTTGGATAAATTATTAAGCGTTTGAATATCTACATCGGATGCATCTGAGATGTGAATTTTTTATCACGTTATAGAGGATTAGATTTAAATGTTGATGTAATAAACAAACGCTCTAGACTTTATTGGTCACGTGATAAAATGACAATGACACGTTAGAAGATTATACTTTTTAAATTTGACTTTTGAGAATAGAAATCAACCTAAATCTGAAATCTAAACAAAAATTAAACCAACTAATGACTTTTATATTCACGCTAGCATAAACAAAGCTCCGAGCAGTAGTAATTGCTCGGAGAAACAAAGGATGAATCGATAAACTTGGCTTCACAGAACACCTAATTTTTGGCATAGAACGAATATTTCGTTCATATCTTATTTCACATCGAGATGTAAAAAATGTAATCTGTACAGCTACATCTCGCATAAATAAACGCAGATGTAGTAGATGTGTCCGATGTGTATAAACAAACGCTCGAGATGTAAAAAATTTATCGGATGTGGATATTCAAACGCAGCATTAGTTGGTGTTTATGTGTCTGTATCTTTGGGTGAGTACTCTGAAGCCGTTTATTAAGAAAAAATTTCCAGAAAGATAAAACATCAACGTATATCGTACAATATATTTCTTCTGAGCGCGTATTACCGCAGGAAAGACTAGAATTGTAGTAAAAATCTGCACCCTGAAGTTAGCACTTTCATCTGCCTCTGTCCGAAACACTTTGCCTTCCCTCCAAGGTTGCATTTTAAATTATTTTTCAAGTCTGTTAAAATTGTGATATTGACATTATCTATTATCTACACCGGCGGTTCTAAAACAAATCAATACTCAGGATGTGGAATATACTTCAGATCCTTAAAACTAAAGATAAAATGGGCTGTGAGCTGTAGTGCCAGTTTAGTTCAAACTGATCTCACGAGGATTCTCATAACAGCAAAAGAAAACCCCAGAAATAATAACACTCTAAGAAACATGCTCATCTATACAGATAGTAGACAAGATTTACTCACCCTGGACAGACCACGAATTTATTCAGGAAGCTTTGGCCGAAGTAACTATTAACAAAGTGGTCAACTTAAGATGGATCAAAGGTCACACCATATCGAAAGGTAATCGTCTCGCTAATTTACTTGCCAAGAAGGCAGCCAACCAAATACTTTTTGGACTTGGCCCCTCTATTGGACTGACAACATCGGCAGTGACACCTGTTAAAGAACATTCGCTTGTGGAATTGAAGGGAAGCTACAGACTTGCCAGGGAGCTTCTAAGTTATCCTGACAACACTACAACAAACAAATACTTGACTATGACTAGACAGAATCTGCGTCTGTTCACAGGCATTCTGACTGAATATTGCCTACTACGAAAGCATCTCCATATCATAGGGGCTGGTAGAATTTGCACTTTGCATAGGATGCAAACAAGAAGATGAGACCGTCTAGCATATCCTCCACGATTGCCCGACGCTTTCATTTATTAGAAGATTTGTGTTCAGCGAGAATTGAACGATATAAGAAAGGAACCTCTTGGCGATGTTGTCAACTACATTAAACTGTAGGCTGGCTTACGAGCTAGGAGATGCCAATCTACTTATGAGGATACACCCTCCACGCGTTACAGATACAGAACGCCACCGAACGTTTCTGAACCAATAAGAGCATGAGGCTCCTTCTCGGGCTAGTAAATCTGTTTCCATTGCCCTTATGTCCTCTGTGGCCTGGTACCCAGGCTGAGGTTAGTCTATTTTAACTACCCAGTTCTGTTAGTTCTTCCAAACAGTCCTACACAAGCTTTGAACGTATCTGCATGGAACTGAGTGCTTTTAACGTCGCTTTTACTTTATTTCTTAATACCTCTTTTGCTCAGTGATGTATTGCTGCTATTTCTGCTTGGAATACTGTCGCATGTTTCCCTAAGCTCACTGAAATTCTTGTCTTTGGCTTGGCAATATATTATGTACCTACTCTTGAACCCTCATGGGTTTTGGAGCTGTCTGCACACCAGATGATTTCTACGTGTATAGGGGGTCCATCCAAGATTACCTGTCCAGTATACTTACTTTCTGTTAGGAATTTATTTAGTTTTATAAATAAAGTTTATAAATGAAAATAAAATTTATCATATTGCTATTAACCTAACCTACCTACCCATAGATTTTACATTAACAAGGACTGGAATAAATTTTGTAAACTACCAGGTAAGTATCTCAACTAGGGACTACTTTAATAAACATACTTAAAATCCCCATTTTAACCAGATTTTGTAGATGGTTTGCATACTAACCAGGTTGTTTGTAAACTAGTGGTTGGTTACCCGCTGTTTTGCATGAATAGGCGGATTATTTCAAAAGAACAGTACTTTTAGTTAGTATCGCAAAAATTGCTGGTTAGTTTTGAAACTAATTTTATATAGCCGTAACATATTTTAAAAGAAATAGCCTGGCCTAAATATATCAACTCTACACAATTGTGAAAGTGCACGTACTATTTGCACTTGACTAAATTTTTTTAGTTTGAAAATTGTTAGTGTTTATAGTATATAGTTTTTATTAATCAAATAATAAAAATTAATTAATTTTCAAATACTACCAACATCCGAAACTAAATCATTGTTACAAACTTGATATATATATAAATAAGTAAATATAATAAAACTAATATTTTCTAGTAACCCACATTATGTCGTAATAATTGCATAGAATGCGGTATATCTGGAGCAATATAAAATATAATATCAAGTGGGTATAGTGAGTACTCATAATATTATATATATTTTACAATAATGATTACGTAGGAATTGGAGAAAATATTATTAGATATGTGTTGGTTGAATAATTTTGAATATCAAATTTATTTCATCACCGAAATAAAAACTATTAAGATAATTTCTCTGTGGCTATAAATGTTTACGTATTAGTGTGAGCCAAAGTTGATTTTTTCTCTCATAAAACTATAAAGGTTAGATACCATTAAAAACGAAATTGATTAATTAAAATAATTAAGAAATTTTATTAGTAAAACGTCAGGTAAATGTAATTTTTTTATATAATCTTATATTACATTTGAATTTAGTAAAATGTTTAAAATATTAATATTTGTAGATTCAAACTAGATTTGATGTGAAAAATAGCTAGTAGCAAAACAATCAACAATATTTTGCGTGTCATAGAAATCATCATTATCATATATTTACATTACCTATATTCCTTCTACGCGGCTTGAATCAATGGCGGTCATAGGAGGTGCCGTGTTACTTCTTCCCCTCAGCCGATACGGAACTATAAAAAACAAAACAAAAAAAATACAGTAACAGATCCAAATTTAAACAATATTAATAACAAATAAATTCGAGAAATTAATTAAGCACGGTTTAAATAAGTAGATTCAATAAAACCAATCGCACATAAACCTCTGTAAACGCTCTCTAACTCTACTTGTAATATAAATGTGAGTGAAATTTGGAGACAGGCTTTAACATCCGCGATGTTCTGCATAATATACCTTAAAAAAGAAGAAAAAGAAATAGAAGAAGAAGAATAAGAAGAAAAAGAAGAAGAAAAAGAGCTTTGAAAAAAGAAGAAAAATCATGTTGTTCTAATTTTGACATATAAAGTGATTATGAAACTCCGAGCAATTAGCTCGGAGTCATGAACTCAGTTTATCTGAGATTATGAAGACTAGAGATAGGGAGACGAATCGGCATACTCAAAATACGGTCTCAAAAAAAGCATGCTAATTGAGCTTCTATAATAAACCGCATGGGCGCTGGTACTGCATACGTTATTCAAAATACATGGCTTCTTATGGGAATTATACATAATTTTGTCAAAATAATAAAAATAAACTTGTTTACAGCTAAATATAGCACAGAACATACTGCAGTATTTATTTCTAAATAAGTCTTGCATGTTTTAATTGATAAATTATTTAATTTTATCTATATAAAATACAAATTAGGTATGTATGACCAAATTCGAAAAGGTTTCTTAATTGCTGAAATTTGATAAGTACAATTTTGTGGCAAAATTTTTTTTTTGAATTGAACCGATATATAGTTTTAAGAGTAAAATAAAACACAGTTAACAGATTTTTTATTGTTGTAATACAAGTATAAAGGGAGATTTGGGAATGTACATGGTATTACCTCATCCTTTAATTTCAGCTTTCCCCTTTTTATTTTGCTAACAGTACCATCAGTAAAAATAGTTTCATAATATTTGATAATATCTTCTAAAAAGTATAGAACAGCATCATCTCTAGAAAGTGCTTTATCGGCACTAGGAACGATATATATGCTACCACTGGTTTAGTATCCTATAAAAAACATTTACAATGGCACAATTGGGGTCAAAAAATAACAGTAGCAACTCTTTATCTAACATTAAAACTCTATAGAAAATTAATTTTCTTTTCTAGTAAGTTAAATTTAATGCATAATTATTGTTGTTTGTAAGTCAGCATCTATAACTGTAAAATTTTATATTATAGAAACTCATAATAAAATAAAATACACTTCGTAAGATACATATTGTGACTAGTTTACAATAAATATTATATTTAGACATGAATACATTATTTTACTTACATTAAAAGCTTTAAAAAGACATTAAATTGATTTCTTCTTTTGTTTTCTTTAGTTTTACATTTGATTTTTATCCTGTTTTACAATCTGAAACGACGTAAATCTTGCTTTGATGTTTTTTGTCACTCATGTTACTTGTACTCAGGTACTTTTTTTCACAATATTTTGATTCTTTTCATCAATTTTTTAAAAAATGATTTTATTTTACATTGACTTACATAGAAAATTGACTGCGCTGTCATTAGACATGCCAACTACAGTCAATTTCGCGAACTTTATAAAAAGAAGGACGAAAATTTGAAATTTGACCATTGCCGATTCGCCTCCTTCTCTATAGTCTTCATAAAAGTGACATTTTTTTGTAATCGCAGCAAGTGTCAAAGAGATCTACTTTATGCTACCAGTTGTATAATGTTAACATTAAGAAAACGAATAAAAATAAACCTTTTTTGGTTAAAAAATCAATGTATACATTATTATTGAAAGTTTATACCAAAGAAGGACCGATTGACTCATAAAAATAGAATTTGGTTGAACTTACAAACTAGTAATAATGTTTTTTTGGTCCTTATTTTCTAAATGGACACAAAATAATTAAAACACAATACACGACAAAATAACCCAGTTTCTTGAGAACTAAATAACTTTAACAAGCAATATAAACACACTAGAATAAATCGTTGAGAATAAATTAATATGATTTTATATTTGTCAATGAAATTAATGAAGTTATGCATATGCAACTAACAATACAAAAAAATAATATTGGTTTTTACCAAAATAAAATTTTATAAATAATCTAGTCAAAATAAGAAAAAATATTTTTATGTAACATATAATGAAATGCTGTTTTATTTAACTCGTTCATGTTGCGGGACCTCGCTCTGCTCGTCCCGCAAATATTCACTCGTTACATAAAATAAGGCATTTCGTAACTGGTTGCATAAATAGCTATTTAGTATTATGTTTAATGAAGTAAACAATATCGCATACGTACAGAGAGTAGAAGAAAAATCTGGAATCGCCTAATCTTCTCGAAACGCGGTTTTCAGCAATCTACAAAATTTGGTATATGGAGGTTTAAGGACATGCCAATTGCTGTTTTGTTATTTGCATTGTTGCTAGATTGGCCGTTTTTCCGATATTGGTCACTTCGGGTATTTAACCCTTTCACTCTCTAACTTGGAAAACGTGAATAAAAAAAATTGAGTACCTAATTGTTTAAAACAGTATTTTTATGTACGGTTTTGCTTTTATTTTTTCTCTTCTTATCTTTATTTTTATTACGGAGTGTGGACACAAACAAAATTGGAAACAATTATATTTGATTTTTATTATCCTCAATAAATAATAATTAAAATGTAAAAAACAAATAAAAGTTACATTTTACAAAAAAATACGTGTCTTCTCTTAGCATATTTTTACGTCTTATATAATATAATGAGAACCATTTTCGACCAGTCGGATCATGCTCTAATCCATTAAGTTTCTCTCTGCCTTGTTTGGTCCTCTATCCGATTACCAATAATATTTAAAGAAATAAGTCAACCCTCGAAACCCAACTTAATATTCCGATAATGATAAATGGACGCCTATGGCGTACCTTATAACACAGTTGAATGTTCGATTATACTTATTTGAAACTTTTGGCGAAGGTGCCAGATTGTGATATATTCAAGGAATTTGGTGCAAACTTCGAGAGCCTTCACCATTTTATCTAAATGTGCTTTGGAGAGTCAGTTGAACTCGAGAGGCATAGCTGTGAGCAGATCGATATATAAAATGTCCACATAAATTAGTATTTAAATAAAGATATATAAATTAGCATAAGTATTTAAGTATAAAGAAAAGAATTAGTATCTTAGTGTAAATAAACTATTTAATTAACTGTTTAAAATAAATTCTTTGTTATCGCCCTCTTATCGTCGTCAGATAAACTCACAATCAGAGTTAAAAATCGAACACAAAATAAATAAAAATGGTCCAAAAAATCGGGTTTTATAGGTCTCCATCTCACCTTTTGGGTTTCCTTTCAAGTGACTTCACTTAACATTCACTATCGATATTTGCACTTATTTTGCAAATATTAAAACTTACGCAAAAAAAATCTGTAAATAACAAACATCATAATTCAATAAAAACATGTTATGTAATTACCGTAAAATACGACAAACAATTTTTCAAAAGGAATGTTGATATAAATAGGATCTTCAAAAGAAACGTTTCAAAAATAATAACTCTGTGAATAATAAAGCTGGCATAAAAGATTTTATCAAACGTTTATTTTAATCTTATTAACTAATTGTAAGCTTTTTAACTGTAACGCCACTGATAATTTTTAATTTTGTAAAAGCTCATATTTTTGTTTCTCTACTTTATCGTGTTAAACCAAATTATTATTCCGGATTTACCTTCACACGATGTAAAAGTAATATGTTTATAATCCCCCCCATATTTTATTAAATATTGACTGGCAACTAGAAACGTATGTAGTGTCTGTACTTAAATTTTACAGAAACAATAAAAACGACCGAATAAACCAGTAAACTTTTTATTTATATAAAATTGTACTACGGCCAGGAAATGTTATATTGATCTTTTTTTTATTCTACTTTTCAATACCTTTTCAATGATATATTTCACACTTGAGATTTTATAATTTTTTTATTTCATCTTATATTTAAAACACGAAAGATGCCAATATTATCGAAATAACGTTCAATGAGGAAAAGTGCAAATGACAAAACCGTAATCGGCACGTCCTTAAACCCCCAAATCTCAAATTTTGTAGTCCTCCGAAAACTCGTTTTCCAGAAAATTTGACGTTTGAAAACATTTTTATTTTTCCTGTTATTTTTTTAATAAATAAATCTACTTATCAACCCCAACAGCATTCAGCTTCGGCCCACCTTTTCGAAGGGATATTACCGACACTGAGTTTGAATTTATTCTGCTCCAAATGCATCTCATTCATTAAGATGAATTTAAGTATTATTGTGTTCATCTCATCTGTTGCATTAGTTGATTAGAAGCCATTATTTGAGGATTCTCACATTGTATTGCGGTTTCTCTTTCTATTTGCAAAAGTAAGAGGATTATTAGATTTAATTGCACTTTTTCCATTTTAACCATTTGGTTTAAAAGGAGATTCGTGTCATTAGAAAATTAGCTTAATTTCTAGACAATTCACTTAATTAAATTTATCACATATCCGGATCGCAATAATTATCATTACTTAAATAATAAATAAATAATCTTTTTTAGGGTTTCACAGGATTGTTTAATGAATAATTTTCAAACAACGCCAATTTTTTGTTATTTATTCAATAAATTACTTATATTCAGTATCTACCTACCAAAATAAAAGATGGTACCTATTCATTATCTTGAACAAATAGTAGTTAATACGACCTTACCTATACATTTTTTAACCTTTTTATATATCGCAAATAAAACTATTAATTTTTTTAATCAATCACCTATGACCTTTAAATGGCGAAGAAATGTCTTGGTAATAATTTTCTGACTCTGAAACGTGACTACAAAGTCATGAAGAACATTCTTGAGTAATTCTAACATGAATGTAGCTATATAACATTGACTTTATATAACAATAATCCTCTGCATAATAAAAATGTGAACTTTGATAAATAATAATAATAATAATCATAAAATTATTCTATTTAAATTGTTTTTTTTATCAATTAAATGGTTAATAATTTATCTGGATCCTGTGAGGGATTAATGAAAGTAAACATGAAGTGCAATCTTGACTTTTCGAATTTATTGAAATGAGTTTGACGTTTATAAATAGATTGTCTATAAACTAAAGTTATAATAAAATTTTGCTATTTTAAACCAAAGTTAAAATTGCATTAGTTATTTAGGAGTTTTAGCAAACATCCGCTAACGTTACCTTAGCGATATAATGTAATCTACCCCTTTTTTATTTTGAATTTTTTGACTGCGGGAACTGATCTACCCATTTGAATGTTTATGAAAAATGTCACTAAGTTTAACGTAACGTTAGCGAAGATCATGCGTACATTTGCTAAAACTCTCTATTGATAAGTAAATTAAGATGAAGTAATAAAATGGATCAATTATTTATTTATTCATTCGATAAATCGTATTGGTGGTGAAAAGAGCTAAGCCACATTTTAAGGCAAAATGAGTTAATTATATCACATAATTAAAACAATTCTGAAAAATGCAGTGGTGAAAAGAGATCAGCGATTATGTAATTATAACCTTAAAATCCCACAAACTGAAAGAAGCTATACTCGGACAAAATATCGAAGAAGGTGATTCCTCCCTGTTCACGTACAACAATCATACTATACCAGAGCATAATGAATGGAATCACGCGCTTAAAACTGCAGAAGTTATCGGTATCACGTGCCAACTAGTCATAAATGCATGTTTATTGCCAAAATGTATTACGCCAGTGGCGTATAAAAACTATTGACAAATTAAATGCGGTAATAGTAAATAATATTAGATGAAAGTAGGTTGGTTATCTATGTTTTGTAGTAATAATCATTTATGTTTATAATTTTGTTTTGTTTATTGTTAAAATATGTAAATATTATGCCAGTGGCGTAGAAACACTATTGGAAAATTAAATGGGGTATTATACTAGAACAAAATATTAAAGAAGGTGCGCTTTAAAACTGCAAAAGGTATCGTTATCATATCAAAATGTACTCTTCCAGTGTCGCAGAAATACTATATTGGCAAATTAAATGGGTATTTGTGAATATTACTAGATGAAAGTAGGTTGGTTATCTATTTTTGTTATAATAATTCATCTATGTTTATATGTATTTTGTTTATTATAAATATATGTAAATTAAGCTTGGTATTACTTACTTGAATTCTAAATCTATGAAGTTTCGTAATCCATTGATTCTGCAGAACTATCACTGGAATAGTCTTTATCGTCGGAACTTAAAGTTATGACTAAAGGTTCAACTACCGTTTCGATCATACCGTCCAAGCGCCACATATTATTTTCTTCCTTAATTACATGGGAAATAGCATTCTGCCAATCTTCAGGTTTTATACGTTCTATACCGGTTTTTAATAAACTTTGAACGTCGGCTATTTTAAAAGTTTTATTTTCTCGAGCTACAAACTTTTTCACTTGCACCCAAATTAGTTCAATAGGATTGAATTCGCAGTGATAAGGGGGAAGTCTTAGTACCGTAATACCACAATCACAAGCCATTGTGTCGACAACATATTGCATATATTTATGGCGGTGTTCCTTTATTAGGTCCATTAATTCCACTTTAAGCATCTTCTCAGTAAATGTTATTGCTTTATCCCGCAGCCAGGTTTGCATATCCGCTTTCCTACTGGACATTATCGGAATGCGTTCAACTCGTCGACTGTGATAAGAAGCGTTATCTAGTACAATAACTGAATTTCGTTCTACACGCTGTAATACTTCAGTAAACCATTTTTAAAAGTATTCTGCATTCATGTCCTCTTGGTAGTCTCCTGTTTTTTTTTATATAAACACAAGAGCGCTATTTTCCAAAAATCCACTGTCACTTCCGATATGGGTAACAATTAGGCGCTATCCTTTACCTTATGGTGCTTTCAAACCATATCTTAGATACCGTGTTTCCAGCATTCACCCACGTTTCATCGAGATAGTATATATTTTTTTTAGCGGCTCTAAACTCTTTAATATTTCGTAAATAACGCCGTCGCCAGGACACTATATCTGACCTCTTAATTAAAATTGATTTCCTACACCGTTCGACAAAACGAAATTTTAGGCCCCATAAAATTTTTCGTAAAGTTTCACGGCTCATTGATGGAATTTCTTTGTTTTCTCTTAATTTCGTAAAAACAACTTGTAAGTGGTGGGGCTTTGTTTTCGAAAAAAAAAAAAAAAAGAATATGCAGTTCTTCGAATGATTTGTTTTTGGTTATCGTCCAATTTCAACAATTTGCGACCACGGGTATGTATTTTAGGGGCTTCTAAGGAGCCTTTTTTTGTCTTTTCGCGTACAATACGTTCAATTGTTGAAACAGATACTCCAGTTAAAAAAAAAAACTGCGATTTACAGCTTCATTTGTAGGAAGTGTCTGTTTCAGCCCATCATATACTTTTCATATAATGTTCTTTTCGTCCTTTGATAAGGGCTTGCGCCGACGTAATTGGGTTTCACTTGGACCCGCCTCTTTTATTCAAATATAATCATTCACCAAATTAAACACTTAATCACTTCTTATATAATGTATTAATACCAAGAAAGTTATTAACAATCGTTATTAATTAAAATTTAGATAGCGTCAAACGTGTGCATAGGAACCCACGTCAATCATAAGTGTCTTTTTGATTTTTCGGTCTTCTACTCGCCGAGTGCGTATGTGTGTGTATCCAATATCCAAGATCCAAGTATCGCTTAGGCAGTGGCGGCGTCTTGAATATTGCACGAATCTAACACTACTATTAAATTGTTTTTATTAAATTTATAAATACACCAATATTTTACTATTTAATAAACTTTTAAAGTACCTACCTAATATACTACACAATAAATATAACTCCTCGAATATGCACTACCACTACCAAATTGTAAGGCACAAACATGAACACCTACTCGTATATCAGAAAAGAGCACTTATACAAAAAAGTGTTTATAAAATAATTATTGTAAATAGTTAAAGCAATACAAATCTAACTTCGTCGAAAGTTAGTTTTCAACTGTCTTTGTGCCTGTGTTGACAATATTCAACCTGTAACCCGTCTGTCGTTTATTTACTTAAAACACACATTCATTTGTCATCGCCTCCAAATATTAGGGTATCATCTTACAAAATTTTACTCTCTATTACAGAGTTAAAACTGATTTCAACTGATTTAGCGGTTTTGACTCTTTACCTGATCCACACATGGACGGACTTTTTTTTCTGTCTAACTAAATGAATGTAACGATCAACGAAGTTGCCAAGAACGGAGATGACACGTTTTTAAAAGCGGTGTTTTTAAAACCATTAAACACAGATAACGAAGTCATTTGGGAATAAATATATTCATTTATTGAAAACTATCAAAAATGTATATTTAACACATCATCTTTGTTTAAATAAAGATGTTGACAAACAAATTTAATAAAGTTTACTAACAAATACCTAATAAATAATTATTTGGTATTTGATACGCCACCTATGCTGACTATGTTACTTTCCGTCGGAATTTTCATTTATTGACAACAGTGTTGATCATGCATATGACTCAATTTCTCCAATATTTTGTTCTAGTATAGGTGAAAATACATATATCTCTTTCAGTGATACAGTATTTTCCTTTCGTTTTTAAATCAGTCTTAAAATGAAGGACGTGTTTTCGTTTGTACCAAATGTTATCATATTTAGTGAATAAAAACTTAAGATTTAAATCAAAAGTTGTTTTAACCTAAGAGTTACAAACTTATTAACCCATTTTCTCCAATTAACAAGTGTGTGGCTTAGCTCTTTTCACCACCAATATGACGAAATATACTTTTTTGAGTATTTTTGTAATTAAATACTGAAATAGCAAATAGAGAAAGAGAGAGATCCACTATGTGGAGAGATCTAATACAGAATTTTTGGCATTCACTGTAGTGATTTTGGATCATAGATCATAGACATAATAACCTTAAGGTGCGTATAGATATAACTTATAATAGCCAAGTTATCGTTTTCTCCACATATCTAAAAGACTGTCAAAGGAGCAAACCGCTAATTGGGTTTTTGATAAGACAAACACACCCATTTTTAAATATAAATTTAGTAAGATCTCTTTATTTTATATTAGTACGACCAAAAATGGATTTTGCATCGATTATATGCAGAGATAACGAGGAAATGTAACTACTAACAAATATCGTGCGGTCCTGAATAAGACATCTTCTAAGGGACATAGGCGGGTATAATATCCGCTGTTGTCATATGCCTATTTCATTATTCTCGTTTTGTTTACAAAATTATTTACATATATTAAAAAAGCTAAAATAATTCAACCTATTTTATTGCAACTGAACCCAAAAAAATTTTGAATCATTAGTTATATTAAATTTAACTAAATAAGATGTAATTTCACTAAAGTAGATGTAATAATTTTTAATAAATTCCAAAACCTACTCATGTTAGGTTGAAAGTGGCAACAGGACATGGATATTTACGTTGTTTATCATAAGCGCACAGCGTCTTATACATTTATTCATTGATAAAAATTAGTTGTATCTGAGCAAAAATTCTTCTCCTTATCCCTTCGCTTACTTCTCGCCTTTTGTCGCCTCGCCCCGTCTCTACAAATAGAGATTGTCGAATTAATCTTGGCATCGTGAATATTATATTTTATCAATGAATGGTTATCTCTGTTATCTCTGATTATATGACAGGGACAATATCAAATTGATTTACAAGAAATGAAAAAGTACAATTAAGGAATGAATTCAAAATTACTTCACTCGATTCAAGGTGCAAAATAACATGTATTTTATTTATGTAAAAAATAATTAATAACCAAATAAACTGCCCGGATCTTCTAGCACTAGTACCATTTTCTGTTCCTCTGCGTCCAACGTGAAATACAAATATGTTTACTATTCCTTTTACCTGAACAACAACCAGAACTTCCTTCCTAATGATGCTTCGTTTAGCAAACAATAATATGTTGTTAGATATAAATTGGTACGCAAAATATGATAACTTCCAAAAACAAAGTATTTCTCATATTGGCAATTTGGCTATCTATACTTGTGCGTTGGTATTTACACCCCTCTAATGTTTTTAATGAATTAGGATTATTATAATTTTCAATATCATTTTTCTATTTATAATGGCATTTACTAATGTAATATTAATTGTAACTTAATTATCCTTGTAATCAGACCAATAGGCATATTTGGATAATAAATAAATAAATAAATAACGCGCCGGGCCTAGGCTAACAACAGGCCCAGGTTCGTTAGATTTGTACGCGCGATGGAATGCAACGGACCCGTGGTAGACACAGCACCGTACAAATCTATCGAACTTTGCGTGTTGTTGGGACGACGCAGGTACGGCCCGAGCCTGGCGCATTATATTTATATACACCTTAAGATAGAATAGGCTTCACACTCTTTACAGTCTCTAGACGATGAAGGTAGTAGGAGGAGGAGTCGCTACTCGTGTACTGAAGCAGTATCACCTGGGCCATATTGTTACTATGCTAATATCAGTCTAGTACGAGGGGGAAACCACTAAGGACAAAACGTACCCGTACCCATACCCATCTTAACCGAACTTCCTCATAGTACTACTTTACTTTTTTTTATTATGTCTATTATTTTCTTCGCGGAGCCCCCACAAAAACTTTGCGGAGCCCCAGGGCTCCGCGGAGCACATTTTGAGAAACACTGCTCCAGATGGTACAGAAAATCCAATTTGGGATAACAAGCAGGGACAATGGGCAGATGAATTAATAATGTTAAATAAAATAAGATACATTTGGTTTCTTCTACTCTAATAGAGTGTGTAATTAGTATGGGGATATAGAGACTACTCCAAAAATATGTGCCTAAAAGCCTTACTATTTGCATTTACGTAATTTATGCAAAAATCGCACGTATGTTCAGAGAAACATTTTTTAATTAAGTAACCAAACACATACATATTTAACAAAAATTTTCTCTAATATGTCATTGCTGCGTAATCCATCTTCCAACACACAACAGACGTTTGTGTTTCGGTTCAAAATTGAACATCGTGGTCGGTTTTGTTTTGTTTTTTAAATAATATTACAACTGAATTTTTTTTATTTATTAAAACAAAATCAAATATTATTTCCATTGTTTTGTTATTTTATTTTAACATCAATTCTTATTCTGATCCGAGGTATGAACAAATCGACTTTGTTTTTCTCTCTTCTTTTGATTCATAGTAAAACCTCCCAAACGATATTAAAATAAAAGTTTATGAGCAATTATCATTAAAATTTGAGTTTTCATTTGAAAGTAATGGGATTTTTAGCTTTTTGACAATGCGTAATGGTTTTAAAACGTGGAATATGTCAAAACAAAGAAAATTTCACATACACTTTACTTGAAACTAATAAAAATAATCATGCCAAGAAGGATCAAAAGAAATTGTATTGAAGGTGTAATTAATTACTTTAAATTGTAGGGTATGTTTTATTCTAAAAAACAATTTTTTGTTACAGATTCATATGCACAACACTAGCCTTAACACAAGCGTTACCAACTCAACCGGAGCTCATCACACAACCACAACCAGGCGAAGAATATGTCTTCGTCCAATCCTCAAGTAGCGATGCAAAACCAATTAAAAGAAACGAAAAACCGATACAAGAACAAAAAGAATTCGAAACTGCTCACAAACTGCCTGCTTCATTGACTTACGCTTTAGAAAAAGAAGAAAGCGAAGAAGATAACACCAAAGTTAAAACATCGAATGACGATAAGAAGATTCATAAAAGAGAGGCTCAGAAGGCTCCCGCTCCTCCACCACCTGGAGCTACAAAAATCGACGTCAAAGCGTTGTTAGCTAAGTAAGTAGAGTATTCTACCTCTTAATGGTAACGACATATTTCGCCAGAACAGAAAATGTTTTCAAAGAAACGAATTATTTGCAGATACCAAATCGTAAGTTCCACCACAAGCACTTCCAGACCGTCAACCACAACAACGAAGAAAAATCAACGCCGCAGGGGAAGCAAGAGGGTGAAAAAAGAAGCAAAACCCGAAAATCTAGAAGTTACCAGCTCTAGTCCGATTTTGACCACAGGAAAATCATTACCAAGAGCTGCTCTCGATGATATTCCTTTGGTCGGTGCTGCCAGTGATAAACAGAGATCGAGGATTCAAATCAAAAAAGGTCCCAATGGACAAGAATATGAATACGAATACGTTTATTATTATTACGATGATGATGATCCTAAAGACAAACCGGTATGTAAATATTCTTCTTTTTAACTAAGAGTCCACTATACTTCAACACCCCCTAACTAACAACGATATAACTCCCTTTTTCCAACTTTTCAGGAGAATTAAAGTATAAATATTTATTTTGAAATCATAACAATACGAATCTTTCTATATATCTAAGGGGTTGCGACATACGATGTAATACTATTTACAACATGTGAAATCTTGAATAATTTTAATAAAGAGTGTCTCAGAAATATTTTTGTTTATTAATCGCAGGGGCGGCTACTCTTTAAAGCCGCATGGCCGCGCGCCCCTCCTCAATAATACCAGAGAATAAAATACTAATTAAAAATATTATGTATTTGTTTATTTTATAATTTTTTCTATTGTCTGGACACATGCTATGAGTGTTATTTATTATGTCCTTTCCAAATCCAACAATTTATAAACTCTTTGACTGTACTATAGTCGACCGCAACAAGATGGAAACGTAGTGGGATACGCGCTATCGAGTACATTTTGAAGTCGGCTGTTTTAGTGAAGATCAGCATTTAAAATTTAGATGAAGAGGCGTCATGCGACATTTTTGCTTTTTTTAAACTGTTTTATAGTTTTTACGGAATTTTTACGAAGCATCATGCTAAATGATTGACTAAAGGCCTTAGCTATGATATCAATAAATATAAATTTAGTTCTGGGGATAAATAATTTCGACGAAAAAGTCATGCAAAATTTTATTGCAATGAGAGATCGTAAAAACAAAAATCTGATGTGTCCAACACATGACTTTCCTATCTAGTGTGGTATTTTTTCTATGTTAGTGAAAAAATACAAAATACATAAATAATAAATTTTCCATAATCCCTACCCTCAAGCTAATTGGCGCCCCCCACCATCGCAGCTCACGAGCCGCCACTGAATTAATCCGTTCGTTGGTGCAATGGGCACCTTTTCGAGAAATAAGCCAGTTGGCAAAGGGTGGTCGACAGTGTAGTTTTAGTTGCAATGGAGCGATCTATGGGGCTACAACGTGGTTTTTGTATTCTTGTGTTTTATAAGAACAATGATTCTTGTATTCTTGTGCGTCATTTGAACATAAATCATTATAACATAGCAAGAATGAAAGATACCCCAAGTGCAAATTTAGTTAAACATTGGTTAAGAAAATTTGAAATTTCCAGTACTCTCAAATGAGAATATTTCTGGGACACCCTTTATTTTATGTCGAACACAATGAAAACTTTATTTTAAAATAGCGCTTATTCATTTTTCATAAATTGCAGGCTTGGCGATTACCATAGATATATAACCAAGACAGGATTATTTACAAAATTTTTGAAGAATGAACGGTGGTGTCCGCGGTAGAAACTCAATAATCGGATTGAACATTGATGCCAAGTTTAAGTTCTTTTAACTATAGATATATATATATAAAACCAATACAGATTACACAATTTCTGAAGTCAACGCGGATGATCCTCGACAGAAATGCAATATTTGGATAAAATTAAAATATTGATGCCAAGTTTGC
Organism: Psylliodes chrysocephalus; assembly: GCA_927349885.1. Lineage (NCBI taxonomy): Eukaryota > Metazoa > Arthropoda > Insecta > Coleoptera > Chrysomelidae > Psylliodes > Psylliodes chrysocephalus. The sequence continues at coordinate 43,391,398 of OV651821.1, forward strand.
GATGTTTTTAACTGTAGTAATGTCAAAAAAAAAATGTCTGACAACAGCGGAAGTAGAGTAGACCGCAATTGTGGAGGGTCGTATATTGTTTCATTCATAAAAATTCCTTCGATACAGTACTAGTCCAGGAGCCAGTGAATTTTTTCGTACTTGTTTTCCCGGTCCGTGTATATTTAAATAATCTATTCCCGGTGAACTGTATATTTAAAATGGAACGCCAATTTATTAACAAAAGTAAGCCAGATTGAATTCGCGCATTACGTCACATCGATACAAGTGAGATTGTTTACAAAGTGCCTTTGCAGGCCTATTTTGCCCATTTCATGTATTTGTTTTTAAATCATGTTAAATTACTATTTTTGAAACTCAACAAGGAGAAAATCCAATTAACTCTTCCGTTGTGTATATATATAAGATAAATTAACCTCTAGTATAAATAATTTGACATAACGAAACTAACAATAATTATAATTAATGTAGAGTAATAAGTGATTCGTGAATTCTAAATAAAACAATTATTATATAAAAGTGTAAAAGGAAATGTAATTTGTTTCCCTATTTTCTTCTGTAATATCTTCAATTATTATGTTTAATTTCTATAAATAAACCAACTGGTTAGGTGAAACATTGTGATATAAGATTTTATTTATGTGTCCTATGCGTACACTTTAATATACAGAACACCTGGGACATTCTTTAAATAATTGTGGTCGTAGAAATAATTGTGTACATAACTCGTTTGAAAGTGTATTTTATGCACTTTCCAAATATATTATCCATACAGATTAATCAGACTATTTTTTTACTTAACTTCAGTACATCTCTTACTACTAAAACTATTTTTATCAATGGAAAAAAAGGGCCGTGTTCTCGTATGTTTTGACGCATTTTCGGCCTCAGTCCATCGGATCCCCCCTCTAAATATATATGAATTTTGCTTAGAATTGCTAAACCTACAATTCTCTATTCGTGCTTGCTGACTGGGAAAATAAATACCGAAAATAGTCACTGTCTCCTGGACTATACAATAGATCATGATGAGAACTTCACAACAAATACACTTTTATGAATGGCTAGTTGGGGATGTGGCGATTACTATTTCGAATAAAAATAGCGTCCAAGATGGAAGACTATGTCGCATCCCCCTTTAGATACACGAGCCCTTCCCACCGGCAGCTACATGGGCGTCGTTACACAATTCTATAGGGAGGGGCAAAATTTTGAAAAAATTCAGAATGTTCATTTGTTGGAAAACAAAGAAAATGAAAAATAAAAGATAATTATTCTGTGACGTCATGGCTTACTTCCGGTTTTTCCAGAAATAACACAAAATCGCAATTTATTTTTTATTTTTAAATGAACCCTTTTTCTTATTGAAAATTTTAATTTGTAGGACATTTTTGTATAAGAGGCGTGTATTGAAAATTTACTGTCAGTAACATATTAAAAAAATATTTTCCATTATGATGGTCATTTTGACAGCTGACAGAAAATTTTCAACACATGATTCTTATCCATATATGTCTCTAAAATTCAAATTTTCTATAAAAACGGTGGTTTCTATTTAAAAATTAAAAATAAATTGAGATTTTCTGTTATTTCCGATAAAAAGTTGCCATGAAGATACACACCAATTGAATCCAGTATATGATAGTATTTGTCCCAAGCTTTTAAACAAATAAGTTTTCATTTCAATATCTCAATTAACAACGAAGATAAAAGCGGATACTGGTATTCGGTAAGTGGGTCTCAATGGGAATTTTGAAGCCTAAAAAGATTTTATAAAGTTCGTACATTCCTATATGTTTTTCCATAAACGAATTAATAGTAACATATTTAGAAAAAATATCCAATATGGCGGCCAGTTTGACAGCTGACAGAAAATTGTTAATACACGATTATTATACAAAAATGTACCAGAATTTTAAACTTACAATAAAAATAGGGTCTCCTTTTAAAATTAAAAAAATTCTATTTTCTGTTAGTTCCGGAAAAACCGGAAGTAAGCCATGACGTCACAGAACAGTTGAATCCATCATAAGAAAGTATTTGTTCTAGTCTTTCAAACAGAACAAAATTATTCCGATATCTCACTGAATAGCGAAGATAAGGGGGAGTGGAACTTTAGTAGTAACCCTAACAATGTCACTGACCTATTTGACAGAACTGATACTTAAATTGTCATAACAAGTCTCTAATAAATAAAATAACCCAAAAAAAAAGACAAAAACTAAAATAAAGAAAAAACAAGAAACTTAAAATACATTTTTAAAAAACAAACAGAAGGTGTGATATAAAAGAAAAATATGAAAAAGAAGACACAGCTATACATAATAATATAAAAATAAAAATTTATAAAAAAACAAAAACATAAAAAAACTCACTCAAACACGACGTTGAACACAAAAAAAACATTATGAAATCGAAAATTTTAAATTTCTTTTTTCTTTACTAAAAACATCAATAACAGAAAATGTAATTTATTTTTCAGTCAGCCTATTTTCATTCATTATTTGCTCCGTGCGTGACAGCAACGCCAACCATTTTATGAACTAACGAACGATATTTGCGTATACAATTTTTAATAGAGTTCGTAATTAAAAAATATATGTTAATTTTAATAAAAGTATATGGATTTGTAAAACAAGTGAAAAAATTATTATTATATATTTTTATTACTTCAGCTAAAAAAAGTAGTATAATCAATAAAAATCAATAATAAATCATAGGTATTTACGAGAAAATGTATGAGATCTTGCCGAAGCCTAATAAGTTGTCATTGAAGAATAGGTTAAATAATGTCAAAATAAAAACATTACCATTATTATAATACAGTAGAATTAAAACGTATTAACAAAAATAATTGGTATATTTGTGATTGTAATTTAATTTTCATTAGTGCGAAAGAACCCATAAAAATTAATGCTTAAAACTGGTTTCCTATCAATAAGTCACAAGATTGCATTTCAGTCATATGCAATAATCAAAGGCAGAAATCTAATCATTTGCTAAACATTTAACATTTAAGGGATGTTGAAGAATATCATAAAATAATAATTTATTGTTTATTTAAAACCTTTTCTGATATCTATTATTTCCAGTATTACTGTTATTATTACAAAATAAAGGTTTTTTTCTTCTTATTATACAGCTGTTGATTTATTTCTTTGATTTAATTTCGATTTTGCTACTGAAAATTTATATAATTTACAGTTTTTTTTGCTAGTATAATTTGCAACATAGCAACTCCGGTTGCTCATTTTATTGTTTTTAACCTATTTTTTTAGTAAAAAGTAAAATGTATACGTGTATTTGATAAGCCAAAATTACAAAATGTAGCTCTACTATCGCTTTTGCTTCCCCTACCATGACTTCGCACTGATCAAATAGACCGCAGCCATGTTTCAACATGCGTTCTTTCGATTAACTCTCGTTGGTGGAAGAGCCATAAATAATTTTCAAACCACTTTGTATGTCTGGATAAAATTCACAATGTTAGGACGCTATATCATTAAAGGAGAGCTCATTGTGTGCAGAAAGCTCTTTCGTACTCCAGTTTGGTATTCAGTTTCAAAATTATCGATTCCAAATTTTTCCACTACTTTCATTTACTAATCGTTTTTTGGTATGTAACAGACTTAAGGAAAAACTAACAGAGTCTTCGGAAAAGCGTGATGTAAGCGACGTAAGGGAATCCAGATATGCAATAAATATATTCAATTTATAATATTCTTCAACTATATTAGCCTGAATATTATTATTTCTATGAGATTGTTGTTCGTAATGCATATCTTACGCGTTGTTGAATAAGTCTTAAAAGCCAGGGGGGCTACTGCCCCCTCTTACCCCCCCCCCCCCCCCCCAAACGACGCCCATGGGCAGCTATTGTGTCGTTGGAATGCCTCATGGGTCAGCTTCTGTAATTATTTTCAAATTAGATTGGCTAGATTATTCAACTGTATGACTTTGTTCGTTAAATGTTTCCAATTCGAGCTATATCTTGACCTTGCAGTTCTGTTACAAATTTTCCATGTACTTTTAAAAGGTGGTTGGTTATAAGCTTCGTTAGCGGTAAGAAGCCTGAACTGATTCATAATTACTAATTCATACTTTGAGCGCATGCCCGATTAACGAAGCCATAAGACAAAAGTTAAATTCTTAGTATCCGACATGGCCGGCCGTTAGTGTTTAAGTACAGAAATAGGTCAGGGGTGGAGCATGGGGATTAGGGATCAACCATCTTATAAGAAGAAAAGTCAGTATATGTTTCCATGTTTGTAGATAACTAATGCCCACGATGGTCCAGCCAGAAACCAAATCCCCACTGGTGATAAGAAACCTGTACCAGAGAGCAATGAAGTTCTTCCTTCGAGAGCCAGTAAAAACAGAGGCAGGCAGTTGGGTGAAGATGACACTGTCAACGAAGAACGATTACCAGCAAATACCAGATTTCCACCTAGGTAAACATTCAATGTTCTACTACTTCTTATCATAATTCACTTGTAGACATAGGGATTTGCAGTTTCTAATCCATTTCTAATTCTTGTTTTTTTTTTTAATATTTTCAATTGAATACAGTATCGAATATCTACGAACTTTGTTAACAACTTTCTGTACAATTTCATTGCAAGTACGAAGACTAGAATATTTTTAAAATGTACATACATTTACATATTTTAATAGCTAAATTTGTATCACTATCTCAATCAGTTTTGTAATACGAAAATAATTACTACTTGCTAATTATTTCTAAAATAATAATACAAATTCAGAGAAAATTTATTTCTATTACATTGACCGACTTAGGTAAGATTTTATCTGTGCGTTTTTGTTAAAATCGTTTGTCTGTTTCAAGAAGCAGAAACTTGAATACCACTCCCCTGCCAGAGGAGGAAATAAAGCCGGTGACCAGAGGCCGAGGAAGAGGAAGGCCAGCCGGCGAGGCTGTCAGTGAGGCCGACAGTGTTACAGACGAAACTCAGGTAGGGCTGCGTTTACATACCTCCGGACTCTGGTAGATTTGATGTATTTTTTGTGCAGATAAATTTAAAAAAGCTGTCACTGTCACTAAAAAGTTCTGAATCGTCTTTTTGATTCTTCCTCAAAACAAGATAATGGTATTGATATATATTTGACTGTCTTCAAACTTAGGACAATAGACAAATAAGTAGACTCCTTCTAACTTTTACAATAAACGCAAACCCAGATAACAATTATTATACATACTTAGATACTTAGCATATTCTTAGTATATACTTTTTAAGAATATGCATATGCTGAGAATATACTTTATTTGCATTTAATACAATATACTTTATTTGCATTTAATACATTCTCAGAATATACTAAGTATATGTTACGTGACGTTGTTTATACGTGGTACGCAGATACTGAAAATTTACTTCGAGTATGTGTACAGTATGCAATAAGTAACTACTTACAATTGATAGTACGTTCTAAGTATATGCTAAGTATTTAAATTTAGCATATACCAGTCACATACTTAGACACCCTATTACAGGATGTTTCATTAATATTGAACATTAAAGAATAAGTGTATACATATAATGAAAATCGTGAACATTTTTTAAATCTTTATTTCCAAAAATTCATACTTATTCTTATTACAAATTCTTTCTTTGGCTTTAACCAACCAATATTTTATTGTATCTATGGCTTGAGTTTCATTTTCTTGCTTACATTGGATCTTCATTGAATCTAAAAAATAAAAAAAATCAACAAATTTGGTACATATACAAATTAAGTGTACATAACTAATGGAATATTTTAAATATTTTTGTCGAACATAAAACATTAAAAATTGTACATTGCATTCCACTAACAAAAACAAGAGCTGCATAAATGATTATTGTTTTGTGAAAGTTTAAATATATTACTTACCACCATTTTGTAGTTTTCGTCCTCCTTTAGCTAATTTTCTAGTTCTTCCAGGTCAGTTTCTGGCCTTAAAGGATTCTTTTCATAGAAAGTGTGTATGTAATTCTGGTAACACTGTATTTTAATTTAAATTCGCCATTATTATTAACCATATTATTAAATTCACAAAGGAAATTAATATTTGTTCTAACAACAAAAATATAGTAAAATTTGTTTATTTTTATATAGATCACACGATGCAATTAATTTTTATTAATTTATTTATCTATTTAATAATGAAGCGATGCATTGTTAAGCGTGACCAAAAAAATTGTAGGTTATGACATTCTTCTCTTCTATTAAAGCTGTGAATGTTTTTTGGCCTAAAACACTCAACATTAGTACGTTTGCTAGCGAATTATCAGATCGGCATCTAGAAAAAATTCAAATAGATATGTATATAAACGTGTTTTTACAAGTATTTGGTGTTAATTTTCACTTGTAAGCATTTAGAACGTTCTCACAATATGAGGTACATGCTGGGTATATGACTTTTAGTACTTCTAAGAATGTCCTTTTTAGAATATACCTTTAAGACGCGTACCCAGCATATACTTTTTAGAATATACTTTCAAAGCACGTACTCAGCATATCCTTTCTTTTAAAGTATATACTAGATATGTTCTAAGAATATTTTAGCAAGGACATACCAAAAAGAACATAAACAGAACGTTCTTAGTATATTATAGAACCCCTAATGTAAAAACAAATTTATTGAAAAATTGAAAAAATTCTGTTCACGGGGGATTCGAACCCACTTATTCGTGTTCTACGCACACTGCTTTAATCAACTGAGTTATCAGGGCCTAAGTCTGCAACAACCAGATTGATTAATTTATTATAAGATTTCGAATTCTAACGATTTATCGTTTTTGGGACCAGTAGGTCTTTCGTGAACCTGGCCGACGGTTCTTTAATGAAATATTTAGTCTGTCTCTACCATTGCACTCTACAGAAATGTTAAGGTCCTGTCATGGCCTATCATAGCCTTACCTGAGCCTTCTCGGGCTAGTCTATTTTCCTGATATCCTTCGTGGCAAGGTACCCAGGTTATCTATTTGAATGGGTGTGGTTCAAAGCCCACTCGTACTGAAGCTCTAAGTTTATTGTAACCCTCACAGTTTCTACCCCATCAGGTTAATATACTTAATTAATTCACAAATATTTCTGATGGGCACGAAGTGCCATTCCCGTTCCCATTTAAGGTTCTGGCAATAGTATAGTATGTGAATAGGAGTTTCATCCTCCTCTTCACATATTTTACAAAGGGTGTCATCAGATTCCCCTAGGATATTTAGATGTCTTCTAAGGCCGCACTATCCCGTAAAAAACTGCCTTTAGTTTGGTTCTGCCCGGGTTTAGCAGATGATTTTGTCTGTTCTTGGATTGACCCTCTATAAACATTTTGGACTGTCTATGTTGTTCTCTATTTATCTGTTCAGTTAGCACCCATTTAACATGTAGATATAAAATACCACATGTGTACCCAGGCTAAGGTCACTTTGTTTTGACTATTTAGCTGTCAGGTCTTCTAGGCAATCTTTCACCAGTCCAGATTTGATTTTTGGTGAGAGATTGAGAGAATTGCGTTTAGACCTGAATAGTTATCAGAACAGATGACAGTAGTTTTGCCTGATACTTGCCGATTTATTAATTCTCTTGCACAATGTTATATGGTTAGTAGTTCACTCTGGACCACTTTTGCGTATTCTTCTAGATTCGTTGTAATCGACTTAGGTCCAAAGATTTCAGCACCGATTCCTTCCTTGGTTTTTAAACCGTCTGTATACGTCTGTATGCCAGCCTGTATGGGAGGTCCTTGTTTCCAGGATTCTCGGGCTGGTATTTAAATTATAAAATTGTTTCCTTAGTATTGGCTATAAGCATTCCTAGAATCTTATCCTTTTTTACTTGCTGGTATATCCTTGTATGGCCAGTGCTATGTAGTTGGCTCATTCAGTTTTGTCGCTGCATTAGCCTGTGAATGACGGACCTGATTTCTTCTTTCATGAATATTTGCAGTAGCGTGAGGTTTAATAGTACCCCTTTGCTGCAGTTGGTGTAGTACGCATGGATCCTGTGGATCCTTGGGTAGTACCATTAAATGTTTTACTTTTATCTTGAAACTTCTCAGCAATTGTTTAAACTAATTAATTACTTTTTAGTTCTGTATTACCATATTTTGTACACACTTTTGTTAATACTTCTTTCATTTCTCACTAAAGTCGAAATCACTAGTTTGAATAAATATTTTGTATGTGAGATCAATTTTGAGTCATTGTCTTATTATAACAATATTAGTATGAATTTCTTCCATAGGGTTCAAGAGGCCGAACTCGAGCTAACGTTCACAGGGTAAATTTGGATTTGATCGACAGCGACTCGTTTAACACCCACAGCGGCGGTCCTGGACAGGGAAAACAACCATCTTTTCCACAAGAACTTCCAGAAGGCCCGGTACGTTTCTTGGGAGCCATACCCAACGAGCGCATCGAACTCGAACAGCCAGTAATAAACATAAAATTGTACAATTTGATAATAAATCACACTAATCTTTCACATTAACTGTTGGCAGTGGCTGAGTGGATATTAGCGTGCACGTAACATTTAGTATTTAATGGGTGCATTTTTAATATTTAATATTTAACTTCATTATCACTCTTTAAAACAGCCTTATACCTAACAATAAAAAGGAATAGAACTAAGAAGTAAAAAAGATAACCCAATATACCTTAAGTATCCACGGGAACACTCCACATATATCAACTAAGCTTTCTTCTTACTGTAGTTACTTATATTCTCAGGTAATCTATCTATATAATGATCTATAATAATCTATCTATATTCTGTATTTACCAATCCTACATTCTCTCACCGATGCTATTTTACTAATAATTACATTTCAATTTAAATGTTCAGTTAACACCATAGACAAGCGATGTTTGCTTTATAAAACTAAATTTCAACAGGCTCAAGAACCAGTAAAGCAACCGGCGCCACCAGTAGACGAAGAAGTCGATGAAAGTTCAGACAAAGACAGTACTACATCTTCGGTAGATCCTACCACCACTGCTATGTCATCGATGGATAAAGTAGCTCTAGATTTGTATGCCATTTCACAAGGAACTCAGAAATTATTTGGTGAAGAAGGTGAAGCAAATACAGAAGACGGTAAAACTGGATCTACGGAAGATGCTACAGCAGAAGATTCTACAGGTAAACATTAATATTGCGTGGTCTTCAATTGCTACAAAAGCGACTTTGTTAAAATAGAATTCGAAACCACTTCAACTACAACGACTACTACAACTACCACAACCACAACTACGACTACAACGACCCCTCCACCTCCTCCTTCCACGGAACCACCATCAACCGTAGGTAGAAGCAAATTTGGATCCGGCAGACGAGTTCCAAATGGAAGGAAAACTACTGCTCATACCAGTAGTACGACAGAAGCGTCATCATCTGAGCCCAAAAAGAAATTCGGCAGACCGAGTTTCGGTGGAAGGTCCAGAACTAGAACTACACCTGCACCTGCTGCGGAAGAAGAAGCTCATGAGGAAGAAGCTAAGCCAGTTGGTCAATCAAGGGTACATATTATCTAACTGACTTTTTTCAAATATAATTTTTATGATATACGCGTTTCTTTATATTTTTAGCCAACATTGAGTCGTTCCCGTTTTGGAGCTTCCAGACCAAGAGGCAGAACCACAGCTGCGCCCTCCGAAGAGCCAAAAGAAGAATCAGCAAGTAGTGCTGCTCCTTCAAGTAGAGCTTCCCTACCACGTGCTCGACCAAACTTTGGTTCATCAAGAACTCGAGGTAGAACCACTGCATCTCCATCAACTGAAAGTGAGAGCGATGTATCTGGATCAACTGCAGAAGCAAGGTATTTTATAATAAGAACAATTTGTTCAACAGATCTATTTTTGATGTACCTCTGCATATCTATTTGAAGTCCTTGGACTTTATACAAATATACATAATATGCGTATAACTTCCATTAATATTTTAGAGCTTTATATCATGTAGACCAATATGTTAATCGTTTTTTATGTCTAGCACAACAGTGAGATCGCGAAGAATTAATGGAGTAAGACCATTGAGGCCAGGACCCAGATTGAATATCGGAACTAGAGGAAGAACCACAAGTACTGAGCCACCTGTAGAGGACCACGTAACTGGAGATGAAGAGCCAGAGGCTAGTGAACCGGAGATTAAAGAAAAGGTAAGAGATTTTAAATATTTGATAAGGTTCCGCCAAATCGTAGTATCACCGAATTTAATTTCAAAATAATCTTTTGGTTCATAGGAAGAAACTCCAGCTCCAGTAGATAACTCTCCGCTCGGACGTCTACGTAACAAAAGTCGATTGACACCCCAAGCGCGCCAAAAAACAGCGGCCAGCGCTCCGGTTCAAGTGCGTAGAATCAACCCACTGTTGAACCGCAAACGACCTGGCCATACAACGGAAGCGACATCTAGCGAAGCCCCTGTCGAATCGCCTTCGACGGAAGAAGCAGCCGAAGCTGATACTTCTGCCGAAGAAGAAGAGACAGAAGCTGCCGCGCCTAGTTCTACTACAACCGAGGAGCCGAAAGGATTAAATAAATTGTTGGCGGGTAGAAGGAGGTTGGCAGCAAGGACTCCCGGAACGCTGGCTGGTAAAGCATAAATGGGAGATCATAGAGACTGCTTTAGTATTTCACTGAATGTTAATTTTTAATTGTTACGTAACTAATTGTGTTGTTTCGATGTTTTTAGTTTCACCATTTTTTTATACTTACTGTTTTATTTTTCAAAATTTGACTGCAGCCAAGACCAAAATGGACAAATAGAATAAACAATGATTTTTTTGGTTATTGTCACAAACTTCCTGCCTTATGTTGTGTGGCAGTTTCTTAGAATTGTTTGATACAATTTTATTCTTTTAACCTTAAAAGTTTCCCCATTTAAATAAATCTAATTTTACATCTTCTTTACGTTTAAGAACATCTGTAATATTAGTGTCCAACAAAAAATCTTCACCACATTAAAAAAAAGGTTCACTTTTTTTATTCTAAAAAAGTTGATGCATGGTATAAAACTGAAAAAGCAATAAGACAGCAATAAGATATTCTTTTTGACGGAGGGATCCTTAGAAGACAATCTCTACAGGTTGTTGAAGCATATTTATGACAATGAGAGATGTAGATCATTCCAATAGTTATTTATTGAAAAAATAAAAAATAATTTCAATATCACATAAAAAGTTTATTACAAAAAATAAAGGGGTAACATTAGGACTATAACAAAAATTCATAAGATAACTGTAATTGTGACAAAGAACTTAAAAGTTAACACTTTGATTTATTTTAAATGATTGATGTATTTTTATTTTTATTAGGACATCTATATGATTTGTTTTCAACTATCTACAGTTAAGTCTCTATACACTGTATCGTAAAATGTTGATGTACCCTCTAGAGATAAAAACGTAAACGTAAAGTAAATGCTAAAAATGTTAACGGAAGATGTGCTAAATATCTAGCTGTTCCTAAAATATTGTTTATGACAAATAGTGAATAAAATATCTGTTGCATGCCTACGTTTGTAGTAAATTTGACAGGTAGAGAACTTATTTTTTCAATTAAAACAAATTTATAAAAAAAAATATATGTATTTTGTAATAGTACAACAAAATGTCATATTTAAATTAAAAGCTAATTCTGTAAATATATATACGTAAGATTTATTACAAGTTAATATGCTTTTTTAGATAATCGATTATCTTATTTTTATATAATTTTATTTTCCCACTTTTTTTAAATGTGCAGGCCACAAACGTGCCAATATTTTAGCGATAGCGATATAGATTTGTAACTTATTAAAAATAGGACTTTTTTTCATTTGTACATAAATAAAAATTGGTTTTTATTTTGTAATTGTTTTTTTATTATTCACCCGATGCGATGTGAAAGTTCAGAGTTGGGTTCGATACAGAAAAAGTATCCGAGTACCGGATACGGATACTTAACTTACAAAGTATCCGGATACTTTTAAAAAAGTGTAATTTCATCCTTAGACAAGGAAAGAGAAAGGACGGGTAGTAACAAGTATATCAAGCAATCGTAGTATTCTGTGCCTATTATCTATTGGCCGACATTATTTTGGCGGCACCAAAGCTATTAACTCGTTTATTTGTGATTTTTGAATTGAACGACATTTGATAATTAGTTTGTTACAATGGTTTATTGTGTTGCATATCAGTGTAAAAGTTGTAGCGACAAGAAATAACCAGATATTACGTTTCGCAGGTAAATAATAAACATTAATCATTTATACTTTATATATTTACTTATATTTTTTATTTTATTTGGTTTTTATACATCTTGGTATTTATATGTATATTGTACATTTCTCACTCCAAAGTAATGTTACCCGCCAAGTTTGTTTATTTTATGCTTTTTATTCATTTTTAAGCAATTAATTATTAAAATTGCCAAACACGCAATTTTTTCCAGTGGCGTGTCGTACAATTCTAAATATTAACTATTATCAAATACTATTTACTGATGAATCTACTTCCATAACAACGAATTTGTGAATTGATATAATTTTCAACATGAATTTCGAACTGTAGATCGACAAAACCGATGGTCGTTAAACGTTTATGGGTTGGAATAATAGAAAGGCAGTTGGTGAGGCCCTATATTTTTGATAGCCATATTTAAATGAAAGCATTCTTTTTTAATTATTGAAGAAAAATTTCCGGAACGGTTTTTTGGATATTAGACGAAAAATGTAGCTGCAGTTAGATGGTGATCCCGCCCTTTTTTCGCATGATGTCAGAACGTATAAGAGGCCCTACTAATTCCTCCAAGATCACCCGACTAACCACTCTACTCTAGATTTTTCTTTTGGAGATATGTTAAAAATGTAGTTATCAAACTCAGCCGACCACCGCCGAAGATATGAAAACACGCATTCGTGATGCGTTTGCTAATATTAATTTAGAGATTTTAAGTAATGTAAAAAATTATTTTGAAAGGCAAATCAAATAATATGCATTTACAATAATGTACATCATTTTGAACATTTATTGTAAATTTTAAATTGACAAATTTTGGATTATGTTTATTTAATGGTTTTGTTAAAATAAAACTATTAATAGATGTTTGAAATTTATTGATTCATTGAAACTATTGATAATAGTTTAAAAATATTAGATATGAGTATAGGGAACCTTATAGAATTTTTAACGTAAATAAAATGTCCTTCATATTGGTACCATAAAATACAATAAATTAACGCAGTAATTAAATGAAACATTTTACTGTAATAAAACTTTAAATTGCTAAGACCGCGTACATTTTTTAAATGTTTTAATGATTCTAATAAAAAAGTTACATTTTGTAAGGAACTGTCAAAAAATCGTTAATTATTTTGTAAGCAAGAGTAATTAGTTAATTTCGACAGCACATTTTCAAAAAAATGTCAAATAAATCGGTAATTGTCAAAGATGGGAATGGGAAATCTTTATTAAATTAAGATTAGTTTTAAGAGTAGAACTTAAAAGTAAAAGAAAATATAGGCTGTCCAATTTAAAACAAGACACCCTGTAGGTATATATAAAATTAATTTTAATTTGCAGCCAAAGGAATTTTTAAAATCGTCTATAGTTTACCTACCAGGCTCCGTCCCGTTTAGCGCGGCGCACCTTGTATAATATGTATTTTTCTTGACTTATTTATTGTTCCTTATTTATTTTAATTTTTACGCTTTGAACTTGCTTTATAACTAAAAAGATTAATAAAGTACTAATATAACATAAATAAAAGTTCATTGTTTTATTGCCTGATCAAATAGCATTGGTGTCAGAATGAAACACGATTACCTGCGGCGTTACGAGTCCTCTCTTTATACCTAGTCTAAGGTTTTACCTAAAAATGTACTCGCATACAATATCCGGATCCTTTTCCGGATACTTTAACATAAATCTCGACCGTCTGTATACTGGATGGGACGTTTAATTTGTCCTTGGAGATGAAGTTATAAGAAATGTCAAATGTTTGACAAAAAAAAATACTCACGCTCCTTTCTCACCAGATACCATATATACGACGCCTGATATCCGGCATCAAAGTGCGTACAGAACATTGACGCGTTCACACATACACGGTTTTTGTCTCTATCGGATAGACGCCAGACAAGTCACTCTTGAAACATAAAAAGTAAAGGTGCAGCAGTGAAAATTTCAAAAAACTTAAAACAATTCAAAGGTTTGTCGGATACGTCTGAATACAACATTGCCAGGTATCAGGCATCGTATATCCGGTACCCGGCACGTATATCCGGTAACCGACACGTATGAAAAAAGCGTTGTTACTTTAATCGTAAAACAAATGTTTTGACATTTTAAATGTACCAATACAAAATAACAAAAAAAAATAATTTATTCACTTACAATTTTTTATTTAATAAGTCAATCGGATCTCAAATATTGTAATACCTATAAAACACGTATTTTATTTCCAATAACACAGGGTTATTCAAAAAGTAGATACAAAACCATTACGGTTATAACTAATCAATCTAATAAATTAGTGTTATCACGGTTTTTAATAAAGGTAACATGGAATAAGGAAATTACGAAATGCTCATAAAAAACAAAGGTATGATTAGTGACGAGTGTGATGTATAGGATTTGAGATACGCCTGTACAAAACACGGCACTGTGGTGCGGTATATTACCGGACTCATTCTTGGAAATATGTATAAGTATCTGGATAGCGGATATATACAAATTTAACCACGGATACGGACAAAAAATTTGAAAAATGTCTAGGTACAGCTTTCGGATATATATAAAAATAAATAATTAAGTTATCAATTATAAAATTGTAGCTATAACAGAATGGGTTAATTGTATAATAAATTTAAACGAGACATATGTCGTAAAATTATAATACATTTCTTATTTATATAAGAAAACATTACTTTAAAACAGTTTATTTTACAAAAACTGGTACCTAATATAACACTGTTTTTATTCAAATTGTTTTATTTAGAGATTATACTTATTCTCTACATCTAACACCAAATTGTACACCAGTTTTGTATAAACTAAAGATATATAAATAATGAAAATAATATTTTGGATCAAAAATTACCAAATATATAGGTACCTACGGATTAATTATTAATGCTGTAGGAAATTAATAAGAATATCGGAATGTGTCTGTAAAATGCCTATTTAAGTATAAACATATCGTTTGTCCGGAGATATATACGGTATTGAAAGTCTGGCAACAAGGCATTTTTTTTTTGAAACGAATGAATGTATTATTATAAAATTGTAGAGTGATGGATTGTATTCTGCATTTTTTTAGAGGACGTGAAATTTATGTAACGTCAAATATTTATCGTACCACCAACTTAAATTTTTTAAATGGCAACGTAGGTCGAGTGATATATCAGAGGAAAGCTTATTTTTTCCTCTTTTCAAGAATACTAAGAAAATACCACATTACTAATGAACAAAAAACGCAATAATAATGTAATACAGACCCAGTCATCTCTCTACAATTTTATAATTATGCATTCATTCGTTTCAAAAAAATACCTTAGTGCCAGACTTTTTCGCTGTCCATACCATTAAACTTTATATCCGCTTCGAAAATGTTACATCTGAGATAGTTCTACTGTTACGAGCTGATTTTAAAGAGGTGACATTTTCAAGGCAGGTATAAAGTCAAATAGTAAATCTATATACAAACATACTAAAAATGTAGGTAATTCTCGCAAATATTATTATTACATGTTTGATATTCAATAACAAAACACTAAATCATGTAAGATTAAAAATGTACAGTAGGTATAACCAATAAACAAAAGGACGGTATAAGTAAATAAATATATGAAAATAGCAACCACGAACAACTACTAGACCATTTTTTTTCGAATTGCAAGCATTCACGGTGTTATCCACGTAGTTGCCAAATTATTATGAGAGTGTGTTAACAAGGATCGTGTATGGATATAATTCGGAATTTAACTTAACATACGGCCAGAAAGGTTATGGCTTCGGTATTTCAAAATTGCATTACGGAAACATAAATTCCTTCTTATCTATTCAACGGATATTTCTGGTCGCAACTATTTTTGTAACAAAGTGATTTACTTACAGGAAAGTACACCATTTATTTTGCAGTGTAGCAACGGTATAAAGCAGAAATCACAGTTGTATGAGCTAGTTCATTCTTAAAGCATGCTTGTACCTCAGATAAACAAGCTAGCACAAACCATCCCCACGCAATTTAGTAGGCGTCACGGTTCTAATTTGGCAGCCGATGCGACAGTTTTGTCTGCCTAACATTAAACACGATACTACTAGTAAGTAAGGGTTGTTGGAATTGTATAACAAAATTATATTCTTGAATGTCATTACTCATTTCTGTTGTAACAAAAATTGAATATTATAATTCATGAACTGATAATGTTCCTAAGAATTTAGTCACAGGTATTACTTAACTTACTTTATTAATTTAGTAAAATAAAATATTCATTCATCGATGGATATTGGTAAAAGTAAGAAATAAAAGTTTTTCGTTAATTCACTGAATTTTTATTTAATAATAATAATAATAATAATTAATAGTGTTACGCATAACTTCTAACCAGGGTTAATTAACCGGAGAGGCTAGCTGCGAGATTAGTGTGCATCCACATTTTCGCAACAATTCAACAGTTATATATCTGGTCAAGTCCTGAATAAGTAATCACTGGGAGGTTCCACCATGGGCCGTGCCACCATGGGACGTGGAATAAATGACAGTGAATGAGTGAGTGAATCACATACTTTGATTTTCTTTTACTATACGGAGAATGGTCGCACTGCGCAGCTTTCTGAGTGCCTTTTAAAAGGAGATAGAACACTCCGCCATTTTGAACCTTTATTACGTGTTGCCTACATCTTGGCGCAATATTTTTAATAGGTGCGTTTTAATCATCCGCTTCTCACATACTTTGATTTTCTCTTACTATACGGAGAATGGTCGCACTGCGCAGCTTTCTGAGTGTCTTTTAAAAGGAGATAGAAAACTCCGCCATTTTGAACCCTTATTACGTATTGCCTACATCTTGGCGCAATATTTTTAATAGGTGCGTTTTAATCATCCGCTTCTGCTTCGGAATTGTCAGTTTTCTTGTTTTAATCTGACAGGTTAAAACGACTAAACCGACAATTCCGGAAGCAGAAGCGGATGATTAAAACGCACCTGATATTTTGCTTGCTGCTGTCAGTGTCAGTGAATATTATTTTTGGAGTCACAGTTTATTGCTAAAGAATCAGTTAGCTCACTCGGACCAGTTGAAAGTTCCAAAATAACATCCACTCCAGGGATACAAATTCAGGATACGCAGAAGACTGCTGTTTTATTATAAGCGGTTGTCATATTTTGTATTATCTGAGTTGCGCAGTGTATAAACTGGAACATTGAGATAAAAAGTGCCGACGCAGAGTGAGCGATCTGATTCTTTAGCTATAAACTGTGTCATAGGGTTCAAAATGGCCGCGCCCTATGTTGGGCGTGTCGGACCTCTCTCTTGCCCCGTATAGTAATCAAAGTATGTGGAGTGAATTGATGAATGGGAAAGTAATAGGAACTTCAAATGGTGGTATAATAAGCCTGTATAAATAAGACGGTGTGGTGCGGTATATATTATCGAACTCATTCCACGAATAATTTAAAAGTATCCGTATACCGAAAAAAGTATCCGCCGAATACCGGATAGTTACAGAGTACAAAATTTGAAAAATATCCTGTTACAGCTTTCGGATACATGTATAAAGTATCCTAATACTGCTCAATTCTGGTGTATGTTCATAAAATCTAGTCCTATTTTAACAGCTTGTTATTCAGTACGTTTTAATATTTTTTTAGTACGATTTGTCATTTTCATTCTGGCAGCTCGGCGATACACACTGTACTATAGTGAATTATTGAAAAATTGAGATTATTATTAGCATTCGAATCTAATATTCAAATTAACCATTCGGACTTCGGACATCTAATATCCTGATGACCGAGTTATATATTATACAGGTGTGAGACAATTGGATGATTGGAAATCGCTCTTCATTAAAGGATGATAAAACACAAATATGCAAGTGTTCCACACCCAGTTAACGTATGTATATTGCACTCTAAAACACCATGCATATAATAAAAAATTTGTTGTATTTCGATATATTGCAGTAAATTACATGTAAAAATTCGGATCGACATCACTTGACTTTTGTAACTATATATGGAAACATACTCTTAATTTTTACGTAATCATTCAAATCAATCAATTTTACCGATGTCCTATAATTAACGACTCATTTAAGATGGATTACGAACTTGAAGGTGATAGGGACACTTCATCTGAGATAAAAGATATCAATTTCAATATTTTCGTATCCTTAGCAACAAATAAATATCTTGTTTGCCAATTGGTCTTAAAAATAAATATCAATTTTGATAGACTGATTTTGGGTTCCTGTTCTAATGCTTGAATTCTGATTCTGGACATCAAAAAACACTTAAATTTCCATTTAAAAGTTTGCTTTTGTCTGATTTACGTCATAGGTAAGTTTTAAAGATTTGCATTAAATTTATGAGCAACAGATGGTAGCACTTTGATCAACCTGATAGCAGGATGTTGACTCATTCTGTTTTATTTGCGGTGCATTTGTTAAAGAACCAAACATTTTGATTTGGCAACAAATTTGACGCTTTGCAAAGCTTATGAAGACTATTTTAACCTCAAAATAAGAAATCAAGATAAAAATGAGTACCTTAGTTTGACTGTGGTAATGGCAAAAATACTTTAGAATAAATTTTAAAAAATATCAAACATATTAATGTTCTATATTAGTATTTATTTTTTTTGCAGAAAACTTAAATTACACTATACTCTGTTTTTAAACTAAGAGGAGCGATTTGAATTTAAGTTGGCAATTCTGTAGCCTTCTGATTGGTCAGATTAGTCAGTTTCACACATTACTTTTTAGCATGAACATCAGCTAATAATTGATATTGTTGACAGTTCTGACATTTTATAATTTGATATCTCATCCATTACTTAAGTTTTTTACTTTATTTCGAAAATAATAGTTCTTCAGTAAGCAATTGAAAATCTATTGAAAATCTACAATTATGGATCCTTCTACACTGAGTACTATTAAAGGTAGCAATTCCTGAAAAGCCTTACAAGAAAGGGAAGACACCTTATTATTTTACATGCTGACTCTGAAGGTTTTGTAGAAAATGCATTATTGGTTTTTAAAAGTAAAAAGATGGGAGATTACCATGAAGAGATGAATTCCGAAGTATTTTAGAAAAAAATAATTTTATTACTGATTTTTTAAAACTAAAAATTGATGAATTTCTAACCAAAATGATTAAAATGTAACTAAATATTCAAGCAAATTTTATTTATTAAAATAGAATAAAATTATTTACAAAATTGTTATAACATTTAAAACACCATCTACTACTTTAGGGATAATCTTAATTTGGCACAATGAGTTAACATTACTTTCACAAAAAATATTTTAAAAATACTTAAAATTAATACAATGTATGAATAGTTCACTTTAAAAAATATATGTTGACATGTAGTGTTATGAAAATGTTGGTTCCAGTTTTCAAAACAAATTCTGACTCATAGGCCTGTAAACTTTTGAATGCCTTTATTTGCCCTCTAGCGCATAAAGCATGGGTTAACACTAAATAAGCCATAATATCCACATTACTCATAGAAGAGATACCAGTTACTGTGTGATCCACTTGTCATTCACTGATTAACTTTTACTTTTTATACCTCCAACAAATATTATCCTTAAAAATGTAAACAGATCTTTATATTTTATACTAACCTGGCTACATCTGGATAGTCCATTAACAATTTTCTTAAATATTTAATATCCATTTTAAAAAGATCATAGTTATTCTCAAAAAGTTGATTTCAAAAGCAAGAAAAAAGTATTTCTGACATCAATCAACAACCATATTGACTTTAATTTGACAGTGACATTTCGTTTTAGACACACATTTCAGATCACAATAATGTGAAATTTGCGACCGTTGTCTGGGACCAATTAAAAAATTACTTCTATGACATTTATTCGTTTCTTAACCGCTCATTGGCCGTTCACCGACTAAGGCTGATAATAGTATATTATGCAACGATCATGTAATGATGGTTATTAATACACGAGCATTAACCGGGATACGAAACGAGCCAAAGGCGAGTTTCGTATGGTTTATGCGAGTGTTTTAATAACCATTACATGAGAGTTGCATACGCTATTTTTTCTACACCCGATAAATAATCAAGACCTATAAATATTATATTTATATTGGTATTGAACACAATAACAGTAATTACTCGTATTTCTATAAAAAATTCTACAAAATTGTAATTAATGGTATTACTTCAGGTATTGGTATTTCCCTAGATTTTTGCGGTAAAATATTTTGTACTGTATTTTCTGCTTTCTCCGATATGTGTGGAGGAGTCTTCTATATCGCTAATATCAGACATTTTAATATTATAATTATCGAAGTTTAGCTACCTACGAAAATTTAATACGTTTTGACAACTAAAATAATTACATAGGAACCTAGGACAAACGTCAAACAGCATGCTTGATTGAAAAATTGTAGGTTTCTATTGATTAAAAATCTGTATCGTAATGAAAAATCTGTATCATAATGGGTATCATTATGAAACGGATTATGGGCATATAAGTGCATTATTATAATACGGGTGTAGAAAAAGATAATTATTTCATCAATTTTGAACACGACTATATTTTGAAACTCGCTCTTAGTAACAAATCTAGTTACTTTTCCCTGTGTAAATGCGTCTTTTCAATTCGCTCCTCCTAGTTTAAAAACGGAGTATAGTTATTTTTGTTATTGGCATCAGGGTTGCCAGACGTCCCGCCATAGGAGGGACAGTCCCGCTTTTTGCTAATCTGTCCCGCCTTTTTTTTAATAATTCCAAGTCCCGCTTTTCACGTAAATTGTCCCGGTTTTCCCGCCTTTTCCACTCTCGCAGAAGTCGCAGAAAATGCAACACTTTTCCGGCCGTATTATTTGCCACACTTTTCCGGCCTCTCAAGCATTGTAGGTCAAACATTTGATGTTGTTTCATGGTCGAGGTCATTTTGTTCGGTGAAGTACCGCGTGGAAATGTCTGTATTTTACCATTGTACCCACAAGGCATGTATCTTCTAGAGACCCCACGCCAATGTTAAACCCCAGTATAAAGAATAATACAGTAGCGACAGATCATTTTTTATGAGGTGTCCATATTTTTCTGCGCATGTCCGAAAATAAGCGACAAAAACGTCAACGTCAATAGTGTCAATGCGATGTAAATATGACATTATTTTTGTTTGTTTGCAGTGTATATTTTGAGACATTTTTATTATTTTAGTTTTTCATTTATTGTGTGATATTTTTGAAATGGCTTCTGCACCTGATCAGAAAAAAAAGAGATGTGTCTATCGCCCTTGTCCATCTCAAACAGAGTAAACAGACAAAGGGACAAGTTATTTTGCATTTCCCATGGAGCCATAAAGGTATGTCTTGAGAAAATACTTTCAATTTTTATATTTGAAAACCAAATATTTATTTGACAACCAAATATTTATTATTTAAATGTCTTGAGGACAATTTTTACAATTTCAACAAAAATAATGTAAAAAATATATAATTTCTGAACTACCGTCAATCTAAACATTTGTTATCAACTTTTTTATATTTTAGGGCCAACATGTGGTTAAGAGCTTGTAATAGGGAAGATTTGAGTAACATAGATGTGAACAGTCTTCATCGGAATTACAGGTTGTGTGAGAAACATTTTGAGAAGAATTTTTTTTCTAAAACGTTGAACCGTAAACGTTTATTGCCTACTGCTGTTCCCACATTTTTTATCCATCTAGGTCATCAGCCAAATGTATATCTTCTCCCTAGTACATCGACCAAGTGCTTCCTCTGTTGAGACTATCATTGAACATGAACGAGACATTTTTGAAAGCGTACCATGTGCAACCTTTGGACATTCTTAATCAAAAATCCTACCTCCAAATTATTATAATGAATTAGATGTTCTTTGATTCACTATGTCCATTGATTAAAAATGTTCTGATTGACTACATCTAATCAAAATATATATGTATTTCTTGTAAAGTAGCAAAAAGAAAACAAAAAAATGTATTTTGTGGTGTTATTATTTTAACTGTTTTTTAATTTTTGATTTGTTTCATTTATACAATATTTAAGCACTTAAACAATAATATATATAATCTTATAAACAGTTGTATGATATATACGTTAGGGAAATTAGGACAAGGATGATTAAATTCTATTTCTTTCATAATATCAAAAAAAGCTATGGGATATACCAGACATTACACAGGTATTGCTAAAAATAGATATAACATTTTTTTATAATTTAAATATATAGATAATAAACTTTTCATTTGGAGTTTTTAGGCCTCCATAAGTGCTTTATTTGCAATCATATGTTAAAATCTGTGAACTATCCAAATCTTCACATTCTTTTGAAAATTTAATAAATGTATCACATCCATGTATGCCTAAAGCTTTTTTGATCAAATAGCCACAAACATATTTAAATGGATTTTGAACTATTATATCTTGTCCTGTAGCTGTAATTAGGAAGAAAAACAGCTTCTTGAGTGTTTTTATTTATTTCAGGATACAGAGAGACAATATTTTTTACATCTAATTGTAGCAAGTGCTTGTCCAGGTCTTCATTACAATTCATGGAATTGCAATGAAGATAATTTTGACAAAAACGTTTTTTAAATGCCCTTTTGAATTGTACAGGTGTTGGATTAATTAAATTCCCACCCTGTTGCCTAATGGACCCAACAAATTTTTCTAGACAGTCACTGTTGATTCTTCTAGCCATTAAATATTTAAATCCCGCAGCAGATAACCATTCCCATACAAATTTTAAACCATAAAATCGTTAAATATAAACATCTAATTTTTATGATGTGACGTTAATAGTATTTAATTATATACATAGGTAATATAAGCAATTGGGCAGCATTTTGCTTAACGGGTGACTTACAACAGGCATTTGCTAAAACTCATCTGAAGTCAAAAATTTGTACGTAGGAACAAAAATTGAAATAAAATAATTCTTGTATTGTAAATTCATTAAAAACTTACTAATTTGTAATTGTGTGTTTTAATAAATATTATTGTTATATGTTGTTTCACTTCTAAAAAGATACCTACATAACCTCATTTTAAATAAAAAAATAAGGTGCTGAGTTAATTTATTAGTTCCAGGAAGAAACCAAAAACTGTTTGACACATTTCATACAATGAATGGCATACAAAAGTAATTTATTTTATTCTAATGATAAAATTTTAAAATTGGCACATCTATATTTTCACCGGAACTCATTTATTTAAGTTACACAATATTTTGATTAATTTATTTGCCTAGAATACATTAAAATGTTATATGTACATGTTTTAATTTTTTTCTAATTGTACATCGCTAATTTGCAATTTTAGAGTTTACTTTTCTCCGTGTAGAAATAAGCGACAAAAACGTCAACTGTCATTGAAAATCTGACCACCCCGACATCAAAGAAGCCGACGCAATCTGTCGCTACTGTATTGTTCTTTATACTGGGGTTAAACTTTTAAACCAAATTAGCGCCACCTTGTGTTTGGAGCTGGAACTAAAATGACAATTGACAGATGGCGGTAAATTCAAATTGTAATTTTTAGGAGTAGGTAGTAGTTTCAAATTAAATTTTAAATGATTTCCACATAAATTATTTTATAAAATAAAGTATGGAACTAGTAAGTTCGAAACTTTTATTTTACAAAATAATTTAGGTCGATTATACCAAATTTGAAGAATTAATTTGTTATAAGGGGTCTAATGTGGAGAGTTGGTTCTGCATATTTTTATTAAATAAATATAAGATATATCAATAAATAATAAAATAGAACATTCTTAAAATATGTTTATTAATAACTTAAATAAATATTATTAGATAAAAATAAATACAAATAATAATACATATTTAAGGAATACTTACTTGGAGCAAATAGATACCTATATAATCTCAAATCTTTAAAATACCTATCAATAATTTAAATGTGAAGTAGAGACTAGGATATTCCATTTTATTAACACTAAAGTTATATATTTTATAAATGTCTTTTTAACTGAGGACAAATGTAATATAGGCATTGTATTAAAAGGTGAATCCTTTTAACTATTCAATGATAAATAGGTATTTTCCTTCCAAATACAGATGGTGGTATTACTCTCTTATGTGAAAAATGATTTCGGAATCTAGTCCAGTGATAAATTGATTATCAATTAGTTGTTGTCCCCGTTTATCTTTTTATGATGCAGATGCATGGTGAATATATGGTGAATCAATGAAGTTTTTCTCGAAGTTTTCAACGTAGCACCAAAATTATTGCAAAACACAGTAGGAAATAAAAAAAGCGAAACATCACAATTTTGCAAATAACTAAGACGAAACTATAAACAGAAACCAAAAGCCAAAGCCAACAAAAAATCACTAAAATCAGACGGAAAAATGAAACTAACCAAGAACATAAATAAATACACGTCACATCTTTGGAGTCTTTGGTTAAGTTTTTCTCCCATAAGGCTTAAAAATGGAGTAAGAAATCATAATTTCACCAGTAGCCCCATCTAGAGTTTGGAGCAAATAGCATAAAAAATGTCGGTTTTGACCTTGGTCATTCACGTGGAACCTCTATGTGCTTTGTGATTGTACCTGTGCGAGTCAGATCATAGATAAATTAATATTAAAAGATAAACCGTTTAAATGCACGGCACTGGTAACAAGTGGTAGTTCCCAGCCATACTACTTGGAGCCACCGTCGCAAATAAGACGACAGCGATGTTGTCAGTTTCCATAAACTTTCATGACATTAGAGTTATTTCAAACGCATAAGCTGCACCTTATTTTGTTTTTGTCGTGCTCGATACCGTCCATACAATGGCCATACTATTGCTGAGATATTTTAAAGAGAGGTTTGGCAACTGTGTTGATAACCTCGTTAAAAATGAAGAATAGAATGGCGGAAGGCGAAATGGTCGAAAAATGCAGAAAAACCATCATACAATAGGTTCTTTCGTTCGCTTATTGGTGTAGTGTCCACCAGTGTAAATTACACCAGTTACACCACCCTTATTTACCTTAGTTTACTTCCCTCCTTATTCCTTATACACATTCGGGTGTAATTCACTCCTGCTAAATAGCCGGTGGAGAAAATATCCACCAGTGGACACCACATCGCCGACAGGAAGGTTTAGTGGATTTTACACCGGGCCGAACGAAAGGTTTAGTGTACGTTGGTGTAGCTCATTCCTACACCAGTGGGACGAACGAAAGAACCTAATAAAAGTTATTATGATGTGGATATATTATCCTTTGATAGGTAAGTTATTATTAGGTTTAGAAGATTGATAAGTGCTGATTTGATGAAATTAGTAAGTATTAACAATATAATTTAATAAGGTGTTAGATTTGTTTGAGGACTTTGTTTATCATTTTCTTATAGCCTTAACGAAGTATAATTTCATTTTGGATCGATTTTCAATTCTTTTTTAATATACCTATTTGTAACAAAACATATATCTGGCCCTGGTAAAATTAAGTAATCTTTTTCAGCCCCTTAATTTAAATAAGTATTAATCTAATATTCAGCAGGCTGGTTATTCAAATAAAACCTTTTTTCATTTTCCTTCCGATATTAAAATTCGCTATCTTTGTGAAGATCATTTTTGCCAGATTCTTTTAGTAAAATTGCTTCAAAACGTAAACGACTAATTGCAAATTCTGTACCAATTTTATTAGGTAATAGTACATCCAGTTCAACTAAATACTCAACCGAAACAGTCATATTTTAGAAAATGTTGAGGCTGAAGCACATACACAGTAGCATAAGATAGATTTGCTAATCTGCAACGAAAAACAAGAAATTATTTGCAAACGTAAACTTAGTATTAGTGATAAACAATTTAAACAACCCTCTGTTAAAAATGAAAAGTCAAAAACTCAAAATTTGTTGGATCAACTAGAACAGATTAGTTAAAATATAATTCAAATCGACTATTGCACTATGAGAAATAAACTGAAAATAAACTAATTTTAGACAAATTAAAAATAACTTTTTTATAAGAAAGGGCAACATTTTGATAAGAAAAATTGTTCAATAAGATGTAAGTAGGTATGTACACTTTTTGTTTTTATAGGAAACCCCTGACACCTGCGTCAAAATTTGGTCCAGTTTGCCAAGAATGAGAGGAGAATACTATTAATTTCACTTACAGTTGTTATTTGTACATGTTATTTATGTAATAAAAGTTTAATGGCACCTTACTTTTATTAAATGATTAAACTATACCTATATACCTGTTGTTTCAAATATTTTAATATATTTTTAATTTATATTTTTTGGAGTTTTATTACTTAAAAAAACTAATATTTATGTTAAATACAGTATTTTAATGTAAATATTAGTTTTTTGAAAGTAATGAATGCCAAAAAATGTAAATAAATAATAAAGGACATTTGAATGAGCCGCGTTTAGGCTTGACACTCTTCTTATTAATTTTCTTCTTTTATGTTGACTCTAACTGTTAAGTTAGGGTCTATTTATACTCCCTTATTATTAGTATTTGCATTAGTATTATGATTAAGCATTAAGTTGAACCTTCACAATGTAATGGGGACATTTATACTCGATTTATGATTAGTATTAGCATTAATATTTATGCTTAATAATTGACAGGTTCAACTTTTAAATTAAATATTAAATTTCTTCTTTTCTATAAAATGAATCAATAACGTATTTGGCCTTGGTTTTTAATAGACAAAGGATAGGGATAATTGACAATACACATATGATTATGTTGTTTATATGTTTGTTCCAACAAGCTCGAAAACGATATTTTGGTACAAATCATGCGCTGTATACAATTTTTGTGTATCAGCAGTGTTTAGCGAATATAAAGTTGACAAATGACATGTCACCACGAGGAAGCAAAGGCCTCTTTTCTGTCTGATTTGTATCAAATTTCTGCTTCTTTTTATCTGTTATAAATTTGAGACTGAAATCCGTTAAAATGTCCTTAATTAAACCTATTTTTGAATAATAATATTTTTAAATAAAATTAACTAGTAAAAATATTAATAAAAACACATTTAAAACTCAAATATCTTAAAAGAACGCAACTCTGGCCTCTTACATATTTCTTCAGTAACCATATATTTTGTTGACTGCAGAATTATATCTTATTAGGTATTAGGTTTAAAAAAGAATTACTAATACTAATTATAAAACGAGTATAAATACCTTTTTTGAATGATTTAACAAATTTAATGCCTAATCATAATACTAATACAAATACTAATACTAAGGGAGTATAAATAGACCCTTAATCAGCCAAATGTGTAGCGTGCGATGGTGGCTCCAAGTAGTATGGCTGGGAACTACCACTTGTTACCAGTGCCGTGCATTTAAACGGTTTATCTTTTAATATTAATTTATCTATGAGTCAGATTCTATCCCGTTGCATTTAACCGTTAGAAGGGAAGGGAGAAGCTTTTGGCAAGTGCAATAAAACAATTTTACAATAATAACGCTAATTTTACGATAATTTTTGTAAAGCTAAAATGGCTTCAGGATCGGATTCTTCCATTATGTCTGACGAAATAGACTGGTTAGGGCTTTTAGGAGGTGAAAACTGTGGAGTCTACGAAGATATAGTGGATTGTTTAAATGAAAATGCAGAGGAAAGTGCATCACCGTTGGTGTTTGTGGACATTCAAGGTTTAATTATTTTAAACATCCCACCTAACTAAATTTTTAACTGCAAATAATATTATACTTGCCTTGTAGATCTAACTTTTTGAGCTATTCCATAGCTTTTATCGCGGGCTTTGAGTGCGGCGACCGAATCAAGAAATTCCGTAACGACCGTAACGAAAAAAACCTAACACCCCCACTCCGACTGGCACAGCGGTGCGGCGTTAAGGCCAAGTTCAATTTTGTTTGACATATCATCACGATTTTTTTTAGGTTAGAAAATTGCATTATCGATTTTTTTCATTCGAAGTAATAAAAGACGTTACTTTAAATTTCTATCTCTTTATGTCAACAAATTTCTAACACGATGAATTTATAAAACGTATGTCACTAATGAATATGTGGCGGCAACTGACGGCAACACTGTCAGCTACTCCATGGCTACTAGAGTACATACAGGTCCGGTATAAGCCATGGAAAATAATAATTTAATGTTTTGATCGAGTTAAATAAAATATCAAAATTAAATGTTTATTTTTAAGTAAACGATATTTTTAAATGTATACGTCTTCAATCAAAAATAATATAGGCAATACTCAAGTGTATTATACGAGTGTACTGGACAAGAGATAATTTTACCCTTTACTCCAGTTTTTTGTAATGAAACCAGCGGTAATAGATATTTGTGTGCAAAGGCTGTGTTTTGGCCGAATTAGACATATGCGTTCAAGTCTAAGCTAGTTCTGGTTAAGTATAAGAGTAATAGGCAAGAAACGGGTGTTCAATCAAACTTGACATCGAGATATATGTCACATAAGCAGGTGTACTGAAGATGAACTTTGCAGGACCAAGCATCAGATAGGTATAACACTTGATATTCTGAAAACTATGTGGATACTACACTGAATAAGAACGAATGGAAGTGTCAAAAGGAGGCTAAAGGCAAAAAATAGATGGAACAGAGCCTAATAGATAGATAAGTCATATTTTAGCCAAGAGAGAGTCGATGAGTGTTATATAGTTATTTATGAATGTATTTTTAATGTATAATTTCAGTTTATTTTCATTTTTGGTATAAAACTATGGCTGACATAATAAAACTCTTAAAAGTATATATATTTTCAATCTTTATTACTATACATTATTTAGTATTCATTTATTCTCTCTGACCTAGGGAAAAGGTCAGAAAACCCTGGTCATAATTGTTTACAATGTTGCGTGTTCCTAATGATACAAAACATTACAGAGGAATGATACTTAGACGATGAAATCTCATCGAGTTCACGCATGACATATTGTGGTATGGAAAAGGGCTATCTCTGATGCATCAGCAGATTTAAATTTATTTTTGCGTACTGTTTTCTATCAACTGATATCCCAAATTTATACAAGCCACGTCTTTGCACCACAATGTGACATAGCATCAAATCTGCTTAATCTCGTACCATTTTTTTAAAGTGTCAAGGATATTCTTGGTGTAGCTGATCATCATGTTTCGAGTCACTGATCCTAAAAAATAACAAATATCAATAAATAGAATTCGGAATTTATTCCAAAAATATTTTTCTTTGGGAATTATATAGGATTTCTCGTTAATATACTGACAAACTTTTAAAGGTGGTAGGTGCATCAAAATAAACATTTTTTTGCTTAATAAAATAAAAATAATTTTTTTGCCCAACAAATTAATCCATTTACAGAACAAAATACATGAAATAAATGTTAAATATAATATTTCGACAGAAAATAAATTTAGCAACAGTAAGAAAAAAAAAAGAAAAGAAAGAATCCTAAATACATTAGCTACAAATTAGTACAACTAATGGTCGAAATAAATATCCCAATCAGAACAAAATTAATTAAAATTTGAGCACATTAGCCTTATAGGTGAATTTCTTCCCAAGTTCGTTCAATTACTTGCTGTATAAAATGTTTTATGATATCTAATGGCTGTTTGGGGAACATTAAAATTTATTTAATTTATCAAAAATAGTACATCAATAGTGTTATGTAATATTTTATAAAAAAATGTAACACTGGAAACTACCCTTCTATTTTGGAAAGAAGCAGAGATTCTTCAATACCTCGAATGGGATACAGCTCATCTATTTTAAAAGAAAGGTACTTGAGAGATCGCCGCTGAACATTTTCCAATGATCTTTTATGAATATTGTAAATAAGGTTCCAGATAAGAGATGCATATTCTAGCCTGGAACGAACTAAAGAAAAGTAAAGCATCTCCAAGCTTTAAGAGTTTGTAAAAGAACGAGTATTAAGAATTAAGAACCCTAAGCTTTTCAACGCAGAAGAAACTGTATTTTCAATATAATCCGAAAAAGTAACTTTTTGGTTGAATAATGTAACTTTTTGGTTGAATAATATACCTTAATCTTCAATTTGTGCACAAGTCCGATAAATGTAGACTGTATTAAATAAATAATCAAACTCCACCTTGTTAATCAATCAATATATGTTTATTGTCAAAGCTACAAGAACTTATAGATATATAATACTTCTAGTATAGGAACATACTTCATATTTAGACACATTCATTCAGCTTGTTTTCATTACACCAATTTTCAACGATTCCCAAGTTGGGTCTGTAAAAAGTAACAATCTTGAATTGATGAGATTGAGGTAAATATTTTTAAGTCAGCAGCGAACAGCAGGTTAAATGTATTGCCAAGTCATTTATAAATATACTAAATAATAGTGGTCCCAGATTGGAGCTCTGTGGAACTCCAGATGTTGCTGTGAGGGGTGAAGATGAAAATCCGTTGTAAAAGACATAATTAAAACGATGATTTAGGTAAGATGAAAATAATCTCAACAGCGACTGATCAAACCCTAAGCATTCCAACTTCCTTACAAGAATATTATGATTTTTAATTATTACAAAATACATTATGTATGTACAAAAAATATTCTAAACATATTTTAACTAACAAGAGTTTTATTTTTAACTAGTTATATTCAAAAACAAATGTCATTTTTAAAACTATGTTTAACAATAACCGATGAGTATACAACAAGGTTCACAGTTTAAACTAAGTCTACATTTTAACTGCCTATTGTACAACCCGCCATATGTACAATTAAAAAATTAATTGTATTTCTTTAAAATGCACCTTATTCTGTTGATCAAAACCATTCGATAAAAAAATTAAAAAATATTGGTATAAAGGTGGGTTTTATATCTATGCTATAAAGCATGCATTGGGGTAGCATGTAGATTATCTAAGTATCAGGTCAGTGAGATTAAAATTAAATAACATATGTAGTGGGATTCTCATCTTTTGAGTACGTCTCCTATCGAGACTCCTATCTTTGTTCGACAGACAGCGATTTTGATGTAATGTCTCTCTATATTCTGTATACATGTCGAGTTGGCACAAAAGAATCGCTGTTCTGATCAGAAGAAATTAACCACATCAAAGGAAGAAAATTAGGTTCCCTGTTATTTTTAATTTATATTAATGATCGTTAATGTTGCAATAATTAATATGACATTTACCTGTTTGCCTTTGATGTCCTTATCTATGTTTCTTGTAAGTTGTAAGGATTCAGATAACTAAGAGTTAATTGTCAATGAAACTCTGCAAAATGTTTATAAATGATGTTGCAATCATTTGTTAAAAATCAACACAAATACCTAAAACAAAATATAAGCTGATAAGTAATAACTATATGCAGTTTGTAGACAAACAATATAAGAAATTGGAAGAAAATCTATACAGTTAGTAGAAAAATTCAAATATTTAAGGGTAATTATTCGGAAACATGAAATTCACAGACCATATGCAAATACTGTTATCAAAACAATTGCAGTTAAATTACATTTCCTATTTAGAATCATAGAATGTTATTAAAATAATTGTTATTACATTATTTTTTATTAAATTTGAATATTGTGATATTAGCAAACTAGCCAAATAAATAAAAACCGAAAACATACCTGGATCTACAATAATATATATAAATAATATAAGTACATTGCATCTTTTAAATTATTAAAGTCCATTAAATTGAAATGACACGTCAAACCATAAACGTCAAACTTTCAAAACAAACATGCTTGTGTTCCAAACAGAAAATAGCATTTATAGAATAATTTATTTCTTGCAACCTTTCCCCACACACCACCTCGCCCCTCACCCATAAACATGGTCAAATTGGGCTAAGCCATTTTACATTCGTCTGCATAGGGAGCGATGTTGCAATTTTTCAATTTTTAGTGTCTATTCCGTCTGTTCAGATGGCAGCATCTTATGGGCCCTACATTTTTAAATCTTATCACAAGAATCCTGAAATAATTAGGCAAAAATAAAAGAATGTATGTTGCGTTTTAACTTTTAAATACTATAAAAAATGATGGAAAGTCCATAACTTTTAAATATTTGTTAAATATCACTTATTAAAATATTTTGCATTAAAAGTAAAACAAACCATAGACTTTCCATCATTTTTTACAGTTTTTTGAACCCATTTATGAAAACAGTTTCTGAAAATACTATCGTTTAGAGCTGTATTTCTTGTGATAAAAAAGTTGCCGTCACTTGTCATTGAACTTGGCCTTAAACAATATTAACTTCTCATTTATTCAATATAAGAAAATCGAAAAATCGAAAAATCGAAAAACCGAAAAATCTAAAAAACGAAAAATCAAAAAACCGAAACAGAAATTCCGTAATGAAAATAAACCTAACACCCCCCACTCCGACCGGCACATCGGTGTGGCGTTGAAAGCCGTGCAGCGTCTAACGTCGTTTCAGTTCGGCACACTTCGGCACGGTGTTTGTGTGCGTGCGACTAGACGTATGCGTGTAGACTAGCTGCTAACTGATTCTATCTCTTTTAGATACAATTTCGGAAAAATTGAATTTGAAAATGAATAATGATCCACAAGAATCCACAACAAAATATGGGACCACCATTGACTCGGTATTTTCCAGATATTTAGAGGATATCATGTCTTAAACTTATGTTTCTTATTTCAGTTACCATAAACCTATAGTTTCAATGATAAAAATTCCTGAATAATCTACATGTATTGTAAGATAATAAAAATATTTTAAACAATATTAACTTCTCATTTATTCAATAAAAGAAGAAAAAAATGTTTTCTTATCGGTCACCACGCTCAAAAAGTGTAACTTGAATTAATATCAAAGAAAAAACTTGAATTAATATCAAAGAAAAAAAAATACTGCATAAATAAAATAAACAATTATAATTGCATAAGTTGATAAAAAATGCTATGCAATAGCTTTACTGCGGCAGTCCCCGAGTGCCACAAGTATTTTTTTTTTGTTAACAAAAAATTAAACGTATTGTTGTACTTTTCAGAAAAATGAAGCAGAATCTTCAAAAATAAAAAATAAACAATGATAAGACGCTAAGTTTACACTGACTAGAAGATAATTATGAGTTTCGGTGGCGTCTTATGAATAATATTTACAAAAAAATGTACGCCACTGACTTTTCAACTTTTATATATTTCTTTTTCGATTAAGCAGCTAAAAATATAACTTTTTATCTTACTTCGTTTTTGAGGAAAAAATAAAAACCATTTTTATTAAAATTAACAATAAGATCAAGTTAACTTCGATCATTAAATTTTTCTACTTGGTTCAAGCATGCCCCCTTGGAATTACGGCCTATCATTAAGTAACACCCTGTATATATAGAGTATAAATAATGCCTTCTGTTGTTTTATTGTAAAGCGTTTATTTTGTTATTCTAATAAAGAATATTTTGTTTTTTGTCCTCATTTTTAAGTTTTGGTTGAATTCCTGACAAAATTAAGCGTGGCTCTAAAAAATGTGTGGCCCTTTTGCTGAAACGACAGTGTCCCGATTTTTCATTACAAAGATCTGGCAACTCTGATTGGCATCGAGAGGGAAATCGACACGAAGTTTGCAGTGCCAAGACTTTGGAGGGAACCTAGTGATCATGTGCAAGACTATTATTTTTGTAATTTTAAATTAAGTAAGCGTCGATCTGGTGAAAATGGTGAAAATATTTTTTATCCTGATCTTCCTTCAACGCCTTCTCCAATACATCATGGTGAAAATTTTCTCGTTCAGTATTAGATAACTTTGGAAGTCAATCACTGCAAAGTTCAATAGAATCCAATACGTCGCTTACTAACACCAATAGTAGTGAATACATCGTAGAGTTCTGAACCACATTTCATCAACTCAACAGAATTCAATGATTTAGTACGAGACTTAAACTTACCCAAGAATAAAGCAGAGATTTTAGGTTTACGATTAAAACAGTGGAATTTTCTTGAAGATGATGGGAAAATAACTGATCAAAGAGAGCGCCATAAAATGTTTTCGTGTTTTTCACCAAAGAAGCCGAAATTTGTTACTGCAATTACGTGACTGATTTAATCAAGGAAATCGGAATACCGTACATACCTTCTGTCTGTCGGCTTTTTATCGATAGCTTTTCTAGAAACTTAGCAGTTCTTCTTCACAGCGGAAACCAATTCCATAGTCTTCCCGTAGCACATTCTGCAATGCTCAAGGAGAGTTACGATAGTGTGAAAATGATACTGGAAAATTTAAAATTTACAGAATACAATAATTGGCCAGTACTAGGCGATTTTAAGATAGTTAGTTGGTTTTTTGATGGGAATGCAAGGTGGGTATACTAAATATCCTTGTCATCTTTGCTTATGGGATAGCAGATTCATTACATTACCAACGGCGTATATGGCCTGATCAAGTCGAATTTCAGATAGGAAAACATAAAGTCGAGTCAGAACCAATAATTATAGAGCCTGAGAATACATTGATGTTACCGTTAAATATAAAATTGGGCCTAATGAAGCAATTTGTAAAAACTCTGGAACCAAATTCTGAAGCTTTTGAATATTTAAAGGATTTTTCCCAAATTATCTGAAGTTAAGTAAAAGCGGGTATTTTCGTCGGACCACAAATAAAACAACTAATGAGCAGTGATGATTTCACAGAATTCCTCAATGCTTATGAAAAACAAGCCTAGGCGAGTCTTAAAGCAGTAGTAGTAGTAGTAGTAGTAGAGCTGACAATTATAAAGAGTCGATTGAAACTATGCTTAAAATATTTTAAATTATGGGCTGCAGAATGTCCCATAAACCTCATATGCTACATTCTGGATCAATTTAAAGGCAATATGGGTGCCTACTCAGTGGAGCAAGGAAAACGTTTTCACCAAAATGTGATGGACTTTGAAGGTTACCAAGGGCAGTACAACGAGAATATGATGGGAGATTACATTTGGGATTAAATACGAGAAAGCCCATACAAACATAAGAAAATATTTATTTCTGAACTTGATTTTTTGTTATTTTACATTTATATGCTATTGTTTATTACAATTCTAGAATTAAAAACGCTGAAAAAGAAAATTATAAAAAAAATGTAAAAATCAGTAATTTTTCTTGAAAATTCGAAAAATTATTTCACATGCAGAAGTCAAGACACAAAAATCGTGTCGACCGGTGTTACTAACTTGTTTGCGCCGTGTTAAAAAAGTTACTTTACCCTACTACTTAAGGAGGTCCTTTCGCCACCAATGTTAAATAAAAAATATTAGATTATGACTAAAATTAATTTTTTTCTAATTAGATGTCCTTATTTATCTAATAGTGAACTTTTAACTATACCTTACCGTGCAAATTTTTGAGAAAATTTTTTTTTAAATGTGTGTGTTTGTACAGTGTCTTATGAGAAAGTAAGACTTCAACAACAATTTTCGAATTATAATTAATTTTACTATTATTTATTGATTAGATGGAGTAGAAAAAAACTAAAAATAAGGTTTTTGAAATATTTAGGTTTTGTTTTTTACAGAAAATATATAGGTTACCGTGGAATTTATTGAGAAATTATTATTAAAAAATCACAAAAATTTTTCAACGGTTACTTGAAAATTTTTTGTGATTTTTTAATATTAATTTCTCAATAAGTTCCACGGTTTACTATATATATTTTATTGTATAAAACAAAATCTAAATATTTCAAAAACCTTATTTTTAGTTTTTTTCTACTCCATCTAATCAATAAATAATAGTATAATTCGAGAATTGTTGCTGAGGACTTACTTTCTCGTGAGGCACTGTACAAATATTCACATTTTAAAAAAAAATTCTCAAAAATTTGCAAGGTAAGGTATAGTTAAAAGTTCAGTATTAGATAAATAAGGACTTCAACTATTAGAAAAAAATTAATTTTAGTCATAATCTAATAACTTTTTTTTAACATTTGAGGCGAGAGGTGTGGCGAAAGGATCCCCTTAATAGAATTTTGAGCAACTCAAGGGAGTGTGAAGAGTTTTTCGCATGTTATATTATTATAGCATTACGTGATTTGTGCGGAAAATAAGAAAACCCTCGTTTGGATAAAAATACTTGCGCTCCGAACATTATAATACAAAATCTGCATATCGGCTTACTTTTATCCTTATCCAGATTTTATTAAAAATCTTTCTCGATAGACTCCGAATATAAATGACGCAATGTTTTTGTTCTGGAAAAGCTCTGTCTAGAAATAAATGAGCGATCTACCTAAAGCGTTCAATTGTGTAAATCCAAATATATTACTAGATAAAGTCAAGAAATGTGGTTTCCAATTAACAAAATTCTACCAGATGTCAGTGTTTGTTTGAAAAATTATTCCCAATGATCGGTACTGGATTTTCTATTGTTATTTATTTATTTTAATGACAATTAGGCATTCCAACGACCTGTCCAAATGGCTACCAGTGGGTAATGACAGTTTAGATATGGCAACCCCGTTGTCATGTTGTCATTAACAGGGTCAATGATACATATATAGTTATATAGATTGCTCAAAGCTGGTCGTTTACGAGCGGCCATATTGCCTGGCAAATATTTATTAATTTGAATTGGTTTAGCAAAAATGTGTTTTAAAACCAATTTTTAGCCTTTAGATATTTAAAAAAAATAATTACTTACATTTTTACTTCAAGGCATACGCTTATGTTTATTTTGAAAAATATGGATAATCAATCTATGTAACTATCTATTTCATTGACCTTGTCAAATCACCAGGCCTACAGGGTTGCCATAATTTTGCAATATCATAACCAGTCAAAACCCACTGGTAACCATTCAGTTTGGAATGCCTAATGGTAATTTTACACTTAAAAAAAAATTTACAACTCCAGAAATTTTGTGGTTTGACAAAAATAGTAACGTCTTATAATATGTTAAAATCAAAATATAATATTTGTAGGTAGGTAGTTAGTGAAAAGAAGCCAGGCATTTATTAATAAATAAAAAACATATTTGCCATTAAGCCAAAGAAGCAAATTATTTAACATCATTTATTTGACCAAAAAGCATTATTATTAGGTACTACATGTTTTTATACTTGTCATAAAAGTCGCAACACAGTAGTCTAGTTGAATTTCTATTTATCTTTCTAGCCGGCATCTATCTATACCATCATTAGTCTTTCCTGTGTATAATAAAAATCTAAATATTTAAATACTGCAATAATAAATACGAAATATATTAAGTACGCAAAAATTATATATTATGTTGTTTAGTTTCTTTTTAAATCCAGAGTGGCTATCGAAATTTAACACAATTCACTGTGTTTAAGAACTATATAAAAATAAA
Organism: Psylliodes chrysocephalus; assembly: GCA_927349885.1. Classification (NCBI taxonomy): domain Eukaryota; kingdom Metazoa; phylum Arthropoda; class Insecta; order Coleoptera; family Chrysomelidae; genus Psylliodes; species Psylliodes chrysocephalus. The sequence goes on from OV651821.1 coordinate 43,428,865, forward strand.
AGCCCGGGGGAAAAGTTATCAGTGTAGAAATGCTAAAATGGAGGGAGTTAAGTTGCATAGATTAAATGTTAGGAATACGGGAAAAAGGAAATGCCAAATCAAAGATATATAACCAAATAGTTAGATCCAGGCCATTATCCAGCCGTTGTTAAAAAAGTAGATGCTAAAAATAGCAAGAATTATACAAGATAATGGCAATACTTATTAAAGAAAGGTTACAATAGATATTTGAGGGTACCACGGGGAATACCAGGGTGGTTTTCGAAAAGGAACATGTACCAAACAAAAAGTTAAGAATATCAGATAAGACTACATGCTACATTAACCGATTTTGAAAAAGCATTATTAGCATAGAGGTAAGTTATACGATATTCTGAAAGAAATTGGAGTAAGCAAAAACTGACACGGTTAACGAAAATGACGTTAGCAGATACAAAATATAGGGTAAGAATAGCAAAATCACTAACTGATGCTTTTGTAGTCCATTATAATCCATTACAATCCAAATTCATTTTTGTATTTTAACGACAAAAGCAAATATGTTGTGTAAAAATAATTTAGCTATAGGAAAAATCACAACTGTTCAAAGTAAAATTAGCTACAGTTTGTATGGAAACAGAAACGGTCTGGAATTGGTTAAACGTGGTGGCAACAATAGATATTGTCATGCTATTTTTATTGATATAGATGATGGAAATGTTATAAAAGGGAATGAAAAAACAATGAGATCGACTTGTTAAGAGTGGAAGAGAGTTAAAGAAGAGTTGGTTTCAAAGATCAGATCATGTATTGACTGCAAAATGATCAGAGTTTTTAAGGTTGAATTTATGTAAAATTGAAGAAAAGTGCATTTTGCGTGTCTGGTTTGTAAAGTATTACAAAGTATATTTTGAATTAGGATAATTTACTGACCGTGGTAGAATTTTATATAAATAAAAAGTTAACTGCTTTATCCAGTCGTTTTTATTGTTTTTATATAATTTAAGTACCTTCATACGCAGTAAAACAAAAAGACGGGGTTTCTGTCATTTTAAAATGTTTGTAATCGTCCCCATATTTTATTAAATATTGACTGGCACCAGAAGATGGAATTGTGTTTCCGAAACATATGTAGTGCCTGCACTTAAATTTTATAAAAACAAAAATGAACGAATAAACCAGTGAACTTTTTATTTATATAAAAGTATATTTTGTCATCCGTAACCAGCATACTAAGTAGGTTATAAATAAAATATAGAACGTCTCTGAATACATATATGACATCTAAGGAAATTTTTTTGGTGGGCTGTTTGCGAACAATATCTTTGGCAGTGCGCGATGTTTGACTTTTATAGCCATCCTATATTTAAACAGAAACTGAACGGCATATACAGGGTGTTTCAGATCGAAGTACCGTAAACTGAGGAACATGTAGATTTTAACTAATTATTAAGAAAAGCTAAATAACTATTTTTCTGTAAAGGTTTCAGTTTCCATTCTACAGGGTGATAAAGTGAAATTCGTAAATAAATAATTTTCTAAATATTTTCCCTTACATGTTAGTAGTTCACCATTATTTATTAATACTCTTTAGCTCGATAAATTACGATAACCCATTGGCGTAGAATCAGGGAATAAGAAAATAATTTAGATCCAAACTATTTAAACGCCCAGTATTTAATGGATGTTAAGGTTCATAATTAGTTCTCACGCAATTTTTACAATTAGAGTACTACTCCTAGTCAATTTAATAAAATAGATACGAACAAAACTTAGAAAACGTAAGTTCTTTTTTAATGTTTTCTTGCAATCATACAATACAGAAAATACATACAATATTGAAATAAAGCAGCCATTAATTGATAATAATTTTTCCTACGACCACTTATAAAGTGACATATCAGACTAGTTAGTCTTATGGGAAGTGCACTATATCACACGCGTGTGGATAAAAATCTACTTTCCATCCGTGTGTGATTATGAATCTACTGTCCTCATAAGCTGTCAAATATGTCAGACGCATAATTTCTATTTTGATTTATGTAATATATGTTATGTTTGTGAACGTATCCTAGGCTAAATCCTATTACAGAACGTGCTCTGACATGACGGATATCAAACGTCAAGTTAAAGGAGGACTACAAGAAAAGATAGCTCAGAAAAGGTGGCGTCACGTTTGGTAGAGTTTTATAAAAAAGTTGTGATAGTTCGTATCGGCTTCGGCCTTGTAAATAAAATTATAGAATTTGAGACGTTGTTTCAATACATAACAGTTTGGCAACGAAACTGAAGTGAACCCAATAAATCTAAGAAAGGAAAAAGGAAGTGCCATGCTACGATTTGATGTAGGCATGGAGTCGTTCGAGGCCTGGGAAGAGCGTTTATAACAGTATTTTATAGTCAATGAGACGAAAAGGTATGATACATTAAAAACACACTTGTAGCCAGCGTCCTCATCGTCTAAGACATATGCTCAGCTAGTACAGATACTGAAAGCAACATTTGTTCCTGTCACCAGTATTATCGTAGAAAGGTATAAATTTAATAGTAGAAAGCAAAAGTCTGAGGAGTCGGTTGATGAGTATATTAAAGAGATAAAATATTTGGCAAAGCCTGTAAATTTGAAGCCTTCCTCAACCAGGCTCTACGAGATAGATTAGTTTGTGGAATTAGTAGTGGTAGTATTCAAACAAAATTGTTAACAGAAACTGAAACACTTGAAAAGCTTGCTCGAAGGCATTGAACCAGGAAGTAGCTAAGGCACAAAGTCAACTTGTGCACAATTCCCCAGCCATATCCCTGAGCAAATTACAAGCACACTCATCTACAAGTCAGTCCCACAGTCGTAGTGAGTCGAGGAATAACTACCAACAGAGTAAATCACAATGGAAGTAATGTTACCGTTGTGGAAGGAAGCACAGTCATGAAACATGTCCTGCTAGGAGTTGGGAGTGCTTCAACTGTAAAAAGATGGGCCATACTAATGCAGTCTGTAGAAGCCGTCAAGTAATTTAACTACAGTTACCACAAGAGGAAAATGAAGAAGAAATCCTAGAATTAGGATATTGCTTCCCTCACTAAAGCAAATGAACAGCCCTGGAAGGTAAAAGTTCATATAGAAGGTAAAACATTATTTATGGAAATAGACAGTGGGGCTTGCAAATCTGTAATTCATTTTTATTATTAAGTGTAAGGGGTTAAAGAAAAGGTCCTTTATTTCTCACAAGTCAATTTAATTGGCGACCGGTTTCGAAGCTGTCACTTCATCATCAGAAATAAAGGACCTTTTCTTTAACCCCTTACACTTAATCCCTACTACTCACATATGGCTACCCTCACTCCAAATCATTTTTATTATTTTACAAACTATTTTAGTCATTGTCCATTAAATCATACAAACATTAAATTAAGAGCAGTAGCAGGTGACAAAATATCTATAGTTGGCCAGATTAATGTTAAGGTGCACTATAAAAATGACTCAGGGGGGATATCGCGCATGGGGTCATGGCGGCGCTGACGTCATGCGTAGAGTTAGTAGAGCTGGCGCGAAATAAATATCATATGAGAGACGCATGTTGCAGTAGTTTGTGAGTCGTTTATAGTGATTTATAAGATACTAAGGAAATATTTGTATTATATTGTGTTGTAAACTTTGTTCTCTGTTAGTGGTTTTAATGAAAAACATTGAGGCGGAGGCCCAGGGAAGCATGCCGTTCCCTAGATTAAAATTCTTAAAATCCATGAGCCTTTTATTAAAAAAAAAATATGCTAAATAGGCAATTCTACCATCCTTCCCAAGAAAATTCGGCATGGAGCGGCCCTTGCAATGGCTTGTGACCCTGCAGATAAATTTTCATATGTATTCCAAGCACTTTTAACCTTCCAATTATAAGAGAGATCTTAAATCAGAACTTCACATAATGTGAAGTTGTGAATGAACCAGTGTGAATCATATTGGTTAATTCACAACTTGGGACTTCTGGAGACTCTACCCTTACAAGGCTAAAAATTTCGCAATATAAGCAAAAGTAAAATTATAAATGTCACCAAAAAAAAAATGTTTGACTTGTACTTGATGAATGATTTAAAAAAACTGTCAGCAACTAGGTCCAGGAAAAATGCAGCGACATTTTATTTTAATTTTGTATTGTAACAGTTATTTGTATTTGGTACATTTTTTATGTTTTGCATTATATTATATAAATGTTTGCATTATATTATATAAAAAAAAAATTTAAACTTATTTTTATTCAACTGGGTAAAATAATGCAGGTAAATGAGTTGCCAATCCTAATCAGGTAAAAATTTCCGGCATATCCAGATGTGAAATTGTTACCAGAATCCCCAGTTTCAAGTTGCAAAGATACCCTTTATTTTATTATCCTGGTTATAAAAACTATTCTTTAGAAGTCGAATTTGTATGAACAAAATAAATCATTAAAAAAAAAAAAGAAAAAACTGTTTAAAAAAATATTTCTTTTATGTATGTATTTGCATTTATGTTCCTTCATAGTTCTTTCCTAAACTATCCCATAATAATATCCATAGATACTTCATGAAATTTCTAAAATATTATCCTTAATTTTCATCAAATTTCTATAAGTTAGCATATATTTTCCTCACACTTCGTTAGTATTTTTAAATTCGCGCCTATACAAACTCTACGCATGACGCCATGCGCGTGGCCGTCCTATTTTTGACACTGTTGATATCCTACCTTTTATTTTTAATACCATGAAAATGACTTAACTTTATTGCCCCTAATTGTTAAGGTACGTTTACATCTGACACTTATTGCATGAGATTTATGTCTGACAGTTGTTTAGTCCAGTGTAAACACTCAAAAATATCTCTTGTGTGTTTACACTGAACTAAACAACTGTCAGACATAAATATCATGCAATAAATGTCAGATGTAAACGTACCTTTATTCAAAGTTCAAATGTGTTTATGCCCTTGATGGGTACAAATTGGTTAGATACATCTTAGAAAACAAGTTTCTCTAATGAATTAGTCTCGGGTTCTAAACTCGATAAGTCAAATACAAGTCACAATGTGGAGTATCGAACCGATGGTAATCAATTCAATGTAAAAAAATCTGTAAATGAAAGTCTGTCAGTGACAAAAATTAAATCAAAAGTATCTCAGAGTGTCTGCCTAGTAGTAGACAGATAAACCAGTCTAAACATTTTATGTCAGTGTTAACATCCTTATTTCCTAACCTGTTTGAAGATTATCCAACCGCCTCAAGAAAAGGGTTCAAGGTAGATTTTAAATTAAAAGATGATGTACAATCCATTTTTCACAGAGCATATGATATGCCCTATGCGTTGAAACCTAAGGTAGAGCAGGAATTACGTGTTATGGTGGAAACAGGAATCTTAAATAAGGTAAATGTCGGCAAATTGGCCAGCCCTATTGTAGTCGTACCAAAAAAAAGAAAAGAAATCTTTAAGAGTATGTGTAGATTTAAAAAAAACTGTCAATCGTGTTATTGAAACGGATTATTGTGTCCTGCCATTACCTGAAGATATATTTTCAGAGCTGTCTGGAAACAAATTATTTACTATAGTATATTTAAAGGGGCTTATAAGCAACTAGAAGTTAATGATAAATCAAAGGAGTTGTTAACAATTAATACACATTTGGGTTTATTCAAATATAATAGGTTAACATATGGTATTTTCCAAACAGTAATCGAAAGCATTCGTGCAGGTGTAGGTAGGTAATACAAAATGTTATGTAGATGACATATTAATTTATGGAAAAACATTGAAGGGTGTCATAAAATGGTAGTGAATGTCTTCAAAAGGCTTAATAGTTATAATGTCAGATTTATTAAAAAGAAATGTAAATGCTATGAAACAAGTATTTAATTTATCGGTCATAAAATTAATGAGTCAGGGATACATCCACTGGAGGAAAAGGTAGAGTGTATTAAGAATTCGGAATCGCACACGAATTTTACGGAGTTAAAATCATAATTAGGTTTCCTAAATTTGGGCCCTTATACGGATTGTGCAAGACTGGGATACTTTTTCTGTGGTCTACAGATTGTGAAAATGTTTTCAAACATAGTAAAGAGTTGTTGCTATCAAATCAAGTATTAACCTTATACAATCCTGTACTACGCGGATATGGAGTAGGGGCCGTACTTAGCCATATAATAGGGGGTGAGAATAGACCAGTATGTTTTACATCGAGCTCGTTGTCCACAGCAGAAGAGAAATATTCAAATATCGAAAGAGAAGCTTTAGCTATTATGTTTCTCTTCGTAAGTTTCATAAATACGTTTATGGACGTAAATTTACCCTTGTTAGTGACCATCAGCCCCTCCAGTTCATTGTTGGTAAAAATAAAGGGATACCCGTGACAGCAGCATCGAGAATAACAAGATGGGCTCTCACATTGTCAGCCTATGATTATGTCATAGAATATAAAAAGGGCAGCTCTATCTCTAATGCAGATTCGCTGTCAAGGTTTCTGTCTAAAGACAGTACTGGGATTGAAAGTAATATATTTTCGTTCAATATGTTTAATGTGGTACCACTATTTTGAAGATATTGCTCGAGCAATAAAGGAAGATAGCATGTTGTCAAAAGTTTGTGACCTCACCCTGACTGGATGGTCTAGTCATGGTTCGAGGGATGATGTGAAAGTATACTATAAACATAGAAATGAATTGTCAGTAGAACAAAGCTGTATGATGTTAGGGACAAAAGTAGCTGTGCCAGATGCCCTGAGCGAAGAAGTGTTGAATCTATTTCATGAACAACATATAGAAGTAGTGAGAATGAAAATGGTGATGAGGTCGTATTGTTGGTGGTCTGGAATGAATGAGAGTATTGAGAAATTAATTCAATTGTCTTGTCTGTCAATCAACTCAAAAATTCAAATAATGCTAACGACATTCCGTAGCCTTCAGCCCCGCACAATTTTTACGGGGTGAATATTTATTTTTATTCAAAAACAGAAGTTTACTTTTGTAATATTAGTTGATAATAGATCTAAGTGGATAGAAGTAAAGGTAATGTAAAGTGGTACTACTGCAAGAGAAGTCGTAATAGCTTTAAAGGATATATTTTATGTTTTTGGCCTACCAGTGGACCTTGTATCGGATAATGGACCACCCTTTAACTCCTAGATCTTAGATATTTATTTTTAACAAATTATGAAAAGAATTTTAAAGTAACTACATTATTTTTGTTTTTACTGGTTCATATACATATTTGATTAGATAATTCAAGTGATGTAACCCATAGTTCGTAGTGTTCAACTGTTTTAACTTGGCATATCGCAACCATGTCGCGACACGGATTCAATTCCCGATGAAGCATCTTCTTTTTTAGTTAGTAAAAATATAAAAAATGGAAAAATACGACTATTATTGTTGTTTAATTATTTTAAAAACATGTTATTTATTATAATATAACCCCTACAGTTAATTTTTCGCTATTTATTTGGTACTATTTTAATTACTGTTCAGAAAAACTAGCGCTGAACGAAATAACACCTTTTGAAATACCGCGTATCAAAAAAGCGCCTGAACAAAATAGCGTCAGTCAAAACAGCGCCCGACCTAATAAGCGCTCGACCTAAACAGCTCCTGAACGAAACAGCGCCTTCTCGAAATAGCGTCTATTAAAACAGCGCGTTTCGAAATAGCGGTTCAGCGAACTAGTGGAAAATTTAAACAGCGCTATTTTAACTTATTTACTTAAACTGTACGGCCTGGAGCCATCGGGGGTTGCTTCGCAACAAAAAATATACAAAAAATATATAAAAAATAATAATTTTAATAAAAATAATTTTTTTTTTCAATCATTTTATGTCAAATTATATTGCAAAGCAATCCGCGATGGCTTCAGGCGGCACGGTTTATTAGGTAAATTAATAAAAACAGCGTTACGTTACACCCCACTTTGACTAACCGCTTAAATAATAGCTCTATTTTGACAAGCGCTATATCGTTCGGCGCTATTTCGTGAGAGAGCCACATATTTTTAGGAAGGAAGATGTTCAGAAAATTATGTATTCATGAAATTCACTTTATCGTCCTGTAGAATGGAGACCGAGACGTTTACAGGACAATATTTAGTTTTTCAATATTTTTTTAAGTTACTTTAATCTGAAACGCCCTGTATAAATTTATTGGAATGGATTGTCTCACAACCGTGTTTCGATATAAAATTATCAGCAAATAACATTGCTAATATATTTTCACTAAAGAGCCACTTTACAATTAGCAATTTTCCTTACTTGCAAGTAATATAATAGGAACGAACTGAAAATGTATTGCCTCAAGTCATATTGTAGCTGAAACTCTGGGGTAAAATGGCTGAAATGATCGCTGCAGTCATAATATAATATTATAGGAACTGAATAACTCTAAAACTCTTTATTGGTTTTTTTCTAACAAACATCAATAGATAATCTTTTGATCTTCAATTAATCAGAAATATAATAAAAGTTAGTAATAAAAGCAAATATTGAGGGTCATCATTTATCAAAATTTAAAATGGAATGAGCAGGTTAAATCATTGACAATAACGGTTCGTAGATTTATCTACAAACTTTAAGTTGAGTAAATTAATGACTTAAAAATTGCTAATCACTTTTTACAAATCATTAGTGAGCTAAAGATGGTATCAGAAAAAGCCTGAAACAGTTTATAAGGCACCAATTTAAATGATTAAATACAGAACTTACTCCCATCAACCCTCTAAGTAAGCGCCACCTACCTAGGGCTGTCAACACCGTCATTTTTGTTGGAATACCTTGTATATACATATCATTTCATGTGATGTTACATTGTCAATATATTTTGGAGTTCACTTTACATATATGCAAAATTAAAAGAATAACAGAGTATTATTAACAGATCATTTAAAAGGTTATGGGCCCAGGACAACCCTACTAAACATCTTAGGAGAAACATGTAATGGAAGAAAATAAAACAACCGTTTAACCCAATTTGACGGAACTAAGCATACTCAGTAGATGTATAGAATAGAAAATATCTTCCTAGCTAAATGACTCAGTAATTTACTAAGATACCAAAGGAAAGGCCCTATTATACGATCCATTAATGATTATTTTCTCGAGCTTACACATGAAAAAAATACAGCAAAACAAGTGTGGACTACGCTGGAAGACATCTACCAGAGAAAAAGGAATAACCTTGAAAAAGACGTTCAAGTATTTCCCGCAACTAAATTGAGTAACAGAACGCTTTAATAGGACACTAATAGAAGCTGCAAGAACGTCAGTTATCGACGCTTATCGAACTGAATAAAGGCATGTCGAGCGAAGCAGTACTACACTCAGTAATATGCTAAAAATCGGAGACCGACAAAAACATTAGAAAAAACAAACTTGCCAGCGGAAACTTGGTATGGAAAGAAACAAGAACTATCCAGAGACAAACCTTTTGGCAGTACAACTTGCATTAGATTACTAAAAAAAATAATTAAAGTGAAATTTGATGAGAGTACCATTAGCGCTAGATTAATCGGATATGCTCAGAATGAGATGCAAATAGAAGACGTATAATATGCAGCAAAGATATCAAATTCATAGGAGAAAATAAAAATCGAACAAACATTCCAAATACATTAAAAGCAAAAGAAAATTAACAAACCGACATTGTCAAAATCGGTGCAGATATTCACAAAACTAAACTCCTACTTGAAAATGATAACAGCGAGGATACAAGAGGCAGAAAATGACAGCACTTTTCACTATGTCTCAAACTTCTAGAATACAGAACTACGAATTAAGCGCGCCAATCGTCGCACCGAATCTATTTGCCGAAATGTTACCTATTTCGAGACTTTCAGTGAAATGAATCTCCACTGCGCATCTAAAATCCCAACGTCAGAACTTCCCATCTACATGTATTGTATCACAACGACACCACTGTCTTTTGAGCTTGAACAAACCTTGGTTCAATATACGATCATAAACATTTCCAAATGTTAAAAAGTATTGCAACACGATGGTCAATTGTTTTTTTTTTTTTTTTTTTTTTTTTTTCAGAAAACAGTATCCTGCTTAGAAATGATTTGCGATTAAGAATATTGAAATCCGATAGTCTTAAGGTACCATTTGGCAACGCTTGACAAGCGACGCGAGACCGGGATAGAAGTAAGGCGGCAAATATTGCCATACTAAATCTAATGTCGTCGGTCGCTTCTACCGAAATGTGTTTCATATGTGTTCAGAAGTGAAGAGACCGTTTAGTGTCTCCTTTGCTGTCGCGCCGCGTTTTGAAGTCGGTCTCTGCCTCGGCTTGCGAAATGGTAACTTTACACTGTGAAAAAATAAGGTAATAAGGTAATATCTTTATTTTCTTCAAAGATCTCCTTGCAATATTATTTTGACAGATTCATTTAAGTACTTAGCATAAAAACTTTATGCTATACACCTTCACACGCTGAAACAGAAAGATGGAGTTTCTGTTATTTTAAAAAAATTTAAACTGTAATCGTCCCCATGTTTTATTAAATTTTGACTGCACCCGAAGATGGAAATTTTTCCGAAACATATGTAGTGCTGTGCTAAACGATAGAAAATAAAAACATGACCGAATAAACCAAGAAAATTTTTATTTATATAAAATTCTGCTACAGTCAAGAAATTATCCTTATTCAAATTTATGCTACCACCATTGCTGAACTTTTATACACAAAAAGACTAAATTAAGAACCACAATACAGGATGTCCCACTATAAAGTAACACATGTTAACAACTTATAAGTCAAAAATGGAAAAAGATATCGACGTGCAGTTTTCACTAAACTTCTTACATTTGCTTCAAGTTTTTGTTGACATAGGTGCCAAATGTATATTTATTCACTAAACTGCCGGACAAATTTGCCTTTTTTTAAGTTAAATAATCGGTTTACTTTAAATAGAACACCCTATATTTTTTAATACCACCTCAAAGTCCTTTTCCCTTTTCAAAAATGTGTACATTGTGATTATTTATTTAAGGTTTGGGAAATATATTTTTTTATGAATATACATCAAAAATATGTAATTGTAAGATTGTTGGAATTTTCTGTAAAAGTTTATTCATTTTTTTATAAATTCTGATGTATTTTCTGGTTTGCTTCAAATAAAAAAATTATCTGATACTCTTCCTATCAACTGTGTCCTTTTTCCAAAGCTGCCTGACATATTAGACACCGTTTTATCAAGGTGGCTTTCAAAAAAATATAACTGATGTTACGAAACGTCAAATAATTTATGTAAAGTAGATCAAGAAGGAACACACTCAAATTTATTAATCGATAATTTAAAATCATGTCTTTCTTTCGGCGATTTCGGGAAAAAATATAAATTTGGCAAATATGTCAACAAATTGAAGAAAATGTAAGAAGTTTAGCGAAAACTACCACCGATCTTCATATTAAACTGAATGGCTATATGTCATAAGCCCTACTGCTAATTTCTAAGCCAATATGGGTGAAAAAAAAAACGGTCTGGGCGCATGACAATTTAGACGCCAGACTGTCAATTTCAATTATATTATTTTTATTAATATCGTGGTATTTTAATCATTATTGTTATTGGAACATTTCTTTTAGTTGCGTATTAATCAAAGATTATTTTATTTTCTTAAATTAAAAGGTGTTGCAGTTGAATGTAATGTTAATTTTGATGTTACCTTTTAGTGCATTTGGATACGCAACTGTGGGCGCCAGCCTGTCAATTATCACCTCGCTATGTGGCTCGATTTTGTGAAAACTACAGGTCGATATCTTTTTCCATTCTTGAGTTTTAAGCTGTTAAAATGTGTTACTTTATAGTGGGACACCCTGTAATACATTTTTCTATAACAATAGACTTGGATAATTATTTTTAATGTGATGCAAGTGAAAGATTCATGACTTATTGCCGCCTAATGTTAGAAATATTCAGTCTGAATTTGTTTATTGAGAAATTGTATATATTACTGTTTAAAAACACAGTACTAGAAGATTATTTTTTATTATTATTGCAGCAAGCTGCTATTGTTACTGTACGTTGACACGTGTCTATTTTCTTCTACAAGAAAATGTGGCGTACTGTGGTTTGCCAAAATACGACTGCATAGTGCAATCGCACATTGCGGTGCGTCATTTCCGCCCTTACTTGCAGCAAGGAAAATTTCGAATTGTAAAGTGGCTCTAACAAAGAGCTCCTTTAAAGTGATATGGATAACCTAAAACGAAATATTTGAATTGATTCTTTTGGAATTGACAAGAAAATATCACAATTTGGTATTAACAATAAAATTAATAACGAAATTATTTTGTTTTCAAGTAAAAAAATCCGGAAGACTGTAAGTATAGTAGTCGTCATCCAGGTAGGTAACTATGCTATTTACAAAGTAAAACTCTGTTATTTTAAAATTTTCAGTCAACAATCACACATTACGGACATCTTTTACAAAAATAATCTTAATTATTGAGACTTGAGATAATGTAAAAACGTGACAGTATACATTTTTGTCATATTATATTGTAAGACTTTCTAGACACCCTGTATTTATACAAATAATGAATTTTAGATATCAGTGCTTCTTGTAAAAATATAAAAAAATTGAAGGAAATTAGAATCAAAAATGTTAAATTTTAGATTAATCAATATTTTTGCATCAATATTTTTTTAAATATGTTGAATAACACCTCATATTAGTAACTTAATTGCAGCAATGCATACACTCCGGTGGTCTAGAGGTTGGGATGTTGGTACAAAGACGTATATTCAGGAGCGGCTAAATGCTGACCGACGTGCACAGTTTATTTACTTTATTTTTCATCCGAGGGCGCAGCTACTGCTTAATAGTATCAATTGTCGAATAAATAAAAAAAAATGAATTTATTGTTGAATGTTGAAGTGTATTATCAATACGTGCAATAAACATTTTTATAAATGCCTGGTTGAATGTTATGGGATCACCAAAACATTATGTGTATGGTAATGATCATGTACATCGGGCATGGCAAAATAATCTCTGCAAAATTAAATATTCTGAGAGAAGAGTTTGGGCACATAAGACAATTTTGTAATAGGAACAAAGTCAAAGGGAATTTGATTTCCATTTAAATAAAACCATTGAGTTTTGTACTGATAATAACATATTAGAATTTGGACAATACTTTAAACAATATTATGGAAATAATTATATATATTGGGATTTATGTTTCCATAAAGATTTTGGAATTATAACACAAATGTATGTATATATAGAGGCTATGACTAAAGTAATACAATACAGTCATTTAGGGGGTAGGAGTTGTTAGTAGATTGGATAAAGGATTGAATGCTGTTTTGAAATTTAAAAGAAAAGTTGTTGATTCAAAAAAAATAAAAGAGGAAAATTTATCTGACGAAAATGTTCTTCGGTAAATTTTTGAATATTTGAAGAAAACTAATAAAAAAAATTTAAATGAAATTATTAGACGTACTCTTAGAAGTTACTTTATTTATTAGTAAGAGTAATGGCAATGATCATAATTATTTTTACTTCTAAATTATATAAGAATTTTATATATTATGTGTTTATTAACTGTTATTGATATATTTTAATATATCGACTATAATGATTTTAAGTGTTTTTATATTATACTATCAATTCCCAATATTATTATTTAAATTATACTAATAAATTTGTATGATTTTATTTGTCAAAATTTCTAAATTAGTGAACTACTGATACTTATTATTTTATCTATTCCTACCAATAATTACCATAATTATTGGATTATTTATCAACTCATATCTAACTCAGAATTAACAACAATAAAATATAATAATTTAAAATACAATTTTTGACGCACTGTATGATGTGTAAGTCAAAATTATCCATTAATTTAAAAAACCGCGCTCTCAAGCGGAAAACATAAGAAACAATCTGTGCACGCCGCCGGTCAGGATTTAGCCGCTCCTGTATATTCGCTATGACCGCCATGACCGAATTTTTTTAGAAATGTATTTTTGCATTTCCAATAATTTTTTTATACAAGTAGCGCTTATACTAAAATTGTTGCGTATCAATAGGAGTAATTAAATCATAAATTGGGTTATTTTAGCAATTAATAACAATAAGCAAAATAATAGTTAATCGGAAAAATTTAAATCTAGATAATGCTATCAGAAATGTTCTTCACCTACTATCTCACCCTTAGATGAATCAATAATTATAAACTAATAGTGAAAAATAAGCTTGCAGGCAGTGGCGCATCCAGAGTTTAAGTCTGGAGGCTAGCGGTGATATTTAAGACTTTATTTTTAATAATAATAATAATAATAATAATAATAATAATAATAATACATTTTAGTACCTATTAAAAGTTATGTTAAAAATTCACATTACATTACCCCCCAGTATATGCGCTCCCGCTAGCAGGGCCAACTTTCTTGGAAGTGTTGAGTTCTTTTCCCTAGGATGGACTGACTAGCCCTATGAAGGTTCGTCTTCACAAGAAAATAATCTATTTTCACCTAGTGAACTTTAAGTCAGTAAATAATTGTTTTGTACGTCAGTGTACTTTTAAGCAGAGCTGAACAATTTTATTCACTTGATACGTTCCCACTTCTTCAAGCGAACATGGACACCAATCTCACGGAGTTATATCTTTCAGCAACCATATAAAATTTTAACAGAACAAATAGAAGAGCCGGAAGTGGCAGATTCATACCTACACCGACGATTCTAAAACAATACAAGGCTCAGGATGTGGAATATACTCCAGATCATTAAACCTAAACATAAAATGGGCGTGAGTAATAGTGCCAGTGTAATTCAAATCGAGCTTGGGGATTCTCATAGCAGCAAAAGAAATCATCAGAAATAATATCACTAGATGGAACATGCTCATCTATACAGATAGCAGACAAGCAATAATTACCCTGGGTAGACCACGAATTTACTCAGGGTTAGTACTCGAATGTCACGAAGCTTTGGCCGAAGTATCCATCAACAATGTGATCATCTTAAGATGGATCAAAGGTCACGCCACATCGAAACGTAATCATCTTGCTGATTCACTAGCCAAGAAGCAGCCAACCAAATACTTATTGGACCTGCCGCTTCTATTGGACTAACAACATCGGTAGTGACAAACCTAATTAAAGAACATTCCCTTGTAAAATTCAAGATGGGATGAAACAAGAAGCTCCAGAATTGCCGGGGAGCTTTTAATGAATATTTTGAAAAATATGATTTTCTTAAAATATCCATGATGGAGCAAAAATTTCGGAATTTTAATTTTAAACCTTTATTTTGTAAGAAAAATTCCACACAAAATTACATTTAATTAAATAATCCAATTATTACCTTTGCTTTGAAATTATTATTTAATTACGTGTTTGACTGTATTTCTGATCTGTTAGTAGAGGAGACCAGACTTGGTTGTCCTAAGTTAAACATACTTTTGAAGTACGCGCTATTTCAGCTGTAGCTTTAATTGGTGTGACCTTGAATAATGAACAGAGTATCAATTTTTAATTTTTGAGCTGAAATGTAATTTTTTACTAACTTCTTCTGGCAAATTATAGGGTTGATTTTAAAATATTTTTACGATAAATTACGGACATATAACACTGTCTTATATTTTAATGTTACAAAATTGAACATTTAAGCCATGTCCTAATGAATACATTGTGTCTGTTTTAGTTAAAAAAACTACTAATGGAGTTAGTTGGTATTAGATTAAATTATTTATTTAAAATCAATGTGTCTCAACTTTATTACATGAATTAACATACACCAATATAATAATTTTAGGAAAAGAATCATGCTAAACAATAAAAAAACTGTAAATGCCAACCTATACCCGGGTTAGCATAGGTTGCTTAGCTTATAAAAGATTTTATATCCACCATTCATAATAAATCTGGAGATAAAAATGTATTAAAAGTATTTAGTAATGTTGATTTCAAATCCACCCATAATAATTGCAAAAAAATCAAATTGGTAAACTTATGAAAACCAACCTCGGTCTGCCGTATTTTTAAGAATAAGAGGTTCCGGACGTTTTTATTAATGGTCTTAGATCCGAAGTAAGGTCGACCTTCGCCCATCTGTTTAATGGACGAAAGTTTCTTTTTATTAAATAAAATATGTTTATAAAATATACCGCAAATGGGTTGCATAAGAAAATACGGTCCAGACTATTTATTTTCTTAAAATAAAAAATGACACCCTGTAAAGTATTCCCCAGATGCTTCGACTATGCCCAAACTTTAATCAGCTCACCGCAGGATGAATTAAAGCTTAAGTTTAAAATTTGGTGTTTTTCTCTTCATCCGTTTTTGAGTTATCTTCAAAATTCGAAATTTGCACTTTTCCTCAAATATCTCGAATTATGTCCATTTTAGGGAAATCAGGTAGGTATAGGGACAAAGTAATAAAGAATGACATTATAAGTAATTTTTTTCATGATTCCTATACTTTCCTTGTCTGTATACAGAAAGGAAAGTAAAAAATGGACATAACCATATTTTCTTAGGCAACCCATTTGCGGTATATTTAAAAACATATTTTATTTAATAAAAAAAAACTTTTATCCATTAAACAGATGGATGAAGGTCAACCTTACTTACGGATTTTGGACTATAAATAAAACGAAAACCAAATAAGAAAAAAATTAAGACTTTATATAGGTAACAATCAATTATAGGTGAAACCCTATATTGAGCAAATGGCCACCGCGATTTCTCTGGCAGGACACAACTCTTTTGTCAACATTTTTCATACCCAGAAAACACACATAGTCCAATGTACGTCCAGTTTAGATCCATTTGAGGGCCAGAACGTCCATATCCGTATTCGAACATCTAGTGTACGTCCGTTTATGATCATTAATTTGACAGCTGCATATCGATGCCTAGAGGACGTCTATTTTTGGACTTAATTTTAAATTTAGTATTATTTTGACGTCCAGTGGACGTTCATCTTAGGTCATTATTTATTTATCTATATATAAACACTTTTTTTAATAGAATTGGTCATTAAAAATTGACAAATTAATCTATTACATTTCATTCAATCAGCGGAAGTTTGAAATCTTATTTTATTATAACCGTATCTAGTAATAATTTTTCAAGTGGCTCCTTGGTCGAGGTCGCCTAGCGCTTGAATGCCTAGAACGACAATGGACGTGTGGTAAGTTCGATGCCTGATCTGGTCGTGTTTTTTAATAAAAAAAAATATAAAAAAATAAATAAATGGTGCATAGCGGGTTGCTAAAATAATAAATAAATTATTAATAATATAAGATAGTATGTGGTGAGTTGCGGATGGGTAAAAAAAATTGAGGATGTGGTCTCAATGGAATATAATCCAGGCATGCACGTTTTTTGATCGTCCAAATATAATCCAGAATTGGACGTCCTATGAATGGTCAAAAGTGCACTATTTGTATACTTCACTGCACGTCCATTGGACGTGGAAAGTCCAGAAAAAACTCTTCTTTGGACGTCCAAACATCCAAAATTGTAAATCGTACGGACATCCAACGGACCTATGTGTGCTGTCTGGGTACCTTTCTAAATGTATTCTACTTTTTTAACAATTTAAACTTAGTGTTCTATAAGCTATAACCAAATAAGTATTTTTTATTTTTACTGAATTTTGATTATTTATTTCTGTCTGACTTGCAAATGTTCCTTTTTATGGTTTCAGGTCTATTTTATTTTACTATTTTTTTTTTGTCAATTTGAAATGTTCAGGAAATTCAAGCTGTCTTTAAGTGGACAGTCCATTGATTTTGAAAAAATCTAAATAAGAATGGGGGGATTAAGGAGGGTTGAAATATAAAAAAATTCTAACTCAAAAAGGGAAAATGATATTAACTTGAAATTTTTAGCAAAAATCAAGCTCTATATGGGGACGAAGTTTATTGATTTAAAAAAAGGTGAGTTGAAATTTAAAAAAAAAATCCTAAATCAAAAAACGAAAAAAATATCAACTTGAAATTTTCAGGAAAAATCTTGCTCTATAAAGGAACGAAGCTCATGAATAAACATAAGGGGGGTTGAAATTGAAAAAAAAAATCATAAATCGAAACAAAAAGCGATATGAACATAAAATGTATAGTAAAGAATCTGATTCAAAGTGGAGGATTAAATGGGGTTAAAATTAAAAAAAAAAATCAGAAATAGAATTTTTAGTAAAAATCAAGCTCTTTTAAGAAAATGAACCTTATTAATTCTGAAAAAATCTAAATAAAAATGAGAGGAGTTGAGAGGGTTGAAATAATAAATAATCCTAACTCGGAAACAGAAAACTAAAAATCTTCAGGAAAAAGCAAGCTCTACAGGTCGATGAAGCCTTTCAATTCTGAAAAATCTTTAAAAAAGGGGGTAAATGGGGGGTCTGTTAATTTGTGAGGAGTCTAATATAGTACGCCAAGCGTTATATATCTTCATTCTAGTTTATTTTCAGTTTTTAAGAAAATCATTAACTTCTTTTTTATTGATTCTTTAAAATATATAATAAAATATACATATATTATTTATGTGCATTTTTTAACCCACTTTCGCTGCTGCTGAACCCATTTTTGTTGTTATCGGATAATTCGTTAAATTTTTTGAGGAATTGTTTACATATGCTTTACTTTTGTTATAATCCCACAAAAAGTTTGAAACTCTTTTTGCAATAAGTTGTCAAGATCCATATTTCATTATTTGAGGCAACAGAAAGTCTCGAAACATCGTGAACATCAGAAATGTGCTCAATTGTGATTGGAAATTATGGCAAAATAGTTGTGTCCTGCCCTAGAAGTCGGTGGTCATTTGCTTGATATTGTTTTTTAACTAAACGATTATGTTACATATTGCTATAAAGTCTTGAATTTTGTTATTTGGTTTTCGTTTTATTTAATAAAAACATCTGAAACTTCTTATTGGAACATCTATTATTTCTAATGATACACGTAATTGTACGTATCTAATTTATAATAAAAGATCTTCCTCTAAAATCATTTTTTATTTAATGGCGTCACTTTTTTGTGAGCTATAGGCGAGCTTTTTTTTTATACTGGAATTCCACATCGATTCCTGTCATATGACGCCATAGATTAGTTATCGATGGATCGATATGTTGAATAAGAGAACATCATTTAGCCGGGTCAACATTTATGTGACTTTCAAAATTTTCCACCACCTCAGAAAACAGGGCCATATGCAATGCCCAACCTTAAAATGACAATGCCATACAAATAGCCAGTAGGTATTGAGCATCAAAGCACACGCCCTAAAGTTTCTTTATTCACAGCAAAACGCGGCAACACTGGCAACTTGCCACGTTTAAATTCCTTATATCCCAGTATTGCTCTCTAGACTACCGTCCCTCATCACCAATAGCCATCAGTCACATTCAAATACAGGCCCTACGCTTACCTTCATTCGTATCATTTCTTCTTTTGTAATATTTTACTTATTATGAATTATTGTGTAACTGATATTTCGTAAATTAAAATAGTAAGAGATGTCTTCGAAAAAAAGCCATGACATGATAAGTTGAACAAGAACAAACTTATTCTTCAACACAATTAGATACAGAAGATCTAGCAGTCTACAAGTTGTGCAATTCCTGATGATATAGCTCAAATTGGAAAATTCTTAATCAACAAAAATTAAAACTTTCAGAGATTCGCTTTGCTTCAGTGGCAAGTATTCGACTGCTTCATGCGAATCTACCTTTCCATGAATAAACCTCAAAGAATGTCATTGGCTCACGAGAGGACGGCAGATCTAGTGTTTTTTGCATTTAAAAGGAAGACAACGGAGAAAATAGATATCGATGAACTGCTATGAAAACACAAAATATGCTAAAGCAAAAGCTTCAAGTATACTAAATATTTATATCGTGTTTTTTTTTTCTAATTTTATGTACTTCTGAATTTTTATAAAGGTATTTGAAAACACATGTAAGTTTATTTATTAAAAAATTGTTCATTTTTAAAATAATTCTCTCTTCGCCTACGACTCTATCACATATCCTTGACCTTCTTCATTGTGCGCCATTTTAAATTTCGGATATCCTACTTAAAAGATTGGTTCTGTCTATAGCCCAGTCGGAACAACGGTGGAACGATTGACTAGTTCGGTGAAAACTTGAATCGAATCTAACGCAAAACCACCGGTGAATAAATTAAACATAATTTTTGCGAAAGTGGAGCCACCGATAAATAAAAAAACTCGCCATGGCGTACACTTATTCCTATAGCTAACAATTACGTTTATGAAAACAGTTAATTTAACATGCATTATGTTACATTCATGACAATTATACATTGAAAACTTGAATTACTTTATAAACTTTAAAAATAAAACAAATAACTATTTGTTCACGTCTGTTCTAATACGTTAAATTTATAAATCAAATAAACAGTGGTTAATTGTAATTATTAATCAATTATTCTATATTCAGATATGTCAAAAACTTTCTACCATAATCTTCTCCAGGGTACCACAGCAGAAACAATAGATAAGAAAAGCAGAGATCATTCATTGAAAATTAATTTACCATGATCTTCGGCGTTGAATTGAATTTATTTTGGCCAATGGAAATAAAGACCTTTATCATTATTACTTTATAGGTTAAAAATCATAGGAGTGAAATTTTCACTGAAATTTTAGTATATACGGCTAGGTATAGTTATCTCAGAATTCGGTGGGAAAGCGTGTAAAGATTATTTTTATCTACCCGAGTCAAGTACGTCATAAATAGCATGATTCATTATGCCGATAAGAACGATTTCATTTGAAGTAAATCAGGCACGTACTGAAATGTTACAGGGAAATTCAACCGTGGGATCAACGGATTCGGTGATGTCCCAGCGAAAGATGACCACGATTATTGTGACAAAGTCACAAAATTTTCCTTTAGTTAACTTATAAAAATGTTTAATTTAATTTAGTTTCAATTTTTAGAATGTTTAGTTTAAGTTAATTCCCGCCTATTAACGTTCTAAAAAACCCCCATATTTTTATTTCTTAAAAATTCCCGTTTTTACACATTTGCGAGAAACCCCGTAGTTCAAAATATATCATTATTTACTGAAATTCGAATCAAGCTTTGAACGCTCAAATTCGGGTAAATTCTGATTATTTTCGTAAACGTCAAAAGGACATTATTTCAGTCCTCCGATTTGTAAATATTGACTACTCCCACTCCGAACCACCCGGGAACCGAACTAGTCCGAGCGTAAAAAGTATAGAGTTGGCTCCCCGAGGATTCTCGTTCTCTTTGCTGCAGCTCTTTTTCTGCTGTTCTGAACTGCCGAAAAATCTTTTTGTCGCCTGTACTGACCTGTGGAGAACTAAGGTAGGAATCTTTCACTGGTAACCTTTCTATAAAGATTTATTTTAATGTTCTCATAGTCGACCGCCATCAGTCAAAATTAGCAAGAAATTATTTGCTATAGGCCGAGGAAAAATTAGTCTTTACTAGTCCCGAATTTTGAGCCTCGCATGTAAAATTTTTGAACTTTCGTAAGGGAGACCAGTCAAGTGATATCGCAATCTGGTTTCTTAAAGCCTCCATTATAATTAATTTCCCAACTTTATTCGGAATACCGTTTTGTGAGTTCTGAAGTTACGTAAGTGCAGCAAGTCAAGTCTTACTTCGCAGACTTAATTTCTTAACATCAAAGGTTCTTCGCGTCAATAGACCTGTCGCGATTAATTTTTTTTACTTTATTTTATCTATTCTTTCGAGCTTTCCGTTTATAAATATATATTCTGAAGATTCAATTATACTGTTAATTGATTCAGTTTTTCTACGCTTATTAAGAGCATCCGTCTTACCGATTGATATTTATTTTATTATTTTTGTGGCGATTGTAAAAAAAGACTACGATTATTTGGATTTTGTATTGCTCCACCGAGGTTGCCGTGAAATATATTATTCTGTATAAACTTCTTGTGTTTTTTTTAACTATACCTCCTTCTTATTTAGCACGTCCAGAATCACTTTTAGTGTAAAATGTACAAGGTGATTACTCCGTTTAGGTTGAGTGAGGTGGATATTATTTTGTTTAGGTACTACCTGGATTTTACTTACTTCACTGGGGTTACTTTAAGTACACTCTAGAGGTGTACTCGAGGGTCGCAGAGCAAACTACGTTATCAAAACTGGCGTCCGGGCAACCCTAGTTCTAGATAACGTGCCACCCATGACTTCCACTTCCAAGCAAATTAAGCAAGAAGACATGTCGCAGGATTGACCAATGTTCCTTGAATTTCACAACTAAAATATCTCTATCGATAATGTGTTGTTACTATGAGCAAAAAATATTAAAGATGCATCATGCGACTATCACAATGATATGGAGAGTACTCTTTTTGAGTCATAGTTCAAAGAAACTTTACTCCCAAAATTGCCAAATCACTCAAGATTGGTTAGAAAAATTCCTAATTTTCCTGGAAAAAAATCGCAAATAAAAGAATTTGTATGGGATAAATTTGTACTTCGAAGAAAATTACAAAAAAAATCAATTATTACAGGTCGTATCTAAAAAGGATTATAAAAAGAAGTATGTTGTTGATAAATTAGCTGCGAATAGTGGACATTCTATTTTTAGACTACCGCCTTATTTTTGTATATTAAACCTAATTGAGTTCATTTGGGCGCAATTTAAAACTAATGTAAAAAGAAATAATACAAAGCCGAAATATTTTTCAGCTGTAGTTAATTTAATAAAAGAAGCGGGAATAAACTACACCGGCAAGTTGGGGAAAAGTAATAGACCATGTAATTGGGGCGGAAAAGGAATTATGAGAAATATTTGCCAACACTTATTAAATTATAAATGTAGTATTTTTATCAACCTAAAAATTTTACTTTTTATTAGAAAGAAAAAAATGTTTATTGTTACCAGAAAGTAAACTAATATATCTATGAATTAGGACAAATATAATAGTTTTTTTATAATATAAATAAATTCATATGGAACTTATGGCACACAAATAAAAATTTTTATTTTTTTTTAAATTCGATAAAAACAAAAGTATAATAATAAACTTAAACAAATATCACAAGTATTAGAAATTAAAAATTTAAAAAAACCGACTTCAAAAACGTGCAGATGCCGTCACCAGATCTTAACAAAATGTATGTGGGACCACCCCTGAGGTATCTCCTTACTAACAAAAAAAGAATCATATAAATCGGACAAGGTGGTAAAGCATTATCGCTAAACATACATAAAAAATGAAGAGTTTGAGGATTTTCTCAATAGGGTATCTGAATACAATTCTGTATTATAATCCGCCGAAAGTGTACATTTTCCACCGAATTCAGAGGTAACTATACATATTACGAGCTTATAATTCAACGCCTGGAGGGGCATTATAGCATGGTTGTTTAATGATGAATACGGTCACATATATTCTAATGGTACAGTACTGGGACATGATAACAGTAATTTTCTTTATTATTTACTTATGACATCATCCTGTATTTTGGTTTTCTATTTTCGTAGAAAATTGTTAAAAAAATATTTGATAAGTTATTGCTTACTGCCTTTGGCATTATTGCTTTTAAAATGTTATGTATTTTAATTACTCCTACTAACTATTAACCCGTTTTGTTTCTTAAATATTTTAAATTTGCTAGATGGCTCGAACCTTCCTATGTACTAGGCTACCGGACGACATTTTATCATTATTATCATATTCTTGTGCTTTTATGTACAACAAAACACCGACTATCACAGTTATTGTGCCTAAACCGCTGAGCAGCGTCACTGGGTTGCCAAACATGATCACCGACAGCCATATTAAAAACGCTCGCTTTGCGGTATTTGCCACACTGAAAATAAAAAAACATAATATGATTATAGTACTTAATAATCTACGAAGGCTGTTCCCTTTCTGCTGAGCCTATCTAGTAGGTGAAGATATTTTTGCAGCAAATTTTGTCTGACATTTCAATCTAGTTGTTTACAAGTTTAGTTAGTGACAGTTGTTCCATCCATACAATTTGTATAAATGGAACGATATTTTCAGAAGTGGCGTAGCTCAGTGCTACACTTTCGATGCAAAGGAAAAGACCTTATGTATATGAATGTTACCATCAGAAACCAATTTAATAATATTTTGACGTGACGTTACCGTTCCTTTACGTGACGCTGATGTTCCGTATAGTGCCAATTGACCTTAATCCTTTCGCCAATTAGGTATTCCAAACAAAATGGTTGCCTGTAGGCATTGATATGGCAACACTGTGGGTCTAGTGGATTTGACATGGTCAATGGTATAGTTAGTTTTGTAGATTGATCATCCATGTTTTTCAAAATAAACATAAGCTTATGCTTTGAAATAAAATGTAGGTAGTAATTTTTTTACTATATTCAAAGGCTGAAAATTGGTTTTAAAACACATTTTGACAAAAAGATTTTGATTATTGGGCACTTGCGAGGGCTCTTGCAATGCAACCCGCTTTGAGCAATCTATATAAATAAATCATTGACCCTGTCAAAGCCACGAGACCCACAGGGTTGCCATATCAATGACCACAGGCAGAAGTTTGACAAGTCGTTGGAATGCCTATTAAATAATATAAATGAACAAGGAGCATTATTGGGCTGCGATTTTTTACAATTTCAAGCGTGGCTTAAACCGTAAATAATGTTATGAGGTTGATTTCCTCATAACAAGGTGACAAGTCGTGTTCCGTCGCTGCCGTAAAGTGGTGATATAATTTTGATCTTATTCGGAACATGATTAAAAAAGGGGACTGGCACATGACTGTCAGAACATTCCAGAAAGTTTAAAGATTGGTGTGAAAGCAATTAACACATTTTACACAAACATTTGAAAAAAAGAAGACCGTGTTAGATGGTGTAGATAGATCTACCCTAGATCGCTTTGACCGTGGATCGTCTAATTGTACGTCATCACAGATGATGAAACATGGGTATACTACTATGATCTCAAAAAAAAGAAACAATCGTCAGTTTAATGAGTCGGCACAAACAAAAGTTGTTCGAGAAAAAAAAAGAAACAAAAAGATGGTCGCCACTTTTTTTGGAATTACTAGGCATGTTTCTACTGTAGCATTTGATGATAAACGTATTGTTAATTCAAAATGGTACACTACAATTTGTTTGCTTCAGGTTCTCCAAAAGGTTCGCAAAAACCGTTCAAGAGGAAGGATCATCTTGCAAAAAGATAACGCTTGGCTCACAGAGCTGCTCGAACAAACGAGTATTTGAATGCCCAAAACACAGTCCAGACCTAGCACCTAATGACTTCTTATTTCCGCAGGTAAGGGATAAATTACGGGGTTTACGTGTTACATCGACCGAAAAAGCAGTGGACTCCTTTAAAAATGAAATAAACTACGGCCAGAATATTGGAGAAATTGTTTTACTTTACTATAGGCTCAACGGAAAGAGAACTGTCCCCGTATATTCTGTCGTGTAAGCCATTTTCAACCAGTCCTTTAAGACCTCCTCTACCTTATTTAGGCCTCTTACAGCTTCCACTTTTATGATTACCAAGAATATTCGATAATAGGTAAACCTCCCCTCCCTATACCTCTCACCAGTGATACGCTTACTTGTTCACGTCATCGTTCTACTGCATTCTAGAATGGATGGTTCCCTACTACTAGCCATGATCAAACCTAGGCGTATGACTGGTGAGGTTTCAGATGTTTACCCACTTTATCGAATATTCTTGGTAATCGTGAAAGTGAAGACCGTAAGAGGCCTAAATAAAGAAAGGGATTTATGAGATTATAACATGATCGGACTGGTCGAAAATGGCTCGTACGACAATTATGTTGCTTTTCTATGTAAAAATTAAATTTGGAATCTTAATCGAAAAGTAGGTATTGTCTGTTCCAACTTATATGGTGTTGCCTTCCTAATTACATAGTATGTTTAAAGCAAAAACTTCATAATCGTATGTTATATCCCAAAAAAGAAAACATTTACTTAAAATAGTTTTTATTAAGACGAGGACATTTTAGAAAAATCAAAAATTAGCGTAGTTTTTCAAATAGGTAGTATACAAGGGGATATTGATAAATATTTAGCCTCCATACAAAAAGGCACAATATTTCAAAACAAAATTTATTTTTTCAACATAATCTCTTTTAAGACCCACAATTAGCACAACTTTTATAAAGTTATTGGAAGTTCTCTAAAAAAAAATCTTTGTTTTGGTATGCAAACAACTCCAAGCAAGCCGAGGACGCATGAGCATGCAGATGTGGACGAGCTTCCGAGGAGCGGCAAATTGCGCCGTGCGGCCTAGCCCCGATCCGTTTGTTGGCGGTACATCAAAGGGAGGCAATGCGCAGTACGTGCTCAGTCTGGAAGGGGAATTTGTGCTATACACCATTTTTGTTTTAATTATACGAGTGTTCTGGGTGTACGGTTCCGTGCTTGCGAATTCACTGGATAACTGATCCAGGATCAGTAGCAAACAGTGCCTCATGCGTCTACCATTCGTGTGCACAAAATGCGCCACACGAGGCATTTGATTCGGCCTCGGCTTGCCTCATACGCGTACGTGCTCTCAGATCTGTACCCGCCTTAAAGGCAAATCATTTTTTGAAAGAAAGAAAAAAAAAACTTTCAAGTGTTTCTTAAATTCTAGGAATATATTTTCCATATCTCAATAAACGACTCGTAAGCAGACGCATTGTCTTGTAATTGACCAGTTTTCTGTGGCAGTTTTCCACAATATTCCCACGTAATCTAATTAGCAGTTCAATATATGCTTGAATGATAGTCTTATCCTCCTCTTCCAAATAATCTTTCAGAATTATCCCATTCTTGCTAGCCAATTTTTTAACATTCCGATCACCATTCGAGCATTTCGGAATTCATAAGGCAGAAAGCTCTCTCATTAGGGTGAGCCAAAATGACTAACCTATCAAATTTATGGAGTCAAAAAAATCAACTCCAGAGTATTTTTTTAGAGAATTTCATGCCCTACAAGAATATGCCTGGATAAAGTTTCTATCTCAAACGGTTAAAAAATTATAGCATTTTTAATGGACAAAAATGTTTTGCGTGTTATTTAAATGTGAAATTCCAAATGGCCACCACACCTTTTAAAATTGAGCTAAAAATTTTTCTCAATGGAAGATTTTTTTTTTCAACATAGACCCTTTTGGGACCTCTAATTTGATAGGTTAGTCATTTTGGCTCACTTTATTTCTCATATTCAAGTCGCAATTAAAGATGTGAAATATTATGTCCATAATATGCAAAATTCCTGCTATACGCTTGGGTCCAATTCGTCGATTTGCTAAAATTTAACGTGGACATAATCAATGTTTTCCAAAGCGGACACACAAATTGATCTTCCAGAACGGTTCTCATCTTTAACATCTGATCTTCCCTTCTTCCCATGACATAGATACTTAATAGATGACCGAATCTCCGTTTTCAAAATTTAAATCTCTTTAAAAACGCAGTTCTACCACCTTTCAACTTATAGATGTCAAATTATGACAACGTAGTTATCAGTGTAACTATAACTCTGTTTTTAAACTAAGAGGAGCGATTTGAATTTATGTTGGCAATTCTGTAGCCTTCTGATTGGTCAGATTACAGTCAGTTTCACACATTACTTTTTAGCATGAACATCAGCTAATATTTGATATTGTTGACAGTTCTGACATTTTATAATTTGATATCTCATCCATTACTTAGTTTTTTTACTTTATTTCGTAAATAATAGTTCTTCAGTTAGCAATTGTATTAAAAATCTACAATTATGGATCCTTCTACACTGAGTACTATTAAAGGTAGCAATTCCTGAAAAGCCTTACAAGAAAGGGAAGACACCTTATTATTTTACATGCTGATTCTGAAGGTTTTGTAGAAAATGCATTATTGGTTTTTGAAGGTAAAAAGATGGGAGATTACCATGAAGAGATGAATTCCGAAGTATTTTAGAAAAAAATAATTTTATTACTGATTTTTTAAAACTAGAAATTGATGAATTTCTAACCAAAATGATTAAAATGTAACTAAATATTCAAGCAAATTTTATTTATTAGAATGGAATAAAACTATTTACAAAATTGGTATAACATTTAAAACACCATCCACTACTTTAGGGATAATCTTAATTTGGCACAATGAGTTAACATTATTTTCACAAAAAATATTTTAAAAATACTTAAAATTAATACATAGGTATGTATGAATAGTTCACTTTAAAAAATATATGTTGACATGTAGTGTTATGAAAATGTTGGTTCCAGTTTTCAAAACAAATTCTGACTCATAGGCCTGTAAACTTTTGAATGCCTTTATTTGCCCTCTAGCGCATTAACCATGGGTTAACACTAAATAAGCCATAATATCCACATTACTCATAGAAGAGATACCAGTTACTGTGTGATCCACTTGTCATTCACTGATTAACTTTTACTTTTTATACCTATAACAAATATATCCTTTTAAATGTAAACATATCTTTATATTTTATACTAACCTGGCTACATCTGGATATTCCATTAACAATTTTCTTAAATATTTATTATCCATTTTAAAAAGATCATAGTTATTCTCAAAAAGTCGATTTCAAAAGCAAGAAAAAAGTATTTCTGACATCAATCAACAACCATATTGACTTTAATTTGACAGTGACATTTCGTTTTAGACACACATTTCAGATCACAATAATGTGAAATTTGCGACCGTTGTCTGGGACCAATTAAAAAATTACTTCTATGACATTTATTCGTTTCTTAACCGCTCATTGGCCGTTCACCGACTAAGGCCGATAAAGATAATTATTTCATAAATTTTGAACACTACTATATTTCGAAACTCTCTCTTAGTAACAAATCTAGTTACTTTTCCCTGTGTAAATGCGTCTTTTCAATTCGCTCCTCCTAGTTTAAAAACAGAGTATAGTAAATTTTGTTTACTAAGCTAACCTAAGCTAACTAGATACCAATATCCCCTCGTATGTAGAGATTATTTCCAAAATTAAATTATTTTTATAATTTTAACAAAACAAGGCGATGTTTAATCGTTGATAAACAAATATGAGAGAAAATATGGAGGAAATCAATATTATTAGGTAAAAAGCCAACAGGGTATAACTTAGAACGATCGAATAAAGGCGGCTCTATGGAGGAGATCACACCACGCTATCTGAGGCACCGTCAGATGGATATGACATCGTGCATCTTTATGCAAATTTACATATTGTGAATACTATTCTGATGATATTCCATGCCACGCCACGAGACTACATTGAACATGTTGTGAATCCCGACACATCGCATAGCGTGGTTTCGTAATTTAACAGTGTATCATACTTTTAAACTGACTGAAAAAATTAACGAAATCATGTTGATTGAGAATGATTGGGCATTAATGTCTTTTTTGTATGAAATTAGAGACCAGAATATGAGAGGAGCAGTACTGGAAGAAAATGCATGGGAAATGAAAACAACCGGTAAATATACACATATTGAACCCTAAAATAAAACTATTTTATTTTTCATTCTTCTAAAATTAATAAAGTTGCTGTACATTTCATTACTGCATCCCATTCATAAGATGAAATACTACTCTCGATGAGTTCTACATGATTTTTGGCTTAAAAATTTAAAAGAAACGTAACGTGGAATAGAAACAGTGTGCACACATAGTGCATCTGACGCATCATGTTAGATGGTGTGGCGTGGTGTAGTGTCAGAACAATATGTCCTTGCCTTAAGGATAATGACTCCCTCCGAAAATTCTCCGCCTTGCAATCGATAAAGTAATGTATGTTTGTTATAAAATTACAATTTTTTAAAATGTTTTGTCTTTTATATCGAAGTATAAAACACTTACAAACTACATAGCAACAATGAACCGTTACCCTCTCCTATTAAAAAGTTTACAGCAAATTTAAAAAAAAAAATCTTCAGACACGTCGAATTTTTGATGAAGCAGAATTAAATTATATTTTATTTTAATTGAATTAGTAATAAATTTAAATTGAATAAATTGAAAATTCGGAAACAATCTCAAAAATCCCCCTACGAATTATTAAGACCATCCCTGAACCTTAAAGGTGAAAACAAATATTTGGAGATTTGAAAAGAAGCATGTCGTCGCCGGGATTCGAACCCAGACGTTCTTGTTCTCCAGGCAAATGCCTTTTCCTCTAGACCATCAACGACATTGACTGTCGAGATTCCTAGACGGAAATTTGATGTGCTGGTTCGGACCAGACGACGTTCAGGCTCGTTCTCAAATCATCAAATTTTTTGATATCAGAGGAGAATCAAAAACGCTTTCAACCAGACTTGCAAAAAACAGTCAGTTTTGAGGTGGTTCTGTTCAAGGGCCAAAATAAAAGATGAAATGTTTACAGCAAAAAAACGACATGTCTGATGAATTTCTCGAACTCAAATGTGTTAATATATTAGGAAGGCAATACTTGTAGTTTAATAACGAACAACAAAGCATAAAGGTGGAATATATGTCTGTTCATATGAAAGTAATTTGCATAGCATTACAGCCCGGCGTCAAAAACAATAAAAAGAACTATAGTAAAATAACTTGTGTTCACAATAGAGGAAATATCGCTTTTTTCAGATCCCGATAAAATATAAATTAAAAATATATTACCTATGTGTTACAGGACTAATATAGTCCATAAGTACATACGCCGTTATGCTTTGAAAATGAAAAAATATTCCATTCAAAATGAACGATAAAACTAATTTGTATCCAATTTTTTCATTCGCATCGAAATCCACCATTAGCAGCGTCGCGGGTATTTGTACTATTATACTAGCTATACTAGTATAGAATTGAAGCTCGGCAGGGCTAGAAAAAAAATATTTATAATAAAATTTGGCACAGGGAAAGGTGTTATCAATGAATTAATAAGCAAAATATGTGAAAAAAACAAATACAATCCTATTTAATTGCACTTAAAAGATAACAGAACGTTTAAGTCTACCAAATATTCTAAATAACAATTAATATGAAAATAAACATTAAATTTAATTACTGATAAAATTACAACTGTACAGTAATAAAAATAATAAAAATGCTTTAAAATGATGGGTGCAATGTCTGTAATGCCAGAAAAATTTGATACTATATACTGTTTATATATATAAAACCAAAGGAACACTAGTGATTCACCCTGTATGATGAATCTATCGTTTACAAAAATAGTATGCTCGATACAGGTTTCTTTTTTGTTATTATGCAATCAGCAAGATATTATCATCGGTATTTCCAATTACCATCTGACCTTAAAGAATGTTGCATAAATTATGCATTTTAAATAAAAGTGAAAGTGTACAAATACCTACAATACGATTTTACATAAATTGCAATTAGACAGTTTTATTTTAATTTTTTATTAAAAGTTTTAAACTATTTTATATTATTTTATCTTTTTATAGTTGTTTTAAAATAATTCTCTTATAAATTACGCAATAAAATTTTGATAGAAAATCCCATATAATTAATAAGAAACACTTATTTGATGAGCTAAAAATAAAACTGAATAAGAAAACTCCCAATAGGAACTTAAAATTTTACCATTAACAAATAAAAAATGATTTTAAAAAAAGCCAATATGGTGTATAGGTGACGAATTGTTGCATTAAAGTTTTCTTAATAGAACTCAAATAGTCAGAATAAAATATCACCTAGTACCACTTTTTTATTATTTACTGATTCTGTTTTCCACTCGGTTTTTCTCATTTGTTTGAAAATCTCATTGAAATAGTAAAAAAGAGTAAAACACATTAAGCTTATAGGCTGCAGTGTTATGGGGAGAAAGTCAGAAAAGTGCAGGAAAAATGAAACTCAGTTATTTTAATTGTCAAAATAGTACAATTTTCTTATTTCTTGCAATCCTAACCAATCATTGAGTTTTATACTGATTAAACTGCCTTCCTCGTTTTGTTTTTTTTTATAAAACTGTGTTTGTCTTTTGAACTGACAACTATAAATACAATCTAGCAACTTTTATTAAAGTAAAATGTACTTCAAATCTATGTTAACACCCAAATTTCAAAATTATTGTCAATTTTACTGCACAAAAATAAATCTGTAATATTTATAATATAAATTAACCTCTTTGTATGTTTATGTTTAATCATTTTAATACTCATAAAACCAATTCACTTATAATCAACGTTTGTAAATTAAACTCATTTTTTGAATACCTAAATTAACTAAATTAAACAGATCCTAATCTTATAGTTTAAGACATGGAAATCACAAAAACTTTGGCAAATGTCAAACTAGTGAAAGGCAAATAACCTACACATGTAATGCCTGGCCATTCCATCTAACAGAATATGCTGTTGCTGTATCTATTATTTTTTTACTATAAAGGAAATTATATTACTATATAAAATAAACAAATATTTATATGTTTAAAAAAGACTTCCAAATATGTTTGTGTCTTTTTCATACAAAATGATTCAAAAAATATTATTTTCAAATACCCCTCGTCCTGATATGACGAAACAAGAAACCAGAATCTTGGCCTGATTACAGACAATCTGACGGATCATTGCCAAGTACGGAAGCATCTCCATATCATGAGGCTGTCAGAATCTGAAATCTGCAGGGGAAGCAAACAAAATGAGATAATCTCTTGTTGTATTGGCAACGTTGTCAACTACATTAAATCTGTAGGCTGGCTCACGAGCTAGGAGATACCTATCATCTTTAGAGGATGCACAATGGGTCTACTGAAGCCTAAGTGCTGTGCCCACCCTCCACACGTTACAGGTACCTCTCGGCCTTTCGAATTTTATCTATTAAATTTTGAGTTTCCGTACTCAAAAGCATTTAATTCAGACAAAACCACTTAAATGGTTTTTCCAAATAAAGACGTTTTCTTGAAAATGTAATGGATAAAATTTGATAAAATCTAAAAGCAACTTACGTGTACTTAAATTTGTCCCCAGATATGAGCATCTTTGAATAAACATTCTGTACACATTCAGTGACATTTGTAGCCATGGCTGCCATAAATCCTGTCAATTCAAAACTGACTTCATTTATGGAACACAACGCTAATCCTGACATCACTGGAAGGAGACTTAAATTTACATATAAACCAGTTTGTTCTCCTAAAAATTAATAAATCAGTCATATAAATTATTAAAAAAAAACCTTATTATCTATCTACCAAATTTTAAAACGAATTTTCATTGAAATATGTAGATAAACTCTTTGGTAAGTGAAAAAATGATCAGTATCAAAAGGTCGAAAATGAGAACAGATCAAACAAAAAATTATCGAAATCTTATATGATCGAAATTACAAATGATCAAAATCAGATATAATCAAAAGTACAAATGATCGAAATCACATGTCTGAAAGTGCTAATAATCAAAACGATATGTGATGGAAATGGTAGGAAGATTAAAATCATTATATTACAAAATTAGTTTTTTAAAGTTTTTCATTTTATGAATATTTTTTTAGCGAAGCAAATCGCGATGGCTCCAGGCAGGACAGATTAGGTATATTAGTTTTTTTTTATTAGAATATTGGAAAAATATTTTTATTTTATTTACAATATTTTACATTTAGATTCAACCATCTGAGTTCATGTACTTTACTATCTCAGTTCATATTTGTTCTATTATTTTTTTGTTATTTTTAGATCAATAAGCCATTAGCTGTAGGGTGCTGGATTGATTATACTGGTCATTAGCTGTCATGGGCCGAATTGATGACACTGGTTGTCTGGATTTGACCCATGGACCATAGTTTAAAGACTCCTGACCGAGACTTTCACTGTTTTTGTACTTTATTTAAAATTTCGATGAATTCACTTCTATCATTTATCCCTTCAACCTATTGACTTTTGATAATGTTTCCATTCACCAAATATTTTACCTTTAAGACATTTTCTTAGTCTTATTTACAAAGATCAAATATTTGCTTACCTAGTAAAAGTCTGGAAATCAATACTGTAAAAAGAGGTGCAGAACTTTTTATAGTTTCTGTAAAACTTACAGCAACATAATTTAAAGCTATTAAACCAAGTACAACTGTGAAAAACCTAGAATAATAATTGAAAACATAAATTTGGAATTCAAATAGCAAATATTAGTAAATATACCTAAAGCACCCAACTAAAACCATATGTCTAAAAAATCCTGGTGGTTTACTTAAACGCTGTGTAGGTTTGTACATTCCACATGGGAAATATAATTGAATAAATCCACAAGTTGCAGTCATCAACATCTGACATGCAGCTATAAAAAACAAATTAACTCTTTTTTATTACTATCTTACTTGTAATTATTTATTTCTTTAAAAGATTACTGCACTGACTAACGCCAAATAAATTGAAAAACCAAATATATTAAAAGATCATTAACATGATTGTTTTACCTAATATAGCGGGGTTACCATTTTCATAGCTCAAAATATATTTATTCAGAAACAATGTACATCCGCTAAAAAAATACCACAGTAATAAAAATGTTACTGCTCTAATACTCGTAAGTCCCTTTTTATTATGTTTTTCTATAGATATTTCTTTCTTCACATTATTTTCTATTTCCTTAGTTGTCACTAGAAGTTGCTGTTTTTCCATTCTAACATTACCAAAGCTATTCTATTTAAATTATAAAGTTCCTGATAGACTCATATAAAAATCTTAACAATTAAATATTCTTGTAACTATTTACCGGACTTTTTCTGATATTTGTGAATAGTAAACGTAAACGTAAATATTATTCAAATGACATTTTTATTTTTGAAGGTTTTCCTTTCGCCTTCGACACGTTCTTCTTTTTTGTTTGTTGAGTTTAATAGTAGCTCTATGTCAAATGACTCAAATGATAAGAGGCTACAGAATCATAGAAGAAGAAACATATCCATCTGGATAGCTATTCACTAAGTCATGGGAGCGCTCCCATGGGAGTGCTCCCATATATTTTGCTCTCTTACTCTTAGGTGGGTATATCGTGCTTACTCACTTTTAGCCCAGGTACATGCGTAGTAAGGTCAGATTTTATACTATGAGAGGGAGAATTGATTAGGTCCGTATTTATCACAAAGCAAATTTGAACTACTAAGGGCCGATTCCACCGTTGAGTTAAACGGAGATTAAAATGACATTGTTAATGTAAAAATGTCATTTTAAACTTCGTTTAACACAACGGTGGATCGGTCCTTAAATAGTAGATAAAAGTTATTCTGTCGACTTGGCAATGTTGGCATGGGAGTATGGGAGTGTGGGAGTGCTCCCATGAGTTAGAGAATAGGTATCCTGGGGGGCAGGGCTGGTATTGGGGGGCTATTTTCAAACTCGAGAGAATTCATTTCTCTCAAGAGAAATGTCATACGTCAACGTAAAATCGTATTTTTAGGGCTCTTAGGGCCAGTGTGAACTCACTGACTGCTTCTCTCGGTTTATTTAGAGATAATTAAAATCGTCCTAAGAATTTTAATCCTCGATGACCTCGATGCCTTTAAAAACAACATTTCCACATTGACGTATGACATTTCTTATGAGAATCTTGAGAGAAATGAGTGCTCCCATACTTTGAAAATAGCCCCCCTGAGTACGTGATCTGTGGCAAGCCGAACACAAAAGAGTACGCTCTGAGCTGAGTGCCAAGGCGACCACAATCGAGGCATACCGAGTGCACTCTGAGAACAGCGAACGCCAAACCGAACTTAGCCTGTGATAGAGTAAGTGTTCTGTGCCTGTGATTCTGTTTTTGTTTCTGTGTCTGTGTGGTTTCTGTACAAGAAAGAAGTTTGGTTATGTAGCGTTTAATTTTGAATTTAAATACTTTTGTTAATGGATTATAATAGTCATACATAATTTTAATAGAAGAATGTTTCTTTTAATCATAACTACTCTTTTGAGTTTCATAAGTGTTCATTCTACTGTGCTAGGAAAACAAGTTAGATACTAATTTTATTTCGTAAAGTAGGTTGTAATTTAGTATTTTTGCAGGTTTTAAAATGGATCAACAAACCTTCCATTAAAGAAAAAGAACTGATGACTCAAAAAAACGAATTGAAAAAAGTACAAAATAGCATCAGCATCACAGACAATTTCGCCAAATATTCCAAAATACAAAGACAAATAAATAAGATTGATGAAAATCTTTCAGATTTTAGAAGTGAAAAGAACAATTTATATATTCATTTTGGATTAACTTATGGTTTACAAATTTTCTTTGCCATAGTGCTTGTCGGTTTATCTATTTACTATAGGTCAACACCAGTAATTGCAATTGACAAGAGTATAGATCTAACACCTTTTAGTTATTTAATCTCATATCCTCATTCAGAAAATGTGGTTTCATTTCATTTTTGGGTTTTATGTAGTTCAACAACTGCAAGATTAATAAAGTTGTAAGTAATAAATGTTTTATTTTCAAAAATTTCTTTTTGTAACTAGATTTGGATGTAATTCATAACAATAAATTAATCTGGATATCCTAGCTGTCTATTATTAATAACATATAGACAAATTATTATATTTTCAAAAGTGGCCAAATTTCTTATAATTACATAAGCTATCACAATCATCTCTAGTGTAGGCTTTCTTGACCTTTGTAAAGCAAACCCTAATTTTTTAAATGTCTATGCCTCTACTTTTTTTTAATAGTATCTAGTTCACTTCTGTTCAAATATATGTTAAATTTGCTTTCTATGACATATCATTACATTTTTAATCTTTGCCATTACCATACTTATTATAAATAGGGTCATGGTACTACTTATGGCCACCTTAAGGCAAATATGCTTTTGTGGGGTCGTATTTTTCAATAATATTGTAATAGAAAAAAATAAATAAAAATACCATTTGATAGGTTGAAGTATGATGTTTTCAACGGTATATGTATCTATTTTGTTAAGAGAATGTAATTCTTTTTTACATTTTTTTTTTATAAAAGTGGAAGAAATTCTTTACTTTCCATCAGTCCACCACTAGCTCTTCACTTATGGCCACTAATTTTTAAGTTTCATTTTTAAATATTAATGTTAGTGCATGTTTTTATTTTAAATTACATGTATGTACTTACTAATGATTTAGAATAGGGTACAAAAAATTAAAAATTTTGATAAAATATGAAATTTATTTTTCCTGAAAATGTTATAACCAATTTTCAACCTTGTTCTCGGTTAACAGTCCTACATCAGATATGGGAACAATAAAAATCTCATTTTTAATATATTGCCCTCCTAAGCCAAAAAGCGGTTTCTCAAAAAAAAGAACTGAATTTTTTGTTTTTTAACGGATCGTATATCTTGAAAAATACTGAACTAAGAAAAATAGTAAAATCTCAATCAAAACCTAAGACAAATTTACATATCTCCACTTCACTTATATTTACTAAAAGGCTTAGGTGTATGCCATTATTACTAAGCTAAATGACTGCATATCCATTTATGACTCAAGAATTAATATTCAAAAACAAGAAATAATGATTTAAAGTAATCCAGGGGTACCTAAATATTTTTTTTTTCAACTCGAGGTAACAAGAAGACAACTTTTAGAAAATGCACATTTTCTCGAAACTCGCTTCAACTGAGATACTACTTTTTGGCTTAGGAGTAGTAGTTTTTTCTTTGTTTGTGCTTTTTAAGCACTGGATTTCTATTTAATTTTCTGTAGTAAAACATACAGTTGCAACTTATTTATGGGCGGTCGATCTTCTTTTACCACAGGCTTTAAATGGTACTGCTGTCAGATGCCAGTGACATTTCACATTCTTAGCTAAAAAACTCAATTGCTACCTACCTCAACCCACACAATAACTGCAGTGGCCATAAGTAAAATATGAGATTCTAAAAGTAAAAAGTGGCCACCGATGTGACCATAACTCACGAATTCTTAATTTTTAGTCATTACTAATGGACTCCCTGATATTTATTTAAATAAATATATGATTTTGAAAACAAAATACAATGGTATTAACATCTACTTACAGTAAACGCCAAATCTAAAGAACCAAGGACGCGCATTTATAATGCTACGAACACGCCTACCGATGAATAGAATTGGTAGCTTACCTAGAAAGTTGTAAACCAGGGGCGCGTATATTTTAAGACAAAATAAATGGAAAATAGTGAATGATGCTTGTTCATACATATTGCTTAGTGTTATTATTAGTACATAATTCTATAGTCAATTAAAAAATCATTATTTTTAGGTAAGCAGACTATAGGTTAAGGAAAGCTCTGATGGTCTAGTATTTTGCATTTTAACTGACATTATTTTTTTTATAAACAAAATATGAAATAATATGTGTATGAAGTAATATATCCTTCCGATTTTTTATACCGGTTCATATGTCTCATATAATGTTCATATGTCTTCATCAGATTCTTCATTTGAAGAAGACTCGTCACTGGTATCCTCATTAGGATTAATGACGATAGGATTAATTTCCGAACATAAATCAGTTTGTATTTCTCTTTCAAAATATTTATCTTCTACCTTTATAACATGATCGCATCGCTTTTTCCATTCCTCCATACCGATTTTGTTAAATTCTTCTTCTGCTAATTGTTTTACGTCTTCTAATTTAAAGGCATTATTCTTAACAGTTGCCCAAATCAATTCGATATGGTTCAAGTCGGGGTGATATGGGGGTAACCGTAAAGCGGTGTGGCCGTATTCTCGACACAACTCATCAAATGCATATGTTACATTTCGGTCCTTATGAGATTTAATCAGTTCGTATAACTCTGGCTTCATATATCATATCATGCTCTCGAACGTAATGTCCTGAATAGTGAATTTTATCTGTGCTCATTGTTAAATAAGAAATTTATTGGTTTAAGTTCAAGTTATAATAGTGTTTTTGATATCCAGTGAAAGGGTAAAAAATAACGCACCAAACGTGATAATGGATTGCCTTGACGAGGTAAATGACCTAACCGAAATACATATTATGTCCTTAAAGGACATGAAAAACTCAATTTCTGTTCTTGAGCAAGAAAATTCATCGCTGTTTCAAGAACTAAAAGCGCTGACAAGTCTGGTGGACAATATTCAAAAAGATAACAACTCAACTACACCAGCTACACCGCAATTTTTACTTCGAGATAAACCTTCCTCATCGGCTCGAAAACCCCAACTTTTAATCTTGGGTGATGAAAATGCAAGAGTCAAGTAGTTAAACACATTACCAACAGCCACTACGATATTAACTGTCAGTGGTCAGCAAAATCTTCATTTGGGGACCGTATAAAAATGTGCCTTAGGTACATTTCAAATTTTAATGACCAAGATATCGTTATCCTATTTACCGGCGATGACAATCCTCGGAAAGGTAAACCCATAGCTACAGAGTCACTTGAAACCTTACTTCAGGAAAGTTGCAGAACCAATTTGTTTATTTGCGGATCTCCACAAAGATTTAATCGCAATATTCTTTACAGATTCATCCAACAATTTGACCTTAAAATTCAATCTATGCTTCGTAATTTTGAATTCTGTCAATTTATACCTTCGAAAGTTTTTTCATATGATGGTCTAATGTCGTCCAGTTACCAGAAGCGAGAACTCATAAAACTAATTATTTTTACTTTAAAGAATCTTCAAAATAAAAATAATCTTCCTGTTAGTTGTACTTTAATAGAAACTAACTTACCGATTACACAACAAAATTTTCTCAATACATCGAACATATCTCAAATCATGACTATACAACACACCAAAACCCCATTGCATTGAAGAATTCACCTCAATTCAGTGGTTACCAAACTACTATATATACTATCAAAATGTTAATGGACTACGAACGAAATCGGCTGATATTTTGAATAGTATATATTCTTGTAACTATGACATTATCCTTTTCAGTGAAACTTAGCTTAATGAAGACTTTCATAGTTAACTTTACCTCATGTTATAACTGACAAGATTGATACTCCAACATCTACACAATATAATGATATTTGGGTTAAGGCTAAAATAAACAATATCGACACGGTAATTGGATGTGTGTATATTCCTCCAAACTAGTCATTAGAAAGCTATTTATCTTTTTGCGATTTATGCGAATCTCTAAAAAGCAAAATTAAAAATCATAAATTCATAATATGTGGTGACTTCAATCTTCCACATGTCCAATGGGAACTTGAAGATAATTTTGTTGTTCCAACTAGAATCGAACCTGCTACCGCCGAGGCTTTGATTGATACAATGTGTTTCCATAAACTCAATCAAATAAACTATGTTTTCAATTTGCTCCAACGGATTCTGGATCTTATATTTGTGGACGAGTTTGAATCAATTGAATGCAAATCTAGCGATTTTTCACTGGTTAAATTGATCCTCTACATCCCCCACTTTTGGTTAACTTCACGAATAAAACACCTCGCTTACTCAGAGATAATAAACCAGTTAATGTACAACAGTTCCATAAAGCCAACTTCACTGGTCTAAACAATTTCTTTATAAACACTGACTGGTCATTCATAACTCATTACCATGACATCAACGAAATTGTAAAACAATTTTCCAACATTATAGAAATAGGTATCGACCAATATGTCCCAAAGAAGAAGATAAAAGGTAACAAATTTTCCTGTGTGGTTTGACTCTGTATTACGCAAATTGATTGTTGAAAAGAATAAGCTCCATCAAATATATCAAAGGACTAAGCTTCAAAGTGATTACATTAAATACTCCATTAAAAGGCGCGAAGTAAAATTTCGAACTGACTGGTGTTACTTAATGTTTATTTCGAACTCCGAGCACTTAATTCCACAAAACAAACCATTTTTGGACATTTATTAAAAGTTTGCAGCGAGAGTATGGATTGCCTAATTTAAAGAGGTACGGAAACCATGAACTCAGTGATCCTGAAGAAATTGCAAACGCCTTCGCATCTTATTTCCAAACGTGCTATTCTAAAGACGACTTAAACCGAAAAATTGATCTTCCCGCTGTGCCATTTTATTCCACTTTAGCCATACACTTTCACTCCTTGTGAAGTATCTTCTAAAATAGAAAGTCTTGATTCTAGTAAAATTGCGGGTCCTGATGGGGTACCACCGTCGTTCTTGAAGGGGTGCTGTGACTCTTTGTCAATCCCACTTAGCTAAATTTTCCAAAAATAATTTGATAGTGGAATATTTCTATCTGCGTGAAAGTTTTCCCACCTTATGCCAGTTTACAAGAAAGGGGATAAAAGCGATATAAAGAATTATAGAGGTATTTCCATTATATCGATAATTCCAAAACTATTTGAATCCTTACTAACAGATGAAATGTTTTACACATATGAAAACTATATCTCACCTCAACAACATGGCTTCTATCAAGGTCGCTCGACATCAACTAATCTGGCAATCTATCAAGACTTCTTAATATCATCAATTGAAAATGGTTACCAGGTTGACACTATCTACACCGATCTGTCAAAAGCTTTTGACAGTGTCGGTCATGATTTGCTACTCAAGAAACTTTCCGAAATCGGTATCTCTGGTTCTTATTTTTACTGGATTAAATCTTATTTGAGTAATCGGTCAACGTGTTATAGTGCATAATTCCGTATCATGTGACGTTTCAGTCCTATCCGGTGTTCCTCAAGGTTCACATATAGGTCCCCTATATATTGTTTTCCTTATTCTTTAATGATGTTACGTCCTGCTTTCTTAATAGCCAATGCCTGCTTTTTGCGGATGATTTAAAGTTTTTTAGTAGAAACACTGGTAATAACTCCGCATTACAGTCTGACCTAAACAGGTTTGCTACCTGGTGTAAAAATAACGCTCTTTCTATAAATATTTCTAAGTGTACAACCATGCTTTTACAAGATCCCACAATCCTACTCTTAACTGTTACAGTATTGACAGCGTCAACCTAGATAGATCTTCGACAGTTATTGATCTGGGCATTATTTTTGATACCACAATATCTTTTAACAACCATATAGATTCGATAGCCATAACTCATGTTATCAAATAAGATTAATGCTTTGCGGCATGCAGAGCCTGGAATGCAGAAGAAAACAGACTCCTATTCCTGACTAAATTAATAGGTGGTTCCATCAAGTGCGGGTAACTGCTTAGAGAATTCAACTATTGGTTCCTGTCCGACGGACTCGGCACACATCACTTTTGAATGTAAAAAGACACAGAACCAATTACGGACAAAGTGCATTTATTGATCGCTTGTGCAAGAACTATAACAAATTTTACTCAGACTGTGATATATTTAATTGTAATATTTTGGCGCTGAAAAGGAACTTGCAACTCCTGAATGTCTAAGTTTTACTCGTGTCGTCCCGCTGTATTGTGTTATTTTTCCCTTTCTCAATATTTTATATATATTTTTTAATTTATTTTATATTGTTTTTAACTCTATAATTATTTGTGTTATTTAGAATTTTACATTCTGTATGTGCTACATAAATAAATAAAATAAATAAATAAAACTTGTTGGATTAAAAGGAATGTTATATTTTGTCAACCATTCGATCATATCATTCGTCAAAGAATTGGAATTAGGTGCTGTAACCTACCGCACCCAGGTACTTTAATAATTTATTAATTCCATTTATTAAATACAATATTGCATTCTTTTAAATTCAAAATTCTTCATTTAACGAAAAATCTCCCAGATAATTAAACCTTATTTACGACACCTAATAAATAATATCTATAACCACGTCCGTAAAAGATGCACGTGGCTGAGTTCCTCGAGAAAGAAAACACCATAAAGTGTATTTCTGTTTACGAAGTAATTATCATTAAAACACTTAAGTCGCTTATTTTCCTAGTTTCGATGTTCAGACCGATATCGACAATATTTCGATACACAAAACTTTCAAGGCAAGTAATAAATAACCCACCCCCTTTTGCACCTACATTCGTATTTTCTATGAGAAACAAAACGATAGAGACGTCACAGAAACGATTAAACTGTGTATAAAAAGTCTGACGAAAATGAGCTCGGATTCATTCAATTTTTATCATTTGATGTGCAAGCATACATATTATTATCTGTACCCAGTTATATAATCTGTACCTTTCCTAAATGCTCCTCCTAAACGACGTCTATCCTACAATACCTCCTATCCCCGACGGTGTCAACGTCTCGACGCCCAACTTCCTGCCATCCTACTCCCTACGTCTCGAACGCTGTCACATTCCTCACCATCTAAGTATTTCCTACCGTACACTCATTTCGACGCTCAACGTCCCACGCCTTATTTCCGACGCTTTGCCGTCCATAATTATTTCCTTCATAATATCACGTCCCGCACCACCTACTTAATTCTACCGTATATCTGTCCCAATACAGTACCGTATTAAATACCTTCCCTTCCATCACGACGCTAGACGTCTCAACGATGGACGCCTCGACGCCCAACCCTGCGACGTACCTACATCGACGCCTTCCACGACGCTAGATGAAATTAGTACATAATTTAATGTCTGTATTTTCAATGGTGAGTCAAAAGATTTATTTAACCTTCTTTGAGATACCACCCCGGTTTCATTTAAGGGCGGCCTGACATTTGCTGTAAAATATTATCAATTTAACCAATAAACCACATGGCCTTCAGGTCATACACCCCGAAAGATAGGATAACATCTGTTTTGGATGGGTGAAATTTGGAGTATTTTAATAGAAATAATAAAAATCAATATTAAGAAATATACAGGGTTATATTAAGTTATTTCAATAGAAATTATAATAATCAATATTAAAATACATACAGGGTTGTAATAAGTCATATCAATAGAAATTATAAAGATCAATATTTTGGAAATATACAGGGTTGTGCTATCTTGGATAAATTGTACAAACCAAGATGGTAAAATTTAATAGTAAGTTAACCAACTGGCGAATACGCTGTTCGTTAGCTCAAGGGGGGACACCTATACGCTAAGCAACCCATTCTACAAGGTTTGAAACAAAGTATATATGAAATCAACATAGTAAGGTAATCAACTGGCGAATTGGCGCTGTTTGTTACTTCCGTTGGTCATCACCTCTATACTCATCGTAATATTTACCTAAGAGGGTGCAACCTGTATATATCTACAATAGAATCTGTTCGAAAACCAATCAAAGGTGTTCGAACAAGTTAAAGCATCACCCTATAATAAAAATCAATATTGTCCAATTTATTTAAAACATTTTATAATAATCAACTTATCTGAAAGCCGCCCCTGTGCACAAAGCTAACAATCTATTTTTAGAAATTACAAAGCAGTCTTCAACAAAACCAAAGCTCACAATCTATTTTTAGAAATTACTAAACAGTCTTACGACGAAAAACATTATTCTTCTGTTCATAGGAAAGACAAAACTAGAAAACGTTAAATAGCTCTCTTGCACTCATTGGTAAAACCGATATCGATGTGAGACACGGTCAACCCCTCCATAAGTGCAAGAGACGCTTAGCAACAGTCGACTATATAACCGGCATATGTCAGAAAATAAGCCATTGCATTCGCACCTTGCACCAGTGCATTATATCGCGTTGTTTTCATCCGTTCATTCAACACTGCTACCATGCTACGAGCTGGGGCAAAAATAAT
Organism: Psylliodes chrysocephalus; assembly: GCA_927349885.1. NCBI lineage: Eukaryota > Metazoa > Arthropoda > Insecta > Coleoptera > Chrysomelidae > Psylliodes > Psylliodes chrysocephalus. The sequence continues at coordinate 43,473,348 of OV651821.1, forward strand.
TTACATTAATTTACTAATTTACTAAATACTACATAAAAAGAAACTTGAACTTGCTAATGCCTTAATATCATTATCATCATCATTGTAACTACATATACTATAAGTTAAATACATTTACATAAAGCTGTGAATAAAACCAAACATAAGAAAATTTGAGTGTAATTTCCACGACTACTTCAAGCAAGTCCACTGCTTTGGGTAAATACACGACGGAGGTGAGAGGTCTACGAGCAGAAAGCTGAGGCAGATCTTCGCCCCCCGACATGGTCCTTCAGAGCCGAATAAGAAATCAGCAAAAATTTGATTAGAAGAAAAAAGATCACGGCGCTACAGGATTGTACCGAGCCCGTGGTACCCCCTAGACGAAAGAAATCATCTCTAAAGAATTGAAAGCAAAATCAAGAAATCATCTCTAAAGAAATCTACAAGCCATAAGCAAGAATAACGGTATTTTCAAACTTTTTTATATTTATTTTTTCTTTATTTCCAATTTAACGGTCCTTTCAAACTTTTTTATCTTTATTTTTTTCGTTATTTCCAATTTACAATTCAACTACGAGATATTGATTCTTATTAAAAATATTTTTTCCTTCACATTTTGTTAAATTTGAGCAAATTGTTTCATAAAGTTCATCGCAAAGGAAAAGTTGCGAATTTCTATATTTATTTATTTGTAGTGTATTAAATTTAAGAAAAGGGGTACAGATTTCGACAAATTCTTTTTATATGTATTAATAAAATTTTTAAGGTAACAAATTCAATAATCAAATTTCTCTCTATGCAACAATATAATAGCTTATATATAAATTTTATCTGATTATTTTAAAAAATGGAAAACTTTAAGAAAATTCGTACAGGCGCGAAAAGTCAAATTACACGTATTGATACATGGATACGTTCAATTGAACAGGTAAACGGTGAATTTAATGAAATTGAAACACAGTATCGGTTAAATATGTTAGAAAAGCAGTTTGAAAAATTCAATGACGCTCAAGACGAAATAGATAATTTAATCAGTGATGAACTGCGCGTAACAGAAAATGAGGAACGAAGGGTGTACGAAAACTATTATGTAAAACTATATGCAAAATTAAAACAAATTTTATTAAATAGTTCTGATAATCAAAATTTAGATCATTTACAACAAAATTCTAATTCAAATATGCAGAATGTAAAATTGCCCGAAGTTCACATTCCTAGTTTTAATGGTAATCCAATAGAGTACCAAAGTTTTATGGATTTATTTCAATCGTTGATAGAGAAAAACGAAAAATTGTCTAATAGCGAGAAATTTTTTTATTTAAAATCATATTTAGCCGGTGAACCATTACAGTTAATTAATAAATTGCAAATAACAAATGATAATTATCAAATAGCATTAGAATTATTAGAAAAAAGGTTTAATAATAAAAAACAAGTAATAAATAACTTTTTTTACCAGCTAATTACGATACAAAATGTCGAAAAATGTACCCAACAAGGCATGCGCAAGTTTCTTAATTCGTCTAAAACAATCATTGATTCAATATACAATTTAAATTTAAATAATGAAGAGCTTTTAAACTCACTATTAGTTTACTTATTGGAGCAAAAACTTGATTATTTTACAAAACAAAGTTTTGAACAGAGCGTGGATAAATTCCAATTAACTACTATAAATCAACTTTTCACTTTCCTACGGCAGCGTAGAAGGGCCACACTTTTTAATTTTTTTTTATTTTTAAATTCCGTGTTTGAACACGGAATTCCTTGTTCGTACACGGAATTCCGTATTCGAACACAGAATTCCGTATTCGAACACGAAATTCCTTGTTCAAACACGGAATTCCTTGTTAGAACACGGAAATCTCAAATTCCGTGTTCAAACACGGAATTTCCCTGTTCAAACAAAGAATTCCGTATTCGAACACGGAATTCCCTGTTCAAACACGGAATTCCTTGTTCGAACACGGAAATCTAAAATTCCGTGTTCAAACAAAGAATTTCGTGTTCGAACACGGAATTCCGTGTTCGAACACGGAATTCCATGTTTGAACACGGAATTCCGTGTTTGAACACGGAAATTCCGTGTTTGAACACGGAATTTTATTTTCGAACTATAAATTTAAATAACGTATTTACAGGTTACTCTTGGATGACTTGAGGATCTTTGGGAGGGATGGGTAAATGCAGATTCTTTGAATATCCTCAGATTTTTACCTTTGCCGATTTATAATGAGACGGAAGTAGTATCAAAAGTCTTGCCCTCTTTGTCCCCTGCATAATAATATTTTTCCTTTAATTTTATTTCGAGGTCAGTCTTATGTCTTAGATTCTAGTCCCTGATGCCCAAATTTCATTTAAATCGATTCAAAATAACACCCTGTATGGCGTTTTAAATTTACCCTCATTGCCTCTCTAGCCTAGATAAGAGAGGGGTAAAGTGAGGTGGTGTTTTTTAAATCCAATTATTAGTTATCTCTCGAAAAAAGTAAAGAAATGGAAGACCGGTTAAGAATTTTGTTGCTTGTGTTTCTATTAAATGGTATTATCAAAAAATTGTGGTGCTACTTAAAAAACTCGTGATGACGTCATATTTCGAAAAATGATGACACCTCATGAAAAATATACTTATACCAAAATATGCGCATCTACGCTTCTACGCTGCCGTACATATACCAATAAATACTGTAGCTCGAATATAAAATTCTGTGTTCGAACACGGAATTTCCGTGTTCAAACACGGAATTCCTTGTTCGAACTTGGAATTTCCGTGTTCATACACGGAATTCCGTGTTTGTACACGGAATTCCGTGTTTGAATACGGAATTCCGTGTTTGAATACGGAATTCTTTGTTTGAACACGGAAATTCCTTGTTAGAACACGGAATTTTGGATTTCCTTGTTTGAACACGGAAATTCCGTATTTGTACAAGGAATTCCGTGTACGAACACGGAATTTTAGAAATTAAAAAAAAATTAAAAATGTGGCCCTTCTACGCTTCCGTACTTTCCTAGAGGATAAATGTTTAACTTTAGAAAATACAGCTAGCTCCACCTTTAATCAACCTAGAACCTCTCAAACAAACAAAACAAATTATCCATTTAAACACGAAAGACAAAATAAAACTTTTTTACAGACAAACACTGTCACAGTCCAAGGACACAGGGACACCGCTGCTTACGGGGTGTGTACGTATTGTACTAGTAAAAATCACAAAATTTATCATTGTCCTGAACTTACAAATTTAACGCCATTCGAGCGATCTAATGCCATAAAGGCACGTAATTTATGTTATAAATGTTTATCAAATACGCATCAAAGTAATAATTGCACGTCAGAAAAAACTTGTCGAGAATGTCAAGGAAAGCATAACGCATTTATATGTTATAAAAACCAAAGAAATATTAATACTCAACAAAATTACTCGGCCAATAGAGCCTCAAATTCAAATTATCAAAATATTAATACTCAACAAAATTACTCGGCCAATAGAGCCTCAAATTCAAATTATCAAAATATTAATACTCAACAAAATTACTCGGCCAATAGAGCCTCAAATCAAAATCAATCCCGTGTGACTAATCATAGCATGCATACTACTTATTCAAATTCTAATTATTCTTATAATCATAATCAGCAAATTACCGCTGAGAATGCTACAAATACTCCGGTTATTGACGCCTCATCACAAGCTCAAAATGCAATGTCATTATCTACGTTTTCTAATAAAAATAGCCACGTATTGCTGGCAACAGCGCAAGCTAAAGTATTTCCTAAATATGCAAAACCGTTTGTCGTAAAAATATTATTGGACAGCGGTAGTCAAAATTCATTCATTACGAGAAAATTACATAAAAAGTTAGGTTACGCACCATATAAAAATAATTTGATGATATCAGGTATAATGACCGCAAGCAGCGAGGTCCCCCACTCCGTGGACATTAGAATCGCACCCAAATATAACGAAAATAAACAATTTAATTTATCTTGCGCAATAGTTGATGTAATAACCCAACATTTACCACAGGTACAAATAAACGTGCCAAATCTACAAATCCCTAATTATTATTTAAAAAATTTAGCGGATAATACGTTTAATATTCCCTCTGAAATCGATATTCTGGTAGGAGCGGACATGTATTACACATTTTTACAGGGTGGCTTCAGAACTCTTGGTAAAAATTTACCCACACTTATAAATACTCATTTCGGGTGGTTACTGGCTGGAACAGTACCACAACAATGCATTGAATATGAAAATTCTCGTACTAATAAAATAATTACTCATTCATTTTTTAATATTAATAACTCATCTTCACGCCAACTTCCAATGGAGGAAAAGTTGGACGATATTTTAGAAACATTTTGGGAACAAGAAGAAGTTCCAAATAAAGCGGTCATTTTATCTCCTGAAGAGGAGAAAGCCGAAACAATTTTTAAAAATTCCACTGTTATTTTGCCAAATGGGCAGTACCAAGTAGATATTCCATTAACAGATCCAGAGGCGTATGTAGCGCTCGGAAATTCATTTTATACGGCCAAAAAACGATTCAGTTATCAAGAAAATAAATTACACAAAAATCCAAAATTACTTGCAGATTATAAAAAACAATTATATGAATATATTGAATTAAATCAAGCTAAAATTATACCATTGGAAACTACTGATCAATTTAATAATAGTAAATATTTTGTACCACATTTATGCGTGTGTCGTGAGTCAAGTGAAACGACTAAGATACGGGTGGTGTTCGATTTTTCATGTAAAACTTCGTCGTCACTATCAGTTAATGATATAACTTTAAAAGGCCCTCAGGTACATCCTGATTTATTTGATATTTTATCGAGATTTAGAATTTTTAAATATGCACTTACCGGGGACATAGAAAAAATGTACCGCCAGATTAAAATTAATCCCAATCAAACTTTTTTACAAAATTTGCTATGGAGAGACACTCCAGACACACCATTTGATTGTATTGAACTGACTACAGTTGCTTTTGGTCAAAAAAGTTCTCCTTATTTGGCATGTCGCGTGTTAAAGGACATAGCCGAAAAAAATGCAAACTTAGCTGCAGCATCCGCGTCTCTGCTCCAGCAAACATACGTCGACGATATTTTAACAGGCGCTAATACTATATCAGACTTAGAAATATTAAAAAATGATTTACATTCAATATTAAATAATTCTCATTTTACTCTTCATAAAATACGGTCTAATGCCAAATATAACCCCTTAATGGATAATTCAACCCTTGATTTAAACTTTAACGAAAGCCCATGCAAAATTTTAGGACTTCATTGGGATCCAAACTCAGATAATTTTCAGATTTTAACTCCCACCTTAATTCAGTCAAATAATTTAACTAAACGAATAATTTTGTCCACAATAGCTCAATGCTACGACCCGTTGGGATTAATTAACCCAATTATAGTACTAGGCAAACTTTTAATGCAAAAATTGTGGATTTCAAAATTAAAATGGGACCAGAAAATTACTGATAATGCAATTATTTCAGAATGGAACAAATTTTTAGAATATATTAAATATGTAAAAACTATTTCAATACCAAGATGGATTTTTAGCAACGTAAACTATGAGAAAATTGAGGTACATGGCTTCGCGGATGCAAGCTCAGCAGCGTACGGCTGCAACATTTATATCAGAGTTCTTTACAATAATCAAACAATATCATGCAATTTAATAGCAGCAAAATCCAGGGTCGCACCTTTAAGTAAAATATTAACTATTCCTAAACTTGAACTTTGTGCAATGAATTTACTTACGAAATTAACTGTAAAAATAGTAAACATTTTTAATGATAAAATTCAATTTGATTCAATCAATTTATGGACAGACTCCCAGATAGCTCTTTCTTGGATTAAAAGTCATCCATCTAGATGGTCGGTATATGTGAGTAACAGGGTGTCACAAATACAGGACCAATCAAAAAATTTCCAGTGGCGGCACATTTCGTCAAAACAAAATCCCGCGGACATGCTCTCGCGTGGAATCTTTTCAAACGAAGTATCTAATATGTGGTTTAACGGCCCCACCTTTTTACATAATAAATCAACGAATTTAAATGACATGGATTCTTTTTCCTTGGTAACCTCGCCTCCAGAGGCCAAGAAAGTTATTTTTCACACGTGCTCAAAAGAAAATGATACTATAGAATGTTGGAATTTAATATTTAACAAATTTTCAAATTTCACTAAATTACAACGTACAGTGGCGTACGTTATGCGTTTTAAAAACAATATATCAAATCCCTGCAATAAATTATTAGGCCCATTAACAATAATAGAGCTAGACCAAGCATTAAATTTTATTATGAAAAAACTTCAACAAAAATATTTTAAACAAGAATTAAAAAATCTTGAATCGAATACCTTAATGAAAAATAAACAAATTCAATCATTAAAACCTTTCATTCATACAGATGGACTCATAAGAGTCGGAGGCAGATTGACAAACGCTCCAATCCAATTTGATCAAAAATATCCAATTTTATTACCTTCAAAATGCAACGTTGTCAAGTTACTGTTGAACTTGGAACATATTAGATTAGGACACAGCGGTCCTCAAAATATTCTTTCAAATATAAGATTAAAATATTGGCCATTAAACGGTTTAAGAGAAATAAAATCAATTATAATTAAATGTTCAATCTGTCATAGATTCAATTCGGAAACGGCACAACAGATCATGGCGGATTTGCCCCATGATCGTGTCACAATGTCGAGACCTTTTCAAAAAACCGGAATAGACTTCGGTGGTCCATTTCTTATTAAATCTTCAAATCTTAAAAAAGCTCCTATAACTAAATGCTACTTAGCAATATTTGTATGTATGGTTACAAAGGCAGTTCACCTAGAACTCGTATCTAGTTTATCAACAGAAGCTTTCATAGCAACTCTAAAAAGATTCATAGCACGTAGAGGTTATCCGTCAATAATCTATAGCGATAATGCAACAAACTTTGTAGGAGCTAATAATAAACTTAAAGAAATTTACAACTTTTTTAAGAATTCAAAAAATAAAGAAATTATCATTAATCATTTAACATTAAAAGAAATTGAATGGAAATTTATTCCTCCCAGAGCTCCACATTGGGGTGGAATATGGGAAGCAGCTATAAAAAGCGCAAAATATCACTTGGTTAGAATAATAGGAAATTCCAGTTTTACGTTTGAACAATTTTACACAATACTTACTCAAATAGAAGCAATTTTAAATTCACGACCTTTATATTCAATGTCTAACGATCCGTCAGATGATCAACCGTTAACGCCAGGTCATTTTTTGACTGGTTCAGCTCTTATGTCACTCCCAGATAAAGATATTATAAATGTTAAAGAAAATAGACTCTCTTTTTGGCAAAAATGCACACACACACAACAAATTTTTTGGAAAAAATGGTCAGTAGAATACTTAAATAGGTTACAAAACAGGCCTAAATGGATGATACCGCGTAAAAATATTGAAGTAAATGAAGTTGTTTTAATAAAAGATGTAGACACACCCCCGTTATTGTGGCCGTTAGCAAGAGTTCTGGAGACATACCAAGGTAGAGACGGCAAAGTCCGCTCAGTAAAAATTTTAACAAAGGGCAGCACCTTTGTAAGACCCATTTCTAAAATAGTTCAACTTCAAGTAAACGACAATATTGACGAAGATCAATTATCGCAATAAACTTTCTTTTTGTTATAACCTAAAGTCCAGGGTTTTAAAAGTGATAACCAGGACAGTGATCAGGTATCACGGGGATCCACTGTATTATAGCAAGTGGATACCCTATGTACATATTTTTTTATATATATATTTTTAAGTTGGCTTTAGCTTAAAGCCCTTTATGTTTATACCATTACCTGGAGTATGTGATACGCAGGGAAATGGATGGAAGTAGGAAAACTCGGACTATGAATTCCGATGTTAACCGAGTGTTACCCAAAGGAACGAAAAGATCACAGTGTGGTGCGTAGTTCGCGGAGGCAGGGCGAGAAGGTTGAATTGGGATACCTTCGCCAGCAGGCCTAGAACAAGCATTATTGGTGATAAAATTCAGTCCTTTGGTACAAAATCATTCTTTAAATGTATTTAATTTATTATTTCATTTCATTATTAACGAACATATAAAATTGATACCGCAACCCCAAAGTGGGCCCTGCAAAAACCTCGTAAGCAGGCTCTTACAAAGCTCTCACGAATTGATTAAATTCTTATAATTCGCTTCTTACGTATATCGTGCAAATTATGAGTATCACTTTACCCTTCGAGGTCAAGCGCCTCTCAAAAAATAAATTAAATCTTACAAATTAATAATAAATTTTTTTTTTTTTTTGCATAATCATGTGTCAGTCTCCAAAATAAGTCATAGGCACTGACAAGTTCAACCACTACGGTTTTCTTTCACTGAGCAGCAATCACATAATCATATCTGAAATATTGGTATTCACCAACAAAATTTAGTTCACGCTAAAGCCTGCATCTCTTGCCGAGCCGGGCAGTATGTTCGAAAACCAATCAAAGGTGTTCGAACAAGTTAAAGCATCACCCTATAATAAAAATCAATATTGTCCAATTTATTTAAAACATTTTATAATAATCAACTTATCTGAAAGCCGCCCCTGTGCACAAAGCTAACAATCTATTTTTAGAAATTACAAAGCAGTCTTCAACAAAACCAAAGCTCACAATCTATTTTTAGAAATTACTAAACAGTCTTACGACGAAAAACATTATTCTTCTGTTCATAGGAAAGACAAAACTAGAAAACGTTAAATAGCTCTCTTGCACTCATTGGTAAAACCGATATCGATGTGAGACACGGTCAACCCCTCCATAAGTGCAAGAGACGCTTAGCAACAGTCGACTATATAACCGGCATATGTCAGAAAATAAGCCATTGCATTCGCACCTTGCACCAGTGCATTATATCGCGTTGTTTTCATCCGTTCATTCAACACTGCTACCATGCTACGAGCTGGGGCAAAAATAATTTACATTAATTTACTAATTTACTAAATACTACATAAAAAGAAACTTGAACTTGCTAATGCCTTAATATCATTATCATCATCATTGTAACTACATATACTATAAGTTAAATACATGTACATAAAGCTGTGAATAAAACCAAACATAAGAAAATTTGAGTGTAATTTCCACGACTACTTCAAGCAAGTCCACTGCTTTGGGTAAATACACGACGGAGGTGAGAGGTCTACGAGCAGAAAGCTGAGGCAGATCTTCGCCCCCCGACAGAATCAAATCAACATCAACTCAATAGTTAATCAACTGGCGAATTGGCGCTGTTTGTTAACTCTTTGGTCATCAACCTAAATAAGAATATAAACAACAACACTATAGTTAATCAACTGGCGAATTGACGCTGTTCGTTAACTCTGTTGGTCATCAACCTAAATAGAATATATATTGATAGCAAATGAATATGGTCTGCGTTTAAACGGGACTCAAGTGAGATCTCAGTAAAAAGTAACAATTGTAATATACTTTGCTAATTATTGCATCACATTTAAAGTATGAAAAATAAATAGAGTTTAAATATGAATTTGTATGTTTTATTTATCAATTTGCACCAAACTTTGCATCGAATTCTGGTTTACCTTAATTAACATTATCACAACGTGGGTATATAAATTATCAATTAATTAACTAGACGATCACTTTTACTACTAGAGGAAAAAAGGCCAATTAAAGTAAGTATAGAATATAAAGTAAAGTAAAACTTGTGAGGTAAATAAATAAATAACATTCAAAGTAAAAACACAAGAACAAATCAAAAGAAGAGGGGGCCTGGGGGCGGGCCGTCACAGTGCTCGATTTGTCTGTACATTGTGATAACTAGCATTATCACAAACAATTACTGAATTAGGTGGAAGATTAGGTATTAACTTCTCTCTTAACCATTTGCCGTAATTTTCTGAATCCATTTCGGAATGATAATATCCAGACTTGGTCCCTGATTTGGATATCAACAAACTATTTTTAATAAAACCAATTTCTCCCCCACCGTGAACTATAATAAGTCTTTGGCCTTCAGAAATAACAGAAAATAAACCTTTTGTTGAATCGTCTGTTCAATTCTTGAAAGAAGTATGTCCGCTGTGTATATATGTTTCATCTAAATAAACGATTGGTCTATTTTGACTTCTAAAATATTTTATCTGTCACAAATATTTTACTCTTAAAGTTATTATTTTCATTTTTTCCACCAAAACCTTACGATTATTTTGTGTTTTTCTCCACTTAAATTGTAATTTTTTAAGGTCTCTTCTTAATGAAGTTTCTGATATGTGGATATCTAAATCTTCCTTAATTTTATTATTTAACCTTTTAACAGTAACACGAGACTTTTCTGTTATATGAAAATCGTAAATTATTCTTCCAATGCCCCTCAATTGATATTCAGGGAGATTCGTAGCGGTTGATTTTTTGACGAAGTTTTTCCTAGGTGTGGAAAATGTAATTTTTTCAGTTCTTTCCATTGACTATTTACCTTCCTTCAAAATTCTTTTAACGGTAGTATAAGAAACACCTGTAAAAACGTAATATTATATTAATGTTAATTTTTTTTACATTTATTAGGAAACAATACAAATCTTTAGAAACAGAAGATAAATTTAAAAAAAATTAAATATAAAATATTAATCAAAAATAAAATGCGTAGATAAGTGTGTAAAATAAAAAAAAATATGGAAAACTACTCAAGTTTAATTGCAAATAAACTACAGAATATGTTTACCTGTTGCTTGTGCAGTTTGAAGTTTGATATCATCTAAAGTAACTCCTTCCTTTTTTGTTGCGTCAAAATATTTAAAAACATTGTATATTACTTCACGCCTTTGTCCGTTAATAACAGATCTGCGCCTTTTTTCACCCACAATAGAAGACATCAAAAATAAAACCAGTCACTTTAACCAAAACACAAAAAAGAAACAAACAATGATCTAGTCGTTACGCTACTGACCGTAAGCAAGGACAAGGTTCAAATTGTGAACGGGCGTGGCGATTTTTAAGTAAACGAACTCGAGCATTTGTGCTGGTTCTTTAGATTTGGCGTTCACTGTACCTCTGAAATGGTAAATTTTCAAAAATATCCTTAATATATCTGATTTTTGTTCTGATGTTTACAGAAAAATTCTTAGCCAAAACAAGTAATGCTTGCATGCTAACTATCTACTTTACTGATTTCCATTGGACTTGGTTTATTAGTTGCAAACCTGCCCAATCATGGTTATTACATGCTCATTTACCTCCTCCAACCACCATTTTTGTTTAAATTGTTGCTAAACGTTAATTTTAAATCTTAAAGCAAGAAGTGGCCATAAGTAGGGTAGTGGCCACAAATAGTGCCATGACCCTACATGAATCTAAATGAAACAAAAATTGAAATGTTCATGAATATCCTACTAGGATAAACTCAGGAACCTGCAGTACAGATATCCAGAGGGTTCGTTCATTTGACTGAAACACTACCCCAGAGAGCCCTCGTTAATCAATGAATTTTGATATAGGAACACGAACTCTTAAAGGGCTTGGCTACCAAAATATGGGGTGTTAAAAGTTTGATATAATAATTCAAAATTTGCCATAAATCAAATACGCCTTTAGATAATTTTTTCTAATTTGGTATTTTTAAGAAAGTAATATTTGTCTAACTTTTGAAGAATTAACCATTGACGCGTCTTCGGGGGTTAGTTGCAACTTTTTCTCACTATTTTTTATGCCATTGGAACAGTTTGGAACAGTTTTTTTTACTTTTCATTTTTAGTTAAAAAAGTAATAACCTTTTATGGAGCTAAAATAAACAATGAAATTTGCTTCTAAACAAAAGTTGCTTGTAGATCATTTGTAACGACTCAATATTTCTAATCTAGTAGACACATGCCAAATTTTTAATAGTTTCTGTATTTGACAAGATCTTGTTAGATCAAATTGGAAAAGATATTTAAAGACATGTTTGATAACTGAAAGTTGTCAATTGAAAATAATTTGGTATAGTGGTGTTTTTAGATTTGAGACTATTAATAGGGGTAGATTATTAATGAAATTAAGAGCTATTGGTTTGGGGGGTTGTGCACTGGACTGGTTGGGTCATTATATGGAAAGTAGGAAACAAAAGTTTGAGGTACGAAAGTGTGTTTCGGATACTATAGAGCAGAGGTGGCCAACAAGTTGATCGTGATCGACTGGTCGATCGCTCGCAATGTCTGGGGTGAAATTATGTGTACCATGGACTTTGAACGATTGTAGAAGACAAAACGTTTTAGTGATAGTTTCATGCATTCTGAGAATTTGCAAAGGTCATAAATTCCTAGAATTCTGACAGCCTGACACTTTGATCTCCGCCCACCGAGTACAATACATTTTGATGTATGTATTACACAGTGTTGCTAACCAATTTTAATAGGAATTTACACACATGTGCAAAAAAATTCCTATTTTTCCCACACCATTTTTGTAATAATTCCTACAATTTTTCCCACGTTCGTTTTCATTTGAAATCAACTCCTGTATAAAAAAATATATATTTTGTTTCATAAAAACGTATTTAAACTTGAAAATAACAGAATAAATGTAAAACAACGTTCTGTCCTGACTGATTCCTATACTATTATTATCTTTATCAGGATATACACCTAATTATGATTCCTTGGTTAGAGACATGCAAACTCAGTCTTCCCATTAATATCTTAAGACAATAAAGTAAAGTCTGTATCTGTCTTTATCTCTAGCTACTTTTAATTAATAAATATTGTTAATAATTATCCGTGTTTTTTAATTCCCCTAGACGTGAGATTTTTGACCCTTCAAATAATTATTGTTGCTGTTTTTTACGTATATCTATTTCAGTACGAGGTGTACTCAGCAAGCTATTGATAGATTAGCAGAAAGTATGTAATTTATATTATTCTTTCATAAATTTTCCTGCTCCAAAAAAAAACACGATAGTGAATTATTGAAATCAAATTATCAGCCATACTCTGCATTTTTATAGCAACTTTGTCATATTTAGAACAAATAGTAGAACTTATACAAAAATTTAAGTAGTAAAAATCTATCTTCAGAAATTGTAGGAAAATCGAATTTTTTTGCTACCACATGTACGGAATGCTGCTATCAAAAGTTGGGTCTGGAAATTTATTTTCTTCATGAGACTATCGAAAACTTAATAAGCGATTTAAAAAATAAAAAATAGTTTTGAACATATATTTTACTTATCTACCCATACCTCGCTGGAATGCACCTTATACTGAAACACTGTATAAAGTATAAACATAGTATGCATTTTACACCCCTAGACTACGCCTATGGCAATAAGTCGATCACCACACACTTTTAAAATAAAAAGTAGATCTTATATACAGAAACGTTGGCCACCCCTGCTATAGAGAATAATATGGGGGTGCCACAGGGTAGTGTTCTGGGTCCGCTATACTGTTTTTAATTTATATTAATGACATTGCTGGTGTAGTCGAAAGATGCTCAATACACTTATTTGCAGATGATATACTGATATATTTTACCCATGAAAACACTGAAACTTGTTATAAATAAATTACGAAAAGATAAAGTGGATGTTACTTAGGGGTACTGAAAATTTAAATAAATGTGTTTCTGTTGATGGAGTAAAGTTTCAGAGAGTCGAAAAATTTAAATATCTAGGGGTCATGGTTGATACAAATTTACAATTTAAGGAACATGCTAATAACGTCATCAAAAGCATATCATTTAAAATAAACTCTGTTCTCCACATCTCGGCAAATGGGCTAAAATAATAATTTATAATACTCAAATATTACCTCATTTTAATTATTGTGCCACTATATTATTGTATTTGTTCAACTAGAATGAGTTGCAAAAGTTGTACAATAGAGAGGTATGAGGATGATACCAAGCTATTAAAGATTGGAACCAATTAATTCCATGTTAAATGTGCTTCGGTGATTGCTTGTTAAAAAATATTTACTGTTCTATTCCCTGCTATTTATTATTTAAGATTAAATCAGGAATCTCCCCAGTATATTTCACAAAATGAACACAGTACACGAAATAAGAAAAAAATTAGAGTTTATAAGGCAACGAAAAATCTATACAAAATTTAGTGTTTTTTAAAGGTGTACAGGCTTTTAATAATTTGCCTGAATATATTAAATGCTCTTCAAACGCAGCAATATTTAAAAGAAAACTGCGTGAGTACTTGCTGACTTAATTTTCAGTGGGGCATATAAGTAATGTTGTCATTACTAACGTCATTGAAGGTTGGGAAGTGTCACATTACACACCTCTACTTTCCGCCCTAACTTCCCGTCCCCATTTCATCTATTCTAGATGAATACTTTTTATATTTAAAAAAAATAACACTGTGTTTGACAAATTTTATATAATACCTATTTAATGGCAAACAATAAAAAACAACAATGATCTAAAATATAACAAACTACTTATTGATATTTATTATTCGCGAATTTAATGTCCGCCTTTATCTGACATTTATTTATATTGGTGACAGTTGTTTACCCCGTAATCACAGTAACAATATATTTACCTACTTGATTATTCTGGGAAAACCGCGCGCTTGGTAATTTGTCGTTAAATGTAATATTTTAGGTATGTTCAGAACAAAACAGAGATTTATTAACTTTGATCGAAATATGATATGGTTGTAAATAAAATAGTATACAAACCTCGGTAGGAAGTTTCATTCCTGCCTCGAGATCATAGCTAACCTCGACGCTTCGCGTCTCGGTGATCTAACTAATCTCACGACAGGAATGAAACTCTTCCCACCTCGGTGTGTAATATACTATTATTTACAACCATATATGTAATGTCATTACTAACGTCGTTGAAGGTTGGGAAATGTCACATTACACACCTCTACTTCCCGCCCTCATTTCATCTATTCTAGATGAATATTTTTTATATTTAAAAAAAATAACACATTTTTTTGACAAATTTTATAATACCTATTTAATGGCAAACAATACAAAACAATAATGAACTAAAATACAACAAACTACTTATTGATATTTATTATTCACGAATTTAATATCCGGCTTTATCTGACATTAATATTGGTGACAGTTGTTTACCCCGTAATCACAGTAACAATATATTTACTTGATTATTTTGAGAAAACCGCGTGCTTGGTAATTTGTCGTTAAATGTAATATTTTAGGTATTTTCAGAACGAAACAGAGATTTATTAACTTTGATCGAAATATGATGGTTGTAAATAAAATAGTATACAAACCTCGGTAGAAAGTTTCATTCCTGTCTCGAGATCATAGCTAACCTCGACGCTTCGCGTCTCAGTGATCTAACTAATCTCACGACTCTTCCCACCTCGGTGTGTAATATATTATTAATTATCTAGGTTGTTGCAGCAACCGCAACTTTTTTTTTAATAGAAGGGTAGGTTGATATTTTTTTCATTTTAAAGCTTTTTCAGCTACAAATACAATTACTTAGTTTTTTTGTTATAGCCCAAGAGCCCACTGCAAATGTTTACCGTCATCTGATAACGAAATGAAATATACCCCAAAAGCATGGAAAAACATTGTACTTTACCAAATCACATAAGGCATGACAGCGCTAATTTTGTTTGCCCTTAAAGTTTTCCAGAAAATAACATTCAAATATATCTTGATATATATCGTTAAAGAGAAACATTTTCTTCCTCTTAACATCGCACAAAAACATCTATCCACGATTAATAGGTAAAAATCATTAAAAATATGAATCAATGTTTGCTGATTTAAATAGTACATTATATAATGGTAGTTTTAATGAATGCGATCGTGTTATTATCTTTGCGAAAAAAGAGTTTCAGGGTTCATGTAAAATAATAAGTTTTAATGAATTAGTCATCTTAGAACTCTCATGCAAGGTATGTTAAAATATATATCTAAAATATATTATTCTAACAGCACATGTTGCGCCATCTGTTGTTGTTCCCTGGAACTATTGTCAAGATATCTCTATCCCTTTCTAATATAATAAAGGCAGTTGGTTTACTAAGTTTCACAAGACTGGTCGTGTATTATTTATACCCTCAAATTCAACAGGTTTTGGGCCCAACGCGCCTTAATCGTACTCCAGTAGTTTAAATAAAGTTAGCACGCGTTACAGTTCAGTTGTGACTTAAAGAACACTCTTTTTTTCTACGATACTTAATTTCCCTAAGGTTAGAAAATCACTCAACAATGGCAGAATATGTCAACCAGGTCATCGAGACATCCCAGAAACTCGATCGGACAGGGCTCAAACTCGACAAGTCATTGGTAGGAAGTTTACTTTTGGCAGGATTGCCCGAACAATTTGCTCCGATGGTAATGGCGCTGGAACATAGCGGAATCGACATTACCACCGATTCTATCAAGTCAAAGTTGCTGGATATGCAACTAGATGGCGGCAGTAGTTCATCAGGGGGTGCGTTCGCTGGTAAAGCTGGAAATTATAAACGTCAAAATCGGAAAGATGACAACCGAAGTAAAAATGACAACCGACATAAAAACAAAGACGAAATAATTTGTTTTAGATGCAAACAGCCAGGTCATTTTATGACAAAATGCCCTAAGTTTAACCAAAACAAATTAACTGACAAGCAAACAAAAAATGCGTTTAATGTTGTTTTCCTCAGTGCTGATTTTAATAACGATGATTGGTATTTGGATTCAGGGGCGAGTATCCATCTAACTTGCAGGCAGGATTGGCTATTAAATCAAAGAGAACCAATCGTAAAAGACATTATGGTTGCAAATAATAGCAAAATCAGTGTGCAATTGAGTGGCGAAGTAGATATTCTTACTAAAGTAGGTGAAGAAAACTTTGAAGTAGAAATCAAAAATGCTCAGTATGTTCCCGAATTAGCCACAAATCTATTGTCAGTAAGTGAGCTTTTGAAAAATGGAAATTCAGTTGAATTTAACAATGAAAGTTGCAAGATCTTAAACAGTAATAAAGTTCTAGTAGCTGAAGCTTTCTTGAGTAATGGTGTATATAAAATAGATACCTCCAAAAGATGTTTACTGGCTGGACAAGCTGTAGTTACTGGCAAAACATGGCACAGAAGGCTAGGTCATATAAACTCCAGTTATCTAGATAAGATGCGAGATGGTTTAGTGGATGGAATCAACTATAATGGCAAATTAAAAATTAACCTACAAAATTGTGAAGTCTGCTGTATGGGAAAGCAAACTAGGAAACCATTTGGACATTCAAGTACTAGGGCAACTGGATTACTTGATGTAGTGCACACAGATTTAGCGGGACCCATGGAGACACCCTCCATTGGTGGCTCAAAGTATTATGTGGAATTTCAAGATGATTTCAGTCGCATGTCCTTTGTATACTTTGTCAAAACAAAAGCAGAAACATTTGAAAAATTTAAAGACTTTCAAGGTTTAGTTGAGAAACAAGTAGGAAGAAAAATCAAAGTTCTACGCTCAGATAATGGGGGTGAGTACATCAGTGCAGAATTTGAAAATTACTTAAGGAAACAGGGTATAATTCATCAGACTTCCAACCCGTATACTCCCGAACAAAACGGGCGTTCAGAAAGGTTAAATAGATCATTGGTGGAGAAAGCTAGGTGTCTATTGTATGAAGCAGGTTTAGAAAAACGCTTCTGGGCTGAAGCCGTGAACACAGCTTGCTACCTAAGAAATAGGTCTGCAGTGTCTAATATCCCAAAAACCCCATGTGAAATGTTTTTTGGCCGTAAACCAGATTTAAGTCATGTACGAATTTTTGGCAGTACAGCAATGACTCACATTCCAAAGCAAAAAAGAACAAAGTGGGATCAGAAATCTGAAAAATTGATTTTAGTTGGATTTTCTGAAACCACAAAGGGTTATAGACTTTATAATACAAAAACGGGCCAGATATCTACAAGTAGAGATGTACATATAATAGAAAAAGAAACAAAAAGTGATTATATTCATTTCTATGTAGAAGAAAATCAAAATGAAAATGATCCCGAGGAAAACCAGGAATTTGGCTCGAACAGTGAAGATTCAAGTTCAGATGAGTTAGTTTTTTCTGAAGAGGAGCTTAATGACGAAACCTATGTTCCTAAAAATGAAGAAAGTATCGACCTTCCTGAAAATGCGAGAAGATCACAAAGAGAAAGAAAAATTAAAAACTTTGAAGACTTTGTGACCTATTTTACTTCAGCAAAGCAAGAAAGTTCTGAAGAAAATCCAGTTTCAGTGGGAGATCCGACTTCAATAGCAGAGGCCCTTGCAGGGCCAAACCGAAACAAGTGGATAAGTGCCATGACAGACGAAATGAAAAGTTTTAGTGAAAACCGTGCGTGGGAGCTAGTGGACCTTCCGGGAGGTCAGTCACCAGTGAAGTGCAAGTGGGTTTTTAAAGAAAAGGTCAGTAGTGATGGTAGTATAACTTATAGGGCTAGATTAGTTGCTAAGGGCTTTAGTCAGAGGCCTGGTATAGATTTCGATGAAACTTTTTCCCCAGTAGTTAAGCATTCAACATTAAGGTTACTTTTGGCATTGTCTGTCCAACTCAAATTAAATATTTACCATTTAGATGTTGTTACAGCTTTTTTGAATGGAAAATTGGAGGAAACTGTATTCATGGAAATACCAGAGGGCTTTAATACTGAAACTCCTAACAACAAAAATAAAGTTTTAAAACTGAATAAAGCGGTATATGGTTTAAAACAGTCTTCTCGGGTTTGGTACAAAGAAGTTGAAAGTGTGTTAGTTAACTTAAATTATAAAAAGAGTGACCATGAGCCTTGTATTTTCATTAAACGTGAAGACAGTTTTATTACCATAATTGCCTTATATGTAGATGATTTCTTCGTTTTTTCTAACTCTGTGCAGGAATCAGATAATTTGAAGCAGCAGCTAGCTGCAAGATTTAAAATTAAAGATTTAGGACAACTTAAGCAATGTTTAGGCATGAGAGTTAGGATAGACAAAGGCAAAAATAAAATTCAGTTAGACCAAGAACAATATATAAACAATGTTTTAGATAGGTTTAATATGAGCGAGTGTAAGCCTGTCGGCACGCCCATGGACAAAAATGTATGCTTTGATGAGACAGATACAGATATATGTAGAAAGGATCTGCCTTATCAACAGCTGCTAGGTAGTTTGATGTATTTGTCAGTATTAACAAGACCGGACATTACTTTTGCCGTGAATTTTCTTAGCCAGTTTAACAATTGTTATACAGAATCGCATTGGAAATGTGCTAAGAGAATTCTAAGGTATCTAAAAGGTACAAAATCTTTATGTTTAAAATATGAAAATGATGATTCAGATTTAACAGGTTTCGTTGATTCAGATTTTGCGAGCAATACTTGTGACAGAAAGTCATATACCGGTTTTATTTTTAAATTAGCTGGTGGCGCTGTTTCATGGGAATGTAAGAAACAAACCACCGTAGCTTTGAGTAGTACCGAAGCTGAGTACATGGCTGTCACTGAGGCTTCAAAAGAAGCCATTCATTTTCGTAATATGTTGTCAAGTTTGTTAGGTATATCTAAATGTATTACTATTTACAATGACAACCAAAGTGCTCAAAAGTTAGCTATGAACCCTGTATGTCATAAAAGGTCCAAGCACATAGACGTACGCTACCATTTTATTCGAGAAGCTATTTCAAATAAATTGGTTAACCTTAAATATTTGTCAACAAATGAAATGCCAGCGGACGTCTTTACTAAAGCACTTTGTTCGTCAAAACACTTAAAATTTACCAAAGAATTGGGTTTAAGTGACAATAATATTTTAGATAAGTGGGAGTGTTAAAATATATATCTAAAATATATTATTCTAACAGCACATGTTGCGCCATCTGTTGTTGTTCCCTGGAACTATTGTCAAGATATCTCTATCCCTTTCTAATATAATAAAGGCAGTTGGTTTACTAAGTTTCACAAGACTGGTCGTGTATTATTTATACCCTCAAATTCAACAAGGTACATACCAGGAATTTAGTAATAAATGGAATCTATACAGACCATGCCCTTCGAATGTAGATACTTTTATAAGAGACCTAGGGACTTACTTAAAACAATGCAAAAAATCAGATATTCATATAATAACAGGCGATATAAATATCAACATATTAGATAATAGTTCTAACTTTGTACACGACTACTTAAACCAAATGACTGAAGAGGGGTTCAAAAGCTTAATAAATAAATTCACTAGGGTAAAAGACCAACAGAAATCCTGTTTGGACCATATATTCTTTAAGACTAACATAAATAAATATAAAAATATTCCTATAATAATGCAAACCCATATCACTGACCATTTATCGATCATAAATTATCTTATATTACCTGAAACAAAACAAGATATTAGAAAAAACAAAAGTTATATTCGACATTAAAATATTTCAAAATCAAATTAAGCAAGAAAGATATAGATATTTGTACTGAAGCTTTTATACATAAATTCAATTTTTATATAGAAAAATCTACAATAACAAAAAAAAAATATGCCATCCCATTACAAAAAAAAAAACAAAAAAAATAAAAAGATCCGATATTAAACGTAAAACCTGGATCACACCAGCTCTTATCACTTATGTCAATGAAAAAAATAGGTTATATAAAATAATGAAAAATAATTACACACCACATAATATATTAGTTTTTAAGAAATATAGAAATTATTTAAATTTATTAATGAGACAAGCTAAATCATACTACTTCAATAAAAAAATAGAAGACAATAAAGATGTTGGTAAAAAATTATGGGAATGTGTTAGAGAAATATCAAACACTCAAAAACAAAAAAGGCCAATAAATGAAATTAAAACACATGCACATACTATAGTTCATAACCCAAAACAAATTGCAAATGCATTCTGCGATTACTTTACAAACGTTGGAGAAAAAATTGCTAACAAAATAAACAATAAAAACATGGTAAAAAATATTAAACAACAAAAAATAAGCAAAGCAATCTATCTTTCAGACACCGATGTAAACGAGGTAATAGAAACCATAATGAGTTTAAAAAATAACAAGTCACCAGGGCTAGATGGCATTCGATCAGAAACCCTTAAAACAGTATGTACACAAATAGCACCTGTGTTGACATTCTTAATAAACAAATCAATAAATGATGGTAAGTTTCCAAGGATATTAAAAATTGCAGAACTTCTACCTCAGTTTAAAGATGGAAATACTATGGAAACTGAAAACTATAGACCACATTCACTAATGTCTAACGTAGGAAAAGTGTTTGAAAAAATATTACAGATACGAATAGCATCATTTATAAAAAAAATATAACATATTATCAGATAAACAGTACAGGTTCCGTGAAAATATGTCAACATCGGATGCAATAACCAGGTTACTAGGAATGATAAACAATGCTTTAGACAAAAAACAACCTTCCATTGCCATTTTTGTTGACCTGGCTAAGGCATTCGACACCGTCGATCACAAGAAGCTATTATCTGTCCTAGAAAATGCGGGATTTAGGGGTATTGCTTACAAGCTATTTGAGAGTTACCTGAACGAAAGAAAACAGTGTGTGAATATTAGTGGAACTCACAGTGATTTCAGAGTTGTAAAATATGGAGTACCACAGGGAACAGTCCTAGGACCAATTCTATTTAATATATACTTGAATGATATATTTCTACAAGACACAAAAGGTGGATATTGTGAGTTTTGCTGATGACCGCGGTCTTCTATAAAAATGAGAATTGGTCAGCTCTCAAAAATGACATTGAATTTGACTTTGTTAAAATAGTATATATAGTAATAATTTTTTTGAGAGCAGACTACTTACAATAAATTATAAAAAAAACCTTTTTCTTGCCGTTTACTTCATATAGCTCCGACTTACCACCATTTGAACAAATATCTATTACTATATCCACAAGAGAAATGCTTCATATAAAAACATCAAATAAAATTAAATATCTCGGAATTTTCCTCGATTCCCATTTAAGATGGGACCATCAAATAAACTATTTAATAAAAAAACTAAGATTTGTGCTATATAAACTTAAAAATATTTCTAACATCCTAAAATTAACTTACCTCAAAATTCTTTATTATACGTAAAAGTGATTTTACTAAAACAACATAAAGATAAAGTCAATCCGACATAGCTATCCAACTAGATATAAGGAAAGCGCTGCCGTAATACCCAAAATGAAAAAAGCTATAGGAAAAAAAAGTTTTACATACCTGGCTTCAAAGTTGTATAACCAATTACCATCTGATTTAAAAAAAATTAACTCCGCAAGTTTATTTAAAAAGAAAATAAAAAATTGGATCCTATCTTTTCCGACTACTACATTGCAAAACTTTATTTCGCCGCGAAATGAAACATGTTATAGTCTGTCAATCTTATCGTGATTTGAAAAAAATAACTTAATAATTTAATGTCTATTAATATTCTAATTGATCTTACTAACACTGTTTTTTTATTGTCCTTTTATATTATATTATATTCTACAGTTAAATTGTTTAAAATTCTATTATGTGAATCTCAAACATTTCCTTTTATGAATGTATACTTTTTAATTTAATTTTTATACATCTATTTGTCATGATAAATGAACTACTGCATTCACGCACAAACCTCCTTTTGTGAATGTACACTCTATTTGCCATGAATGTGAGCACTTAAATTGCTCACATTTGCACAAGTAATTTAATTTTTTATTTTTAGTTGCTGAATGTCTTTAAAAAACAGCGATCTTTTTGAAATATGGATTTCAACAGAAAAACTTAAAAGGCAGGCAGAAGTTTCGAAGAAAATTCTAAGTTCTTTAAATTTATCCGACAATTCTGATGGTATCAAAAAAGAATGTGATAAAGTTTCACACTTTTTTGTCTAGCCATAGACAAGAAATGCAGAAATCTGCACGTATTCGGAATCGTTTTTTGAAAGACCATGGAGAATGGCTTAAACAAGAAATATACACGACGGACACCTTTAGGTCATATACGGAGAGCAATAGAGCCCAAAACTCTCATATTCCTAAAGCAAACCGTGGACGTCCTCAATTACCTTTTCAAGAAAGCAGTATTAAAACTAAAAAAAGGCGAGTCGAAAACTTGGTCAAGAATTACACTATGGAGGAGCTATATTTTGCCACTCAACAATCATCACGTTTGCGTTCTTCGGGATCAGAAGGTAAATCTAAGATTTTATCATCAGAACAAGCACTCGCGCTGTATTTAGATTTAAATTTAACAGAACGAAAATACAACCTTTTACGTTATATTGTAAATAACTTACACCCAAACTGTTTTCCTCGAATAGCTATCATTAGGGAGCATAGACATCAGCTAATACCAAGAAATATCGATGTTACTGAGGGCGGTGCAGAAGTAAATCTACAAGAATTACTAAATATCACAGTAGAAAGTATATTAAATACTGTTTTGCAAATACGGATTTGATGGAAGTTCTGGGCATAGCACTTACAAACAAACGTTTAAAAACCCCGAAATGACCGATGAATATTTATTTCTAATAGCTTTATCACCCATTCAACTAATTAATAAAATAACTGGCCAAGTTATTTGGGCTAATCCCAGAACTTCATCAACCTTTTTTTGCAGGCCAATTAAATTTATATTCGCCAAAGAAACATCAAAATTAATTTTGGAGGAAGAAGCTAAAATTAAAAAATTTATCAGATTTTGAAATAGTGTTCAAGGAAAAACGGCTTCGTGTTAATTACACTTTATTAATGACAATGTTAGATGGCAGTACCATTAATACTTTGTCAAGTACCAATGCGACACAAAAATGTTTTATCTGCGGAGCCCCCAAAGGAAATGAATTTACAGTCAGTCACTAAAAAACCTGTTAAAGTTTAGAACTTCAATTTTGGATTGTCCTCACTGCATTCGTGGATTCGTTGCTTTGAGTGTTTGTTACACATATCTTATCGACTACCATTAAAAATTTGGCAGGTTAGAGGATTTGAAAACAAAAAATCTACGAAGATCGTAAAAAATATATTCAGGCTGAGTTCAAAACCAAGATGGGGTTGGTAGTCGATAAACCAAAACCGGGTTACAGATCCACGAATGACGGTAACACACCAAGAAGGTTTTTTAATAACGCTGATCTTAGTTCCGCAGTAACAGGTATCAACAAAGAGCTAATATTAAAATTTTCCATTATTTTACGAACAATTGCTAGCGGTAAGAAAATTAATTTAATCCAATTTGACCGGTTACTTCTTGAGACTAGATTACTCTACTTACAACTCTACGATTGGTGCTATATGCCTAGTAGTGTGCATAAGCTATTAGTTCACGGAAAAGATATAATTCAGCATTTTGACCTTCCGATTGGCCAGTTATCTGAAGACGCCTTAGAGGCTAGACACAAAGAAATACGTAAATTTCGACTGTTTCATTCAAGAAAATCTTCAAGAGTTAACACAAACAGATATAATGACCTCATTACTAATAACTTCTGATCCATTTGTATCATCTTTAAGAAAAAATAGTTCTAGACACAACGAAAATCTCAGTGGTATCAACGAATACATAATCGATTCGCCTGTAATAGATAATAACAACTTAGATTCTCCTATGATCCTAATAGACATAAGCGGTGACGAAAATGAATCTTCAGATAGCGATAGTGAATAAACTTGTATATAGTTTCTTTTAATTTATCAATGTTTCCTAGTTCCTAGTTCTATTTCTTTATAATTTGTTATGTATTATTATTAAATTTAAATAAATATAAATAAAAAGTAGATATTTTTCAAGTTATAAATATCTAATCTTTAAAAATATATGTATGTACAAATACCAAGTTATAAGTATTTAATTTCTTAAAAAAATATTTATTTGGGACACCTTGTATGTCTGGTACCATATTTTTTTTCATTTGTACATTAATAATAGTCTGTCATATAAATATATCCCCAATTTTTTCCAAAACTATTGGTGGTTTAGGACAGGATTTTTGTCCAGGTAGATCTATACCGCGACGCACTGTGCGATCGGAAGAATCAAACTGAATCAACGCGTCAAGTGCATTAATCGGCTAGATAGAAAAGTGTCGTTACCATGGCAACCATCATAAACGCGCCGATAGAAGAGACGCGTGTTCACCGTTTTTTTGCATAGCGCGTCATGCGTTTCGTTCGCTCGGATTAGGAAATCTTTCTATTATATTTCCAAAAACAAGCGAGCCCGGACAGTTGGATTTTTTTTATCAAGCGCCTCGTTTGTTTCATGCAGTGGTCCAGATACCCCGAAATTAGGTACAGTTTTGGAGGTTTCTGTTTTGTAATTTGTATAGAGACAAAAATGCAGGGCTTTTG
The DNA here is from genome assembly GCA_927349885.1 of Psylliodes chrysocephalus. NCBI lineage: Eukaryota > Metazoa > Arthropoda > Insecta > Coleoptera > Chrysomelidae > Psylliodes > Psylliodes chrysocephalus. The sequence goes on from OV651821.1 coordinate 43,498,673, forward strand.
TTACAGGAAAAGAAATGTTTAGGTATTGTTGATTTTTTTATAAATTTCTACTGAAATTTTGGTGAACAGTGCGTTACCTGCATCAGGCCACTGGCGCCTGCTCTCATAGTGCAGAATGCCTGGAGATTGTAAAGAATTTTAGGTATTTTTATTTTCACTCGCTACAAACATGTAATTTGTAAATCGGTTACATAAATAGCTAATTCTTGTTTAACAGTGTGTGGCAGATTTTGTAAAGTTTTTTTGATGAGGTCAGTTATAATGTCTGCCTGTTGCCAGTGAGAGGATCTAACCTAAAATAGATAGAGAAGACATAAGATATTTTCTAGCTTTACCTCTAACATAGACAAGATATGTCTTCTTCCTATATCTCTGACATTTTATCAAAAAATGAAACACAAAAAGTAAATAAATGATTTTATTAAAAACGTTCAATATATTAACAAAAATAAAACACACGATAAATTTGATTTTATTTAATAAGAGACAATCACTTGAAGTGAATGCAGGAATGTTCCGTTTATTTTGTTTTTTTTTTTTAATTATTTTAGAGAAAAATTGGAAGGAACGAAAAACGATTGCACATCTTACATTTATATACAACAAAAATTATATATTTATTTAAAATTATGCTTCAAAGATCCTCCAATTTTTCTTTACAAGATTAAAAATGAATAAAGGGTTTTACCCTTACCTCAACGTATATTTAAGGATCGTTGACCCTATTTAAACAAATTCGAAATACAGGACGACTCATATTGTTCAAACATTTATGATTTAGGTATATTTTTAATTTCGTTGGGTAATAAAAAATACCTGATGTTAAAGGAAAAAGAGAAAATCTCGAAGACCGTGTCACGTTCTTTGAGATTTTCTATTTTTCCTTTATTATTTATTTTTAAATTGGTCATATTTGAGAACAGGAATATTTTTCCTTTAATACTTGATGTGTCCAACACATAATAACTTTCCTGCAAAGTTATCAAATATATTGAATACGGCCCATCTAATCAAAAATTATATTGAATATGAATTAAAAATGAAAATTCTGCACACATTTTATTCAAAACATTTTTACGTATCTTGATTGCTAACGAAAATACAGATAAAATTCAAATTTTACATTTCCTCAATTTTTTCCATTAGAGTAATGTATATGGCAAAAATGATAGAGAATGGCATCAAAAACAACACTTATTCGATGAATTTTCTTCTCTAATCATACATTAAAGTTAAAGAACGCCCTCCAATACAATATCCCCCGGATGCTTGGACTATGTCCAAAATCTCATCAGCTCACCGCAGGATGCATTTAAGTTTAAAATTTGGTATTTTTCTCTTTATCCATTTTTTGAGTTATCGTGGATACATACACACAGACAAACGAAAACCATCGCAAAAATGGCCAAAATGAATTCAGGGAACCCCGGAATGTAAAGATCCGGCGAAAATTATGATTCCTATACTTTTCTTAGTAGTTATAGGAAAGTAAAACTGGCTTGTTCATAATTGGAAAAAATGTAGGATTTCAAACGAACTAATTTAAAGTAAATTTCCTTGTACTTAAGAACTGTGAACCATAAATTACGAGCATAAAAGTAAACTCTGGGCCATCTAGGCATAAAAAGAATTAGATTACACATGTCTGTAAAAGTATTTAAAATAATAGTCTCTAGCGGTTGTTATGGTTGTAACTTTTTTGAATTATTACCGATTGAGAATATAAATACATAGCAGTAAAGAGATGCCCTCAAAAAATAAATAAATAAATAGAAAAATAAGAGAAAAAACAAAGAAAAATAAGAGAAAAAAATAGAAGAAAAATAGAAAAAAATATAGCCATATAACTATGGTTTGCTCTAGTTTTACGTAGCTATTAGAATAACAAAAATTTTCGGTGCTACATTTTTGGAGCGAGTCTAAACATGGAAAACCCTAGTTAATGTTAAATATGAGGCTGTCAGCTTTTATTTGATACTAATTGCATAAAAGTAGAAGCACCCTCTGCAAAAGTGCAAGACTAATCGCACAGTATTTGTTATTTTGACGTTTGTGTAAAACCAGAGCAAACCAAACCAAGGTTGGTCTGTGGTTTAATAATTAATAACCTATCACTGTTTTTAATTTAGTCTAAAATAATCCGCCCTTTCGATAAGAAACAAAGAACCAAACACAGAAAATAACCTCCAAATTCCTAGCAATAAGTTTTTTTTTACAGAATTTCGTTTAAAATTATCCGTTTGATATTTAAATAAAATAACACCCTAATCATTAATTTTTAATATTTATCACAATCACAAAAACGTGTTACTTAAAATTGCATTTCAACACGAAAGTTTTTCCTTTATATATATTTAGTTATGAAAGTATGAGCATCCTGTATCTCTTTACAAAACAGTTGAGTTTCAATTTGCACTTCTTTTTTTAATAATTATACAACAATAAATTCAACATTATTTTTTTTATTTGAACAATGGTCGAACTGAGCCACCGGGCAATGAGCTTATAGGGTTTACAATTATTTCGAAAATTCCATTTTGGAATTCAAAATTCAAACACTCCTATTTTAATGAATATCTTTCGCTCTGAATAATTATTATAGAAGGCACATATAGATTGTTAAATTTCTTATTTCCCAATGAGAATTAAATCCATGTTCTTTTGTTTAATGTACTAACAACTTAACCACTATGATGCATCAAGATGTGCTATGAATATGAATTAACATTTAAGCGTGATTAATTCCACTTTATGTTCATCTGAAATAATCTATCTTTATCAGGAAACGTAAGAAATTTAACGATCTGTATAGGACAATTCAAAATGTTCATACAAACAACATGCTTTACGTATCCAATTCAGTCACACAGTGAATTATTTTAAAAATTTGTAATAATTCAGTTATTTTTCTGATTTACAATTTTGATAATTTTATAAAACTGAGTATTTATAATTTTTCTCTGAAACATTTTGTACTTACTAAGTCGATAAGTATAATAGTAAAATATTCTTAAAACAATCTTCCGTCGCATAAAATTATCAATTATTGTGGAATGTATTGTTTTCTTATATATACAATTTTCAAAGCAACTTTTCAACTTTTATTCTACAAAACTCTCCGAATAAAAAAATCGTGATTCAACAACTTGAAGATATCAGATAATTCACAACAGAAAGGATCGAAATGCAATCAGCAACATTAAAAAAGAGAATTCCGGAATAAATTCTAAAACAAGCCAAATATATTACTGCACAACTTGCATGTAGGTGAACTGTCATAATAAAGATGGATTGTCACTCAGTATATTCCATATACCGACTTGGTTAACCTGGTTACTAAATTCCTGTTTCGTAATTATCAGATTCCTAAAATCTGGTTGGTACACAGAACTTGTTTATTGAAAATCGGTTGACAGATGTGTGACAAAAATAACAAATCTTTTTCAGAGGTTAAAGTGGTTGAAGTTTGGCAATTGTTTACAGAAAGTGTTGTAGTTAACAAAAAACAATAACATTTTGTTTCCATGTTATATTAAAGAAATACATTTTGGCATCCATAGCAACGCTGAGCTTTCCGCAGCGTAATTCTTCCACATCGCTCGGGTTAGACTGCTGCTTTATCCATTTATTATTTCATTAATCTCAATAAATTATTTTAAACAAATACATATTATACAAAAACAAATCTTTTCTTTTGACATTTGACAATTATTGAAACGAGAACCAATGTCAAACCAGTCAAAAACTAAAAACCAGACCGGTTAACCAAGTTGAAATATTTATGTAAGTACTCTGTCAGTTGTCACTTGTGAAATGGCGGCATAAAATGCTTTATGTAATAACCACTATATTATCAATATACGTTTCCTAGTCATACTAAATAGGCGTTTTATTTATTCCAGACTCCATAAAAAAAACTGCAGACTGCTAGAAAAACCACATGTTGTGAATTACAAGGAATTAAAAAAAATACCAGGATTGAATAACTCAACACCGTAGGTAAAGGTGACAAAATCGTTATATGATAATGGTCCGATATAAACCGAAATAATGGTTACATTATCCAATATTGACATTCGTGAAAACCAGTTAAACAAGGGACGTGGTTGCCTGAAAAATGCTAATTCAAATATCAATATAAGGTGAGTTCAGATAGCCAAGTTCCATTCACTCCTTTAACTCCAAACGACTCTTTTAGTGTTCGTTTATTTCGCTTACTGACAGTTCAACATGCTTAAATGTCAGTTAAAAGCCTTCTAAAAAACTCTACTCCTGTCCTGCTCCAGTCCCTGACTATAGAAACTCCGCTAAAATAACCGGTATTTTTCACGGATATCCCTAAATCGAAATGTCAATCTGTCACAGGATTGAAGAGACTCTAAGTGTAACCAACAAATAACGTTTGTTTTTCATCAACGGCTATCAAAAAATACAGGTTAGTAGTCGGTAAATATCAGACCATACTCTAAAGGTAGTTTTTCAACTGTCATCTCAATCATGTATTTACTAGCAAACAACGTTTTACACAAACTGGACATAATAATTAAGCTGCAGGCATAACTTCAAATCTTAATTGACAAAACCAGACATTTTTTAGGCCATCATTCATGTAAGTCTTGCCCGGTGGCATCAAACCATTAACAGTTCGACGATACAATCTTTAAAAACACCAATTTTTGTATGTGTATTTGTAACATCAACATCCCCCATTTTTCATAACAATTTCCTAGGTTTTTTTTCAAAATAAAATTAATTCATTGCACCAACTTCTCACGTTTAGTTAAACCAACTTCCGACGCCTGAAATAATCAAACTTGAATTTTTCTGCCTCCGGCATTTTGAATTATTCTGTCATATCGACTCCGATAACGAGGTCTGGGCGGTTGTATTTCCTTCAGGCGCTGGGACGTATGACGTTTTGAGGACTGGTATTCTGTAGGAACCCGATAGGCGATATTGACATCGTAGTGACAGGATGTTGCATGGACAAGCTGGCCATCGCGTTGACAGTATCCTTGTCCTCTTTTTCGTTCCTGACAGCGTCGTTGAAAGAGCACATAGCGCTTTTAGCCGCTTCCTGTAGGCAAGACCATCGCTGGTTGTGTATGGCGATCACCTTTTGCATGGTTATAATGGCGTTGTGGCAAGGAATGCGCGATAGCTCCACCGCATTTATTGGTGACGGTTGGTCGCCAAGAAGTACCCTGACGCATTCTTCAGCTGAATCGCATATCGAAGGGAGATCATAACCGCCTTCTAATGCTAGGACTATCCGTCCTCGAGCGAGGGACATGAGTTGACGTGTCATGTATCTGTAAAAGAAACCAGTATTTTGAGTTTATAATCAAAATGGCAAAACAGAATCACATGGATAATATTTTTAACTTACCCAAAACATGCTGGAGACACTTTGTATCCACCCAAAGGATCTGGATGTCCTTCTGTAAGATCGAAACCGGAAGAAACTAACACAACATCGGGATCAAATTCCCTAGCTATTGGCATGATGATACTTCTAAATGCAGCCAAATATTCGGCATCTCCTAAAGGTGGATTCAATCCTCCGGACCAGGCGATGTTTACATTGAATCTGACAAAAAAATCGCATTTTATAAAACCTTATAGTAAATAATACACTAAAAACTGTATTTATTCACTGGTGTATGCCTTAAGGCGCGGTGACACGTTGTTAGAGAACTAGTGAGAGTTTACTATGAGGTAGTTTTCATAACAGCTCAGCAGTCAGTATACTGCAAGGAAGTTCTATCATGGGATTAGCGTTTAACCATTCACTAGCAAAGACGTGGAGTAAATACCGTTCAATGAGTGAGTGTACGGGTATGACAGTAGGATCTTTAAATTGTGGCTAAATAAGCCTTGAGGGCTACAGTGCCTCCATACTTCAGATGGATTAGAGTGATAGCACAGGAGGGTCGAAGGGTAAAACAAAATATGAGGCAGTTGAATCGTAATGTTAGTTGTGTTTACACAATAAACTCAATATATTATACTAGGAAGATTGTACATATTTCGGATACTGGAGGTTGCTGTAATTTGTGATATGTTAACTAAAAAATTAAAAACGAAAACAAAGAAAATTTCATCGTAAACGAACCATTTGTTATCAAAAATGCACCATACCAATACAAAAAAAAACACGAATATGAAACAGATATTAAAGTTGTAGAATTGCATGAGAAATTACGGAGTCTTTTCTGATTCTGTATTATACAGTTGCTACTAAGCAAGTTGTTTAGACCAAAGTCAGTTGTTTCTACCACTTTAAGGAGTACATATATGTCCCGATCCAAAAGTTAAGTTGTTAAAAGCATGATTTACATCACACATACAAAGTGTATTATTTTTATAACAACCATGAATACCAGAATAGCTACTTTTGTCAAAGTTATTATATAGTTACTAAGAAACAGGTTAGATAGCAAGTTTTTAGAAAAAAACTGTAGTTACAATGTTACAGAATAGGGATATGCATTGCGTTATTTAGCAACAGAAGATCATTTTCTCTTCAGAGATTAGAAAAAAGATGAAAAGGCAAGCTTGTTTACCAAAAACGATTTAGTGACTTATTTTGGCAAATTTACGAACAAAAAATAAATCAAGTTCACCCATTTTCCATTAGAATATGCACTTACCCCACTCCTGCTCCTGTCCCGCATTCGGTAACGCTTCCGGTACCGGGAAAAAAATTGCCATCGTCGTGTCGATGCATTGATATGACTAGGACCCTAGGGTCATCGTAAAATATCTCCTGGGTACCATTGCCGTGATGAACGTCCCAATCGAAAATGAGTATCTTGTGAACGCGGTGCTCCCTCTGAAGGATGCGCGCGGCTATACCTACCTAGTGAAAAAATTTAAACTAAAATATATAAGGTGGTTTAAAATACATGTACATATTAAAACAGGTAGGCAATGTGTTATCCAAAAATAAACTTAGCAAATTTCAAATTTTTTTACACGGTTGAATAGAGAATAAAACCCTCTTTCAAATGAGCTATCACTCACCACCCCATGCCATTTAAATTATTCTAAAGGGTTGCTCCCCTCCAGTAAGGGATTAAATTAAGGGTAAACTATTTAGACGAAAATGTACATTGTAGAAATCAAAAATCGACGTGTCTCAGCGATTTTCCTAACAAGACTCCAGTAACGAGTTAGATAGGGGGGGGTAAGACTTATGGTGCTCACTGTATATATATTTTCACATTCGAGAAAAGTATAAATATTAACCAGTTTTAATATGTACATGTATTTTAAAAACACCCTTTATACTTTATTATTTCATCAATAAACAGTTGTAAATTTTGTCTGTAATTAAATTCCAGATATCTCTTAAATTAATCACATAATTTTATTTCTTTGTTGGAAAAATATCAGATAAAAGTTTTTAAACAACCATAAGAGTTTCTTAGGAACGATTATAAAAATTTCGATAAGTAGGTAATTCAAAAAATCCACATAAATCATTAAACGCTTAAAAAACGTATTCCAACAAAAAAGGTTATCAATGAAACTATTAAAACCTGTTTGAAAAACTTTTGTTCTAAAAATAGCAATTGTGTATAATCTCCAATCATTATTTTAGTATTGTTTCTGACACGTTAAGTTACTAAAACAACTTTAATTATGAATTCGACGGAATTTATGGGACATATTATAATCAATAGTGTTCAGCTGTAATTTTTTCTGTCATATATCTACTGCAAACCGTTTTAATTCCTGTACAAATGTAATCGATAATCTCCGTCAACAAATATAAACATAATAAATGTATGAATAAAATCTTTAAATCAATAGCACATACATTTAATTTATTGCCTAAATACAGGTGCAACTAGTTTCGGCCTCACATGGCCATCTCCAGGCCTGCAATAGATACATTTTAAAGTAAATTACAGGTCTGAATATGATCTTATGAGGCCGAAACTAGTCGCACCAGAATTTATCAAATACAATAAATTTATGTAGTATTGATATTGAGATTTTATTCTTTCATTAAGTAAACTGACCACATGAAAATTGCGATATGGTTAATATATCATTCTTTATAAACTTATTAATTATTGGTTAATTACTGTCAAAACAATTATGGTTTGGCCAAACAACGATATTAAAAAAAATCAGTTCCATCCATTTTAGGTTTTAACATTTTAGGGGGTAGGTGGCTCAGTGATAGAGTCTCTGCCTGCGGATCCAAGGGTCCCAAGTTCGAATCCCACCATTGGCAGGATTTTTTTCATTTAATTTAATTATTTAAAAGTAATTCTGATGCCTTGGTAGGATTTCCCACTCGACCATTTTAGGCTTGGCACCAAGATCCTCTGTTTTTATAGCTCCAGATTTATTAGCGGGATTATTTTATTATAGATAATTAAAAAATTATCATATCAACACTTACAGAATTAAAGTAACAAAATCCCATAGCTTGTTGAGGTTCCGCGTGATGTCCAGGCGGTCGAACTATCGCGAAACCGTTCCTGATATCTCCAGTCCAGGTCCGAACGGCCAAATCCACTGTACAACCAACAGCCATCCTGGCGGCAGGAGCTGTGTAAATGTCATTCCAAGTTGTATCTGAGTCCACCTAAAAAAAAAACATGTATTAAGAAGACATCATGGTGTCTAAGCTTTAAATTGAGGAGAATGAAATATTGAGAGAAAATGTTCACTTTCTATCCCTTCGTAAAATAATTTTATCAAAAAAAAAATATGTAAAACTAGGAAATCTGGCTTTAAAGATTCCATCAAGATGTAGCTGGTATTAGATTTGTTTTTTTTTATATGCCTTATTGGATAGTTTTTAAAGCGTTTTACAGATAGTGTTTTGTCAAAATTAAAAATATTGATTCCATTTACAAAAAATTTCATAGGACAATAAAGATAAAATAACATTAATTACAAAAAAATATTAGAATACATTAATGTTTTTCATTAGTTTATTTTTTTTAAACAAGTTGATCAACCGTAAACATGACTCATGAACAGATACAGAGACAAACACCAAATTTCAAACTTAAGCTTTATTCTGGCCTGCGGTGTGCCGATTATATTTTGGGCATAGTGAGAACATCTGGGGGGTACTTTATAGTGGGCCGTTTTTCTATTTTATGGAATATGTCTGTTATTTACGTTTGGAGAAGAAAATACAATAAAAGTTGCTTGCAATATTATTTTCTATAATTTTAGCCCTATACAAAATTTTCCTAAAATGGACCGTAATCGAGAAAATTGATAAAAAGTAAAAAATTCAAATTTTTAATAAAATTGTTCAAATAAAAGTTGTTTGTGATGTCATTCTCTATAATTCTTATCCTATACATAATTTCTCTAAAATGGACCGTATTCAAGATATTTGAGAAAAAGTACAAATTTCGAATTTTTAAGATAACCCAAAAATAGAATAAAAGAAAAATACCAAATTTTAAATTTAAGCTTTAATCTATCCTGCGATAAACTGATTAAATTTTGGGCATAGTCGGAACATTTAAGGGGTACTTTATTAATGGTCGCTTTTCTACTTTATGGAATATATCTGTTATTTACGTTTAAAGAAGAAAAGTGTTTAAATAAAAGTTGCTTGTAATATTATTCTCTATAGTTTTTAGCATATACAAAATGTTCCTAAAATGGTCCGTATTCAAGAAAATTGACAAAAAGTAAAAAAAATCAATTTTTTAAGAAAATTGTTCAAATAAAATTAGAATTTCTAGCAAAGAGTACAAAATATAACTATAAAAGAGGAGTCACTCGCCCAATTACCGCCTTCTAACGCGATCAGCCGCCAGTCCTCCACAGTCCTTTCTCGATCGTCAGTATACCGGTGTAGTTCAACGCGTAAGGCTCGTTTGCTCCGCTACGTTATATTCCGCTGTGTATTGGCCGTTACATTCCACTATCATCGCCGCCGCGTCTTACCGCTTAACCCCGGTATAGCCCAATTAGCTCTGTAGTCTTTGAAAAAACGAAACGCCGACTTGTCGGTCCGCATTTGAAGCGCGATTTCCTTTGTAAATGCCGCGAGTGACTTCTCTTTTATAGTTATATTTTGTACTCTTTGTTTCTAGTTTCAATGATTATGAAAAAAAAAAAAATGTTTTCAAAATGATCTTCTATTATTCTTAATGAACAATAATCATTTTAATAAAAAATTCAACTCAATATTAAATAGTTTTTTACATAAATCACAATAGGTAGGTATCCATGGATATCACAGAACATGAATGTTTCTTTTTTACTATATTGGTATGAATGTCACTGTCACTAGTTTCATTTGCTGTCAAAATTTCATATTTCGTAAATGGTCGTATGATCTACAACGACTTACCTCGTTACTTGAAAGGTAATACATATGAAAAAGAAGAAATATGGCTGTGAATATGCCCAAGTCTTCGACTTTTACCCCCATTATACCTACAAAGGTACCTTTCAAGTAACAAGTGCATTCTAGTTTCGATCATCGATGATCATCAGATTTATGTAGACACAAATACTTAGTCAAATAGTCATGAAATTTATGTAAGCTTTGTTCAAAAATGACGAGCAGTTTTAACAGATGCTTTAGTTACTCTCTATACGATCCACCCCCGTATAAGTAATGTAACATAATACTGTTTAGTTAACATAAGAACAATAATCTAATATATACATAAATAATAAACTAAAATCAAAGCCAACCTTGGTAAATGCCCTTTAACGTATTTCCAAATTTTAAAATTAAGCTTTATTCCGGTTTAGATTTTGGGCAGAGTCGGAACATCTGGGGAGGGGGTACTTTATAGGGGTCATTTTGGAGAAGAAAATTCTTCAAATAAAAGTTATTTCTAATATTATTCTCTATAATTTTTCCTATATACAAAATTTTCATAAAATGGTTTGTATTCGAGAAATATGAGAAAATGTAAAAAAATTCAAATTTTTATGAAAATTGCTCATATTTGTGAAATTATTATCTATAATTCTTATCATATACATAATTTCTCTAAAATGGAGAGTATTCGAGATATTTGAGAAAAAGTACAAATTTCGAATTTTGAAGACAACTCAAAAGCGGATACATAGAAAAACACCCAATTTTAATTATAGGCGGTAAAATGATTAAATTTTTGAGCAAAGTCGAAAAATATGGGGGATACTTTATAGAAGGTCGTTTTTCTATTTTATGGAATATATGTTATTTACGCTTGGAGAAGAAAATTCTTCAAATAAAAGTTGCTTGTAGTCATATACATAATTTTCTTAAAATGGCCCGTATTCAAGAAGACAAAAAGTGCAAAATTCATTTTTTTCAAGAAAATTGTTAAATTAAAAGTTGTTTGTGATATCGATCTCTATAATTTCTATTTCATACATGATTTCTCCAAAATAGATCGTGATGGAAAAATTTGAGAAGTGTAAAATTTTAATTTTTTAGTATTTTCGTTGGCAATGAATATACCGGGTGTTCAAATTAAAGTGTTACAGCTAAATACCGCCTTTTATAAAAACAACGTTTCAGACGAAAGTTTTATAGTTTTGTGGGGAATAAATTTTGGCTAAAATCGTTTTTTATAGCTAACCATAATATAGCCAACTTTTTTTTCGCCCAGCAAAATTTTCAAGTAGCTGTTACTCAAAAAGTAAAAGTCCAATAAAAAAAATATTTCCATCAAAAGTTTCTTATTTTTTTATGTACTTTAAGAATATGTAAGAAAAAAATGGGATTCCCATTTAAAAAAACAAAGTCTACCTCGATATGGCCATATTATGGTCAGCTATAAAAAAAATTAATTTAGCCAAAATGTTTCCCCCAAAAAACTATAAAACTTTTGTCTGAAACTTTTTTTTCTAAAATGCATATTTTCGGCGGTATTTAACTGTAACACTTTAATTTGAACACCCGGTATATAAAAAAATGTTTCAAGTAAGATGATTGTGGAAAATTTATATATTTAGTTCATCCTCTAAACATTTATAGGGGTGGTGCAATAAATAGGCTGTATAGAGTACAGAATAATCGGAAAAATCCTGTAATAACTAGACAAGAAAGTCATGTGTTGGATACGTCATATTTTTTTTAAGTTGAGGTTGAGAACCATTTGAACCCCAATAAGACGGAAGGCGCCCTTACACAGGCTGCGATAATTTAAGAAAAACATCGCCGACCTGTGACAACCTTCATACTTTGATTGATAAATGAAAAGCCTAAATTTGATTTGTTATATTTACATATAGTTCGTAGACAGTGACAAATTAGAGACGAGTGGTGGTAAAAATACAATTATCTAATTCTAACTTCATTAATAAAAAAATAAATGAGATTTAATTCATTAATCCAGTGGTGTTGTTAAAGTTTTATGTATTTCGTTGCCAAGCTGAAAAATAGAATTCAGTCACATGACAATGATTCCTGATATTTCTACTATATATATTTTGTACAATTGTTAATACAGAAAAAAAATTAATTATCTAGTAGAAAAATATACGTACATACAAAGTTCTTAAAAAATGTTGTAATTAATCTAAAATTTAATTTGTAAGAGTTATTTTTCTTAATACTATCGAAATATTTGTTATTCTAAATAATGCAAAACATTTACAAGCATTGCTATTTATGGACAAAAAATGCAAAACATGAACAATGTGGAATATGAATTTTAAACTAAAAAAATAGGTATTTTTACAAAAACGAATAGTTTTCATCACCAATTAATTTCTACTAGAAAAAACAAACACAATTATAGGCATAAAAATAAAGTGACGTCGATATTTAATCCTAAAATAAAAGATATTTAACGTTTTTTGACGTCTTTGTTGAAAAAAATTTAATTTCACAGAATTTTCATTTAAATAGTTATCTAATAATATTCAGAACTTAAAGATCAGACAGTTTTATACCAAGATGGAACCCAATATTATTACTTAACGAGAAAATTCAACTTTTTGATAATGATGATGATAATAATTACCATTCATAAAAATTTCTTTGTAAAATAAATTACCAACTTATCGAAATTGAAATTGGCTATTAAAAATATCTCGATTATGAAAGTAATTTCAACCATAAAGACATTATAGTACCAGTTAGAGTAGAATTAAACAAAACTATTATTAACTTTTTTTAAAGCGTATGCTTAAAATACTAATGACATCAACAAGAACGTGGAGTATATTTAAAGCCACGCGTCATATTTTAACCATAAAAACGGAATTATCGCTGGAAAAATCAACTTTATTCCTTTAATGACTCGTGCTTTTAACATGTTCTTGGTCATATTTTCAGCTTTTCTGATATTGTAGCTTTATAATTTTGTATTTGCATGAGTGACTGCTTCAAGGACTGCTTTATCGCTTTGATCAACTCTTAAACGCCATTAAGAGGAATTGTCCTGATTAGGTATTGTTTTCCTGACAAATTTAACTGGATTTATACACTAATTAAATATATATTCACTCAACTATATTTCACAACTGGATAATAAGAATCTATTAAATTAAATAGAAACTTCTAAATTTAAAAGAATTCGTAAAAATAATGCCAACTTAAACATCAGCATTTTCTATGATTATAATAATTAGATATTATTATGTTGCTAAGAAATTTTTTACTCCCTGGGCTGCTATTTTCTAACTCATATGACTGAATTTCGCATACGGAATTTTCGTATGAAATGCAATAAACTGTATTTTGAAGAAATTGAAAAATATCCGTATGCGAAATTTTTCTGCGGAAATACATCGTATGGTTAAAGGGATACGAATTAATGCATCCGTATACTAAATTAAATTGATTCGTAATAAAAACGAAAAGTGAATAAGTCATTATGCTACAAATAAATGACAAAAAACGGTTCTTGAATTAAAAGCGAAATATTTAACAATATGATTCATTGAGAAAGTTTAGCAGCATTGGAAGAAGCCGAAATATTATCTAATAGACATTAGAACAAGGAGAAGATGACTCCAAGAATTAGACAATTATTTTGAGGAAAGACGTGATATTATTTTTATTAGGTAGTATCGGTTAATAACAATTAACGCAGAACCTATACAGGATGATTCATAAGGAATATTTAACCTGCAGATTGTGTAACGGAAAATAATAATTTTTTGTTTCATAACTAAGCCTTGTATATTGTTTTATTTGGTGTCATCGGCATCAACTACTTAGATTATTAGCCTCGTGTTCTGTGTAGGCTTTGTTACTGTTTTCTAGCGCCACTTTCGGAACAGCACTATTAATTAAAACCCAACAGTGAATGATCAAGTGGGGAATCATGCCTGTACATTGGGATTAATCTTTAATTAAGTTAAATAAAAATCCCATCAGCAACTCTAACTACTGAACCACCCACCCACCCCCTGGTAAAATAAAATTCTAAAAATACCTAATTGTACCGACTTTTACGTTTATGTGAGAGAAATTAATTGAAATATGACATTATTGAATTATTTTTATAACTGTAACACCCTGTATCTCAGTAACTATTAATATTTGACCCCGTTATTAGGTAAAAAAAAAATATATATTTTCATTTATAGAATCTGCAGGTAAAATATTACCTATTTCTTATTAATCATCCTGTATAAACGGTCCCATAAATAATACAGTTATTGGCTTATATTAGCTTAGAACATTTTATTAAACCTAAATATGATTTTAGGTTTTAGTTATTCCTACATTGGCCAAAATAAAAGCCGTTGAACTAGCGAAAATTTTTGCAAAAATGACGTTGAAACATCCTAAAATAAAATAGGTGAAATAATAAAGGGCCATACAAATAAATTTTCTAGTGCTCAAAATAATGACAGTTAACCAGTAGATGTATCAGTAAATGTCATTAGCGGCAATAATACAGAAAAATATTGAACATTAAAATCATCCCTTATGATTTGCAAAAATTTTCAACTTGTCACATTTTTTATTGTGGTATAATTGTATTTAATACAGCGTTGCCGATTAAAGTTATACGAGACGAATGGCTTATCGCATGCCATCCAAAATACCAAAAACATTTGTCATACGAAAAAGTAGTACTCGTATACGAAAATTTTCGCATGAGCTAGAAAATACCAGCCCTGATAGTGAGTGGGTATAATCTACTTATCTTAATTCTTCCACAAGTCATTATGTGGAAAGCGGTACTACGGAGCGAATTAGTGAAATAAGTTCGAAAAACAAAAGTTAGATAAAAAAGTATGAAACTATAAAAGTTCGAATAATAAAGTTCGAAAGTGAGAAAAGATCGAAACCAAAGGTTAGGTTAACAAGTTGTAAAAGTAATTTTAAAAAACCGACTTCAAAATCGTGCAGATGCCATCACCACATCTTAACCAAATTTAAATGGGACCACCCCTGAGGTACCTCTTTACTAACAAAAAAAATCAGAAATCGGACAAGGTAGTAAAGAATTACCGCTATACATAAAAAATGAAGAGTGAGGATTTTTTCATGGACCCAATTATTAGATTTTGACCAAATTTATATGAGACCACCCTTGTAGTACCCCCTTTCTAACAAAAAAGAATTATTGAAATCGGGAACCGTGTTAAAAAATTATTTCTGAACATACATAAAAAAAAATTATTCGGACGAATTGAGAACCTCCTCCTTTTTTGAAGTCTGTTAAAAATGCGTTGGATAATCTCATAGCCTTCCACCGCAACCCAGGTGGATCTATTGTGGCTCATGTCTAACTTATAATTCACCTTACAAACCACACCTTTTTATGAAGGTCAGGGATGAATTGGGTGAGACTTGTTGGTAGGCTCCAGTTGGGCAAATCCGAAGATTTGGAACCTAGTTCTTTCTAAAGCGAAGCAGGTACATAGAATGAGCGCTGCAGATTCGTCTTCCACGCTGCAGAATCGACAGTCCGATGTTTATTGCAGACCTCCTTCCCATGTGGCTACCTAGATAACGATGTCCTGTCGTAAGTGCGTTAGTGTTGCACCCACCGTACATTATGAGATAATTCCTTTGGTAATGCTCTTTGCAATGCTTAGGAATGGTTCTGTTCCTATGAACGGTTCCTCTTTTTGCGAGCGTGTCAGCTTTTCCACTGCCCTCAATACCGCTGTGTCCCGCAACCCAGGATCAAAATAACTTTATTCCAGGCACCTAGACACACAATGGTATTTATACAGCTCCAAACCAGCTTTGAGTCAACTCGCTCAGGGCCTTGAGGGCTGCATGGCTATCCGAAAAGATCTTTATAGTCTTGTTAGCGGGGAGAAAATTAATCACAACTCTCGCTACCAATTTTATAGCAATCATTTCTGCTTGGAAGATCATGGAGAGAGCTCAGGTTTATTGATATGTTAACGCTTGCCTTCTGGCTGAAAACTCCCGCTCCTACTATTTTTTGGAGCCGTCCGTGTACAAATTTCGAACTTGAAAAGATAAACTAAACGAAATTAGAACAAATATGATCGAAATCGCATATGATCGAAATCAGATATAATCGAAATTTGATATGTGAGAAAGTACTAATGATCAAAATAGGAAAAGATCGTAAGCATTATATTACGAAATTTGTTTTTTTCTATTTTTCTTATTATATGTATATTTTATAGCGAAACAACCCGCGATGGATCCATGCAGAATAATTATACATAAATGAGAAAATAAAAAAAAAACTTAACGAATTTACATGACCTGGGTGGCCTGGAGCCATCGCGGGTTACTTCAGTTTTAAACTTTTTTAGTTTCGAAGTTTTGTCATTCGAATTTTTTTAGTTCCGAAGTTTTGTCATTTGAACTTTTGTATTTTTTATAGTTCGAAATTTTTTAGTTTCTAAGTTGGACCATTCACTGTCAATCAATCCCAAGAAGACAGAAATGGTCCTTCTTATAAGGAAAAGGACCATCCAGAGCTCCTAAACACAAAACAAAACTTTGCAACAGAGGTGAAGTACCTAGGTCTCACCTTTGACAGCAAGTTAACATGGAAGTCACATTAGAAAACAAGAGTTAAAAGAGCGAGCATACATTGCTTATGAACAATGCCGCCGAACCTTGGGGCTTCTCCCCCAGAGAATTCACATGGACTTGCACGGCCATCATAAGACCTATGCTAACATACGGTTGTCTGAGTATCAAAAACCCATCAATTGACTATCCACAAACTAGAACAAATTCAAAGAACAGCATGTCTCAACATAACAGGAGCCTTGAAAACCACACCAACCAGAGCCATGGAAGTTATTCTTAGTCTCACTCCCCTTGATATTTACATCAAGGAGGTTGCTCTGATGACAATGACAAATATCTTCCATAAGCCATATCAAGTTAGAACGGAACAAATAGAGGAGCCGGAAGTGGCAGTTACGATCCATATCTACACCGACGGTTCTAAACCAAAAGGTCCAGGATATGGAATTATATAAAATGGGATGAGAGTAATAGTGCCAGTGTAGTTCAAACCGAGCTCACATGGATTCTAATAGCAGCAAAAGAAGTTACCAGAAACAATATAACTGGAAGAAACAGGCTCTTCTTTACAGATAGCAGACAAGCACTACTCATCCTGGACATACCACGAATTTACTCAATATTAGTAATAGAAGTCACGAAGCTTTAGTCGAAGTATACATTAACAATGTGGTCACCTTAAGATGAATCAAAGGTCATGCCACATCGAAAGGTAACCGTCTTGTTGATTCATTAGCCAAGAAGACAGCCAATCAAATACTTTTTGGACCTGGTCCTTCTATTGGCCTGATAATATCGGTAGTGACAGACCTAATTAAAGAACATTCCCTTCTGAAATTCAAGGCAAGATGGGATGAAACAAGAAACTGCAGAGTTTCCAAGGAGCCTTTAAGTTATTCTGACAACACTACAGCAAACAAATTCTTGACTATGACTAAATATAATAAGCGTCTGATCACAGGTATTCTGACTGGTTGTACGTATGCATCTCCACATCATGTACCTGTCAGAATCCACACTCTGCAGGGGGTGCGAACAAGAAGATGAAACCATCGAGCATATCCTTACGATTGCCCGATGCTCTAATTTATTAGAATATTTGTGTTCGGTGAATATCGGCTAACATCGGTCGATATAAGAGAAGCACCTCTTGGCGACGTTTTCAACTACACTAAATCTATACGCTATCAATGGGCCCACTGAGGCCTAGGTGCCGTAGGGTAGCCCAACCTAGACACGTTACAGATACAGAGATACAGATGTTAATTTTCCGAATGTTTGTATTAAAAATTATTTACAAAAGTGTCTTAAAGTTGTTTCACACGCGAAAATAATCATTAGAAACTTGTGCGAACATTAATAATAAAAGTTCTATACATGCTTCTTTAAAAAATCCTATAATGCACGCGCTTATGTTCGGGATACCGAATTTCGTTAAAAAAAATCCTAAAATGATCAAAAGAATCTTGCGCGATGATTTTTAAAGTAGTTATAGGTATAGAACTCCTGCTATCTTTTTCGCGTATTCTGGTTATGCAATATGCAGTAGAATGAATGGAATACTACCAAAAGGGCTGGTAAAATAGTAAATAAGTCTCAAACCCGCTTATCTTTTATTGTATATTAATCCGGAGGAGGATGATGATGCTGGTTGTAGTAGTAGAGGTATGATGCTCATAATGATGCTCAGCTATAATTGGGCCCGATTAGACACATATGAATATAAGTTTACAAAAAAAATATAACGGTTTTGTTATAATTAGCGAATTGTTATGCTTATTTTGATTCAAGGTCGCTCCATTGGTTTTTTATGTTCAGGGAGTGCATGTGTGAGCCAAAGTTCGAAATCAGCGATATGATACAAAATAAGCGCGAATATCATAAAATTGGATTAATTCATTTTGGAACACAATATATCTTAAAAAAGGTCGAAAAACACCAAAATCATCATTACAACTAACTATGTAAGACTATAAAAAAATATTTAATTTTGACAAAAATTTCCGAATTTTGACATATCCTTTTCACATTGAATAGCAGATTTCCTTCTCTTTCATCTAAACTTTTTATTTATTTTCTTTTTAAATATTTTTTTTTGTTTTCCCGCTACGAGTGATTTTATGTAACAATGCACTAAAAATAAAGTTTTACCTTTTATGTCCAAATATGGACTTTGTTTAGGTTGGGAATGAAAAGATTAATGATAAACGGTTGGCAACATTATTTCTAGACCTATATAACAATACGTTCCTTTATTATATTAGGTATGGGGTATTAATACACTGCGACCCAAAAGACCTATTGTGTCCCCTTCCGTCGCCAATGAACAATCCTATATTCTCAAGGTAGTGTAGGATTTGGAGTTGCTCCAAGTTAGGTAGATCCCCCTCTTCTATTTGGTATGTTCCTAAGTATCCGCACTCACTACCTTCTACTAGTTTCAGTTTACTAAGGCGTCAATTTCCGGTAACGATCGCAGTCACCCAGAAGTATATTAGCCTGCCTTAGTCCCAAGAAATCATTCCAATTATCGGTTCTTCTAATGCCCAAATATGTTTTAATCTTTCTTAATATTATGTTACTGTTGTTACTGCAAACGATTCAGGTCCTACTTTCTTTGTGAGACTATCTGCAATCTTAGTACCCTTTACTCCGTTATGTTCCGGAATCCAAGTGAGAAAAGGTTAGGAACACTGTTTCTAGACCATCATAACGACACGTTCCCTTTCTACTGAGCCAGGTGGCTCTGCAGTAACGAATCTGCCTCGCATTCGTAAGGTCGTATGTTCAATCCCAACTGCTGCATGACCTGCTGAGTTTTTCAGGTTTTCTAAAAGCAATAGGCAAATGCTGGGTCAGTGACATCCTCTCAGGTTCCTACCACCGTTCCTTCCACCCCATCCCCTCAAACTCCAGATCCTTAATCCCTCTAGTGCGGGTTAACAGGCTGCTCGGAGAGCATATAGCGGCCCACTCCCAATGGGGAGAATGAAATACACATCTTTTATTTTTACTACTTCCAATAAGGCTTATATATTTATTAGGAATATCTATCAGAAACTTAACAATGTTACAACTAGATTATTTTTTGCGACAATCTTTATCACTATTATCAATTGCATTTAAACTTAATTTTGAATAGTTATATCGCCTATTCTAGATTGGAACAGTTAAAACTGGTTAAAATCAGTCGATAGTTATTTTTTTTTCTTCATTTACTGTCTATTAATACTATGTCTTTGTTTCAAATATAATTTCAAATTATTGTCTGTATTTCTCACTTAGTTTCTTGTAGTTTTATTACAAGTAATTTGGTTTTTAATTTATACTTCGTGTTAAAAAAAAAAAAATAGTTTTTAAAAAAGTTTTCATAATGAGACTAATGAATGACATTTTACAAAAATGGTCTGTCATTACATATTATCACATTCTAAAAATAAAACATCGATGATGATAATTATTATTACTTATTTAACTAAAAACTACATTATCTTATCTGGAACGCTAAACATGGTGTATAATTATTTTAAATTATACAACCCGTATTTTAAAATTCAATTATAAACGTTTCACTGTAAATTATAAAACAAATTCAAATTACGAGTATTAGTAACTTGTTTAGGACTGTTTAATATATTTTTTTGCTTTACGTATGTCACTAGTTATCCCTAAAAAATTGGTTTAATTTCAAACATCGTTGTTATTTAATTGACATCATAATATAAAGGTATACATACCCCGATCCCACCACAGGAAAGTCTGACGAAGGCGGTTACTGGCAAGGTGCTTAATTTGCTCATATCTGTTTTATGCCTATTTAACGAACTGGTTCCATACAACAAAACATGAGATTCTGAATGACAAGTCTGTAATTCCTGGGGCGTTGCTTTTCGTGGTCTGAGCCTATCACATCTGCAAAAAAAACACATTATTAACATCAGACTTTATTCTACATCCAAATATTGTGATTATAGTGGTTTTAAAATATTGTGCACATTTCATAGATACATTTTTAATAATGTTACCCTGCACCCTGTAGTAGCCTGCGGCTATTATAGGAAACGTACGAATAAAATAAGTGCAATGTCACCCATCACGTAAAAGTACGAATAAAAGAAGAGAAAACAGTCTAGAAATATCTGGAAGGTACAAGACGGTTCAAGGGAGCTATATAAGTCGACGTCACAGTTCACTTTTATTTATGATAGACGTTGTACGTTAATATTAATAGTTGTATAATAGCTAAAAGTTCTTTAGGGGAAAGATAAAGTAATTGCGTATTTTATTAAGACCTTGGGGAAAGCTGAGAAGAATTATTGCGTCACTAGGAAAGAACTTTTAGCTATTGTCAAAGCCTTTGAACACTTCCATACTTATCTTTTTAACAGAAGTTTAATCATTAGAAGTGACCATAGCGCCTTGCAGTGGCCGGTGAATTTTAAAAAACCTGAAGGACAAGTTGCTAGATGGATATAAAGACTGCAACAATATAATTTCGAGATAGTGCATCGAGAGGCCATCTTCATAACAACGCAGACATTCTTTCAAGGCGACCCTGTTTAGAACGACTGTAAAGGGCTCGAAGAACGAGAGGAGCCGGTTGAAGAAGTTAGTTTTCAGGCAACCACTATCAAGCCAGAGAATCATTATTGAAAGCCTGACCTACAAACAAGAGCAGACATTCCTCCTATTAAACAATTCATTATGAGACAGGCGGAGAAGTTCTATGCGAACTGTCTTCCAGAGCCATTAAATACAGAAATAAGAAACATATTCGAGGGAAACAGTCAACATAGGAGGCATGGCTGCTTACACAAAATCCTACAGATTTACAAAAAACATTTAATAGCAGAACAATCAAAGGACAGAGTGACATATCCCCCCTACAGCGACTAAAATACTTAAAGACACATCTCACCACTGCAGATTAAATACTGACTAGCATGATGGAGCTGCGCCATCATTGGTCAGCCGTCCGACCGAATATCGAGAGGTTCCCTGGATATTTAGTCAGACGGAGGACTAGTACATGACGTCACTGAGATGAACAAAATCCGACGAAACTTCAAATATAACACACTCACTGACACATACTAAGGATTACCCTGTTTTTTAAACGACTTTTTCAGGGATAACTACAAAACTAAAATCAGACAAAAATCCAAATATACCCAAATATTGATATCCCAAGTTTGTCACATTGCCATAATAATGTCCGAGGACAAGGAGTGTGGAAGACGGAACCAAAAAAGGACACAGAAAAGAACGCAAGCAACAAGATATTATAGATATATTACTATATAATTAATATATCGTATAAATACCTGTTAAAAATTGTGAAACAATCTGTAATGCGCTAGTTCAGTGATGATGTAATTATGGTTCCACTGACAATTAAAGTGACAGTAGATTTTTTGAGTGCGTTTTGTTCGTTTTGTTTACCTAAATTATATCGTTTTTTTCACTTTTATAAATATATTCCTAAAATAAGTAGATAGCATGTATCAAATATACAATCGTTTAGTTACAAATTACATACCTTTAAACTATTTTTTATGACCTGTAAACTATATTTTGAAATAAAATAAAAACAGTAAGAACGTATATGTCACATTTATTGATGTTTTTATAGTTTGGTTAGAATTAAATGTCAGTGGAACCAAAATGACATCACACTGAACTAGCGCATTAGTAACTGTAAATATGTAAATAAAGATTTTGAATTGAAATTGATTCTTTAAAGCCTGAAAAAGACTCAAAAGAAAGACAATGACCTGAAGGTTGTCCGAGAATGGCTCAAAAATGGAGTAGAGACCTAGATGGCAAGAGATAGCCAAATATAGTGGAACTATTAAAGGGTACTGGATTCAGTGGGATTCCCTGCAACTTCACGATGGCCTATTGCCCCGACGGAGTACATGTAGTCAGCTAATTGGTACTGTCGAAATCACACGTCAGAAGTGTGTTGGAGGAGCTTCATAGCAGCCGCTTAGGACGACATTTTGGCACTAAAAGGATACTGGCACAATTTCGGGAAAGATTTTATTGGGTCAATTGCCGGTGGGATGTAGAAGATTGGTGTAAGAAATGTGAATTATACAATGGCAGAAAAGGGCATAAGACAAGAAGCCGAGGTAAAATAACACAGTACCTTTCCGGAGAGCCTTTCAGACCAATCTCCATAAATATCCTCGGATCACTTCCTTTAACAGATATGGGAACCAAATACTTGATGGTTGCTATGTACTATTTTTCAAAGTGGCTCGAAATAGCGCCTATTCCTAAACAGGAAGGACGACCGTAGCAGAAGCATTTATCACAAACGTCGTAGCGAGGCATGGAGTCCCTCTGAAATTGCATTCTTACCAAAGACAAAATTTTGAATCCGAATTTTTGCAAGAATTGATGAAATTGTTAGGCATCAGGAAGACACGCACTACACCTCTCCACCCATACTCCGACGTAATGGTAAAAAGATACCATTCCTCTATTTCTGCTAGCCTAACGAAGTTCTGAACATGAATCGACCAGTTATACTCCATTGCTGGAAGGGAGAAGAAGCTTCCCCACGATCTTCTTCTTGGAAGGCAGTCTCCTGGTGAAGAAGACTATCGTACACCTCCCACGTACATACAGAACTTAAGAGAAATATTAGAAAAGGTCTACGGATTCGCTCGGGAACGTTTGAATATCAACAGCGATATAAAGCAAAAGCTAAAATCAACATGCATGCCACAAGGACATATTTTGAGAGGCGACCCAGTATGGCTGTACAAGTACAATCCCAAGCGCCGAAAAGGACTTTGTCAGAAACTGCAGAGGAACTGGGAAGGTCCTTAGACCGTCGTCAAGAAAATCATTGACCTGCTGTGGGATTATCATCTTTCGATACGTTAAGTATCGAGACGCCTATCTTCTTTCGACAAACTGCCATTTTTATGTAATGTTATGACGCAATTCCCTATTTTCGATACGTGACGTGTCGAGTTCGCACATAAGAATCCCTGTCCTGGTCTACCGCATTCAGTTGTCAGCGGGAAGTAAATCCAAGGTAGTTCACATTTAAAAGTTAGCGCCAAACCATGGTCCAGATCCTCCCCGTTGTCTCCAACCAGGTCCCAGTAATCAAATTATTAAGAAACGTACGAATAAAGAAAGTGCAATGTCACCCATCACCCTACAGTGTGCTGCGGTTGTCATAAATAAAAGTACGAATAAAAGAAGAAGAAAGAATAGTCTAGAAATGTCATTCCGTGTCAAGAAATATCTGGAAGGTTCGAGAAGGTTCAAGGGAGCTATATAAGTCGATGATCTTGACGTCACTATTCAGTTTTATGATAGACGTTGTACGTAAATGTTAAAAGTCATATAATTGTAAAAGTTAAGTTTGAAACACTTGAGTTTACTAAAAACCAGCGTAACAATATTATAATTAAAAGGCGATAAAATATGACTGTATCTAATCGCTCTTATTAATACACTAGTTCGTTAAATAATTATTTTCGTCCGCCGTGTGTTTGTAAACTTTATTAATTCGTCTATTAATGGCACCTGTTAAGGAAAAAATAAACGATTTTAGTGGATAGGTAAACAAATATACATAAAATTAAGATTACATGATAGCAAGATGTCGCTGCGAAACTTATTTATTAAAAATCTTTTATAAAATATCAAATCAGTGGAAATTAGATTTTCTACGATTGAAGCAAAACATTTTGTAATTAACTCGTGTATTAAACGGCGATTAATAATCTCAACAATTAATGTCTCGATAATTAATCGCTCTTATTAATTAATATACTTTTGTTCGTTTAAATAGCAATTTTGTTAATAGGATAAAGATATATTAAAAAGAGATCGGATTAATTAATATTTTACTTGGATAATAATTATTATTGATTACATTGTGGATGTATTATTTTTTTAATCTAATTCATTTGATATCTCGTAAATACATCGCTTTTCCTATTTACTGTTTACTTTAATTTAATTGATAAGTTGGAGATTTTACCATTGAAAAATTAAAAACACTTGTTTAAATTAGATAAATAATCAACAACTATCAAGTTTGAAACATAAACAAATAGAACACCTTTCATGGAAACACTTGAAGTTTATTTACATTGTAATACGTGAATTATTACATTATTAGGATTGTATTTAATAATGTAAACAGTTGATTACATTATTAAGATAAAATTTAATAGATTTAATGAAAAAATGAGGCATACAAATGCACGTTATTTTTTTATTATTTAACATCGAAACGATAACACTGTAGATATTTTAAATAGTTACATTTTTATATTTATTTTAAGATTCACCACGTTACAGTTAATCGCCGATTTGATTACTGCAATCAAACCTCTACATTTTCTGACAAGCAGATTGGCAATTCAATAAAGAGTTAAGCGCTAACTAGTAGGTGTTATTATCGATAATTCGGGAAAATTTAATCAATTGCTATTTATGTGTTCACGGAAAACACTTTGGTGCTAAATATCGGTGCAATAAAAGTTAACTAGTCTTTTGTAATGATCAAGGTTCAAGGAGAAACTTGAATAATTTTGAACATTTTTGATTATGTACACCATTTTAATCGGCAATTTAAATTTTTATTATTTCTAAAAGTTAAAATTTTAAGAAGTGTATTAAATATTTTAAACTAGAGAAAGATAGTAAAATTATTGTACCTGGATACTAAACCAGTTTCAAGTAACCTGGACCAAATACTTTGTAATCTTCCAGCGTGTTCGGGATGAATGGCGTTGTTACCGCATACGCATGCGTGCTTGAGCATCTGGTTATCATAAGCGAGTCCTGTGGTGGGGGCCGATGAGGCCCTCCGCCTCGACAGCGTGGGGCCCTCGCCTGGTGGTCCTAAGTGTACTACTGGGGAACTTAGCGCTCTCGACAGCGGTCGTATACTGTAACAAAAAATATAGTTTTAGCGCCAGTAACGTTTACTTAAAAGTCCTAAGAACTATCCCAGATTCACCTTATTCTGTTTTATCCCAAAGAAGGAGAAAAAGTGCGGGTTACCATTCAAATCCAAAAAACAGCCGGAAAATTTGATTTTTAATTCCAATACACGTTCGTTTTAATAATATTTTAAAACAATAAAAACTATAGATTGCTTATGGGTTTCATAACTCTTTCCTTTCTATCTAATAAAACATCGAAAATATGTAGTTAAAACAGAACGAGATAGTTAGGTATTTAAACTAAAAACGTTTTTTTTTTCTACTTTTATATGTGGCAAAAATGTAAGGTAGTTTCTTAGGAATTTAATCCGTTCCGTTCAGTTATGAGTATTCTGTGGTTATTTATGATCTACACAACAATATTTTCGATATTTTTACACCATTCGCTTATATCGGGCGGTATTAGCCAAAACTCGCCGAAAAAAATCTTCTTATTAATAAGAGCGACGTAGAGAATTTGCTCGATGGTCTCAGCTTCTTGTTCGCACCCCATGCTACGAAGATGCCTTCATACCTTTCAATGGCCAGTCAGGTGATCAGGCGCAGATTATGTCTAGTCCATCGAGATAGAATGAACTGGAGACGACATAAACACTATTTTGCGATATTACAGATGGACGCACTTAGGAGTGATGGAAAAGTGTAATCAAAATGGCGACTTCAAGTCGTACTTTGATTTATTTGAAGTCAATAATTTTATATTTGAAGAATGACGGAATGAAAATGTTTTCATATCATTTAAATGAAGCTATTTATACAAAAATGGGCATTTATTATCACCAAACTAGACCAGCTCAACTAGCTCAAGTTTACCACATGACGTAAAAGTAAAATGTAAAGATGCAGACACTTTTAATATCGTCATAGCATCTCCCCTTTATTCTATCTCATAGTCAAGTATTGGTTTGTTGTGATGTTGTCATCGTAACTGAAAAGTAACCTGGCAACTCTGCAGTTTCTTGTTTCATCCCTCATTTCCTTTCCTTGAATTTTACAATGGAATGTTATTTAATTAGGTTTGTCACCACCGATGTTTCCATTCTAATAAAAGGGTCAGGTCCAAAAAAGTATTTGGTTGGTTGCCCTCTTGACTAGTGAATCAGCAAGACGTCACATGAATTTCGATCCATCTTAAGGTGAAAAAATTGTTGATGGATACTTCGGCCAAAGCTTCGTGACATCCTAGTACTATCCTTGGGTAAATTCGTGGTCTGTCTAGGGAGAGTCATGTTTGTCTGCTATCTGTACAGATGAGCAGTTTCCTTCCAGTGATACCGTTTCTGGTCATTTCTTTTACTACTATGAGAAACCCCGTAAGCTCGTTTGAACTACACTGGCACTATTGCTCAAAGCAAATTTCATGTTCAGGTTTAATGATCTGAAGTATATTCCACATCCTGAGCCTTGTTTTAGATCCGTCGGTATAGAAATGAATCGTACCTGCCACTTCCGCCTCTTCTATTCGTTTCGTTATATTTATTTATAGAAGATGTATCTATCAATTTATGAAATTAATAAAAATGAGGAGAATAATCCTCCTCTCAAAAAAACAATGAATATGTTGGAAAAAGTACGGTATACAGGTTGGTAAAATCAGAAAATCTTTACAAGTTAAATGCAACGAACACATTTAGAAATATATATAGTAGAACTGAGAAGTCCAATAGGTATAGTGTATTTATTATGTTTAATATAACCCTCATGATGATAGACTAAACAGCAGAAACGCTTGACTTTTAAATAGAGCAGTTTCCTGTAAATACTGACCTCTCCTAAACAATTTAGTGGAAAAATTAAGTTTTGACGTTATATTCTCCAGGAAAATTTTACGAACCTAAATAACTAGGTTTTGTCTCATTTTAATATTCTAAATAATTATATAGCTGGGTACAGAAGAAGAACTTAATATATACGCTTAAATATCTAATTTAGAAAAGTATTGCAAAGTACAAAGTAAATATATTACATTCTATAAATATCCGGAAAAGTAGGACAGGTAATTATTTAAATATTAACTTTTAACTAGGTTTAAGACGAATTTAGAATATTAAAATATAATCTCAGTTTTATGTTAAATCAGAGATAAAATATAATAAGTAATGATTAAGGTAGTTCACTCGCGACAGTCGTACACAAAAATATCGCCCTATAGTGAATACCAACCGTTCGAGATTCTTAAATCTAAAGAAAGATTATTTTTGTAACAGACTGTACACACAACACATGTGATCCTATACAGTGAGCATCATAAGTCATACCCCCCTAACTAACTCGTTACTGGAGTCTTGTTAGGAAAATCGCCAAGACAGGTCGATTTTTGATTTCTACAATGTAAATTTTTGTATGATTAGTTTACCCTTAATTTCATCCCTTACTGAAGGGGGGCAACCCTTTCGAAAAATTTAAATGGCATGGGGTGGTGAGTGATAGCTCATTTGAAAGGGGGTTTTATTCTCTATTCAACCGTGCAAAAAAATTTGAAATTTGCTTCATTACGTGTTGATTTATTAATGTTTAAAAATAACAAAATCTCACAAAATAGGATAGCAACTAAACTAACAGTGACCTTCTAATGGCAAAAAGTCTTACTTCACGTCTGAACCAAAACCGAAATCATGCAGGGCTGAATTTTAATTCTAAGGATGAGTGCGCTACGTTAATTTCCGTTATTCTGAAACAACAATTAGTCGAGAATTAATGAAGCAAATTTCAAAAATTTTTACACGGTTGAATGGAGAATAAAACCCTCTTTCAAATGAGCTATCACTCACCACCCCATGCCATTTAAATTTTTCGAAAGGGTTGCTCCCCTCCAGTAAGGGATAAAATTAAGGGTAAACTATTTATACAAAAATGTACATTGTAGAAATCAAAAATCGACGAGTCTCGGCGATTTTCCTAACAAGACTCCAGTAACGAGTTAGATAGGAGGGGTAAGACTTATGGTGCTCACTGTATACAATAATAAAGTAAAATAAATGAAAATATCAAAATGTTTCATTGTCAGAATCAATTAATTGCGAGATAAAGGAAAATTTGTTAAGCAGAACGTCCTCAACAAACGCAAAAAATCAATTTTGGCTATGCAAAAAAATTGAGAAAGGAAACCCCAAGCTTGAGAAATAACCTGTGCAGTGGTCGCATCGTGGAATTACGAGAGTTGGGAAAACATTTAAAATGTTGCTTGTGTGAAAAAGTTCTTTCTCTTGAAAATATTACAAATGAAACACGAAAGGGCCTTTATTCAATTTTAAATGTTAAATGTAATCAATGTAATATTGAAACTATAGTACCTACGGACAAAGTTCATGCAACAAAAAGTGAAGTAAAGCATTCAGATGTCAACACTAAAGCAGTTCTAGGTAAATTTTAAAAAAATACATAAGTATTTGTTATGTTTATAATTTTTTTATTATAAATAATATAATTTTATTTATTTAAAGGTGCTGTCCTTTCAAGGTTTCCTTTCTTGCTGTCATGAACGTTCCTACGATATCATCAATACTACAGAAAATCATTACTTTTATTTGTATTTTTTTATGACTTCCTCATACTAGTAAGTTAAAATTTTAAATTACTTTATATTCATTTTTTTGTGTAACTGTATTTTATTTTGAAGGCATGTTTAAATAAAATTATATTCATCTTTTGCATATTTATTTAATTTTGAAGACATGTTTAAATACAATTAAATTTAAATTGTTAAGGGTCGGTCTTTTCACCCTCAGATAAAGTGTCAGGTAATCGTTATCTCCCAGATAACTTAAAAAATCATCTTTTCACTTTTGGATAAAACTAACCGGCAGATAAATTGGTCTAATCTGAAAGATAACTTATCTTACCTTTGAACTTCCTGATAAAGTAGTTATCTGATAGATAAGTAGGTATATGACATAATAAATAATATGCGATACAAGTCAACACATTATTGTATTTGACATTATGGACGTTGTTGAAGATGTTGTGTTTTTGAAAATAGTGGATTACTTATTTGTTTCGTATAGGTAATTTTTTTTTTTCGAAAAAATACTAACTAAGCTGTATAATAAAAAACAGCCTTTACATTTATAAAATAGTATATGGCAAATAGTGTAAACTAATGCCCTTCGCACCAATATTACATACATACAGAATAAAAAACTACACCTTCGAAATATTCAATTTAATCAAATGAACAATCTATGTTAATTATAATACAATAGACTTAAGAATCAATTTTTTATTTGGCAGTACTGCTTTGTGTTTCAAGCATCCTCTTGCTTATTGAAAGTTGGTCGATGTTTTCTGTTTTGTCACTTGCTTTATGGAGTTTTAAATAAATATTATCAGAAAAATACAAAGACCTTTCAACTAAGTGACAAAACGAAATAATGACAACAAGTGACAGTGAGAATGACATATTGCATGTATAAATACATTGATATGAAGGTAGGTACATGACCATAGAACGTTAAAAAGTACCAGATAACTACCCTACAGATTATTTCTCTTGAAAAGACGGAAACCTCATTATCTGTCAGATAGTAACTCTCGGATAATATACCCTTTGGTTAGTTAACTGGAACTTTATCTGAAAGTGAAAAGACCGACCCTGAATCATATCAACCTAAAGTATAAACAACGTCCCTTCCCAGAAGGCCTCCATAAAGTGATAAACTTGACCTGTCCGCGGCAATAAAAAGGTTGAGAAGCACTGATCTAACAGACATTTGAATTAGCGGGCGTTGAGTGTATCGATTACAACGTTGCCAACTTGTAATCACAATACGCCACTATGCGTCGACTGCTTTAAGAACATTTTTATTTTAAAAATCTATTTCTTTATCAAAACGGTAAAAAAATTCAGCGTTTTTTTAGAAAATTTTATAACTTCTTGATTTACATTACATTAGTTTTTTAATAATATGGTAAGAACCGTTTTCGAGATATTTTGAAATAAATGCAATGATTGTGTACATGGCAGGGCTACAAGAGTGTTAATTATGCACATTTTGATTGTTAATATCTCGTTTTACAGACGGTCAAAAATTTTTATTTTTTTTAGGTACATAAAAGACACTTTCATTAACCTCATATTTCAATTTTATTGAATTCTTAAGAAAGGCCGTTTTACGAGTGAACTACCTTAAAGTACCTAACTGAATAAGTAGATTTAGAATGAAATATTACATAATAATGATACATTTTATATTTTTATTGGGACACTTTGTATTTATTATTTTTAGATTATAACATAAAAAGTGTTGTTTTGTCCTCTGTATAATGTATGTATTGATGTATTTTATGATTGCGAAATATTTTCATTAAGAATTAAAATTAATGTACCTAGGTATTAAAATCATTGTCCACAACTATTTTATAATACATCCATTTTTAAAAAGTTTTGTCACTTAAAATGATATACAGAGCGGTTCACTGAAAACAATCCACCCCGGTATTTGACAGTAATTATATAAAAATAAAAAAAATGTTGAAACAAGTCGATTTTTAATCTAAAGCATTGGCGGCTTCTCTGTAAGGACTGTAGGGATAAAGCTCTCCAGTACAAACGGAAACCAATATACAGGGTGAGTCAAACATCTGTCGTAGTTCCATAACTCCTACTACGCAAATCTTAACGATGTATTTGAAGTATATCTGTCGGTGGGGGTCAAAGCCAAATAGCCTAAAATTATTTTCTTGTATACAGGGTGACCCAATAGTAAATTAGACAAATCACTTATTTTTTTACAATTTTAGGTATTCCATAGTCAGTAATACATAATACATACCTACAAAATATTGTTTCTAACATTCCACAAGTCCAAAAATTACTTTTCATGAACAGTCCCATCACTAGAAAATATTCATGCAGCGATCAGCTTGGTTTTTCTGGCATACAGATGCTTGGGCCTTCTGGTTGATAGTTAACATTTAATGTAAACTGAAATTTAGCTTGTGTTAGCGATCAGCTTGGGTTTTCTGGCATAAGGATGCTTGGGCCTTCTGGTTGGTCGTTAACGTTTAGTATAAAATGAAATGTAGAATTTGGTATGTTAATAATACAAGTCTATTTCAGAATGACCAAAGCGTTTCTCCATTGATACGTGCTAAGGATGCAAGTCAGGATGAAACCGAACATAAAGTGAAAATAACTGAGCCAAGAACGTCCCAGGCTCAGGATAGCCGTATTAGCCCTTAAGGTACATGCCAATGGAAGTGGCATGATTTACAAATAATATTCCTGGGTAACGCAGTCTAGTCAAAACAGTCAATCACTGTGGTTGTGCTGTTGCCTAGAACAACGTATTATTCGGCTTATATCTTAAAACTCATAAATTACCGAATAGGAAATATCATATTTTCTAATAATGGGTGTTCGGTTGTCATAAATACCATCCCCATAACAAATTTACCGTCATCTGGCACGTACTTGTAACCCATAAAATCGAGGCGAGTCCGTTTTGTCTTTCATATTACCTTACATAGGAAACTATAGTTTATAAAAAAAGGAGTTTCCGAAATACAGGGTGATAAACTTGAAAAATCAGAAATTATTAATGGCTATAGTTTTTTATTTCTCAATTTAATTGTACTAAATTCGGTTAACATTTTCGGTATTACAAGATCACCTATCAGCAAAACAATCAGTTAAACAAACTTTACATACATGTTAGCAAGTAAACAAATTTTTGTTAATTGTAGTACGGTAAAGCACATCGGCAGTCAAGAGGGAGTACGGGGAACTGATGCGAACCGTAGTCAGCGTTCCTCCAGGCAGAACGATTTGAGTCGCCTTGAGTGTCTAGTGTGATCAGCTGTGTAGTTGGCTGATTCTCATGGATTGTGTTCTATCGGTAATCACTTGGTAACTTAAATAATTATTTGACTTGATAATTAATAAAATCTAACATACATAAGTAACACCTTCATCCCCTCTAAATTTTACGTCACTATTCAAAAACTTATTTGGACTATACTTTTAACTGGCAGTAGTGAATTTAGACGTTAATTATATTCTTGTAATTAACAAATTGTTTAAATGTTACTATTAACGTAAGTAATTAACGGTGCTTTGTATTAGTTATAAAAAAAATGCTAAAAATATCATTCCATAAATATTTGACTAAATAAAAGCGTGTTCACAAAAATATCCTGAGAGTCGTAGACAAAGTACAGTATTTTACTCGCATATAATGTGTGATTTACAGCATTCGCCTGCGGCTCTTGTAAAAACTTTACCTTTCTGAATAATAGCCATCATTATTTGCTTGTTGAATAATATACTAAAAATCACGTCGTATAAAAGCTAGAAAAATCATTATCTCTACCCCTTCTACCGAAATATCTTTTAAACCAATTCTAACATCTGTCCAATAGCCTGAAATCAAATTCGTCCAATTAATATCGATATGTGTGCAAAACATATTACTGGTTGGCTGAGTTTTCCTCTAATAGGTGTGATACACATTTTTTATTTCTAAAAAAGAAATAAATGATTTATTTTTATTAGCCGTTGTTTTATTGTACCGTCTAATGAGAATCAAGAAGGCTAATTAATAATTTATTTGTTAGAATCATTTATTAGATATACTTTATTCTTTTTTTTAACGTATAATAATATTGTATTATTTGAAATGAATTATTAGCTTCGCCCTTTGAGAATACTCAAAAATATTTTTTTTAATAACATTTATTCCATTTATATATTTTTTTTTAGTAACGAGGAACCACATTGACTTTTTTAACCAAATATTTAAGTACCTATCAAATATTTTTTTAATGATTTATTTGATAGGCAAGTTCAAAGATTATATATTACATATTAAAATCTAGATTAAGTAAGAACCAACAATTTTGATTTGTCATAGCCCATAAAAATGATAAAAACTATCACATGTGTGTATTTACCCGATACCGTATCTGTTTGTGATTCGTACACGATTTTTTTTATTGACAAATATTAAATTAATCTATTTAAAAAATATGTTCTGACAACTGAAAATCATTTTTGTCGTATTATAGAAAAAAAAAAAATAAAAAAAAAAACTTAACTAATTTACTAATTTTGTAATATAATGCTTTCGATCTTATACCATTTTGATCTTATATAATTTCGATCATATGCGATTTTGATTTTTTGCCATTCGACTTTTTTACTTTCAATTGAATTTTTGATTTTCGAATTTTTTTGATTTTGATAATCTTTTTTGAAAATCTGAACTTTTGTTTTTTCAACTTATTTCATCATTTCATTTAAATCAATTAATTTAGAAAAAAGTGCAGTCAAAGAATATCGGATGCAGAAGAGGAGAAATTAAATGGATGATCAAAAGAAAATGCAAGCAAGCGGGTCAAAACTTTGCCACTACAAAGCCATTTATCTTCTGTATGAAGTAGTAAAGAAACGTGTAAGCTTCCAAAGTCTACACAAAGCGCGTGGAATAGACGAGTTGCTTACATGCTAGTGCTTCTTTCCAACACTTTCTGAGAAAGTCTTAGTTTGCTTCATACACAAACTAGTAGTTGCCGAATCGTACCAGAATGCACTCCCATCGCCAGCAATGGTGCCGTTGTTGCGATGTTTAGGATTAAAAATTCCGCCATTAATCATTTTATCGCGAACTCCAATTATAAAAGCTGGCTATGAAAATCAAAATTTCTACTCAAACACGAAGTTTCAGGGATTAAAATCAATAATGTTATGGTTTCATAATTTAAAATTAATCATTAAAATGTAACTTTCATTGCTCATAACACAATATATTTTTTTTATATTTTGGCTTCCAATAAAAATAATTTTTAGACATATTTGCCAGTTTTCAGGATTTTTCTATAATCTTCGTAAAAAATTAAACTTCAAAATTAATTTTTTTTTTTATAA
This sequence comes from Psylliodes chrysocephalus, assembly GCA_927349885.1. NCBI lineage: Eukaryota > Metazoa > Arthropoda > Insecta > Coleoptera > Chrysomelidae > Psylliodes > Psylliodes chrysocephalus. Next base: position 43,533,450 of record OV651821.1, read on the forward strand.
CTTTGATACTAAAGCCTTTACATGCAGTGTGGAACAGCCAAATTGAATAAATTCGGTAATAAAGAAATGGGGGCGTGTTCGGAAAAACGCTCGGACACGTCGATTGGTATTTTTAGTTGCACTTTTTTTTTAACAAAAACTTTTTATACGGGATGTGTCATGTAACAGTGGCCAATACCAACTTTCTTATTTTAAATGCAACACCCTGTATATTTATTAAATTTTGTATTCTTCAGAAAATTCAAGACATTTTATGTACTATATGTCCTATGCCTAACTATTTCGGAAATATTAAATGTTTTCCGATTAATTGCAAAAATTAACATATAAATAAAATTGTTTGATTACAGAAATGCGCTACAACAAACTCAATACTTATCCCATTTAAGTCTTGATAATGAGAAAAACCATTTCAGCGTTCCTTTTTACTGATATCAAATAAAAAAAGGTATATTTAAATAGTTTTGTTTACTTTGGTTAAAATTGTTATCTGACTGCATGACAGTGGTTGTCAGTGTTACAGTCGTTTGAATTTCCTTAAGACGGAATTTGCACGCCAGGAAATTCATAACAAAAACTACAAATTAACTAAGTTGTCAATAGATGGCGATTAGATGCACTTCTGCGAAATAACTCAAATGTTGAATTATACCTGCCTGTTTGCCAAGTTGTGTAAACTACTTTCCGGCGACCCGACAAGCGTCCCCTCCCTCCCAAATCTAAAGTGCTCGTAACATTTTATTGTACCGCCGGACGAGACAAACACTATAGGTTTGTTCGGGTTTCTTTAAAACTCGATGCAAACCGTCCGAGAACCAGTGGAACAGTTGAATTCCAAATTATTCGTCGCGTACAACTATTAAACTGTCCACTGGTCAACTAGTTCTCTGATAGTTCTAAAGGTATTTTTGAAGAACCCGAACAGACCTAATAGCTTTGTCCCAACATCTCACAAAACCGTAATATTACGGTCATCGTCATGCGCAGTAAATAAAAACCGTTCGACTTTGGGCTTTATTGATAGGTTTTTATTTACTGCGCATGACGATGACCGTAATATTACAGTTTTGTGAGATGTTGGGACAAAGCTTATATAACATTAGAATATCGAACCTATAGGGACCGTATTTAAATAATTTTATGAACCAGAATAAAACTTTTAGGACAATGTAAAATAAACATTTGAATCTATTTTGGTTCGTATATTATTAAGTAGTTCTTTGTTCATCCAGTCTGAGCTTATTTGTTAGTTATCATTGTTTTGTTTTGTGTTTTTTTATTGTTTTTATAGGTAGTTACACGTTACCCAGCAGTTGATCAACTGAGTTTGTTTATTAAATTTCATTTTGTTCTTGTTTGTGGTGGCGCAAATAGATTATGCTTTTATGCTTAAGTAGGCCTTAAGGATAAAAGCATAATCTATTCGCTCCATTATTTATCTATCATGATTTAAAAAGCAGTGAAGCGATTGATACTGTTGACAGTTGTAAGCAAAACATGTTTGACGACGGTGAAGACGGTCAATAATAAGTAATAGTAATAATTCATTTATTGACCTTAAATTAACCATTTACGAAAAAATCTGATGTGTCCAACACATGACTTTCCTATCTAGTTATTACAGGCTTTTCCCGATTATTTTGTACAACCTATTGCAGCAACTCTGTAAATGTTTAAAGGATAAACTAAATATATACATTTACATACATCTAACTCGAAACATTTTTCGATATATATTCACTGCAAATGAAAACACTGAAAAAATTTAATTTTACACTTTTCCTCCAGTTTTTCTATTACGGTCCATTTTAGAGAAATAATGTAAATAACAAAAATGATAGAGATCGATATTGCAAACAACTTTTAGTTTACCAATTTTCTTAAAAATCAGAATTTGCACCTTTTATCAAATTTCTCGAATATGGTCCATTTATGGAAAAAATTGTATAAAGTGAGCATTATAGAGAATAATATTAAAAGTAACTTTTATTTAAAGAATTTTCTTCGCCAAACATAAATAACAGATATATTCAATAAAATATAAAACGACCTCCCATAAAGTATACCCGTCCCCAGATGTTCCGACTTTGTCCAAAATCTAATCAATTCACCACAGGTCGGAATAACGCTTCAATTTAACAAATAATGTTTTTTCTTTATCCGCTTTCGAGTTTTCTTCAAAATTCTAAATTTACACTAATTATCAAATATCTCGAATTCGGTCCACTTTAGAGAAATTATGTATAAGACAAAAATTATAGAAAATTGTATCACAAACAACTTTTATATAAATAATTTTCATAAAAATTTGAATTTTTTACATTTTGTCAAATTTCTGGAATACGAACCATTTTAACAAAATTTTGTATGTAACAAAAATTGTAGAAAATATTTGAATTAACTTTTATTCAAAGAATTTTCTTCTACAACCGTAAATAATAAATATATTCCATAAAATATAAAAATGACCCCCTATAAAGTACCCCCAAGTGCCAACTGTGCTCAAAATCTAATCAGTTCATCGCAGGCCGGAATAAGACTTAATTTTAAAATTTGGTATTTTTCTGTTTTTCCGTTCATGAGTTATCGAGTATACAGACACACACACAGACAGCATCGCGAAAATAGTCAAAACGGATTCAGGGGATCCCAAAATGTAAAAATCCGTCAAAAAATCGATGTCGAAAAAAATCATGATTACTATACTTTCCTTATCTGTATACAGACAGGAAAGTAAAAAAACATACAATGTAAACAAAAATACAGAAGAGATAATAATAATAATTATAATAATAAAATTTAAACTATGCTGCAATAATCAGTGTGATAAATTTATTGTATTTTCAATAAATATTTTAAGTACTTTTTCAGTTGATTTTAAGAATATAAATTGGCTTAAAAGTTTGCTCTTACTTTTAACTCTTCTCAACTAATTTGTGAACCCACAAATGCATTTGAAAGGCCAGGATCGATGTTTTCACATGCATCTTGTTCCAATTTTCACGTAAATCCAGCCAGAAAAAACAAAACTCAACATTATATTTAATATCTGACAAATTACGTTTTTATATTTTGTAATATAAAAATGAAACATTTTACAAAATCTCTACACGTTTTAAATGTTTCTCTAAAACCAGTTTTAACACAATTTACCTAATTTTTGTAATAAAATAACGAACTTCCTTGCTTCCGATACTTCATAACAATATGACAACGTTGCTCGATATAAATTTGATATTTTCAGGTGGCGTCATCTATATAAGATTGCCTGAACCTAAAATTTCAGGGATTACACCTGTTTTATGTAATGTTGGTTGCGTTTTTTGGGTTAAAATTAAAAAAATTTGTGCATATAAGACTGGAAAATGAAAGCAAAAAATGAAATATTTCTTATGCGGAGCCTCTAATGGGAATATATTCTAGTTCCTGAAATAGTTTTTATAGCGATTTATGATGACTTTTTTACATGTAAAATTTTCACAAATTCGTTATTTTCTTCATTCTCTCAATTTTTTTCCACTTTAAAATATATTCAGGAACTAGTTCAATACTATTAGAATATTATAAAAGCAAATCCGCATAAATTCATTGTCTAGAAAGCCCGTCTTATATGTTGAAAAATTCTCCTATGCTAATACTTTTGCTAACGCCGCCTTAAGAGGAAAATTTACATTACAAACTAAAGGACCTGCGGGGCAACGGTAGTTTAGTAGGTATAAAAATTACAACTTAAGGGTGGAGCCTAAATACTACAAAATTACTTCCGAGACCAAACAAAATCAGCATTCATTCATAATTTTAACAATTGCATGTAGTTACGAGGGATGCATATTCTAAACTTTAACGCGCGAAGTTGAAGACAAAGGAACCGAAAAATATTCCACAATAGCACAAAATAATATTACCTATGTATTTTACAATATAAGTATCGGGTAGATTAAAACTTATTTTGGCTGTCGACAAATTTGGTTAAAAAATCTTCTTTTAGAAATATACCTTTCATTTGACGAAAAACGAAGGCCTAAACGAAAAAAAAATATTCTTCATAAAAGTTTCGCCTGTGTATTGACAAGGTAATAGTGCTTTCCTTATATTTTTTGCTATGAAATTAACAAAAATATAGCAATAAACAATTACTGATGTCATGGTTTTACAGGAAAGGAAGCAGTCTCTTGACTGTATGCTTCTCTCTCAGGGATGAAATGTATGCAATCTGTTTGAATCTCTTACATTATTTTATATAGGTATTATTGATTTATCCGCTATGAAGGCGAATAATGTTTTATAGGGTGTAGGTATTACTTCATGATTTTTTTTGAGGAAAATAAAAAAATAAAATATAAACTATTTATGGAAGGTATAAGCACAGTATATATAAGTATAGGTTATAAACAGTAAAGCTATTGCTTTGCAGAATAGAATAAATTCCTAATAAAAAAATTCAATAATTAGAAGTATATAAAGCATAAATTAATAATATTAAAATATATAAGTACAGGACTCAAACTAATCAAAATCAGATTCACCACATTAATCTACATTTTCCAAAACATTAGCGGCTATGATCAAACTATTTCTGCAGTTTTTCTATGCCATACAGGTGCATTAACCGATGTAGCCAATATTTTTTTCTGCATTTGCAAATTTTGCTTCCATAGTCTAGAATAGAATAATATTGTTAAAATATTGGACATATATGAAAATTATCGGTGTATAGTATCTTTTTTGCATTTGCATGATAAGTTCTGTTATTTCTGGTAGCAGGTCGAGCATAATCTTAAGAGTGAGTATCAGGCTTCAATCTTGATCTACTTTCCATTCATACTCTTCAACATTAGGAAGCTGCATCTGGGTCTTTAAAGAGCTTAGCCAAATACTTAGCTGGTAAAAACATCTTAAACAATGTAATCTTAGGGCATCTTCAGTCAATGGCAATTTAGCAATTATTTTAAAGGGACCATTAATCTCCTCAAAATGTTAATGGAAGTAACATTGGCAGTTTTTGAATAAAGTTTTATGAACATTTTTTCCAGATTAGAGAATGTGTTTTCAGAGTACCTACGAATCAGTGCCAAATCCATCCAAAAGGTGATGGTGTTCAAGGTAGGTTTTCCAACAGGTTCTTTTTCCAATGCCAGACAATTGGTTGGATTTATTACGACCTGTTACAGAATGAAAAGAAGGCGAATTTTTTAGAAGTTTTTTTATCCAAATTTAAATCATGTACTGTTATAAATCGTCACGAGTCTCCTCGCCCTATTATGAACCATATCTTTTTAGTTCAAAACTACTTAAAATAAATTATTAAGACTAGAACATCTGTATCGTTGCAATCAATAATGCAGCACGAATTCTCCGAATTTCTGGCTGATAATATGTGCAATAAGATACGAGTATCAGCTTCTTCAAGATTTAAATTTAAAAAATCGTCTTTTGATGGTTCAAAATTCATCCCATATTTATTGATACTCGCGAATCCATCACTACATACAAATTGTCAAGAAGTTGCTCTGACAGAAAATGTGTTAAACGTCTTTTATTAAATATCGAATGAATGAATAAGTTTCATTATTCTGGAAGTGGAATATTGGGTCGGTCAATTTCTATATCAATTGATTTCTGGGATCATCTCTTTTGACGTGTTGTATTTTTGATAGAATTTTCTTTATAATGATTAAATACCACATCTATCCTTTGAGCATTAAATTTATTTTTAAAAATAATCTTTACAAATATATTAGCATATTCTTTAAATGATATGCAACTTTTGGACTTTCCCAAACCTTGAGCTATTGCTATCCCATCAAAAATGTGACAAGTTTTGCAAGATCACCTAGGTGCAGGTAAGTCTTTGTGGGTCATATTGTTCTAAAATATTTCCCAATAAACTCTTATTTGTAGAGGTGCCGAGATACCCATTTACTGTTAGAGACATGGGAGAAGGCTGTCAGATCAAACTTAAATATTTCGGCATAATTACCTAATGCTTATGTCCATATCCTTTGCTAATAAAATATTGTGAAGAAACTGTTGACCATGCAAGGATTAAGAAGTCATATTTTGATATCATTTGTGTCTTTGCTTCTTGCAAGAACAAATCCGTAATTAAAATGTTTAACGAAAACTTACCCAACTTACTCAAATATATTCAGGCATTCAGCTAGTAACAGGATGAATGTAGATGTAATAAAAACCTAAAAAATGTCTATATTTCTTCCCAATTTATTAGGAACTTTAATTTGTAACACACTTATTAATTTTTTAGTAAAAACAGACAATATGACACTTTGTCCATTGGTACCTAACGAAAAGTTTTATAATAAAAAAATGAAAAAAATTTGAGCATATCAATAATGTGATGTATCAGCCGACACGTAGAGAGAAACAGAGCTATACTACGTTTTTCATTAGGGCCTTCCTTTTTGTTAAATGATAAAATTATATTTAAAAAAATGACTTTTTAAACAAATTTTTGAAGGGCTGAAATGTTTTTTAAATAAGTATAAAAAATTACTCCTTACAAAGATTTTATTGTGCATTGGACCAAAAAATAAATATTTTTTTTTATTCGGCGGTATCAGTATCTGGATTTTTGATGATAGTGCCCTTCTGCACAGTCTAATTTTGTGTTACCTCCGAAATAAGGGTTACCTTATCATGACCTTTTGTCTCTAAAAAATTCAGCTTGTGACAAAGAGGGGTAAATCGTTTTCTAGAGCGAATATTTTAATACATACACTCTACTAATAATAATTGATTAAAAGTAGAAAAGCGTCCATAGTTTAGTAATACATTCCCTTCTATATCACATAATAATTGTCCTCGATACCAAAAGTCAAAGTAACAAAAACAGGAGGCTAATGTAAACAAACAATAAACGGTCTCATGACATTTTATATTTTTAAATAAACTAGGTTTTTAAAAAATATTTTCTATACCTGTTATTTTTTATATTCAAGCGGATTTATAATATTTAAACTTGGAGTAGCCATGTGTGAGTTGGTTAAATGAAAAGGTATCTTTGGTTTTATAATATGTAGCGATCAGATATAATGTTCAGCATATTATTATTATTTATATTTTAACAAAAATTATTTTTATTGTTTGAATAATCTGTTATAATGAGGTACAGCTTCTAGAACGAATTCATAAAAAACCCGTACTGTTAAACTCACCATTTATTAGGCATTCTGTCCAGAAAGTTATTTTTATACTGCATATTCCTTTTTCTTCAGTCAACACTCTAGCTTCATATGGACATTTTAACTCTTATCATAGAGTTTTTTGTTTTAAATTCCATCTGGACTGGCAGGAACATAATCAAATTCGGAATCAATAAAAGTCCACATATAAAAACTTTTTCTTGCTAATAAATTTCCAAATCTTATTTTGCACTGGATTTATTGTCCATGTCATATTAAAAGGCTTTAGCAGAAAATAAAAGATTTTATGAGATTGTTTAAAAAATGCCTTTCCTTTTTTTACAAATGTCTCCAAATTTTGAAACAATGACTCGTTTTCGTCTTTCATTTTGCTACAAACCACAATCAGCTTGATCTCTTGTCACATTCATTTTTTTCTCATCTATAGGCATTATGAAATTTTTTAGAAAATGTTCTTTTGCAACGCGCATCAAAGAGTGTGAGAGATCAAAGCCACGCTCAAAAGCAAAAAAAATTATTTACTAAGTTCGAAAAAATACACATTACTTTAACAGCTTAAAGAGTTGTTAACATGCTGGAATTCATTATTCTTAACTCGAAGATGTATTCATTAAAAAAAATTCCCGTGCAATATAAAAGTTAATTTATAATTCAAATCTCATTGTATACCTTTTAATTTCGGATATATTTTTTTAATAAATAAATGATAAAATTAATTTAAAATAATTGAGCGAAATTACTGTATGTAAAAATAACAAAGTGTACAGACATAAAACAAAATAAATTCAAATCACTTGCGTACGTTTATCACTTGTAAACAGTAGAAAAGGATATACATTTTGTTGGTGTCGCCCTCTAGACGAAAAAGCTTTTAACGTATTTTTTTAATTTTTATTGAGAAAAATAAATGTTCCTGTAAAAATTAAAAACATATATTGTTCTCTTCTAGTATTTTTTTTTTTTTTTTTTTTTTTTGATAGAAAGATATCTTCTCACATTTTCTCAAAATAAACCGATTCAAATGTTCAAAAAGTGACTCCTTTACCTGTACTTACATAATTTTTCAAAAAATAAAAAATAATCCGTAAAATTGGTATACTATGAAACCCATTGCATATTATATAAATGTCTATATTAGTATTACAGAAATGATTTACGTAAAACAATAAGGTGTACCTACAAATACGTAAACTTTAATTATCCCTCGTAAAACATCAGTAAAATATTTTGTAAATTGTTTTCATTCACAAATATTAATTTCTTAAAAATCTAACAGAGGCGCCACTTGCCAGACGCAAAATCTTGCAATGTAAGGGTTTCGTAGTACCCCACTTTTAAAGTTTATTTTTAAGTATTTTTAAAAGAAAAAAATACGTACGTGTAGATAAAGGTTAAATCTATGCTCCTCTGGAACCACTTTTTCAAAATTCAATTTAGTTTTTTCTAAAAAAAATTGAGAAAATGGATCAAAAGTCGAGTTTTGTGTTTTTTTTTAGAAAAAACAAATTGAAATTTTGAAAAAGTGTTTCCAGAGGAGCACAGATTTAACCTTTAGCTACACGCACATATTTTTTTCTTTTAAAATATGTCAAAAATAAACTTTAAAAGTGGGTTACTACGAAACCCTTGCATGCTCTGCTCTAAAAAATTATTCATTTAACAGAAATGCACAAAATAATAATTCTACAGATAATTAGTTATGGAGATAACACAAGGACACAAATGGAAGTTGCTCGCTTATTTCATAAAAAAATTCTAAATTTGCTGCGTATATCCCAAGGGACAATTAGTAAAATAGAGAAGCAGTTTCGCGAGGCAGACAAAAAACAGCCTGCCAATGCAATAACTAATGATACCAAATTGGATATTATTCTTGAGTTTCAGGAAAACCCATATATTTCTAGTCGACAAGCAAGCCCCAAAGTTCGATATTGGCCATTCCTAGATTATTCGAACATTAAAAGAAAATAAAATGCATGCCTATAAAATAATAGCAACTCAATCAATAGCAATCTTCAAAAACCATGCTGGGGGACCTGAAGTATAGATGCCTGTTTCTTACTCAGTGGGTCTAGTATTTACCATGAACTTCTATTTTGTATTCTACCGCTGTCATCAATGTTACGCAGGTTTTTGGTATCTCAATTTATTTCAACTCAACTTTAACAATAATTATACAACTGATAACATTAACGTATAACGTCTATCATAATGACGTCAGGATCATTGACTTATATAGCTTGCTTGCCCCTTCTCGAACTGTCGTCTAGATTTTTCTTGACAAGTAATGACATTTCCAGACATTTCTGGACTATTATTCTATCTTCTTTTACTCGTACTTTTACTTATGACGACCGCAGTACACTGTAGGGCGATGAGTAACATTGCACTTCTTTTTGTATTCGTACGTTTCCTATAACAGCCGTAGGCTACTACAGGGTGCTGCGTAACAATACCAATCGACCTATCCGAGCTTTTTTTCAAACACGCCCCCATTTATTTATTAGCGAATTTATTCAATTTGGCTGTTCCACACTGTATCATAGGCGCCGAATCCCCGGGGCTCTGGGTGCTTCGACCGCAGCACACTGTAGGGCGATGAGTAACATTGCACTTCTTTTTGTATTCGTACGTTTCCTATAACAGCCGTAGGCTACTGCAGGGTGCTGCGTAACAATACCAATCGACCTATCCGAGCTTTTTTTCGAACACGCCCCCATTTATTTATTAGCGAATTTATTCAATTTGGCTGTTCCACACTGTATCATAGGCGCCGAATCCTCGGGCGCCGAATCCTGCACCCAGAGCAGTTTTAAACTGGGTGCGGAGCGCCCATAGCACAACGTGGACAAAAAGTGTCAATAAGTGAAATAAAGAAGCTGTCGTGGCCCAAGTTGGTATAGCGATAGGATGCCTCGATAAAATATTATCGTTCGGAGCTGTATTTTTTATGCTAAAAAAGTCGCCATAACTTGTCATTGACAATGCGTTGAACTTGGATTAAAGGTTTATTATTCTTGTTGTATAAAACCCTATGACGTAAAAAAGAACGACTAATGCTGCGTTTGAATACCCACATCGGATGCATTTCAGATGTAAATCTTTGATCACGTGATTTAATATACATAATTGTAGTAGGACAGATCTGTCCCATGTGGATAAACAAACGCTCAAGATTCACAAAATGCATCCATCGGATGTGGATATTCAAATGTAGCATAATAACGGTCCACAATTATCAAGACAAGAGCTCTGTACATATGCTATTGAGCAAATGCTTGAGGGGAAAAGGGAGAACATTTGAAAGTTACTCCCGACCAAGCACCGTTAGAAAAGAATGTTTATTTAGAATCAGAAACAGCTTTTTATAAATCTTAACTAACTTACCTAACCTGTATCAGAGCAATCAGTTAAATTGCTCCAGTCTGAAAATGTCGCGGTTTTCCTCGCAAAAAAAATTATAAAAATAAAAAAAAACTAATTTACCTAACCTGTGCTATTCAAATTTAACTGATTGCTCTCGCACAAGTTGGGTTAGTTAAGTACGTTACTTAACTTTATTTTATTTTTCATTTTTTGTTTTTGCGAAGCAACCAGCGATGATTCTAGGCCACACAGGTTAGGTAAATTAGTTAAAATTTTTGTTTTTATTTTTCTTATTATTCTATAGTTTTATGAATATTTGGTTTTTCGATCAATTGCTTTTTTTATCAAATCTATTTTCGATCAATTTTCTTTTCGATCAATTTTCTTTTCGATCAATTTTCTTTTCGATCATTATTCTTTTCGATCATTTTTCTTTTCGATCAATTGTTATTCGATAAAATGTTTTTTCGATCAAATGTATTCGATCAAATGTTTTCGATCAAATGTTTTCGATCAATTTTGTGCCACCCCATTTATCAGTTCATCAGTTGGCAATAATGGTGTTGTGTTCACTTGTTTAATTTATCAATTATAATCGAAATTTTTCTTACCTATTTGTGAGCAATAAATGTGTTTATTTCTTATAATGTGTGTTAGCTCCCATCAAATTGCAATCTATATTGTGTTAAAGGTTGCATTTTTATTTGCAGTTTTATTTAGAAATGTAAGTGGAATACGTACTTCAGTGTGTAAAAATTGATTTTTTTATTAATTATTAGGCTGAGCGCTTTCTGCTTACAAAGCCATCATCAAAGCTGTCGTTTTTGATACCTTTAACATTGAATCAATTAAACAATACATTAAGTTGTTAACAACAACCATTGACGGCGGAATAACTTTTCTTGGGAGGGAGCTTGAGCCCCCCTTAAAAATGCACTCCTCCATAAAATAAAAACAAATAATTATGCAGATGTGAAAAAACTTAAATGCATAAATAGGTATACATGTAAATATATAATATGTAAGTACGTACTAGGCTGATATAAAAAAACATTCAAAATTAAATTAAGACCGTTATTCTATTTTTCTGTGTAAACATTTCCAAGAGTTTTTGAGGGTCAATCTGTTTAACCAACTCATTTTCAATGTGAAGTATGGAAAGCTGCGAAAGTCTATCTTGAGTAGCCAAGTTTTAATTCTCATAGCAGAAAAATTGCACGCACCCGGCGGATCTAGTAGGTATTGCTACTGCAACCCGTAACAGTTTTTATGAATTGGGTTGGGCATTGGTGTCATATATTTTTCAAAATATAAAACTTGCTGAGCTTATTTTTAATAATTTTATTTGTAATTTTAATTTCTGCCTCTATATTAATTTTAAAGAGTTGTGTATAATGATTAATGAAGGCATTACCATCTTCATAGGACAGATTTAAAAAACTATCAGCACTTTTTGCAAAGTCTAAGTCACCAAATCTTTCCACAAATTGATTTTTTACAGCATGCCTGGCCCATAAAAACACAATTACCCTCCTATCCTCTTCGACATTTGTCCCAAATATTGATTCTTCATGACCTGCCGAATTTTCTAATAAAAAATCTGATAAAGCCTGTGGAGTTTTTTTTTAACGTTCGTACTGGTTCAATGCATAACTCATTATTCTCTGCAAATTTTACTACTTTACACCAAGGATTTAAAAAAATTTTTCGTTTCATCTTTTAAAAGCGATTATTATTTGACTAACCTTTCCCAACATAGCATTAGGATTTTGAAAAATTTTACTCAGGGGGCGAATGATGCTTAAAATTAAATGAAATACAAAAAGCGATACTGAAAACTCGGCGTTCAACAAACTTGAAAGTATTCTTATCGCTTCAACTGAGGCATCAGATATTTCTTAATCTAGGCATTGTTTGATAGCATTATACTTCTTAATTAGATTGTCACAATTTTGGAAACGACAGCTCTATCTAGTCGTACTCATATTTTGAAATTCCGTAGTTTCGAGACCAAATTTTTGGGGAATGAGCTCAAATGTCTTATGTGCACCTGGTTTTGAGTAGCGGCAATACAAACCCTCAATCGCATTAAAAAATTGGCTGCACCCGCAACAGATTTACACGTGTATACTACTATAAAGTTTATTTTGTGTGCCATGTTATGTTATGTTATGTTGATAATGGGGTGTTAATACACTGCGACCTAAAAGATCTATTGTGCCCCCTTCTGTCGCCACTGCGATAAGGAAATGTCTCAATGCCTATAGCGACCCTTCCAATCCTATTTTCTTAAGGAAGTGTAGGATTTGAAGTGGCTTCAAGTTAGGTAAGTCTCCCTCTTCTATTTGATATCCTCCTAGATATAGTGCCCTTGGATTCTGGAGTGCTACACATTCAGTTAGGATGTGAATGGAGGTTTCGTCCTCCTCCTCACAGAATCTGCACTCACTATCCTCTACTGTGTGCCATGCAGTGCATGTAAATTGCTTGAGGGTGAGACGTTTTTATTTTTGTTTGCAATCCTGCATATTTTTCAGCCATAACACTGGCACCATCATACGATTGAGCAACGAACGGTGCTTTAAATTTCAAGGCTTGTAAAAAACTCTTGATTAAGTTTTCTAGACCAGCAGCACCTCGACACGAAGAACAATCAATAAATCCCAAAAACCGTTCTTCTATGTCCAAACCTTTGGCGTATCGGACCACAACAGGTAACTGTTCACTTTTGCAGCAACGAGCTTCATCAACCATTAAGAAATAGAATCCACACTGACGAATTTCATTTATTTTTCTTTTTAAAATTACTATATCTACAAATATACAAATTATTTCGTTTTGAATGTCGTGGCTAAGGTATTTCTTTTTGTGTACAGTCACAATTTGGTAACGACTTTAGTAACATACCTTACCTGCTACTTTTTAGTATCAGTGAAAAAGTAACAGTTTGTGAAATATCGCCCATCACTATCAGGCTCGGTTAGGCAGTGTAAAAGTAAAAACAGGAATGAACTCTAATTTGTATTTAAAAAAATTAAAACCATATTTTTCTTTTTGCTGATCGCTTTACTTTGCTAGATGGAGTGAACGTAAAATCTGATGCGCTGATTCGATCTACCTTAGTACCATGGGGGGCTAAGCCAAACTTATATGGAATCATCTATTATTTTTCATAATTTTTGAGATGTATGAGCATTTTTTATTTATGAATAACACTCAGTCCTTACCAAAGACTTTTAATAACAAATAACCCACATGGCAATACAAATAATCAATTAGTTGACGAAATAAACACAATGGTATTTTTTTGGTTCCTGAAACGAAATGAGATTTAAATTTTTAATATCCAAAAAACAAAAACAAAAATAAAATTGGTAATCTTAACAATTCGTGTTGCCACCTCTAGCCTTTATGAAAGCTTGGCATGCTTATTATTAAATTGGCCACATTGTCTTGGGGTATGTTTTCCCATTCTGCTAATGCTGTATCAATAAGCTGTGCGACATTTCCTGCATTGTTTCGACCCTTCTTTTGAGCTGGTCCCACAAGTGTTCGATAAGATTTAGGTCTGATGAACATGAAGGCAAGTCTAAAACTGTGACACCTTTCGTTTCAAGACATTCTCTAGCCACTCTGCTGGTAGGGGGAGGTGCATTATCGTACATAAAGATAAAAATACCCCACATTGCAGCTCTCCAAAGCCTAACGATTGGTTCTAGTACTAAATCAACATACCTCGGACCGGTTAAAGTTTGTTGAAGTGGTAACAATGGAGTTTTTGCTCCCAGCATAATACCTCCCAAGAACATTACAATTCCTCCTTGATATCTTGGGACAGATCTGGCAGCGTGGAGTCTCGCTCATCTTCCTGGAGCTCTGAGAACTCGAATTCGATGGTCAATCTGATCTTAGGCCAATTCTGGTCTCATCCGAAAAAAAGAACATTTGCCAATTCTCAATTGTCCAGTTTTGGTGTTGAAGGCACCAATTTAACCGGTCAATTTTATTTTGCCTAGATAACGGTGGGACCCGTAATTCTCTTCTACTGTAGAACCCTCTAGCGCGAAGTCTTTTTCTTAGGGTTTCAACTGAAACGTTCACACCTGTAGCTTCCAGAAATTGTCGTTGTAGCTCTGGATGAGAAACACGGGAGTTTCTTCTAGCAATTTGGCACACAAAGCGGTTCTGTTGTTCAGTTGTGACTTTTTGACCACTTTGTCTGGTCGTTTTTGAGAGTTTCTAGTTCCAAGTACCTTTCATAATGTTTTCGATACAACACTCTGGGTATCGCCTACTACCTCTGCTATGTCTCATTGGGACATTCCCTGTTCAATGAGAGCAATAATTTTTCCCCTCTGCACATCTGTTAGTTCAACATAAGGCATTTTGTTGTTTTTTTGGACCTAAATAAAATTACCCAAGGATCATGATTTTACCTTCTGAACACAAAATTTGTTTTACACAAAAAGCCTTATCTTAAAGTTGGATAGCAAATTTATTCCTTACAAAAAGTTTATTGAGAAATACATAGTGATTCCATATAAGTTTGGTTGTGTGTATTGATCGCTGAAAACGAATATATTTCTTATATTTCATAACACTTGGCACTTATAAGTATATTAACAACTTGAAATTGAATAACTAAAAAACTTTAATTTGCTAATAACACCAGCAAATAATTCAAAAAACGGAGGTCCATGATGTTTCAACTCACATGGAGATGAACGTAGAATAGAAATGTCGGAGCAATTCGGGTGGCGTCGTAGAAACAATGTTTTTTTTATTGGTGGGTTACTTAAGGTTGGAATAGACAACATGCGCTGTGTGCAATGTTACATCTCTGGTCTCTTTAATCAGAGTTGACGTACAAAGTTTTTTTCTTCAATAGTAATAATTAAAATAAGGGACATGTGCAGTGTTGCCGATTTGATTTTTGACACTACCCGCGGGCAATTAAAAAAAAATCGTTTTTACCCGTTATCCTTATCCTCAAAATTTTACCCTCAACATTTCTGGACAGTTCTCAGTAACGGTGTTTAATTATTTAAAAAACGCAAGTTGTAGCTTTTATTTTTTTGTTGTTACACGTAATGTCAAATGTGAAATGTCACTATTTATTGCCCTTTTTTTTTTCGATTTTTCGAGTTTTCCATTTTTGGGTTCTTCGATATTTCGATTTTGATATTTCGATATTTCGATTTAAAAACAAAAAAAAAAGAGGCATTTTTATTTATGTTCATTTCGTAACTAGTGACATAATCAACTTTTCGTAATCAGCTGCATAATGTTCTAACTTATGCAACTAGTTGAATAAAGCAAATCGTTTTGACACTTGCTGCGATTACAAAATGTCACTTTATATGTCAAAATTAGAAGAAAAAAACATTAGGGACGGTAAAGGCACCGAACCCACATAACTCCTTTAATAATAATATAATTAATTAAATATATACTACGCTTATATATATTAGTACTTAAGGTTTATTTTTGATTTTTCATTATATTTGTTGACCAAATAAAAAATGTAAAAATCAAAACAGTTTTATTGTTTGGGGTACCTACAAAAATACTCCTACCGCCTCTAGATTTTATATAGATACTTTTTAGACATTCCAGAACAATTTCCAAATAGGGCCGAAAAAAAAATTAAAGAAAAACAAATTTTTAGTGGGTGGGGCACCTGAAAGACATTAACAAAAAACTATTTTTTTTTTAGGAAAATACCCTTGTAGTAACTTTTTCTGAGCAGCCCGTTAGCAAATAAAAAAACTTTGTAATTTCACTACATTTTTCGATCCAGGTTAGTGTATATACCTAAAATGCTAGTCTCAATTTGGGTTTGAATTTTATTCATATGTGTTCTGTGTCTGCGCCACTTTAGGAACAGCACTGTTTTTTTTTTGTGTCATCTGCATCAACTGCTAAGGTTATTAGCCTCGTGTTCTGTGTAGGCTTTGTTACTGTTTCCCAGCGCCACTTTAGGAACAGCACTGTTAATTAGAACCCAACAGTGAATGGTCGAGTGGGGAATCCTACCAAGGCATCAGAATTAATTTTAAATAATTTAAATTAAATAAAAAAATCCCGGCCAACGGTGGGATTCGAACCTAGGACCCTTGGATCCACAGGCAGAGCCTCTGAGCCACCCACCCCAACAGCACTGTTAATTAGAATCCAACAGTGAATGATCTGAGTGGAGAGGCATTAGAATTATGTTTAAATAATTAAATTAACTGTGGGATTCGAACTCGGGACCCTTGGATCCGAAAGTCCAGACTCTATCCACTGAGCCACCCATCCCCTGACCTATACTTGGTTATGATTTTGATCATTCGCTTGTTTTATTTAACACGTTCGCAATGACGCATGACATAATGACAGCATAAAAAAAATCTACCTCAAAAACGCAGGATTTCACAAAATATTGTATTTGTCTATGTCTATACCAAGGGGTAAACCGCTGAGGAAGTAATTACCACTTTTAAATCGAAATATATTGTAATGCGAGCCATTTCATTATTAAGTCATGCTCTAATCCTCCAAGTCCCTCTCTGTCCTATTTGGCCTTTGAGTAACCTAGTTGAAAATTTTTTGTGATTTTTTAATAATAATTTCTCAATAAATTCCACGGTAACCTATATATTTTATTGTAAAAAACAAAACCTAAATATTTCAAAAACCTTATTTTTAGTTTTTTTCTACTCCATCTAATCAATAAATAATAGTAAAATTAATTATAATTCGAAAATTGTTGTTGAAGTCTTACTTCCTCATAAGAAACTGTACACACACATTATTAAAAAAAAAAAATTCTCAAAAATTTGCACGGTAAGGTATAGTTGAAAGTTCACTATTAGATAAATAAGGACATCTACTATTAGAAAAAAAAATTAATTTTAGTCATAATCTAATATTTTTTATTTAACATTGGTGGCGAAAGGACCTCCTTAATAGGTCAAAAATTAATCACAATTATTCACGTTGTGCCTGTGTATACAGGATATTTATTATAATTACTTTCACTATACAGGGTGTCCTTTAAAATGTGTCCCAAAATTCTCAGGCAGATTCCTTAACCAAAAAATGGAAAAAAAGTTCCTATAGACCTATGTCCTAAAGTGCCCCCTAAGCGAGCAACAGCCTCTCGAAATCATTTTTTTTATTTTGATTTTTTGAATTTTCTTAAAAATGGAAACAAATAAAAGAACCAAATTTTGGCTGTTAAATATGATCAATAATAGTGACCTTTTGACACCTTCAAAAAGAAATTATTTCGTCAGGGGTGTACTTGGGAATTTTTTGAAAATTTTGATTATTCATAACTTTTTTGTGTTTTTGGTAATGACTTATCCATATTTTTTTTTACATTCTACATTGAAAACTACGTCAAAAAGGAATACTTGTTTGATCTCGATTGGAGCAGCCGTTTCCGAGAAAACATCATCCAAAGATATTCGTGCAGTTTAGGTTAATTTTCAATTTTGGCTGTTGTATCCAAAAAGTTGGAAATCGAGGAACACGGCTTACATGTCCCTATCCTTACTTTTGAAGGTCTATTCAGTGGCAAAAAATATTAGTTGATACAGGGTGATCAAAAATCGGATGTGATTTTGGATTTTTGATCACCCTGTATAAAATAATATGTATTTTATGTCACTGAATAGACCTTAAAAAGTTAGGATAGGGACTGTAAGCCGTTTTCCTCGATTTCCAACTGTTTGGCTACAACAGCCACCTGAATTTGAAAAAATGTGATTTTTGAGTAGCTGTAGATCCTTTACTATTCATATTAGATAACAAGTGTGATATATCATTGAAATCAGATTATCGAGCAGATTCTAAAAATATA
Source organism: Psylliodes chrysocephalus (assembly GCA_927349885.1). Classification (NCBI taxonomy): domain Eukaryota; kingdom Metazoa; phylum Arthropoda; class Insecta; order Coleoptera; family Chrysomelidae; genus Psylliodes; species Psylliodes chrysocephalus. Next base: position 43,551,828 of record OV651821.1, read on the forward strand.
AAAATATACAGGGTGTTCCATTTAAAAAACATAACTTTGATTTGGCACGGCCTTATGAAACACCCTGTCACATCGTAACTAATTTTAAAATGTGAAGCTTAAAGCTGCCTACTTTTATTATAACAGATCTACAGAGCTTCCTCACACTAATCAATCACCCTGTATACTATTTTTAGCTCTCTAAATAAAATTTAAAAATTTAGTTCCCATTTATTTATTATGAAGACCATAAGGTTTGTATTTAGCTGTTTAGAATAAAAAAGTAAAAATATTTTTGGCGTTTTTGTGTTTCATGGATAATTTTTTTCGCTCACTGATAAAAATGTTTCTTCAGTTAAACATTATTTCTAAAAGTGTTCTGGTGCGATTCGTTGTATTGTTATTATTTTGTTTAAAATGGCTCACAATAACTACAATAATGATTACACATTCGGCGAAATGACGGACATGCACTTATGTTTTGGACTCGCTTCTGGAAATGCCAATGAAGCTCGCAGACTTTATCAGGAGCGCTTTGCAAATAGGCATCTTCCATGCGCTAAGACGTTTTCTAGAATTGACGATAGACTTCGGGAAACTGGTACATTTAAGAAAAACTCTAGTAACAGTGGAAGACAAAATTATGTGAGAACTCCTGCTTTGGAAGAAGCAATTTTGGATAGGGTAGCTGAAACCCCATCGACAAGTACCAGAAAAATAGCAAATGGTAAGTAATTACTTATTTATTATTTGAGCTACCCCGTACCTTATCGTATAAAACTAGTTTTTTTACTTGTTATTGCTTCTCTTACATTTCACGACTTTTCGTATCGAAAAGAGTTGCGTTATGCAGAAAAAATCTGATTTCCCAAATCAATGGATTCTCTTTCTTAACTATTCACTACACAGATTCTCTCATTTAATTTCAGAAGTGGGAGTCGGACGTAACACGGTATGGAAAGTTTTGCGTGAACAACAATTGTACCCTTACCACATTCAAAAAGTTCAGGCACTTAAAGCTACTGATTATGAGCCGCGAGTTATCTTTTCTGAATGGTTTCTTGGAAGATGTAATCAAGATGCAATGTTTCTTAATAAAGTGCTATTTACCGATGAAGCTGGTTTCACTAGAGATGGTATAATAAATTTTCGAAATATGCATGAATGGGCTGAAGATAACCCTCACGCGGTTGTTGAACGTCACCACCAGGATAAATTTTCAATAAACGTCTGGGCTGGAGTTATTGATAATTACCTTATTGGACCATTTGTTTTGCCGAATAGGTTAAATGGAGCAGCATACAGGCTTTTTTTGGAAAATAACTTACATGAGCTTCTTGATAATATTCCGATTCAAATCAGACATAACATGTGGTTTATGCATGATGGAGCTCCACCACATTACAGCCTTGAAGCTAGACAGCACCTTAACGAAAGATTTGAGGGTAGAGTAATTGGCAGAGGTTGTCCTGTTAACTGGCCACCTCGTTCACCAGATCTAAATCCAATGGATTTTTTTGTTTAGGGTTATTTAAAATCATTGGTTTATTCCAGTCCTGTTGAAACAGTTGAAGAATTGGAAGAACGAGTTTTTCATCATTGCGAAGTTCTTAGGAATAATCCTGAAGTATTTTTTCGTGTAAGACAGTCTATGATGCGACGGTTGCGCTTGTGTGAGGAAACCAATGGTCGCCACATTGAGCATCTGCTTTAATTTTTTTTGATTTGTTTTTTTAGAATAAATATTTTTTTAAACCGTTTCTTATTATTAAATAAAAATAGTCCCACCACGACATTTGAACTACAATTATTTAGAGAGAGCTAAAAAAGTTATTTTTATTTACGAGATTCACCGAGGTAATTTAGGAAAATTGAAAATTAAGCTAAAGTGGACGAATATCTTTGGATGATGTTTTCTCGGAAACGGCTGCTCCAATCGAGATCAAACAAGTATTCCTTTTTGACGTAGTTTTCAATGTAGAATGTAAAAAAAAATATGGATAAGTCATTACCAAAAACACAAAAAAGTTATGAATAATCAAAATTTTCAAAAAATTCCCAAGTACACCCCTGACGAAATAATTTCTTTTTGAAGGTGTCAAAAGGTCACTATTATTGATCATATTTAACAGCCAAAATTTGGTTCTTTTATTTGTTTCCATTTTTAAGAAAATTCAAAAAATCAAAATAAAAAAAATGATTTCGAGAGGCTGTTGCTCGCTTAGGGGGCACTTTAGGACATAGGTCTATAGGAACTTTTTATCCATTTTTGGGTTAAGGAATCTGCCTGAGAATTTTGGGACACATTTTAAAGGACACCCTGTATAATAAATTTTTGCGCCCATCTGTTCAACATACCTAACTACATAGTTAATCTTCCGAAACTATTCTGAGCTTATGTACCTACGTTGCAAACTAAATTAAAATAATATTTGTAATTTATCTACTTTAATATCTAACGTATTCTCGGAATCGAAATAATTCTGTATGTATATACGAAAATAATTATGGCATTTTAAGCTCTCAGCGGAGATTAGAGTGGAGTGTAGCAAGAACGGAGGCGTATACGACGAAGTTCGAAGTTGGGAGTTGTTTTTGTTTTTCTTGCTTTTGCAGTAATTCCCGTGAGGGTTTCCGATGCTATTTTTGTAAATGTAAGGTGGTCGCTTTATACTTTATCGATTTCGGGCTATTTTTAGAAAAACGTGACAAGGACAGACAGCCGGGAGAGACGCCGACGCGCGTGCAAGAGCATATGCGAGCGAACGATAATGAAAAGAGCTGGGGCGAATTGGATGGCTGAAAAATTCGCTGGTTCCGATATTTTTGTACTTAAAGTAATAATGTCTGTTTAAAGTAAATTAATGTGATTTCACATGGGCATTGAGTCGCAAAAATAATTGATGACGATAGATTATTTATCTTTTAAGGTATTTATAAAGCGGTTGGTCAAAAGTCAAAAGGGAAATTAGCCGAAGCTGAGCTTAGAGCTGAGACTGATGCAATTAAAAACGACTATACTACAACAATTTTTATTTGAGGACGACTCACCTGCGAAACACACGTTATTGCCGGCCGACTACAATGCAATTCGCAAATAAGTCACCCTCAATTAAAAAATTGTTATATTATAGGACACATACTCAAAAAATGTCGTTCAACAAACCCTACCACCTTGTCACTCACGTAACGAAAAGAACGAAGAATGGAAAATTATGTCACTTTCTTATTAAACAGAGGACACCTTTGTAAACACTACCTTGTCCTAACAAATATATTATTTTTACTAAAGGTAAATTATTTAAAAAAGATATTCGATTATTTCGTTAATAGTAGTTTGTGCAACAAGAGTGGATATGGTGGCCATATCGCACGAAGACGAGTGGATATGGTGGCCATATCGCACAAAGACGAACTATAAGCACGAGGCCGCTCGTCCCGCAAATATTTATTCGTTACACAAAATAAGGCAATTCGTAACTGGTTACATAAATAGCTATTAGATTATTAAGATAAAATAAATTAATTTAAAAATAATTTATGACTTTTACTAATTTATAAAATAAAATAAACAAGAAAAAGATTTAATTAAATTTTCCCCATTCGAGATTTTCGTATGAAAGACAGGAACGCTGACTTCACGACCATCTATGCGCTTAATTTTTTTGCTTTAATAATCTTAATTAAATTGACTTCATATAGTTTTATTTAAATTAACAAATTATTTATAATTATAGATGAAATGCTATTATTTATCGATTCTACACAAGAATAACTCATTTTAATGTACATTGTAAGGGGTTTTCTCGCCACAGAGAAAACGGTTCCTTACGAATGGCGCTGGTTACGCCAGATTTTTGGTTATGGTTTACTCCACAAACTCTCGAAACGGCGTCGAAAGTACTCTGGTAGCTACAGATGGAGATGAAAAATTCCAGGGATCAAAGGTCACTTAGACACAGGTAATGGTAGGCTACAAGTAACGGGCTTTAATCGTTGCTTGGGTTAGTACAGAATTTATCACTAGTTGAAATACAAGGGGGAAATAAAGCATGGAATTAGTAACCAGTAATACGGCAAGTTAACATTAACACATATATTGTGAATAACTATTTACACATTAAAAAAATATAAAAATTATATATTTCAACGCCCACCTTCGTTGCGATGATAGTCAATATAACCCTGAACAAACAAAACAAAAAAAAACGGACGATATTGAATCCCGACTAGTCTCAATCAGACGTCAAAATTGAATTAAATTAAAATGAGTGTTTCGGTAGCAGAAGAAATTATTAACTTGACTATTTAGTCGGTAATGAAACTAAAACATAATTTTCCATTTCGGTAAAGCAAAATTCTAAGAGCGGTCGTAGCAAAAATTAACTATTAAACTGTCGTATCGGGAATTAAACTAAAATTTAGGTACTTTACTATTTCGGTAACGAAGAATTATCTAAACGGTCGCAGAGAGTGCTAGGAGACAGGGTCGTTAAAGAACTACTTATAGTAAATATTTGGAAAGGGATAAAGAAAAGTAAATTTATACCCGGGGTAGCCTATTATCCCAGAATGAGCTGATCGTCATCACGAGCCCGCTCAGACAGGGTAATGAAGCTATTTAAGATTTCTTTAATTTGCAATTTGCACGAAAAAAAAATAAAGAATAAAAAGGAAAAAAGAAAACTAACGCGGATAGTATCTAATCCAAGAATGAGCTGATCGTCATCACGAGCCCGCTCAGACAGGGACAGGATACTATTTAAGATTATTTAAATTTGCGGTTTGCACATTAACTAAAAAAAATAATGCGGATAGCACCTAATCCAAGAATGAACTGATCGTCATCACGAGCCCGTTCAGACAGGGACAGGATGCTATTTTTAACCTACCAAAAAGAAAAGTTTAATTTCTTAGGTCAGACTAACTATCAAAGGTCTAAATCAACGGTATTACAATTTTAAAGAACTAAATCCTATCATTTATTATTTAAATCAAATTCAATTCCCTTTAAAGAAACGGTATTATATCTTTAAAGAGCTAACTTCTAATATTTATTAATTAAATCAAATTAAATATTCTCCCAACAATATTTTTAAAAACGGTATTATATTTGCCAAGAAATAAATTCTAATATTTATTAATGAAATCAAATTATATCTTTTAACTCAACACTGAATAAAAATGTTCCTATTTCTAAAAGATAATTCGGTTTTTAAATTAAATACGGTCTCAATTATAAAACGTTTCTTCTATTATAAAAATATGAAATTAAAAACGAAACAAGGTTTTTTACCTAACGGATTTATAATCACGAAAAATTTATCGACGGCGGACCTAATTGAGAATGGGGCTTTTACTTTTAACTGGCTGAAATCAAGTCTGCGGCTAGAAATTTATATCGGTTTAAAATTGTCTCTCGCGAGCAATATCGGAATCGTGGATTTCGGTGTCTAAATATTTTTTCTATTTTCGACTGTTCGATAAATCGGTGTATTAGGAACTAAAATTTTTAATTCAATTTCGGACCTAGTTCAACCGTCGATTTCCTTTACATAGCAGAAATCCCACCAACGGCACTCCCCCGCGCATCGATATGTCAATCAGCAGTGCGCAGCTGTTTTAGAGTGCGCAGCTGTTTTAGTCCAGGACCAGCATTTCAAGCGCGTTAAATATTTATTAAAAATTAAAAATTAAAATAAACTGATTGAGGAAAAATTGACTTCATTACCACATTTAATATCAATAACTAAAAAATATACTGATAGTTGGTCTGACAGAATTGTCACTTATATAAAATTTTAAAAATAATATTTTTTTTGCAGTGTTCTCCCTACGTAGAAGGGATATAAAATATATTCATTCAGTTGAACGCAATAGCATACTTTTTCGTTCTGTAGTCTGTGCGTAGATAAGCTATAATATCCATGTGGGTGTAGAAAAAAGCTATTTACAATCCATTTTGACAAAAAATGCCTCTGTGGCTGTTGATTTTTTTAATAATACATACACTTTAATTATATAAGCATAAATTATATAGAACTGTCTACAGTATTATAACGTTATTATGCAGGGTTGAGCAAAATTGGCGAAACACCAGGCTTCTGCATTATTGGACAACGTTGAATAAGTAACACAAAATGCTCGGATTTTATTTCTAGCGCATTTTTGATATTTGTATATGTTTTATGACAACATCATTACTCAAGATATGACGTCATTATAAGTCGTTTTTTTTTATTGAAACACCCTTTTTTAGTACCAATTAAAAAACCACATTTGCCAAGGGACGCCAAATTTCGTTACATAATATTTTCAAGAAACTTTTTTTTTAATTTTGTAAGAACTGTAAACAATTATAAAGTATTTTAGCCCTTATATTTATTATATACATATTTAGACAATTCTTGGCTCCCTCTTACATTATTTTTTAGCGTCAGTATTTTGCGAGGTATTTTGTCAAAGTACCAGAATGCAATTGGCACACTCTTGCTTTGTGTTATCAGATAAGGATATGATCATTTTGTGTTATTATAATTATTAAATATGGAAATGTATCTCATTTCGTAATCAACAATCGAGATAAAGTGTAGTTTTGTATAAAACCGTAGAAAAATAATGTTATAAAGCTAAAAAAAAATGAACTTCAGTTTCTTATTTCAGGGGTGAAAAACTTAATAAGAAAAATCATAGTCGTCTGCGTATTAAATAAAAAGCGAATGGATAATATAGATTCCGTATTTGTGACATTTTATAGCCAATTTATTATATTTATACATAATCGTTTTGAACTATTATTAGCTCGTCAATAAATTAATGTTGTTAAATATTTCAATAATTCCGATAAATAATAAATAACCTAGGTATTTTATGAGTAACGATTTATTACTTTCTTATTTTTATTATCGTTCTATTAATAGACGGTATGATAATTTACGAATGTCAGGTCTAATATAACTTGTTATTTTTGGTTCTTATCTTACAATGTTGTAAGCACAACATTTTCATTTGAATTCGAATGTAGTTCGTTCATTAATGTTTTTTTGCAGTCTGTAAATTATGTGAAAAATCCAGTTAATTAAAAAAAAACAAACGGAATTAATTATTATTGCGGAATAAAAATACTAGCATTAAGTACTTAAATCCTGTAAATCTAATGACAAATTGAAAGGTGTTGACATCAACAAAATGTGGTACGTCATTCCTGTTTTCGGAATGAATTAATGTATTAATTTTTTTAATGATTTGTTGTTTGGAATATGTAAATATTTTTTTCTACGACCACTATTCAAAACTTAGATCTCCGCAGCAATTACAATACAACAAAAAAGTGAACATATGTGTGCGGTAAAAAGACATAAGCGGGCGCAAAGTAACTTATTTGCACACGCTTATGTCGTAAAGGTTCGATCGTGTAATCAAGCTTCATTCACACTTTTGATTCCAAACATTAATTGATAGATCAACAGGATTAATTGTTAAAAACACCATAAAAAAATTCACACCTGTTCCGCTCTAAATCACTGAATTCACGATTTCACCTGATATTGATGCACCTTTGGTCCCCTATTGAAAAAAGTACCTATTCTGAGTAATCTAGTTTTTTAGGTATATTCTATAAATTGACAGTTCGTATCGTGTAGCGTCAAAATATGTGAAATTTAAAGAGGCATTTGGATTTTTACATTTGTCATATTACTGTACAAATCGACAGGAATAACGCAAGCCGGGACAAGCGCGACAAACACGACGAAAAAACGATAACTGCCGCATTGATGTAGGTATTAGTTTTAAGTATTTCTGCTTACATAAAATATTCAAATAAACTGCTCACAAAGTTATATTGTTACGATAGTTTATTTTAAACAACAGTTTATTTATTAATAATTTATTTGAAAACTTATTTATTTTAAACAATACTATTCTAATCTATATATTTCGAAAGTCTTTAAACTGTTTACTATTTATCTTCACAACTATTTGTATACAACTGATAATCGGACAAGTTGAGCCTCAAAGGCCAAATAAGACAGAGAGGGACTTGGAGGATTAGAGCATGACTGAATAATGAAATGGCTCGCATTACAATATGTTATGTTGGGAATGGGGTGTTAATACACTGCGACCTAAAAGATCTATTGTGCTCCTTCTGTTGCTAATTCAGCAAGGAAATGTCTCAATGCCTATAACGACCCATCCAATCCTATATTCTCAAGGAAGTGTAGGATTTGGAGTTAGTCGATATCCTAATTTTATCGTCATTTGTAGGAGACTGTATCTCGAAAACGCCCCAGCCGATTTTAAAAATTAAGAAAATTCTGAATATTCGTTGATTCTTGTATTAATGGCCTTGCTATGTTCTTCAGTAAAAAGTCTCTTTTCGGTGTTATACTAAGACTACAATATGGAAATGTAAAATTTTAACTGTCTGCACCTATTGTAATAGTAATTTCAGAACTTTCATTGTAATCACATTTAGTAGTTTTGGTCGATATTTCGGAACGTGTTTAGCCATTTTATATTTTTTGGGCTTAGAAAAAAAAGTTATAGGATGCTAGCTAGTTCAAACAAATTAAACAGTTTATTTCTTTAGCATGATATATTTTTTCAAGAAATCAAAAATAAGAAAAGATACAACTACAACCAAAAGCAGTGATAACAAGCAGTGGCGTACTAATATAAAGCAACGTGCAGTTAATTAAATATTAGAGAGTTGAAGTCATGCTATGAACGTAAACGTATACGGAAAAATTGACATCTGCGCATGTGCATTCAAATATCCTTCACGTTTACGTACATACGTAAGCTTGCGGGCTTTGGCGTATGCACGTAACGCAAATAAAATAACCTCTTTTTAATTGGGAAAGAAGAAATCCTAATAATAATTGTCATTATCTGTCATGACACGATGTGTTTAACAACTTCAACTCATATTTTGGACTATATCGTAAACATTATTTTTGTGCGTTGACGTTTACGTTAACGTACTGGAAACACTTCAACTCTCTATTAAATGTGTATGTGTGATTGGAATTTGTGACTGCGGATATAATCCATTAGCCTATTATGTATTTCTGTTTTATTGGTTGTTTTTTGTTTTTTTGTTTTTATTAGGAAAGAACTTGGACACCTTACGTTTAGGGGTCAATCAAAGCGATTTAAGACAAACAAAGGAGGACCTCGGATAGGAGGAACACAAATGTGAAAAACTGAGGTTTTGTTGTATAATTTTAAATTAATATTACATATATATTTAAATCTTGCAATTGTAATAATTCTTTAAATTAAATGGTCTTGTTATCCTTACTTTTTTACGATCAATATAATTATTTATTGAATGAAAGTATTTATTTTATTTATTATTAAGTAACAGTTCAAAATGATGTGTTCTAATGAACCTTCTTCGCCGCATTCACATAAAGGACTATCTGCTAAAAATATATTAAATGAAAAAGAAACAAAAGCAGTTAAACAGACTCAATGTGTATCGATACTAATTGGTTTACACTGGTGGTAAGTTAGATAAATATTATTAAACTAATTTTTTAATTAGTTAACTATTATTTTAAGCCGCGTGTTTATATAATATAGTCAACACTAAATACCGTTTCCAGATTTGTGACGAATAAGAGGAAAGATCTTACTTGATTAAAATATAGCCCAGGTTACCACTACCAAGCCTTCATCACGTTGCAACCTCTGGTTCAGGTTCTACAGAAACCTAGGTACTTCTTATTGGCCAGAAACAGCATTAAACTTGCAAACATGTAGTATCAATGGGGTGTTTATACTTATCTAACTCTAATAAAGGCAGATAGCAAGACAGATATGACCCAATTGTAAGAAAGAAAAGGAAAGAGAGAAAGAAAGGACTAAAAGCAAGACAAAGAGGTAAATAAATATATAAATGTAAAAGCCTAATTTATAATTTAAGACAGGTTAGTTACTTAACACAGATGTAATGTGTAATGGGGCCTCAAATTGCCTTATTTAGTAACTTACCGTTACCAAGAATGCGAACATTTTCATTAATGATATTCTAGAAAAAATCGTTGTTCAGTGCTTGTTATATGCTGATGGTTTAAAAATATATTGTGAAATAAATTGCAAGAGTGATTGTGACCTACTATGAACGAATCTCTGTTACATAGAGGAATGGTGCTCTATAAATAAAGTTACACTGAATGCATCCAAGTGTAATGTGTCATTCTCTTTAAAAAAATTCGTCATCTTTTTTGATTATAAGCTCAATAATACCACACTTCAAAGGCCTCAAACTGTTACTGACTTGGGAGTGACATTTGATGAAAATTTCTCATTCGTGCCTCATATCAACAACATTGTAGCAAAAGATAGTCGTATGTATGGATTTTAAACGAGAAATAGTAGGGATTTTAATAACTTACAAACCTTAAAAACTGTATATTATGCGTACGTCAGATCCAATCTTGAATATGCTTCGGTAGTATGGAGTCCACACTACCAAGTACATTCTGATAACTTCGATTCAACAAAGGTTTCTGAAATTACTTTCTCTAAAATGCGATGGAATTTATCCTTACATGGGTATACCTTATGAGGATCTACTTCAAAGACACTGCTTTGATCGCCTATTCATACGCAGGCAGTGTCAATCAGTAATTTTTTTTTGTACTAGTTAATAACTAGTAGATGATATTCAATTTGTTACAAAAATCTCATTTAATATTCCTAGGACTGCATCTCGAAGCAACATTACCTTTCATCTGTCAACTGCGTGAACCAATATTTTACAAAACTCACCGTTTTTCCGAATGTGTTCACATTATAATTTAATGAGTAACCAACCTGATTTATTCAACTCATCTGTATTCTCGATAAAAAATGCATTTTTAAATTACTATTCCTAGTTACTCTGTGATAAGTAGATAATTTTATATGTAATTATAAACTGAACTTCCTTACCCTGTAATTGGCTAAATAAATAAAATAAATACGACTATAGTCAATCGTCGTGAACCATTGACTTGCATCTCAAAAACGTCCTACTATCGTTGGAGAGCAACTGTGTTCACAAGGGCCCTGTTATGGTTATGTACCATGCTACTGGTACTTTTCCAAATTTTTCATATTTTAGAGGCTTTTAATATGGGGAAATTTATTATTTACTCAATACTTTGGTTGTGACACATTCTAGTCTTTATCATCTTTCTATGCTTTCATTCTCCCTGTCCTTTTACTAAATCAATATTGGAAGATCCCTATGTAATATCATTCATAGTTATTATACAAAGTCGCGGCCCCAGTATAGAACACCATGTTGAACTACTAATGTTTGAAGAAACAAATTCTTTTTTACATAATTAATATTTTTTACGTCTTTAAGATTTATATTTGCAAAAAATCATTTATCAGTGTACAAATGTATCAGGCCTTTCGATTTAAACAGAGCCTGCCCTGGTTGAAATCTATCATGGAATGTGGAACGTATCTGATATAGACCAACTGTGTTTTGAATGTAATAATTACTACACTAACAGGTCATCCTGGTCTAAATATAGACGAGAGTAATTGCTTTTTCCTATGCCTTTGTCTGTTTTCCAACCACTCGCTTGAACAGAGAATGTTGATAGGAAAAGGGCTTTGATAGTAGTTGTATAATACATACATATACGAATTTTATAATTTTCTGAGTATGTAATCAAAATATTTGTCTGCAATATTGTGTACAGGGTTAATCAGTACATCAGTAGCATGTAATTATATAAACTAAAATGACCGAATATTGTAGATATCTTGAACATTTACAAAAAAAAAAAAAAGAAAACAAATCATAAATCATTCTACATAAAGCCGAAACAGCATATTTTTTCCAATTGAAATGCTAATTCCGTAATTCAAGTTAACCCTCTTAGTAATCGCATATATAAAAACCGGTAGAAAAGAAAACTAATTGAATCAAAGACATTTTTCATTTTGAAATTAAATAATATTTGAATAGTTCGTTAATTTTCGTAAACCTAAAATAAGGCTAAATACTTTTTATTTTTCACACATACTCTTTAAACCTAAGATACCAAGATGGAAAATTAAGCGGTATTTTTTTTTTTAATTTGCAAATCAGATGTTGAGTATAACAATCTCAAAAATACCTGAAGTATTTGTAGAAACATTGGTCTAAAAATGATATATTAAAAAAGGTATATCCGATTCATTAAGTAAAGTAGAGAGTCCAGTACGGATCTTCGTAGTATACCCGACGTTACAACAAAAAATTCCGATGATAGATTACACAATGACGAATAAAACCATCAAAATGATAATATTGTAGTTTTCAAAGAAAATTTAGAAAATTGTGAAAATATTGACAGTAAACTTATCTTGAACACCTGTAGGTATTCTTGTTGTACTTTGAACCTGATAATGTTGGAAATTAAACATATTAACGTTTTCTAACAATATATTCGCATAATATATATGGTATTGATAATTGAGCACAGCACACGTGTTCTGTATGGATCTATAGGTCATGTAATGACCGTGTAATATTCATATATTATTACGAATCAATATTTGATGAATAATTTCGTATTTTTTTAAATGCACTATTCCACCGATATGATTGCTACTTATATCAAATGTCACGTCAAAAATGTATAAATTTAACAATTTTCATATTATGGTCCGCATATTATCAACTGCATGGCATAGCGATGTATGTCAACACCACCTTAAAGGTAGAATGCAAATCACTAGTTTTAGGATTGGCCTAACACTTCTTTTTTAATTATACTTATACCTATTACATAAAATATTCGAAGTGTGTTGATTAAACAAAAATTTTAGTTTTTATTGTTAATGGTATAATCAGTATCCAGAATCATCCAGTTTTAAATAATTAATACTCAAATCGTAAGTAAGGGTATTCAACTGTTCGAATGTGGCAATTTTTATGAACGAAAATAAAAATACTCAAAATCAAATACCACCCAATATTTTATTAGAATTAAAAGTAAATGGACTACCGGTTTCGGCCCAAAGCCCATCATCAGGCCTTAAAATTAAACATATTGTTACGCAGGTTTTTGGTATCACAATTTATTTCAATTCAACTTTTACAATAACTACAATTCAACTTTAAGAACTATCCAACTGATAACATTAACGTATAACGTCTATCATAAAACTACCCTCTGACGTCAGGTCGTCGACTTATATAGCTTGCCTCAACCTTCTAAAACCTTCTCGAACAATCCGGATATTTCTTTGACAAAGAATGGCATTTCGAGACATTTCTGGACTATTCTATCTTCTTCATTTACTCGAACCTTTACTAATGACGACCGCAGGAGTGCTGCGTAACAATATTAATGTGAAGAATAAGTCAAGGAACATCAAAAACTTAAACTTATATAACTACTTATTGTGTGGGTCTGTATAGACAGAAAGGTCTCTTCTAACAGGACGATGTCTTCATCATCTTTCTGTCTCCTCTGTCCTGTTTATTTACTATATCAATATGGCTGCATTTCTATAAGTAAGCAGTTAATATCTAAACCATTACAAAAATATCACTCTTGATAAACCTTTGCAGTAGCACAATATTTGTAACCTAATGCAGTTTCCTCCCCTTAGTGAAAGAACCGGCTCGAGTTCTATTCTGTCAGGTATTTAGATTAGATTTGAAATGAGTCTAACATTATTTGTCCTTATCCACCGCGATCTTTTGAGATATATTATGGGACTCCGTTATTCAGAATGTATCGTGTAGCTTAGTCTTTTTTATTAGACTTAGTAGCCTTGACAGTGGCTCCCCCGTGTAGTTACATGCTTCAGGCTTTTCTTCAATATAGCCAAACCTTCAAACTGGATTGATGTATTATTTTCTTTTTCACAGAACTTGAAAAATGTTGCTTCTTTTGTTGGATTAATGACACACATATGCCTTTTTAGGCGACAAAGCCCAGTAAGAAGACCTATTGTTATCCTAACGATTGGTCGTTTTTCATCCAGTAGGTATTTCGTGTACTTCGCCAACGGTTCCTTAATGAACGTTTTGGCCCGTTTCAATACTGGATAGTTGTTATTCCATTCCGGAGATTTTTTGCATCTATTATTTGATGGATGCCATGCACAATGCCTTAGCAACTCCACAGAAGGGTTCGAGGCCTGTCATGGCCTTATTTAAGCCTTCTCGGGTTAAGCCCATGTCGGCCTTTTCATTGCCCTGATATCCTTCGTGGTCTAGTACTCACGCTAAGGTCACTTTGTTATAGGTCGATGTTATGATATGTCTGTTAAGCGCTTACAATGCCCTGTTAATAGGCCTACTAGTAGTCATATTCGTCCTATTCTGCCTTAGTAGATGATATGTGAATTTTGAAGATTCTCCTTTTATAAACTTTCTGGCCTGTCCATGCCCTGATGAATCGTTCTACCATTACCAAGATTTGTTTAACATCCACTGCTTTGTGCATGTTCTGATGGCTGTCTTTGTGACACCACAGAAGGGTCCTGGACCAAAAAGGACCTTTGAGGCTCATTCTCGGGCCTTTTATGTGCCCGTATGTTCCCTGTGGCCTAGTACAGAGCTAAGGTTAATCTATTTTGACTACACAGCTGTGATCTGGTTAGATATTAATTACATGATGTCTGTCTACAGAAGATGGGATACTAAGTAGTACTTGACGGCATTAATTTCCAATAAATTTTGTAGTTTATCTTGTTTAAGGATTTACATCCCATATGTTTCTTTTTTGTTAAAAAGAAAAATAAAATTTCTATTGTTTATCTTTTGTTTTAGATCGTGTGATAGCACTCCAAATAGAATAAATCCGTTTGGACGGCATCCGAATGGATTTTACGTTTAGAAACTGGCTCATTCAAGGTCACTCAAAATTGTTGGGTGAATATGCAGTTTTTTGTGTTGTATGGTGGCAAGCAGTGGCGGCTTGGTGACAAGCAGTGGCGGCTTGTAGCCAAAAAATTTGGGGTTCACAATGAGAAAATATAGGTCTCAGTACAAAGTTAGGTAAAAAGCTTTCAGTCTTTTGAAAAGGTGTATTATAAAAACTGAATTTTTTTTACCTAAATCTGTACTGATATCTATATTAGGTCATTGTGAACCCCCAATTTTTTGCTCACGAGCCGCCACTGGTGACAAGCCAACTTCGAGTTTCCTATTTATACAGCGTCCACGCCGCAGACTGCTATCAGGGTTCGTTGGATGCTTGGACGTCTGGAGATCCAGCAAAAGTACCACGCCACGCCTGCCTATACATTCAATTTTTAACATTCATGGAGGGATTTTGGAATTCATTTACTCCTTTTGTACTTTTTGCGTGCTCATATTACAATTTTAACTCTATGTAATTAAAGTAAAGGTAATATTTTGTTGTTGGTGGGGTTACAGATTTTGGTAGTTTTAATTAGTAAAATCCTGTCATATTTAAGATTTTGAAATTATTAAATGTTCAATTGGGTAGTAACAATCTAATTTAAATAGTCTTTATTATTTTTTGTAGAATTTCTAGACTAGAGGTTTTAATGTGGTTCCATATTCAGCTACCCAACCGATTATTCCGTATGTGAATATTGACTGAACTAGCCTCGGAACCAGCGCATACTAAATACTGATTATTTGGTATTCTTTCAATAACTTTGTTAAGTATTTTGAACATGTACCTACAAAAGAGATTTTAATCGTTGGACCAGGTCTTGTATTTGTAGATCCCATTTTTAGCCAATTGTCTAGCTTACGCCCAAATATTTGATGAGATATTTTACTAAAGAGCCAAGAAGATTTTTGAAATGGTTCAATAAGAAATAAGTTATTTTGAGAAATGTTGATTTTAAATTTTGAGAAATACTGTTATTTCTAAATTTAGTGTTAATATTGTCTTCAAATCAATAGACAATATTTTGGAGGCTTATTTTCGACTTCAATACAACTAGTTTCTTCTAGACCGCGAAGGAAATTATTGATCCGTTGAATTTTATATTTGGGAGTTCATTTAAGTATAATATAAATTAAACGGCGCCTAAGACAGTGCCCTGTGTAATGAGTATGATGTCAACTATATTTATGGTAATAATTAATTGTCAGATATTGGTTTGTGTACGTCACACTAATTATAGCGTATTAGTGTGACGTAATTTGTGTTTCACTGACAGTTAACTTATAACAAAAACAAATCATGCTTTCATTGAATTTGACATATACGTTTTTAGTTTTTTTTTTAAGTATTTTAAAAGATTGTAACCAAATTATTATTATTAATGTTATGAATACAATCTTGAAAAAGTTAATGAATACTTAAAACCTCTATTTTTATAAGCCTACTGTCACTGTCATCGTCAGTGGAACACAAATTACGTTATCACTAATATATCGTATTGAAAAAAGTTTTGTTTCGCAGCCGTGGTAAACTACGTCAAGCGAGAACCCTGGTTGTTTATGCAACTTTTCCAGGGAATACACGACCGAACTAACAAACGCTTCACCTACAAACTCAGATCATTTACCGCGTACAGCTTAACATTCAAATTTGAATATAATGTCGCAAGACAAGGAGATGCAACTCTAAACCAAAAAGATTTAAGCAGTTCAATTACCTTTGCATGCGAACATCAACCAGGGAACCGATTTATACCCGAATAAATGTAATAGAATAGCAATGTATACAGTTTGACTGTAATAAGACTTTTTAAAGTAAAAAAGCCACTTACCACAGCGATAATACAACACTGTGATATTGCTACTTATTAATAACAACATTTAGTTCACCCAACTGGCCAAACTAGAAGCACGAATTATTAAATTACCAAAAGTAACTATCAGACCAGAAAATATGAACGATTTTACTTTAAATATCGCAGATATAAGAATTGTAAACAAGTAGTAAGAATACATCAATTTGAGAAAAATGCTTAAAATAGTTGCCATTTATTTGAATTTGTTAAATCAGACAGAAATATAAGGCAGAACTCAGACAGAATAGGTCGTCCACGATCAAGCACGGTCAACCAAGGACAATCACATGACTCCTCGACCGTTTTAAAAGAGTGAATTCACACAGCGTCGATCGATTTGATCCGACCAAAACAAAAATGGTTCTCTATTTTAAAATTTTAATTATTGCTTGTAATGGAAATTAACAGTTGATGCTTCAATTAAATATTTGTTAATTAATATTAAATCAATAGACATATGAGTTTTCTTATATTTATATACAGTTATTCAAAATAGATCATAATAATAATATAAATATTAACCTTCGGCCATTTTTTAACATATATCTATTTTATAACGTATTTAAATTCTTTATAACCTAACTTTTGATCGTCCACCATCGAGCGATCAACCAAATTTCAAACAAACTCGAAAAGTGAAATTGCTTGGTCGAGGACGGTTGATGACGGTGGCGCTCGATCGGCTTAGTGTGAGGTTTGCCATAAGCTTACGCATGTTTGAAATTTTGGACGATCGCGGACGGTCGACGTGAACGAGCTGTCTGAGTCCTGCCTTACGGCCACTGCTTACGTCTATCTTCTGTCACAATATCGGTTAGCTTTGGTAGATAGCAAGACTGGTGCACGCTGAGCAATATTTGGAAAAATCATTTTTGTAAATTCCAAATATTTTATCTGAATTCTAGAGATATAGATTTTTTTCAGTATACACTCAACCAAACTTATATGGAATCACTGTATATTTCTGAATAAACCTTTTGTAAGGAAAAAATTAGGTATCCAACTTTAAGATAAGGCTTTTTGTTCAAAACAAACATGATAATAAAGAAGAAATGACTGCTGCGATTTATTATCTTGTCAATTTTGTATTCAGAAGTAAAATCACGATCCTCCGGTAATTTTATTTCGGTCCAAAAAAAAACAACAAAATGCCTTATGTTGGACTAACAGATGTGCAGAGGAGAATAATTATTGCTTTCATTGAACAAGGAATGTCCCAAATGAGACTAGCAGAGGTAGTAGGCGATACCCAGGGTGTTGTATCGAAAACATATGAAAGGTACTTGGAACTATAAAATCTCAAGAACAGGCCCAGATAAAGTCGTCAAAGAGTCACAACTGAACAACAGGACCGCTTTGTATGCCAAATTTTTGGAAGAAATCCCAGCGACAGAGCGACAACGATAACTTCTAGAAGCTGCAGGTGTAAACGTTTCAGTTGAAACCCTAAGAAAAGACTTCGCGCTCGAGGGTTATATAGTGGGAGAGAGTTACGAGTCCCATCGTTATCTAGACAAAATAAAATTGACCGGCTAAATTGGTACCTTCAACGCTAAAACTGGACATTTGAGAATTGGCAGTGTTCTGTTTTTGGATGAGACCAGAATTGGCCTAAGATCAGATGACCATCGAATTCGGGTTCTCAAAGCTCCAGGAAGATGAGCGAGACTCCACGCTGGCAGATTTGTCCCAAGATATCAAGGAGGAACTGTAAATGTTCTGGGGAGGTATTATGCTGGGAGCAAAAACTCCATTGTTACCACTTCAACAAACTTTAACCTTTCCGAGGTATGTTGATTTAGTGCTAAAACCAATCGTTAGGCTTTGGAGAGCAGCAATTGGGGATAATTTTATCTTTATACACGATAATGCACCTCCACATACCAGCAGAGTGGCTAGAGAATGTCTTGAAACGAAAGGTGTCACAGTTTTAGACTGGCCTGCATGTTCACCAGACCTAAATCCTATCGAACGCTTATGAGACCAGCTCAAAAGAAGGGTTAGAGCTCGTCAAAACAATGCAGGAAATGTCGCACAGCTTATTGATGCAGCATTAGCAGAATAGGAAAACACACCCAAGACAATGTTGACAATTTAATAAAAAGCATGTCAAGGCGAATAGAAGCGTACATAAGGGCTAGGTGGTAACACGGATTGTTTAAATTACCAATTTTCTTTTTGTTTTGATTTTTCGGCTATTAAAAATTTTAATCTTAAAAATTCCATTGTGTTTATTTTGTCAACTAATTGATTATTTTTATTGCCATGTGGGTTATTTGTCATTAAAAGTCATTGGTAAGGCCTGAGTGTTATTCATAAATAAAAAATGTTCATACATCTCAAAAATTATGAAAAATAATAGATGTTTCTATATAAGTTTGGTTGTGTATGTTAATTAAACGACATCCGCACAGGGCTCGAAAAAGCCGGGTACGCGCCTGGCTCTCTCGCTTGCTTACAAACGCGTCGATCTATTTTTAGAACCTAATTATTAAACCACTCCATGACACGATAAATAAAAATTCGCAACCTTTGCTCTTGCTACATTATTAATTTTATTTCTGTGAAATGAAATAAGCGTATATATACGAATAAAATAACGAAATTGTTCCACATTGGATTCGCATGAATGTTTTCAATTTCAATTTAAATCAAAACTCTGAACGTTCTGCTTTTCACCAATGGGAGATTCTGGCACTTAGGGGATTCCCATTCCCGTAAAAGGGAATCTCGATAAATTGGTTAGGTATCTATTTTCTATTTAGTGAAAATGTACAACGTTTTAATATCAATCATGCAGAATCCGTATTTTTTAATTAGGTACAAAGAAAAATAATTAATATTACCTAATTTTTTGATATTTTATACAGATTTGCTCACTGATATAGTGATTATCATATCATAGACATATTTCTATCTTTCATACATTCGTCTATTATAACGTCCTCAGGCACCCAACTCTAATCATATCAACATCGCCCTTTGCCTGATAGAAATGACAAAATTTCGCCATATTTCGCATCAATGAGATCCGTAAAACAGTGAGCAAATCTGTATATTCTAACTACAAACGAATATCAGAAGGATGTGCTTCAATTACAAGATAAACAATGCAAAGTCAAACAGAGATTACAGGAAATATAGCTATTCATTGTTAAATATTAATATTCGTGACGCCGATATCGATACCTGTGTCGATACGGTCCAGTTACAGATCAGAAGAAACATGTGATGTGAGGTATAAGGGATAAACTGAAGGATTTGATGGTCCTACAAAACAATTTTATCAAAAAATAAGTTTGTAAGCCGTTGTACGCCCATAATAAACAACGTACAAAATGCCAAGCCATGTTGCCACATTTAGTACAAAATACTTGAGTTCAGTTGTAATCAAATATGTTAAATTATTTTAGCTTCTTTAAGTTGCCACATCTTTTAATGAAGGCCGTGTTTGAATTGAATGAGACATGTTTAAAGTCGGTAGGTTCCTATCGGGTAAATTCGAAAATCTGGAACCTAGATCTTTACAAAGCTGGATTCGCCTTCCACGTTGCAGAATTGACGATCCGATGTTTATTGCAGACCTATCCTTTTATTGTGATTACCTAGATGACAACAGTCGCTTTCTTGAGGACTGCTTGGCTATCCGAAAAGATCTTTATAAACTTGTTAGCGGGGAGAAAATTAATCACCAATTATATAGCAATCAATTATGCTTGGAAGATCGTGACCAGAGTGCTTAGATTTACTGATAAGTTAACTCTTGGCTTCTGGCCGAAAACTTCCGCTCCTACTCCTTTTTCGGAGCTGTCTGTGTTCAGCGCATAGTCTGCCTGGGAGAGGGTTTTATCCCTCTGCTCCATACGTCTCTCTCTAAAAATTGGACGCTGTATGACTTTTCTATTTGCTATTGGGGAACTAGAGAGCCCGAGACTATGTCGAGGATGTGGTGGTTATTAATCTGACTCATCAGTCCCGTTTTGTCACATTGCGATTCTTCAACGCATTGACTACCCTTTCTAGCAAGATGTGGAGAGGGGTTAGATCCAGCATGGTCTCCATAGCTCCCGTCGCTATGGTTGGCATTGCCCCAGTGATGGCGACGCACGCAAGTCTCTGGATTCCAGCCAGCTTTGCTATGGCCATCCGTTGAAGGCACTTATCCCACCCGACGACCGAGCCGTACAAAATCATCCGAATTGCCAGCCTTTTTTTTTTTCATCTACTGAAAATATGCTAGTGGAATGTGAAATTCTTGCAAAATGTCGTCCACTGTAATTTTTAAACTGTCTTATCTCGAAATTATTGTTCTGTAACAAACATACACAAAATCTGGTGTATACGCAGAAAATGGTGGTCCCATTTAAAAAAGGAGATGAAGCCATAATTAGAAAAGAGGTGACGTCATAAAAAACACGTATAACAAAATATGCTCAACTGAAAAACAAAATCGACTTGTCCGAAAATTATTTTTTACTTAATACTAAACATTTTATGTAGAAAGAAAATTTTAGGGAAATTTTTCATTACGTTGAAAATTATATTACGTTACCGTAATACTATTATTGACATTATATTTGCTAAATCATTGTTAGATTTTATTTTATGTATTCTACTTTACATGCTAATCCAACGTGTTGTTAGTTCAAAATAGATCACGTTAATGTCTGAATGAAAATTGTTATCAAACCGTTTCTATGAAATCAGTTTGCGGAAACATGTGATAATTAACGTGTGCCCAAAATAATAATAGTTAATTCTGAACAATTGGCTTGATATATAAATTATCTCTCCCGTTAATGTATGATAATGTTTTTAGTAGTAAAATTAATAATAACTATTAATATAATGAATAAAGCTTACTAACTTTTCGACTTTTAGAACTAAATTCTTTAGGCGATCATTTAGTTAGAATATTTGCTATCTTTACAATCCGGTTGTAGCCAATTTTAAACTTCAAAGTGTTTCCAGATTTAAAATGATGTACAAAAAGTATCTCTTAGCACCTCAACATTAGTCTTGTAAAATTAAGAAAATTATTAAATTAAATTGATTTTATTAGAATTAATACTTTCTATACAGGAAAAATTGATACCACATATTGCTGAGACTTAAATATGACGATCTAAGCCAATCTACCTCAGTATAAAAGTGGATGATTTTGGAAATACAGAGTGTTGTTAAAAGTTCAATTTGATTTTAGTTTTTCATAAATATTTTTTTTAATAATTGGTGTATTTTAGTGACAGTTATTTTAATTCAACGCCTTCGCTTCAAATTATGTTAAATTATTACAATAATTTAGACCTGGCCATACATGAAGTGGATTTTTTAAATCGTGATATCTCAAAAATAGCTGCTAAATCAACTCTTATCACGTTTACCTTCTTTAGGTAAAGGACTTTGGAGAACAAGAATTTTTATTAAAAGTTAAATACAGAGCGGACCAAAAAAGTTATTTCGTTTTAAATGTGTACAAGTACCCTTTAAATTTTACAATAAAAATGAGAGCGGCTTTTAATGTTTCACCCCACAGAACCCTCTCTAACCAGATATGGTGAAAATACACCAATTATTAAAAAAATTATTTATGAAAAACTAAAACCAAATTGAATTTTTAACACTCATTTCCGAAATCATCCACTTTTGGGCTGAGCTACGTTGGGTTAGATTGTCATATTTAAGCTTCAGGAATATGTGGTAGCACTTTTTCCGCGCCTTGTATATTTATAGATGTGTAATTGTACCTGTAATCTGGGGAGGGTGGGTTACTATACAACACTTAGATCTTATTAGGTCCATTGTGCATCCTCAAGGAGCATATAGGACATATCTCTTGTCAAAAACCTGCTGGTTGTCGCTGAGAGTTGTCTGGAGGCAGCCATTAAAAGATAAAGGACAGAGAATACTACTACAGTATACCAAAGTAATATTTGGAAAGATGAAAGTAATAAATAAAGAAAGAATTAATATATGAAATGGAAGTCGTCCCATTTACCTAATGAAAGTCTTGAAATCAAAGAATAATATTAAGAAAAATAACAGAACTACTCAACCAAGACCGAAGACGTAGGACTGATAACTTTACCAGGTTGTATAGGGTGTTAAGTTCTTGCTAAAACAGGCTACTAAAGAAACCCAACAGTCAGATTCACGTATCTACTGTCACATTTTCTCTTTTTTTTTGCGGGAAATACTCGCTAGTAACAGTTGTTTGTGGTTTAAAAGACGAGCATTATTAATATGTAAAAATATATTGTTAATCCCTTTCGAAAATATTTTTGTTTATTAATAGAACGACTTTATTTTAAATAAATAATTTGAAATTTGAAATAAATAATTGGTAGATTTGCACAGTATTAAATGGATGTAAATACAATTATTTCGAAAAAGGATAAAATTGTATGTTTATGTTTGATGTACTCGTCATGCATAAATAATAATAATTTAAAATAACTTTGATTCAATTAGAGAAAAATATTTTTTAAATAAAACTTGTTTGTCCTTGTATTCTAAAAATAAATGTACGGTCTGAATTAATATATCTTAAAATGGCTGCAGCAATCTTTGTCATATGTTAATGAGTTTAATAAATTGGAATAGCAAATTTTCCAATACTCTATTAAAAAAAGGGGGAAAAAGTGGGAATACATATTCAGGATGATGTATCATCAATATTTTAAAAGGGTGTTCTGCCAACCATTTAACGGGGTGTTTCTTAAGAACATTTTGAAATTTGGGTCTTCTGTGTCGAGATTATTAGTTCCCAAAATAGTTATTTTTTCTTGAATCGAATCCTATTTTATGATGGTCTCTTCGCTTAGTTCATGTTTCTAAAGGGTAGAGATTAGAAACCACTGTTTTTATTTCTTTCAGAACTTTTTTCTGCAAATTCCAAAAAAATATACTACAATTATTTCTCTCGACTCTTTAATAACATTTTCATCATCGGTTACTGCGCCTCTATTAAACTGAATTGAAAACCACTATTTTTTTGCCATTTTGAGACTTAAAAATCTCGACAATCTCGACAGAGAGGACCCAAATTGCAAAATTTTATAAGAAAACCCTCCCTTGAATGGTTGGAAGAACACCCTGTTAAAATATTGGAACATCATTACGGAACACCCTGTATAACTGAAGAACCGATGACGTTATAGACGAAAACATTGGTAAAACTACTTTAAAAACATGGAAAAATGCATTTTGTTATCTTGCAGTTACAGGGTGGATATATTTTTATTTATAATTATATATAAAGATATATCCAAATTAAATAATGTACAATAATAAATATTGGATAACCAATTATATTTTAATATTAAATGTATTAATGTATGTATTGATCACTCACTGTTTAATGTTTTTACTTTCAAACTAACTAACGAATAAATTAACTAAAACGACATCTTTAGGACGTTGTGGTAACAACCATTGGACAAATGAAGAAGGTTGTTTCTATTGAGACGTATGAACAAGTACATACGGTAATCTTTAAATCTGGATGTAAGAGTCACGATCTAGAAACCAGAGTAAACCGAAAATGGTTATTTCAGTATGGATTTTAGAAGACCATCAGCAAGAAGGTAACCAACGGGTATCGGTGAAAGTGAAAGAAAATCTAGTATGAGCAGATGTCGCAGATTGGTTCTCTAATTGGCAAAAAGATTCTTAAAGAAAAACACAAAAAAAATATTACGATCGTGGTTGTAGTCTATAAGTAATTAGCACAACACAATTAAAAGTAGAAAACACTTATTAGTGCCAAAAACAAATTAAGGTTTTCATTGTTTCAAGTGCTTTCTACTTTTAATTTCTAAATATATTGCGTTATGCTTATGGACTGGAAGAGCTACACCAAGGTACTTACCACCTACAACAAAGAAATCAGGAAACCGTATCGGCTTCAGGCAATTCTGCGAGGAGATTAACTTTCTATATCTGCGACAGCGAGACTGCACAAGGCCCTGGCAAAAGGGAGAGTTGATACAGTTATGGCGCTAAAGAATGGAAGCTTCACGGAGAGTGAGGAGAAAATAACTCGCCTCTTTCTTGAAACTCATTTTCCTGGGAGCACACCTTTTTTAATAAGGGACACAACTAAGGTAAGCAGAACCTCAAGAGAGACAGCTTTAGTGGCCAAACACAAATGCAGCGGCAATCAGTTAAAGTGTGCCGTGAACACTTTTGAACCGATTAAGTCTCCAGGTGTGGATATGTCCTGCCCTACTTCAGCGGGAACATGGGGAATTACTACTACATACACATAATCCAAATATCCCAGAGCAGTGTGGAACTGAGATATATACCAGAATCATGGAGAAGGGCCAGAGTCACCTTTATTCCAAAAGTAGGGAAAAAGGATACCACACATCCTAAATTCTTTCGACCAATCAGCCTCACATCCTTTGTATTGAAAACAATGGAGAAGGTGTTAACTATTATATCAGAACAAAAATCCTGGAGAGCGTGCCACTCCACCACAGACAGCACGCGTACCGAGCAGGAAGATCTACAGAAATTGCCCTGGTACTCTGTCAAACAAAGAAGCGGTAGTGTGTGCGTTTTAATCATCCGCTTCTGCTTCGGAATTGTCGGTTTTCTTGTTTTAATCTGGCAGGTTAAAACGACTAAACCGACAATTCCGGAAGCAGAAGCGGATGATTAAAACGCACCTGATATTTTTGCTTGCTGCTGTCAGTGTCAGTGAATAATATTTTTGGAGTCACAGTTTATTGCTAAAGAATCAGTTAGCTCACTCGGATCAGTTGAAAGTTCCAAAATAACATCCACTCTAGGGATACAAATTCAGGATACGCAGAAGACTGCTGTTTTATTATAGGCGGTTGTCATATATTGTATTATCCGAGTTGCGCAGTGTATAAACTGGAACATTGAGATCAAAAGTGCCGACGCAGAGTGAGCGATCTGATTCTTTAGCTATAAACTGTAGCATAGGAATCAAAAATAGCCGCGCCCTATGTTGGGCGTGTCGGAACTCTCTCTTGCACCGTATAGTAATCAAAGTATGTGCTTCCTAGGCATAGGAGCGTTTGACAACAGGCCACATGAATTTGTCAAAAGAACACTTGCATACAGAGGAGTAGATAGCACCACATCCAGGTGGATGGCTCAGCTGCTATCTACGAGAACTACAGAGACACAAATAGGGCAGGCCATTTGTACAACCAGAGGATGTCCACAAGGAGGAGTTATATCCACACTAATGTTAATGCTAACCGTAAACGAACTTCTATGCAGATTGACTGATCTCGATATGCCCTGCCAAGTCATAGTTGCTAGAAGCAAGTTTGGAAATATCCTGTGTGACATAGTCTAAAGAGGACTAGACCACACCAGAAGATGGTGTGTTAGTATAAACCCCACGACTAAGAACTAGTTGTCTTTCCAAGGAAAATAAAACTCAATCTAAAAACCGTCAAATTAGACGCGATAGATATAGAATGGAAAAAGAAGTCAAATATCTAGACCTACAACAAACTTTTCTGGAACATACATGAGAAAGAAGTAGTAAATAAGGCCACAAAAGCCCTAATGGTATGTAGAAACATTACGGGTAAAAGATGGGGATGTAGCCCGAATACACTGCGATGGATGTATACAGCAATAGTGAGACCAATCGTCATAGAGTAACAGAACTAGTTTAGCTACTAGAGAGCTAATATCTCAAAAGTACAAAAACTAGCCTGTGTCTGCATCACTGGTGCAATAAGAACCTGTCCTACGGCTGCAATGCAGGTGACCTTAAACCTTAATGATAGAGAACGTGACAAAAAGGACACGATATAGAATGATCATGAACGGAGTAATCAGACCAAAGTCTATTAGCTTCAGGACCGAAGCTAATTGGGATAAGCACCAGGGACAAAGAAGTACAATTTTGTGAAAAGTTAAAAACCACAGAGCTGGGTGGCAAGAAAGAAAGGAGCCAAGAATCCATCTTGAAAAGATATGATTGGAAGGGTCGTTATAGGCATAGAGACATTCCCTTGCTGCATTGGCGACAGAAGGGGACACAATAGAACTTTTAGATCGCAGTGTATTAAAACCCCATTTCCAATATAACCTACCCATGGACTACAACTATGTACCTAGTACTTCCGATAGCGTTTGTTTGATGTTTTTCTTCCTGGTGGTCTTCTGAATCCCAAACTAGAACAACTGTTTTTGGTTTTATTTGTGATTCCTACATCCTTACTCTATGGCAATGTTTTTCAACCTGGGTTCCGCAAAAGGGAGTTTGAGGTTCCGCAGTTGACTACGCTCTCGGTACACACAGAATGATGACTATTATGAGGAAAAGTTTTGGTACACCTCTTTAGCCTGCGAAATGAGATCTTGGTGTTTCTTAGTGACTCCTCATTTGAATTGTCATTAAGAATAACTGAAGTTACAACGTTTGGCATATCTTGCAGATAATACCTCGGAGGTAAACTGCAGTTTTTATAAAAGTTATAGCCATCTCATTAAGATTATTAGAATTTGTCATCCAAGCTTCAGATGAAAAAATGTTATCAATTAATGACTAATGCGTTTTTTTTTTAGTTATTAATAAATTATGATATCTACGAAAATAATAGAAGTGCTTCAGGATTCCTGTCTCTACAAAAGGTTGAGAAACACTGCTATAAAGCATCCTCTTCGCACTCTTAGATTCAGATTCAAAAACTCCTGTTATCCTTGCTCAGGAGACACAATCGTTCAATGTGTGTTTCCACAACGACCTAAGGATGTCGTTATAGTCATTTAATGAGACAAGGAAGTTTTTTCATTTTAATATTGTTGTAAAGCCGTTTATCAATCATTTTAATGCTTGATAATGGTCCGAAACTAGCCGCACTTGATAAATAAAAATGAGTGGTTAAGACTAGTTTTTTCATGCATGCGCAGTTGAGTATGCAGAAGCACTGTATATTGGTAGATGTTGCACTGTCTACAAGAAGTAGACCCGAATCCGATAATAAATTAAAAAAAGAACTCACCTCCTAGACTCAGTCGCTCTCAGTTCTAAATCTCTTTGCTCCTGTTCTTCAGCGGGCTGCTGAGGATGCGGTTGAGGCGGCTGCAGATCGGGGGGCGGCGGGCCGGTCAGCAGCGGATGGCCTAGAGGTAGCGGCGAGGATTGCGTCCTGCCCAAAGGCCGGATAACGCCCCGCGCCTGGGGTTCCTGGAGTTCGCTGATCGTGTCCAGGGGTTGATCCTCGTGCTCACTCTCGATGAGAGGCAACGAGGGGTAGAAGGGTAACGTGCCGGGGAGCATTTGACCGGTGAGGGGCATTCCTGCAAAATAATGAATTTTCCTAAAATTGCGACCATATTTGTAAAACTATTAGAAAACGTTGGCAATTGCGGTAACAGTTACTGTAACTGTTATGGTTCGTCGTCAAAGAATAACCAAGAGACGCCAGTGGAGAATTCTCCTAACTTTTGTATTTCAGAAATTAATAGATATTAATTCATACACGAATGCGAGAAAAATATTATTTTAGTAGTGGTTTTTGAAACTTTAAACCGTTACGTTTCTAATAAGATATTGTGATGTTTATTTATTTTAAACAACAGTTTATTTATTAATAATTTATTTAAACACTTATTTATTTTATAACACAACTATTCTAATTTATATATACTTCGAATGTCTTTAAACTGATCACTATTTATATTCACCACTGTCTATCTACTAATTACTATTTATCCTCACTGTCCATATAACTACTGACTCTGATGGCTCTCCTCCACCAATTTATATACAAATTGGTGGTCTAGAATGCTCCCCCACCAAAATAGCCAGAAGGTACCAGAAACGTTATCACGTTATATTTAGACTAGAAATAGTATCTCGTTGACTCTGGAATGTTCGCGAAAGTGTCTCCACCATAGTCGTCCCATAGGTTTGGTCTTAAGGGGTTTAATTATGTATAATAAGCGGACAAGTTGAGCCTCAAAGGCCAAATAATACAGAGAGGGACTTGGAGTTAGAGCATGACTGAATAATGAAATGGCTCACATTACAATATGTGGCAATGTTGCTTAGTAAACTACTATTAAGAGTTGGGTGAACTATTTCTATTCTTTACCAATTGACATTCTTTACATATTTTTTTATCGATTTCATGTTTTCCAGAAAAAAAAATATTAACTAATATTTAATTTGTTAATGTTTTGATGAAATATAATCTCATACTAATCACAGTATCAATTTATGTGTGATTTAAAAATCACACCGCCGCGCGCCGTTACACTCTGAATTGACGTTTCAATGTTTAACGTTTTAAGCCTTGGTTTCTTTAAACACTTCGTCGCGGTGAGCGGACAGTCCATCAACCGTCGCGTTTTGACGATTTTATCCAACCAGAGTATTTAAATGGGAATGGTTTTCTTGAATCCGCTTAGCTTTGTATATTTTTTTACATGATAATAATGTTATATTTTTTTTTCAGTTCAATAAAAACGTACTTATCTTTTAAAACAATATTTTGTATTTTTTTATCTATTTGCAGTCACTATTTTCACATTTAAAATAACCCAATGAAATCCGTTTACGTACGCTACTGCTGAAGATTCTAATATGAGCGAGAAAGCCTGCATTAGAAAAAGAAACAATGATTTTATTAGAGCGACATCAACATTGTATAGATTTATGCAGGGGTAGCCTATCTGTACATATATTATCTAAGAAAGAGTCTAATTTAAAAACCTTTTGAGGTTAGGCTGGTTAGGTACTTGTTCTTCTTCTTCTTTCTTTTTTGGGCAATATCCTACATGATAATGTACCCAGCCAACTTAGGTACTTGTTTAGATAGGTATGTAATTGTTTTTATCTTAATTATGCTATAAATGTTTAAAATAGAAGTAATCTAATCTACGGGTTATAATAAGAATATATGAAGGATTTTTTCAAAAATATTAGCGATTCAATATAATATTCGTGCGCCTCCATTTGTTCATTCGTCACCTATAAATAGAGGTTTATTTACATTTACATTGTGTTAGTCTTGTAGAGGACTTGTATATTTTTGATTTTTAATTACTTTTAGATAGATATTTGCATTATAAGTGATTTGATGAAGTAAAGTTATTGAGCTACCGTAATATATTTATCTCGAGATTAAAAAAAATGTACCTATGTAGAAGCAGTACCTTTAACATATTGTTACACTACACCCTGCAGTGGCCCGCGACCGTTATAGAAAACGTACAAATATGAAAAGAAGTGCAATGTCACCCATCACACTATAGTGCGCTGCGGTCGTTATAAGTAAAAGTACAAGTAAAAGAAGATGGAATAGTCCCGAAATGTCTGGAAATGTCATTACCCGTCAAGAATATTCTAGATGAGAGTTCGATAAGGGTCAAGCAAGCTATATAAGGATGATCCTGACGTCAGTTTTCAGTTTTATGATAGACGTTACACGTTAATGTTATCAGTTGCATTGTTATTGTTAGAGTTCAGTTGAAATAAATTGTGATACCAAAAACCTGCGTAACAATATTAATTCAACAATATTTAAATATAAAAGGTTAGTCAACATTCACAGAAATACCCATTTTACTCTGTTTATGTTTGGAAAATATTGAAAACTTACTTTTCACATGAAATTTCAACCGCATTAAACACAACAAGACAAATTAGGTAATCCAATGTCCTATCAGAATGGACAAAAATGGCCGATGCTTGGCAAGAACAACAAAGTTTGTTAACCTTACTTTTTCATTAGTATTTGACTGTTATTGTAAATCCTACAATTAGTATTCATGTATTCTTAAAAAAAAAAAAAAATACAAACTTAGACTAAAAACCTCACTAGAAGTGTTTTTGTCAAGGTCAGTACGTACTTTTGTTGTTTTTGCCAAGGATTCACCATTTAAAGTCACGTGATATCGTGATACAGATTGCCTAATTGCGGTTACACAAATTTCTACCTGACTATAACACTATTTTCTTCAGAAGGAGATATCACATAATAAAAGAAATAAACAAATTTAATACGCACAAATAATACAAAAACTTTTGGACGAAATTTAAAATATATCTTCAACTTCTGTCTATACACTTAACTTCTCCGCTGCGCACCGCACTATTCTGGAAGAAGTTCAGGTATTTCTCGAACGTATCAGATGAGTTTCCAGCGTTCTACAGTGTTCGCTTTATATTGCTTCGTCCAGCGGCGTATCGGAAAGGAGTTTCGCAGCATGACCTGACTGGTCGAGGTAAGAGCACACGACATTGCCCCCTTCTTAAGAGATAGTTCCTCCTGAAACTGAATGGTTTTATCTGCAACTGGACCCTTTTTTACAATTTCTTGCACATACGGTAAATTACATAATTATTTTATTTTTTTGGCGAGGTACAGACCTTCCCAAGACCTTTGAAGCATCTAAGAATAACCCTTTTGTCTTTTTGGGTTATGGAGCCAGACTTTGTCGCCTTCCTTAAAACATCCTCCTGTGGCTTGGGTATCCAATAAAAACTTTCACGAACTCTCTGAAGGGGTTTCTTAACACCGAAATGACCTCCTGATGGACTGTCGTGTAACTTACGAAGTACTTCTGCTACTTTAGTCTTTGAAATGATCAACTGGTTTCTGAACAACCATTATAATTTTCAAGTACTCGCTTCCTACACTTCCTTGAGAAAATAGGATTGGAAAGGTCGTTATATGCATTGAGACATTTCCTTGGTGCATTAGCGACAGAAGGGGACACAATATATCTTTTAGGTCGCAGTGTATTACACCCCATTCCCAACATAAGTACTCGCTTTAATAAGCCTTCTTCCAGGATAAAAAATTACAACCACTGGAGAGAGTTTTGATACATCTTGCCAAGTAGGTCGAAGGTTTTCCCCTTTCCATTGTCGCATCTGCTTTAAAACGGGATCTCTTGCTTTTCCCTAATTTTGATAGGGGCCCATTCGTCGTTAACTACCGTTGTTATTCATTCTGCAACTTATTTAGCAGATGTGACCAACCCCTTTCCAACCAGAGTTCGTCATTGCGCTCAAAAGGTTTCAGCATGACAGGAATTCCTTCTTCTATAGTTTGTCAATAAAGCTTTTAATCATGTTAAACAATTGGTCAAATTTATTTTCCCATTCGTCATCTTTTACAGTTCTTACTTCAATGTATCCACCAAAAGCCAGCGGAGCCACTCCAAATTCAAGAGCAGCGTACAAGACATCTATGCAATGTTTTTTGACGGGCTAAACAGAGTGTTCTTTGCATTTTATCGTTTCGAAGTCCATTAACAAATGCTTGAACAGCCAAATATTCAATCAAATATTCTGGAGCTGATAAGTAGGTAAATCACACCATCTTGGCAATTTCCAATAAGTATTCTTGAAAGCTCTCGTCTCGTTTCTGTTTGCGATTTTTTAACTGTAATATCCGAATATATTGATGGTACACAGTTTTTGAGATGTATATCTCTCCATATCTGATTTCCGACTTAAAAACAATAATTAATTTTGATTAAAAATTTTATTTGCCATTATTTTTATGAATATCTAAAATTTTTATGAATATTTGAAATGACCTATTTGTATCAAAGACATATCGTATGTTTTCGATTAATTGCTACAAATCATGCCCAGTGAAATCTTATTGATTAAGCGTGTGGCGTGAGCTAGGCTTCTAGTATGACATCAACGAAAAAGTGATTTGTACCAAATTGTTTAAATTTAACGGATATTTCTCTTTCACGTACTAGGGTTGTAAAAACATAAAATAATAGTTATGCAATTCTCAACCACAGAAACTCACAACTAGTAACTGAAATAAGTTCAGTGTTCCAGACTATTCCGAAATCTCTTTTATTTTATCATAACTAAGAAACAACCTAACACTGCTGCCACATATCAAAGTA
This sequence comes from Psylliodes chrysocephalus, assembly GCA_927349885.1. Classification (NCBI taxonomy): domain Eukaryota; kingdom Metazoa; phylum Arthropoda; class Insecta; order Coleoptera; family Chrysomelidae; genus Psylliodes; species Psylliodes chrysocephalus. Next base: position 43,584,423 of record OV651821.1, read on the forward strand.
GAAACAAAACCTAGGCATTCAAATGGTAGTACAATGAGCCCGGGCGGCTGCAATGCCGCCATGTAAACTCCAGAGGAGAAAAAGCAGGCTGGAACCCAAGCCTGATCGAGGGGAGCCAGTGGCTGGACACAAGTCTAATTGGGGGAGATGCCTGAAATATATAAAAATTTGCTAGCTTATTTCTTTTGGAATTTTCGATATTTATTATTATTCATATTGTTAAGCAGGTTTTTGGTATCTCAATTTATTTCAACTCAACTTTGCTTCCTCTTCTCTAATTACTCGTCCCGAACAACTTGATTACAGGGATCTGGTTGGAGCCAACGGGGAGAATCTGGACCACGGTATGACGCTAACTTTTCAATGTAAACTACCTTGAGTTATTTCCTTCTCACATGTGAAAACTACCTTGAGTTATTTCCTTCTCACATGTGAATTCCTCATAATGAACCTCTGGATAAGCAAAAATGTATTGACTCAAAACATACTAAATTTTTTAAAATATTCTAACAATTTTAATGTATCTAAAAAAATGTCTCACTTCTAACAAAATGCTTTAAAACTTTTTGGTTTGATTGACCCGATTAAAAAGCCAACTTAGTATATTACACAAGTAAGCAATCACTGCCGTTTAAGACCGTTACTGTAAAAGAAGCTCATTAATTCAGATCGATTTTATCATCGTATTTTGATATAAATAATTTAGTCAAGGACATCGGATTAGAACGACCGAATTCAACACTCGTAAATATTTCAAGTATTTAACGCCGTACATATTATGTCAAAGCTGGCGTGAAACGTTTCGAGTCCAGGAAGTTTCTAAAACTCGTTATTATCGTTTATTTCTGCAACGATGAGGCGTTCAAACTAGCAATTTGAATTTGGAATAATGGAAAACTGAATTTATTTTCTATCTTACAGGAAGAAAAACAAGTGAGAAATGCGGAAAAGAATAATAATTAATATGCTTATTTACAACAAGTAGACAGGTATATCAAATTGAAGAGTAAAGAAGAGGTTCTTCGTCTGTTATTCTATGGCCTTTTATCCTTTGACTTTTGACACACAGGCTTGCGGTGGCACGCATCTGTCATAATGGTCTATTTATAGTAATGAAGTCAAAACAAAGTTGGTAGCACGTATTTGTTTGTACACAAAACAAGTTACCATGACAATGATGTCACTCTCATATGTCATGCTGTCGTAAACAAATAGTTTTGATTTATTTTTATAAACAGGGTGTTGCCTGACGTACAGTACAAACTTAAATATCATATTCCTGAGCTCATTTCAAGCAAACAATATCTCATGAACAAATATCAAATTCTTCATGGTTACCGAGCTAAAAGCATTCAGAAATCAGAAAATAAATTATCGTTTTCAACATTTTTGGTTGTTTGCTTGTCAACAATTATTAACAATAATCAGTTGACCAGTCAGATCTACACTTGTCAACTACGTTTTCCGTTTGTGATAAATTTAAATTTGCAACATGCCTGTGCTGTTTTGGAAAGAAGAATATGTCGACATTTTTATAGAGTTTGTAATCGAAATTCGCTAGCTGCTTGTAGGCAGGCTATCACCGACGATTTCCGTACCGACAAGTTCCAAATTACCAAACATTCAGTGTCATTTGTACTCTTTGAACGCTTGTAGCTCGGTAAGCATGGAGAACTGGATTTTTATTCATATGCCATATTTTGCTTGAAATGAATATGCTATTTAAGTACGTCATGAAACACTCTATATAAAAAATACAGAAGAGTAATCAAATAAAAAAGTGCTAAGCACAATTAATGTAGCGATTATTTATTTTATAACACAATGTATTTGTACTAAAAATAGCACTAATTTATATATTTTTTACTAAACACTAATTTAATTACAATATTTATCTCAACAACACGATATATTAACTAAAACTAAATATAACGGCAAACTTTATATAAAAATGTGGCGTTCTAGACTCGCTCTCTAAGATTTTAGACGTCTTTCTACTAAGAATATACACCACCATTTTCTAGTGTGGAGTATCTACCAGAATTTGTAATTTTGTTATCATTAATCTAAGGGTAAAGTTCATTCCAGAATTATGATTCACTACGACTGGCGGTATCCATGGGCGGGTCATATGGGGATTTCAGATATTCTTGTTAAAAGGAGACATGGAAGCCGTAAAAAACACAAATAAGGCTGGGAGGGACTTAAGGGATTCGAGCATAAAGACTAGGTGTTTCTTGTACAAATTAAATATAGTGTCAATTAGTAAAAAATATAAGATTAGTAGACAGTTTCAACTGACTTTTCAAAATCAGGACGTTTGGACAAACCTACATTTGGAGTTGATATTGTTATTGGAAATTTTTTATTTGGATTGGGTTTGTCTAACTTCATATTACCCAAAAGAGATAACTAAATGGTATCAACAATGATGACCTAAGGAAGTCGAAACTAGCGGCTCACGTATATTTTTTAATTTAATTAAATAATTTTTGTGGTACCCATTTTGTTTCTATTCCTCTTGTTGAATTTGCGAATTATTGTAAGATCTCATTATAGGTTTAAGAATGATGCCAAAGAAGACAGCAGTGAGTTTTGAGTTGAAACCTATGCAATATTTTTAGGCTATTTTAGACCCTATTCAAAATTTTTATGCCCCTCGTTTGTTTTTTGCAAAAATCAAGGTGCTCTGCTACCTTCGATCGAAGTCAGTTTTTAAAGTTTTTTCCAAAAAACACCAATTTTTAGGTTCTTATATTGTAGGTTTTCGAAAAAAAATACAGGCTGCTTTGCTTCGAAAGAAGTCAGTAGAGCAACTCGGTTTTTTAATGCTGTTTTTTAAACAACCTCACCACATTTTTAGGCTATTTTAGGCTTTTGAAATATAAAACTTTTCTAATAAAATTGCTATTTTTAAATAATACAGGGTGCTTTGTTGGAACAAAGTCAGCAGAGCACCTCGGTGTTTAACTTGATTTTATTTTTATACAAAAAAAATGTCATGCCAAATTTTTGGGCAATTTTTCTCTTGATATAAAACTTTTCAAAAAAACTGCTATTTTGCTATTTCTAAAAATAGGGGGTGCTTTGCTAGCTTCTAACGAGGCCAATAGATCACCTCGGTTTTTAAAGGTTTTTATTTTTCATCTACTATGCCACATTTTAGGCTCTTGAGTTATTAAATGAAAAAAAATTGTTATTTTTAAAAAACACGGGATGTTTTGTTAGCTTCGGATAAACCCAGAAATGTCTCGTATTTTTCTAAAAAACCACACCACATTTTTAGGCTCTTGTTGTCTTCAAAGTTTTTTTTTCTTAAAACAAATATACATTTTTAGGCTATTTTTAGGATCTTAATTATTAATCAAACGTTATTAAAAGTATTTTTTTTTCAAAAATAGCAAATTTTTTCGAAATGTTTAATATATTTTAACAACCTAAAAATAGCCTAAAAATAAGGTAAGATAGTGTTTTGCTGGGTTCGTTTGAAGCTAGCAAAGCACGACGTATTTCTTAAAAATAACAAGTTTTTTTTTAAATTTTTATATAATCTCAAGAGCCTAAAAATGTGGCATAGTTGTTTTTAGAAAAACCCTTTGAAAACCTAAGGTGCTCCAGGCTTCGTTTGAAATTTTAAAAAATAGCAATGATTTTTTAAAAGCTTTATATATCTTGACTCAAAATCTAGCATAAAAATGTGGCATAGTAAAACATAGGTTCTCTTCTTGCTTCTTTCTAGCACAGCATCCTATATTATTTAAACATTACAATTTTTTTGAAAAACGTTCATATTTCAAGAGCCTAAAAATGTAGTGTGGTTGTTTTAGAAAGAAAAAAATTTAAAACCTGAGGTGCTCTGTTGATTTCGTTTGAAGAAATACGATTTTTCTAGAAAAGTTGTATTTTAAGAGCCTAAAAAGAGCCTAACTAACCGCGTATTTTTTTTAATGGCAAATTTTTTCGGAATGTTTTATAATATTTCAGAAGTCTAAATTAGTTAAATGTGGCAAAGTTGTTTGTAGGATAAAGCTAAAAACCGAGGTGCTCTATTAGCGTCGTTTGAAGAACCCCGTACTTTTAAAAATACCATTTTTTCGAAAAGCTTTATAATAAGTAATTTGTTTAAAAAAAAATCAAGGTAATATTCAAAAATATAATTTTTTTTATAATATTTCAAGAGCCTAAAAATGTGGTGTGGTTGTTTAAAAAAAAAGCTTTAAAAAACCGAGGTGCTCGGCTAGCTTCGTTCGATCCTTTTATTTTTTTAAAAAATACTAATTTTTTTCGAAAAGTTTTATAATATTTCAAGAGCCTAAAAATAGACTTTATTGGTATTTGATAATGGCTAATTAACCGACCAGTCGTCAATTTATATTAAAAATGTATGTGGGACTAGATTTAAATGTATCTCAATCAGATAACAATATCTTGGAAAAATCAGCAATTAAAAAGCAGTTTAAATAATAATAATAATATTGCGAAGATTGTACTGCATTATATCTCTCATTAAAACAACAATAATTATTATCTAGCAAATATATTAAAAGATTTGTCGTTTAAACACATGACAAACATGCTTTTTATTTTTATACTTTACTACTCACATTTGCTAATAGTAAATATAATTTTTCTAAAATTTCTTTTAATGAGCCCCGAGCTTATACAAATTCGTTGACACTAAAAAAGACGCCAAACTATACAGGGTGTTTCAAAAAGATTGGTCATAAATTATACCACGTATTCTTGGGTCAAAAATAGGTCGATTAAACCGTACTTACCTATATACAAAAGTGCACCCAAAAATAGTTACAGGGTGTATAAGATGAATATTTAAATGAATATTTTTAACGTTGCTCTTAAACCGTTTCACGTTTTTTCATGAAATTTTATATGACGTGTTGAAATACGATGACTAATAAAATCGAGGTAAAGGCGATATATTTTTTTATTTTTGTATGATTTTGGAGGGTGTCACCGCCCCTTTCTCTACTCAACTTTTTTGCAATATAAAATTTTATTAAAAATTAAACGCTACTGAAATGCAACTTTTTTGTCTCTTAGTATTTGTTTGTAAAATGTTTGGTTTAGACGATAAAGCCACTTAAAATGTCATCTTAAAAATATTCAATGTAAATTATACGTATGCAAAAATATCAAAATTCGATTTTCATTGTTAAAACTATGTAGTAAGTGTATACAGTAGGAGAATGTAATTTTGAACACCTTGTAATCGACTGTAATGATTTGAAAGAAATATTTCTCTGAAATAAATATACTAAAATAAAACGCAGGTCTGATCGAAACAATGATTTATAATCAACTAACTAAACACAAATCCTTTTCTAACAAAAACCCCAAAAAGAATCATTCGGTGATTCAGCCGTTTTATCAGTACTTGGAACATTACACAACGCCTATTGCTATCGGCAATCAACGTCATGTACAGGGCGAGTATTCCTTAAATTTAAAGATCGCCTACAACCTGTTAAATTAATTTTTTTTTTATTTTGATGACATTAGTTTTTAATTTAAAAATAAACTTGATTTCGATATTTTTCATACGTAGAATTTCCATTGAATATTTTTAAGTTGTCATTTCAAATGGCTGTATCGTCTAAACTAAACTTTTTACAAACAAATACTAAGAAACAAAAAAGTTTCCAAATGGATGTTGCATTCCAGTGGCGTTTCATTTTTAATTAAATTTTATACTACAAAAAAGTTGAGTGGAGAAAAGAGCGGTGACACCCTCCAAAAAACATATAAAAATCAAGAAAAAAATATTGCCCTTTCCTCGGTATTATTAGTCATGGTATTCTAACACGTCATATAAAATGTCATTAAAAAATGCCAAACGGTTTAAGAGCAACGTTAAAAAAATTCATTTAAATTTTTATCTTATACACCCTGTAACTATTTTTGGGTGCACTTTTGTTATTAGTAAGTACGGTTTATTCGACCGATTTTTGGCCCAAGAATATGTGGTATAATTTATGACCAATCTTTTTGAAACACCCTGTATAGATGGTTATACTATCGATAACATTATTGCACGTTTTACATGGATTTTGGATCTCGCAATTTTATTATCCTAGTATATACAAAACCTGTTTTTTGGTAAATTGTGCCGAGGATGTTAAAATATGCACTTTCAGGACACAAATCAGAAATGAGAAAACACTTATCTGCAAAAATCAAATGAACAGGTTTTTTCTAAATAGACCCAGCATTTAATTTACTGCAGTAAGTAATAACTCTGCTACGGTCAGGAAATTATCTTTATTCAAAAAAAAGTTAAAGTGTGGATATATGTGTTGTAAAATAAGATTTCTACTCCACTGAGATAAATTTGAAGCTGTTCTTCTAAAAAAACCTATTTTCTTCCCTATATTCCTACATAGGTAACCTGCATGACTGTTGAAAGTCAATTGGAGATCTAAAATAATTTAGTATTAGGTATTTAATCGTATATACTTGTTCAATGGCAACACTGTTTATAGGGATGATAAAGTTACGTGCCGTAAAATTGTTACAGGTCAATTTAGATCCCAGTGCCATAAACCTTAAGAGAACAAAACTAGGCAGAAATGTTTTTATTAATAAACAGAGCTAAACATCTAAAGGGATTACAACAAATTATAGAGCAATTTAAGATAAATTCAACTTAAAACACAAACCTAGCCACATTTAAAGCTTTGACAGTATTGACACAGTCGTTGTCATGGTTACACTATTACGGTCTATTCTGATCTGAACATAGTTATCATTTTCTTTAACAATGAGTTATTTCATGTTTTTCTCCGATTGATGTGTGATTTACCAATTTTAGAAATGTCACTTTTGTCGTGAACCACCCTAAGCCGACCCTCATCACCTTTACCGTTACAGCTGTCGCTTCGTCTGTTTCGATACCGCAGGACAGAGACAAACGGACTGCTTCAAGAAACTACCAGAGAAAGCATTACGCGGCGGCTGAGTCATAGATGACGAAATTCCAAAGTTTCTAGACGGCCGAGAAAGTTCTAGTGCAGAGCTGGCTTTATATAAATAGCACGAGTTTGTCGGTAGACGTTAAGTTTCAATTTAAGTGTTGCATAGAAAATATAAATTGTTATAAATAAATTATAGGAAAATCGTCGACCTACTTGGTAAGAAGTATTAAAACTCTCTCCATTAATTAAGTCATATTGGACTCGGTGGGCTTCCTTTATCCTGGAAGAAGGCTTATTAAAGCGAGAACAAGAGAACGATGATGGTTCCGAAAACAGAAAAGAGTTGGTCATGCCAAAGACGAGAGTAGCCGAAGTACTTCGCCAGGTACACGACAGTCCATCAGGAGGATATCTCGCGTTAAGAAAACACTTCAGAGACTTCGTAAAATGTACTATGAATAACGGACCCAAACGAAAAAGGAAGGCCCCCTTGAAGCAGTACAACGTCGATAGCCCATTTGAGAGAATTGCCTTAGATATTGCTGAACCATTCCCATGACCGAGGATGGTAATAAATACATGATGGTGGTTATGGATTATTTCACGAAGTAGGTGGAAGTCTACGCCATTCCAAATCAAAAGGCCGCAACTGTTGCAAACGTGTTAATAAAACATTCATCAGTATATTTGGAGTGCCCGAAGATCCACAGTGACCAAGGCAGAAATTTTGAAAGCCATGTTTTCCGAGGAATTTGTGACAGACTAGGCATGAAGAAAACCAGAACTACGGCATTTCAAATGAATAAAAACATTGGCAAATACCTGTCAAAAGTAGTTTCCAATCATTAACGAGATTGGGATGAGTATATTTCGCTCTTCGCAATGGCATATAGATCCGCTGTCAATTAATCTACAGGCCAAACACCTGCAAAGGTGCTGTTCGGGCGTGAGTTGAGACTACCGTGTGACTTCGAGTTTGGATGCGGACCCGGAAAAGGCATAGCCGGTGAAGATTAGGTTACGCAGAAAAATGGACGACATGCATGAATTAGTTCGATCGCATCTTCAAATCGCCAGCAACAGAATGAAGAAGCGATACGATACCCAAGCCACAGAAGGATGTTTCAAGGAAGGCGACAAAGTCTGGCTCCATAACCCAAATAGACAAAAGGGTTATTCTCCGAAGCTTCAAAGGTCTTGTAAAGGTCCGTACCGCATTAAGAAAAGAAAACTAAATGATGTCATTTACCGTAAGATCCCGAACGGTAAACATAAGGTAGTTCACCAAATCCGGCTAGCGCCATTTGAGGGTGACCATGACGACTAAGAAGTAAACCAGCTCCAAGAATCACCTGATCTTGTCTTTGAAGAATTTATGGGTGCATATGGAGGTACGGGAAAAGCAAGATACGGTGTTACAACCAGATCTCACGATTCCTAAAGACTACTCGCTGATCCATAGTACTTCCGCCATCAACGACGCTCGAGGTCTGGCATCTGTGTTCCGAAAGAAGTTTGGTCGATTGCCATAACTTCAAGATCAGGTACAAGCCCCTGGAAAAGCACTGAAACTTCAAGATGGATCGCGTTATCTTTTCTATTTGGTAACAAAGAACACCATCCGAGATCGATCCACTTATCATGATGTATGGAAAGCATTCCTTAGTCTGAGGGAGTCCAATTTACAGAAACTAGCCAGGTCAAGATAGAGAGCAACCTACTAAATTGTAGAATCATTAGAAACATGATGGAAGTAATCTTCCAACATACTGAGGTTCAAATATTGGTCTGCATCCATTCGTTTAGTGTCCAAATTTCAGCGAAAATCGTCCCTTGTTATTTCCATGCAGTTTCAGTAACAGTTCCAGGAGGAACGATCTCTTAAGAAATGTCACTTTTGTCATGAACTACCCTAAGCCGACCCTGATCACCTTTGCCGTTACAGCTGTCGCTTCGTTTGTTTCGACACCGCAGGACAGAAACAAACGCAATGTTTCGAGAAGCTACCAGCGAAAGCATTACGCAGTGGCTGAGTCACATATAAAGAACTTCCAGAGTTTCTAGACGGTCGAGAATGTTCTAGTGCAGAGATGGCTTTATATAAATAGCGCGAGTTTGTAGATAGACGTTACGTTTTAATTTAAGGGTTGCATAGAAAAGATAAATTGTAATAAATAAATTAGAATTGTAAGTTATAATAGTGCCTAAGTTTTAAATAAATTAATTAGTACGTTATAAATAAATTATAAATAAACTATTTTTAAATTAAACTATCGTTACACTTTGTTTACCATTGCTACGTTTGAAAAGTACCTTCTAGAACAGAGCAGAGTTAATAGATTTTTCGGACCTTCGAGCAAACGGAGCATGGATGAAATAAAATAACGGCTAAGTTAAACTAAGTTTGGATTTGTTTAGTTTCCATGGTTTCTATCAAAATGGCCTGTATTGTATACTTTATAAAAATTTATTAAAATTAACTGCGACTTCTTGTCTTTTTTTTATAATCTGTCACAAAATGGCATTTATTCTGAAAGCTCTTAAATGTAATACATAGCAAATATATGTTACCTGACTTACCCGATAGAGACGAAGGTATATTAAAAGAAAGGCATCGAGTAATAATAGGTATCTTTCAAAGGTAGCACATTGAGTTTCATGGACTTGTTCAAATAATGGATAAAGAAATAAACTTACCTAACCGGGCAGTGCAGGCCGCCCTCACGGCAGCCTCCGATAAATCGGGCGACAGCACGTGGTGGGCGGCCAAGGAGATGTTCGGCATCGATGGGCTACTGAATAGCGCATGTCGCTGGTACTCCTCGGACTCGCAAGGCGGACTGAGCTCCTTGGGCGGTTCTTGGGGCGGCGATTCGCTGGGTGGCAGGTACGAACTGAGCAGTTTTTTCTTGAGCGAGGGCGGCAACCGTTTGCTCATCGGGCTGCAACGGCGTTCCATCACGCGCTGTTTCAGCTTGACTTTGAGCAAGTTCGGTTCGGATGCTGAAAATAACGGTTGTATACGTTATTCGAAGAAAGATATAAATAGAAATACGATTACAAGAAGAAATTAAAAATAGGAAAAAAAAAATACTTAAAATTAGTTTGTTTACAACCACATATACAGGGTGGCGAAAATTTGGTTAACCGTTATAGATACAAAGTTGGTTAACTATGAAAAAATGTCTCTTTCAAAATTAAAATATCAGGTCCAAGATATTTGAATAAAACATTGTTTTAGTTATAAAAAACATTAAATAAGATTTTTTTCTTTAAGGTTCAATCTCTTAACATACCAAAGCCAAATTTTTTTAAACATTTTGTATTTAAACGGCCACCCTAGATTTTTTTATTCGGATCTGTACTTTCTATACTCTGTTTTTAAACTAAGAGGAGCGATTTGAATTTAAGTTGGCAATTCTGTAGCCTTCTGATTGGTCAGATTACAGTCAGTTTCACACATTACTTTTTAGCATGAACATCAGCTAATAATTAGGCATTTCAACGACCTGTCAAACAATAGGTGCCAGTGGGAAATTCTTGTATATTTAAGGGGGTAGCGACATAGTCTTGCAACTTGGACGCTATTTTTATTCGAAGTAGTACTCGCCAAGCCTGCCAATTTATGAAGAAATGTATAGGTGGGTTTTTTAAATATTATTTTTATTGTGTTTGACATAAAATACACCATATGTCGCTATCCTTAGATATACCAAACCTGCCCACTGGTAATTCATTTGTTTGGAATGCCTAATTGATATTGTTGACAGTTCTGACATTTTATAATTTGATATCTCATCCATTACTTAGTTTTTTACTTTATTTCGTAAATAATAGTTCTTCAGTAAGCAATTGTATTGAAAATCTACAATTATGGATCCTTCTACACTGAGTACTATTAAAGGTAATTCCTGAAAAGCCTTACAAGAAAGGGAAGACACATTATTTTACATGCTGATTCTGAAGGTTTTGTAGAAAATGCATTATTGGTTTTTGAAGGTAAAAAGATGGGAGATTACCATGAAGAGATGAATTCCGAAGTATTTTAGAAAAAAATAATTTTATTACTGATTTTTTAAAACTAAAAATTGATGAATTTCTAACCAAAATGATTAAAATGTAACTATTCAAGCAAATTTTATTTATTAGAATAGAATAAAACTATTTACAAAATTGTTATAACATTTAAAACACCATCTACTACTTTAGGGATAATCTTAATTTGGCACAATGAGTTAACATTACTTTCACAAAAAATATTTTAAAAATACTTAAAATTAATACATAGGTATGTATGAATAGTTCACTTTAAAAAATATATGTTGACATGTAGTGTTATGAAAATGTTAGTTCCAGTTTTCAAAACAAATTCTGACTCATAGGCCTGTAAACTTTTGAATGCCTTTATTTGCCCTCTAGCGCATTAACCATGGGTTAACACTGAATAAGCCATAATATCCACATTACTCATAGAAGAGATACCAGTTACTGTGTGATCCACTTGTCATTCACTGATTACCTTTTACTTTTTATACCTATAACAAATATATCCTTAAAAATGTAAACAGATCTTTATATTTTATACTAACCTGGCTACATCTGGATATTCCATTAACAATTTTCTTAAATATTTATTATCCATTTTAAAAAGATCATAGTTATTCTCAAAGAGTCGATTTCAAAAGCAAGAAAAAAGTATTTCTGACATCAATCAACAACCATATTGACTTTAATTTGACAGTGACATTTCGTTTTAGACACACATTTCAGATCACAATAATGTGAAATTTGCGACCGTTGTCTGGGGCCAATTAAAAAATTACTTCTATGACATTTATTCGTTTCTTAACCGCTCATTGGCCGTTCACCGACTAAGGCCGATAAAGATAATTATTTCATAAATTTTGAACACGACTATATTTCGAAACTCGCTCTTAGTAACAAATCTAGTTACTTTTCCCTGTGTAAATGCGTCTTTTCAATTCGCTCCTCCTAGTTTAAAAACAGAGTATAGCTCATTTTGAAATCTCCATTTTTTAACAGACTTCAAAAAAGGAGGAGGTTCTCAATTCGTCGGAAGATTTTTTTTATGTATGTTCAGCGAAAATTCTTTACTACGTTGTCTGATTTCTATGATTCTTGTTAGAAAGACGGCACCTAAGGGGTGGTGCCATATTAATTTGCTCAAGATCTAATAATGGGTCCATAAGAAAATCATCATTCTTAATTTTTTTAGTATTTTCAGTCATAATTATGTACCACGTTGTCCGATTTCTGATTCTTTTTTTTTAAAGGTACTTAGGGGTAGTTCCATTTACAATTGGTCAGGATGGGATGATCTTTGAGAAAATAAAAAATCTCCATTTTTAAGGGCATCTGCACGATTTTGAAGTCGTTTTTTAAAATTACTTTTTTCTATCCAACAATGTATCACGCAATTTTTTTGATAGGAAAATAATATTTTTTTAATGGCAGACGTTGATTATAGACGATAGTGATATGCTGTCATGTTATGACGAGTTCTAGAATAAGTGATTCACAAAAAATGTTTCAAAAGTAGACATTGGAAAAATTCTTAGACAAGAAAAGAGAGAACGCGTAACAGGTAAAGGGTGGTCCATATAGGGGTTTCTTTTTAAAAATTCAAAAAATTAACAAAAATCAATTTTGTTCGGTATATTATTGGTTTATTCAAAAGAGAAAACATTTCCATTATTTATGGAACACGATTTCAGTAATGTGGCTGCCTAGGCTGGCTTCGCAGTAGCCCATCCTATTAACCCAATTTTCCAAGACATTGGTGACGGTTTCTGGCTGTCTCACGAATGGCTTGTTCGATATCCGCCTTAATGGCCTGAATTGTTAATGGATTGTTGGCATAACATCGGTCCTTTACGGCACAATATAAAAAAAGTCCAAAGGCATCAAATAGCAGCTGCGAGGTGACCAATTGACATCGCCGAGACGACTGATAACACGATTATCGATCTTGGCGTGCAAAAGATCGATTGTGGCATGGGCTGTGTGGCATAGCGCGCCATCCTGCTGAAACCAAAGATCATACAAGTCCATGTCTTTAATTTTCGGCCACAGTAAATTGTTTATCATGCCTCTATAGCGCTCACCGTTGACCGAAATGGCGTCTTCAGCAGCAGTTTCAAGAAAAAGGGCAAATATTGCCACCGCTCCAAAATCCGCGCCAAACTGTCACTCTCTGAGGAGGCATTCATTGGCTTTTCGACGTTCACGTGCGGGTTTTCCGATCTCCAGATGCGGCAGTTTTGCTTGCTAGCAAAGCCGCCGAGAAGAACATGAAGATGATTTTTCAAGCAAAATTGTCATTGTCAATTAGAAAGGTCCGCGGAGATATTTATATTAACGTTTTGTCAAGATGTCGAGCGGAAAGAAGCTTAGCAAGGAGGGCATGATCTGTACAGTTCAACACTAATATCTCAAAAGATTTTGTAGAAGAAAATGTATGAAGAGTGGAAATTACAAACGTTCTACCAATTTCCTCAAAATTGCGATAACTATTTTTTTTGCATATAACGAGCTTGTTTTTAGTTTTGTATTACACATGTTACGAACGAATATATCCCGCTTTAGGCTCTAGACTTTTTGAATAATGTCAAGCAATAATATAAACAAAAATTGTAGACGATAGTAAGATGTCCATTTAGTGGGGCTCCAGTTATCATTTAGAAACATTATATATTCTAAATAATATTAAGGAAATAAACAGTACTATTAATTACTACCTTATAACTCATATCACGGACAGTCCAGGCTTTGTGGTAAACCAATTAATTAATAGGTAATTGTAGTGTAAAAAAATAATTGTAAATTAATATTATCTGTTGTTGAAGTTCTTCAACATAAGTTAGATCGGAGTACAACAATATTTAAATTTAACAATTTGTATCTGGACAGAAAAATCTCAAAACCATTCCTGAAGCCCGTTTAAATTTCTAGAGGTCATTAAGCAACCCAAGTTACAGAACGCCAAATCTTCTTCGCTGTCGCAACAGACGAGTTATCTCTCGATGGCGCAAGATATGCTTCGCCGTTGTAAAAAATGTGGATGATCAGGGCGTCATGCCTCCATGTTTAATTTATAAAAAATAGTGGATATTCGTTTATGATGTAACAGAAGAATTTCATTAAATGGTGTTAATTGTAGCCGGCTTTTTATTTTATGTAACAAGAAACTCAGTACCTTTCTGGTAATCAGTCCACTAGTCTTGGGAATAACTTTGCCAGAACACTGGTCGATCTATTCTTGGTCCCCTGGTTTATTCCTGGCCCACTAATTCACTAGTTTTTCACAGATGTTACTCTGGATAGGAAGATGGTGATGCTGTTATTGGTGACACCCTATCTTGTTTTTTTTTTGCTATATTGAAGATTTCATGTGAGTACGGGCATTAAGCTTACTAATTTGTTGAGTTTAATATTCTATTTTTTTTTTCAATCTAACGTTTCTAAGGTATATTTAACTTTTATTTATAATTTTTTATAACTTTAATTTAGTTAAATAGGCTCTTAGTGATCTGAGTATTTACCAGGTACAAGAATTTATTTCAAAATTTAGTTAATTAAGCATTTAGTAACCTAAGGGGATTGTCAACATTAATTTTTTCAAATTCTTCTTTAATTCAGACGTAACGAATACGTATGGGGACAGTGATTAAATAACCTCTCCAATTTTCTGAACAGCGTACAAAAATGTAATTTTTAAGTAAACTTTGAATTCTTCTCACGGACAAATGGTACAATTTGATATCGACTTATTTAGAATGCGTGGTAGTATTTCTATGTCCCAGCAGTTTCGAGACACTCTGTATGTCACGTTTATATCTGATTTTAGATGTTCTAAGGATTTTAGAGCCAAAAATGTAGTAGTGTCTTCCGCATTTGGGTTTACTACTATTAAGTAAGCAAATTGTTTTTTTACTTCAAGGCGACATTCCTCTTTTTTGGCATCTTCTGTAGCTATTGTTGTATAATATGTTTTATTTTACTTGGTTGAACGCAACATTAATTAGGATTAATGTGGCGGTATTAAACACGAAATAATTGTTTTTGGGATAGGAATATAATCTGAGCCAATAGTACCACCAATTATTGGTTTAGAACAGCAAATGCAAAGTGTTAGACATTCACGATTAACTTAGTGATTTACAAGAAAAATACTTGGTGATAAAACAATTACAAACCTGTTTTCCGTAAAGGAAAATCGTTGTTAGTTGTTGAGGACTCTGAGCCTGTGTCCATTCCTTCAGACCTGAAATAAATAAAAGACGAATAAATGTACAGAATAAAAAACACAATTATTATTATTATAAAAACACATTAGTTGACATTGTGACATATTTCAAAGACCAAATTACTAACAACTTTCTGATATAAAAATCGATAAGATTGTATTAAAACATATAAATTGTAGGTATAATAAAAATAAATATACGTTTATTTGTTCTAAAGAAAAATTTCTAGAATGTACTCTGAACATGTTTTAAACTGTTTAAAGAATCCAAATTGAAACGGCACTCCTGTTTATTTTTATATGAGTCTCCCATCGACATAATATCAGCAAACAATTTTTCCCGAAATAAATCTGTTGAAAATAAATGTTCTTAAAATAAATTGGGATATTTTTAGAAAATGTTGATGTACGTATTTTAGGTCTACAGTAAAACCTTTTTATTTTTAAACACAAACTGAAAAATTTTTAAGCAGCAACGTTTTTCAAACTTACATCATTACGAAATGTTTTTTTTTTATTTTTTCACATTTTCTATTCACTTACTTTTTGCTTACTCACATCTAACCCACGTGTTTTTGTCATATTTGTGGGTGTCTGGTTATTTTTAAACGAATTGCCCGCATAACTTAGAAACCTATATAGTGTTCTTCGGGCTTTTGGGTTCCCACCGAAGAGGTAATCACTTGCAATTTTCTAGGACAGAAAATCTCCATTTGTGGAGATCTTCATGTAACTCCATAGATTTCCATGAATATAATTGGATATCCAGGTATATCCTTGGATCTCCTCCGGACCTCCATATATATTTCATTCAGTTTTATATAGAATTAGATCATTGAAAAAAAACACATTTTTGCTGTTCAGAAAGTGGTAGCTTCATATTAATAATAATTTGTATCCATATTTATAATATGAATAAATCACAAACTTTTTAGAGGTAGTAATAATAACAATAATAATAATATTAATAATAATAATAATAATAATAATAATAATAAAAAAAATAATAATAATAAAAAAAATAATAATAATAAAAAAAATAATAATAATAATACTTTCCCTAATTAACCCCCTAACGAGTGAATTTCAACCCCTGAAGTTGACTGAGCGATTTGTGTCGGAGAGGGGACGGCTATTATTATTATTTGCCGTGGCGCTCCGGGGCGACTTAAAGATGATTGATAGCGCCATTTGAAAAATCCGGAAAACTTCACCCACCATCATCGAGACGGTAACGCATGGCGATTTTTATTCTGGATGTTATATCAACAGAAATTGAATTTCTGTTAATACGGCACACATAAATTCCTATAACGAACCATGCAATTTAATTAAAAATTCTCATGGTCTGATGTCTGATGTAGGATTCAAAGCCCCTTAACCACAAAGTTGCCTATAAATGAATATATGCGCGTTAGACAAGCTAAGTACGCCGCCGACTCGATAAGTAGTAAGTAGACCACTTGACCTAATAATGGTAGATTATGTACCATGGCAGAAAATAGATTATTACTGTCGAAGGACTGTAACTAACTCAGTATTATTTTACCCCTGTATTTTACTCACAACTTGTTATGATGTTTTAGAGAAGAAGCAATATCTAAACATGAAAATATTGTTTAAACAAAAAAATATAAATATGACATCAACTTAGTTTTAATAAAATAAAAAAGTATTACATAGATATAACTTTAGTAACACATGACTTGCTCAAAATAATACATAGTAAACAGTGCAAAAAAAGACATAATACCTTTTCAGGTATCATAAAACTAAAAAACTAAAAAAAAAAACATAGGTACACCAAAAAAATATAAAATAACAAATTTATTGTAAAGGAACAATACGTAGAAAAATAAACAGTATATAATCACTATAATAAAAGCTAAAAAAATATTAAAAAGAAAAAACAACAATAAAAATAAATTTTTTTTGACACAAAAAAACAATACTTATTCCCAAGTAGGAACAAGTGACTAGTATAAAAGAAACTCTGAAAAAACTAAACTGTCCCTAAGACAAAGGTAAAAACGGTAGACCTGGCAACACTGCACCGGGTCACAATACCAGTTAAAATGATGTGCGCACGCAATTACGCTTTTCCGATCGGTTCTACACGACTGCAGCCGAAGTTCTTGGATTTCCAAGTATTTCTACCGGATCTCCACCGGATTTTCACCTGACATCCATGTATCTCCACGGATCTCCATGAAATATCCATCCCGTAGGAAAGAAGATTTGCACAGTGACTAACCCCTCGGTTCGCATAGTGGTTCGCACAAGACGGGATTTGGCAAATCTCGTTCTCGATCTCGTAAAATCTCGAACTCCAAATCTCGATCTCGACTTTTAGAGAATCTTGCCGATATCATTAAAATATAATCTTATTCTTAGAAAATAAAAAAAACTATTCTTTCAAATACGAGTAGATACGTTAAAATATCCATTAACATTATAGAAATAAATATTCATAAATTTTATCGAATCATAAAAAAAATGATTAATTTTTTTAAATAATTTATATTAAAAATATAATAACTTTGAGGTAAACCAAGAATTGAGGCATATAAGAGACCTGGCCGAATCAACTGTTAACTGGCTTCGATGTTTTCTTATGATGAGACCGCCTTTTGATAACAATAATTTCTCGGCAGGGACTGATGTGGCGTGATTTTTTTGAGATCTCGTTCTCGCCGAGATCTCGAGGATCAGATCTCGACTTGTTCTGCAGATCTTGATCTCGGATCTCGTCTCGATCTCGAGACGAGATCGAGATTTTTCTCGTCTCGTGCGCACCACTAGGTTCGCACCTTCCAGTCTAATGTGTGAGATATTTACTTGATAGTTTTTGATTATTATTTATATTTCAATACATCCACCTCTATCTTCCATCGCCCTTGCGCCAGCAGTCATGCAAAAAATGCTTTTGTCCATCAGAAAAAAAACTGTCCTGTTATTCTTCAAAATAGGGATAAATATCGTTTTTAAATCTCGAATCGTTGTCAAAGTAACGTACCCTGTGGTTTAAGATTATAAAGAAGTCCAATGGAGCCAAATATGGACCAAACGGCGAATGGTCGTTAACAGAATTAACAAAGGCGGAAGGATGAGTTGGATGTTAGCTGCTTCGTAACCTATTTTTTTACTTTTTATTACATATAAAATTGAGATTTCCTTTGATAATTGAAAGAAGAAAATTTTAATTTACCTGTATATCATAAAATTAAATATTTTTTTTTTTCAATTTATCGTAATAGAAAAACATAATTACTTACATAATTAAAAAAAAATATTACTTTTTCAATAAATGATTTGTGACTTGGACTTTGGGTTTCTTTGTATATTTATATAATTAAAAAAATCAAATAGTTAACTGGGTAAAAAACATTTAAATAGTCAAGAAAAGTAATCCATCAATTGCTTAGCTTCCAATGAGCGCTTTATATCTGACAAGTTCTGCATGAAGACATTTTTTGATTCTTGTTGTAATTTATTTTTCTCTTATTTTTGTTTTACTAATTTATTTAAATCCTGTACGAATTTTTGATATGTAAGATATTGACTCAATATTCTTTTGAAGCTCTAGACAAAAAATCTGTTTTGGTAATAATATTATTACGAGACGACGAGACATTGGTCCTTACGACGAAACAAAATTGATAGATATAAAGCCAAATTTCACGTGACTAAATTCATGCCAAAAAAGTCTAATGTTACTAAGCCCCTGATCGCTCTCTAAATTCATATTATGGATGTATCAATACCAATATATATGAGAACTCAATCTCTTATATAATACTCTTAACAATGTCCCTCCATATTCCTCTATCCAGATTTTGTATACGTAGATCTTCTTTCACTTCCTTTAGCCATTCTGATCTGGGTCTTTCACGTCTCCTTCTCCCTCCTGGTTTCCATTGTAACATAGAATGAACCAATATTCCATTTTCTGCTATCAAAACGGGTCCTCGCTCCTCGCTATTTTCCTCTAGATTGCTGCATTATTCCTATTTTTTTGTCCTACTTATTGTGTTTTATGTGAGTAATTTGCTTTTAAATAATTTTTTTTGTTTGCATGTAATGCTTTATTTGTAGTGACTATTTTTCCTGCTCCAGTTCAATCTATTTTGATTCCCAAATATTTAAACTTTTCCACTTCTTCGAAATCATGAATTCCCATTTTAATATTTTTTACTTATTTTTTACTTATTTTTTACTTATTTTTTACTTATTTTTTACTTATTTTTTACTTATTTTTTACTTATTTTTTTTTTTTTTTTGGTCAGTTCTAGTTTAATCATTTTCCCTTGCTCTAGGTATTTTCTAGAATTCCTCTTGTTTTGCAATTACCACTATGTCATCTGCGTATGCAATGAACTGTCCTCTCCCTGTTCTCAGGTTATCTTTATTAATTTTCCTTGTCACATATTCTAGTGAGAGATTAATATCGAATCTCTACTTTATTCTTTTATTAATTGTGAATTCTTTCGATCTTCATTTTTGTGTTTTAATGTTGATTTCAATTTCTTACATCCTAATTTTTGAAGGACCAGCCGCTGTTTTGTTCTTTTTATTGAATCAAAAGGCGTGTTTAAAGTCAATAAAATGCATTTATAATTCCAATTCTATAGCTGACTCAACCTGAGTGAATCCACATTGATGCTGTTTTTGTTGTTTCCGCTAGCCGCCATTGTATTATTGCTGATATTATTTTATAAGCTGTATTAAGAGGTATCTCTGTAATTTTTATGAATCGTTATCACCTCTCCAATCTCTCTCGGAATGTTTCTTCTTTCAAGATTTTCTGGGCGATAAATAGATAAAGTCTATATTTCATCCAATTTTATCTTGGAGTTCAGAAGTACCTGCCTACCAAATAATCAGCCTAAATACAAAATAGACGTTATATGTCATAATACTTGAATAATTTTATTATGTACTATTTATTAGGTTTATGTCTACAGGCGATAAAATCTTTATGTACGGTCCTGATCATACGTTAATTGCAATAATAATTCGGTCCCCATATTACTAACAATTTAATTTATTTACAATTTTTGTCGTTGTATTGGTACACGTGATAAGCATAAAAACTTCATGAATTTCTGGACTTGCAAATCAAAGGGTCCGCGGTTCTAATCCCACCGTTGGCTGGAATTTTTTAATAAACCAATTTATTTAAAAATAATAGGTAGAAAATAATTGGTAGAAAATAATAGGTAGAAAATAAAATAATAGGTAGAAAATAATAGGTAGAAAATAATAGGTAGAAAATAATAGGTAGAAAATAATAGGTAGAAAATAATAGGTAGAAAATAATAGGTAGAAAATAATAGGTAGAAAATAATAGGTAGAATTTCTCACTTCGACAATTCACTGTTGGGTTCTAATTAACAGTACTGTTCCTAATGCCAAAACTGCATCCTCTGTCTTCATAGTACAATAAAAACATTATTTGCTACATTGAGAATATTCGTAGACGTACATCGTGTAAGGAACATTTTAAGAAATTAAAAATTTTAAATGTGACTTCTATTTATATTTTTGTGTTTTCTTTCATAAAAACTTAAAGAAACTTGTCTACAATCATGAATATCACAGTTATCCAACAAGACAAAACCATCTTCATTTGCCCCTGGCCAGGGGGAAAGTAACCTACCTATTGTTCGCCAAATTATATAGGTACAAGAATTTATAACTAATTACCTCAAAGGCATGTAGTAGTATTGGACAATTTAAAAGTCATCCCAAAGAATTCCTAGTAATAAATGCTTTTTTTAAGGCAGACCAGAAAGTATACACTTTCTGAACAATTTTTCTTCTAGAAAGTAACGTTTTGCCGATCAAGAGCGGAAAGCAGACGTTAGGAACCGGTAAAAGCTTTACCGGTCCCTGTTTTTAATTTTTTAGATCGCTGTTTAGTACTACAGTCTGCCTTGATTTCGTTACTATGGTAACAACGTTCCGATTTATTGCCAAGTGACAGTTCGTTGATTTTTAATTTGTTGTTCATGTCAAACCTGTTTTCGCAAATTTAAAAATATGGATTCAGATTCTGAATTATCTGACACAAAATGAAATACCAGAAGAAATTTTGGAAGCAGCAAAAATGTACATTTAACATAAATATTCAAAAATAATGTAATTGGTTAGTTTATGCAGTTGTATCTATTATCTAGTTTTACTATTTGCTAATCACTAATAAATAAAATAAATAATTGAGTTTACATCGAAGTGTCGGGTCTCAAAAATAATATTGAACGTCACACGACCGAAAATTAGTGTCAAGCAGGTCTTGCCAAGCTTTCAGGTCTCGCCTAAGACTCGCCCTGGAATCTGCTTGTCTAGACCTGCAAAACACTACTTTCCGGTCTTGTAATAGTTATTTTTTAAGACCAACCAAAAATTATACAGTTTCTGAACAATTTTTCGTCCAGAAAAACGTTTTGCCGATCAAGACCGAAAAGAAGACGTTAGGGACCGTTAAAAACTTTACCGACTATATTCCAATACAATTAATATTGTCTTACGGAAATATAAATAAATAAATATATAAATAAATAAATAAATAAATAAATAAATAAATAAATAAATAAATAAATAAATAAATAAATAAATAAATAAATAAATAAATAAATAAATAAATAAATAAATAAATAAATAAATAAATAAATAAATAAATAAATAAATAAATAAATAAATAAATAAATAAATAAATAAATAAATAAATAAATAAATAAATAAATAAATAAATAAATAAATAAATAATAAATAAATAAAATGCCCATCTGTAGGCATGAGAGTTATGGACCGTCAGATAGTGACTGATTTACTAAGTGCCCCATTTTCGCATACAAACCTCGAAGAGGGTTGAAAAGTACATCGATTTTGAGTAGATTGAAAGGAAATTTATGAGTGGCGTCTAGGGAAACATGGAAAATTAGATTTTTTTTAACATAAATTAAAAGGTATTTGAGCCGATTTTTTTACGCAAGCCGTATTTACTTAATGATTAACTAATAGAACTAGGCTTCGGAAAACCAAATTTTACCCGATTTTTCTACAAAAGTCCATCGAATGTATGAAATCGTATATCGTCACTAGTCCGAATATATGTCTGTTAAGGAAAAACGAATTTTTCAAGTGTCATCCCCAAGAGCCACTCGTAAATTTCCTTTCATTCTACTCAACATCGAAGTATTTTTCAACCATCTTCGAGGCTTGTATGCGAACACACCAATAAAAAAAAATATTGAATTTATTCCTATGAAGAAATTGGCATATGTAAAACTCGCATGGGATACAGGGTGTGGAAATTTTAAATTAAAAAATTGAATCAAAAACCATAAATTTTCCACCACAATTTCTTTTCATGATAATTTTTATTTCGCAATTTATAATAAGTTAAATAAATATTATTTGTATATTTTTAAATGCCATCACTTTCAGCTAAGTACATTCTTCGATAATTTATTAGATAGATGAAACATATTATATATTAATCTGTCAAACGATTGACCACTCAGATAAATAGCCATATCTTGAAATTTGATATTGATGTAAAAACACAAATTATTCTTTGAATAAGGATAATTTCCAGACCGTAGCAAAATTTTATATAAATAAAAATTTCCTTTTGTGTAATAATCGGTCATAATTTTTATTTTATATTAGCACCGCACTACATGTTTCGGAAAACTTTGTTTCCATCTTCGGGTGCAGTCAAAATTTAAAAACATTATAAAAACACATGGGGAAGATTACAAACAGTTTAAAATTTTTAAAATATCAGAAACCCCATCTTTTTGTTTCAGCGTGTGAAGGTGTATTCAAAAACAAAGTTTTCCGAAACATATGTAGTGCGGTGCTAACAAAAATAAAATGTATGACCGATCACAACAATGGAAATTTTTATTTATATGAAACAAATTATTCTATTTTTTTGTATATCTAGCTCTTTATGTTCAAAAGGGTACATTATTTACTACAGACCTTTGGCGAATTTTTTAGAACTCTGCTCATTTTAAATACATTTTATTTTGTTTTTATATGGGATTCGTGGTTTTAGTTGAATTGTCCATTTTACTTTCGAGGGCGTTTCAATTTCAGTTTCAAACTGATCCATATAAGTATCTATCCCCTGGTTATTAGGGAGCATAATGTTCCAAATATTTTATATGTGCAGGGTATCGCCTAAATGCAATTCAGGGCTTTAAGTTTGTAAGCAGGGGTGGTTTCTTCATTGGTTCATTTATGCAGTGAATACCCAGTTATATTTCATAAAAACACATTATTTTAAAATCACATAAATATCATAAAAATTAAAGGCGGGAAAAAGAAAGAAAACAGGTCCTTTATATCTCACAATGAAATTTGTATTTGAACGGCGACCGGTTTCGAAGTTTGTTCACTTCATCATCAGGCACACCTAGGGGGTAAGATATAAGGGGGAATTGATGAGTTTTAAGTTGTTAGCAAAAATTAAAAAATGATGGAATATTGACCAAAACTACTCTACTAATACTACTAATATTTATTTATTCACACTAACAAAAAATTATTAATCAAATTAATGTACTAACAGAATGAAAAAGCCGAAAATGGGTAAAAGACGAAAAGGAAAAAATTTGTTAATGAATATTGAAAAAATATGTTGGAACACACCATCAACACCAAAATGGTAAAAGAAAGAAATAACTATATAATATAACAAAAAACACAAAAAATTCACCCTAATCTCTTATCCACTAGGGATAAAACTACTGGATTACAATCTTAAAGGAATAGAGGCGAACTGAACATTTAGGTACTATTTTTTCAAAAAAAGCATTGGTATTTGTCAAGGGTTTAAAACATATTAAAATTAAAACGTCACATGTTAAAATAACGATACTAACAATATTAATGAGCCTACATTACAAAGGTTTTTTTTATTATATTACACGGAGTGGCCCAAAAGTCTGGAAACAGCCAATTATCTCGTAAATTACTAATTCTAATTGTACAAAATTTGGGGTATACCTATTTTGGGATACGGAGATTTTAGATTTGTTATTTGCAATGTTGCCAGATTTGCCGTTTCTCTTATATTATTAGTCACTTTGGTTTTTCAAATTCATCACCCTGTATATTAAGTCATTATTGGAATTTCCTATTCAATACGAGTTCAACCATATGTGACACTTATGATTTTATGTAGTCTTAAATAAACAAAACAATCATGGAGAAATGTGGTAGACGCATTCTACCAGTAGATTAGTTTTGTTGTAATCAAAATTCCATCATTTTTTAATTTTAAATTTTTCATTTTTGCTAACAACTTAAAACTCATCAATTCCCCCTTATCTCTTACCCACTAGGTGTGCCTGATAATGAAGTGAACAAACTTCGCAACCGGTCGCCGTTCAAATAAAAATTTCTTTGCGAGATATAAAGGACCTGTTTTCTTTCTTTTTTCCACCTTTAATCCATTAATTCACACATGGTTACCCCAAGTTTGAACATATTGAGCACCGGAGCGACGAGACGTTTCCACAAATGCCTGTAGTTAAAAAGAGAACAGATCCGTGAAACCAGATGAAACAAACCACGCTATTTTGTGCATCGCAGATAATCAAGGCGTAACGTCACAAAGTAGGGCGGGGCATACGAATCTTTCCAATCATTGATATAGAATAAACAGGAGATGCTATGACGATACTAAAAGTGTCCACCAGTGTGACAGCAGCCACGAGTTCCATCCATGAGTTTGACGGCGGGAACCAAAGCGCCAGCGGTAATCAATCCATGGCCGGGCTATGAATTCATGGCAGGGCAATGAATTAATTTATTCTACACAAACTTGTAATAAATCGTATGTATTTAAATTACAAAAATTTATTTACCCTCAAAACAAGCCGGGCGATAAAGTAATAGTATATTATTCAACGAACGGGTAATGATGGCTATTACTCACGAGGATGAAGTTTGCACTACGAGCCGATTAGTGTAAACATCCGACTGAGTAATAGCCATTACCAGCGAGTAGAATACTATACTTTTTCTATGATTATTAAATTAAATAATAGAAAAGAGTTATGCAATATTTTATTTATTTGTTCTAAAATTAATTGTGAAATTAGAACAGTTTTGAAAATTAACAGAAGCTTTTGAATCCAAATCAACAGTAGTAGTTATATTTCTACTAGTCGAATTTTGTTGAAAATAATTAAATAATGGTTGAAAATAATTGAGTAATTAAAGAAATAATTGAGTAATGAAAAAAAAAAACTCGCATTAATCAATAGAAAGTGGAAAAATAATACCTATATTGTTAAATACTTATAGAAAAAACAATTTTTTTTATTTCTTTTAAAAATTCACATCTAGTTAGTAAAACAATAGCTATGTATTAATAAACGATCATTAAAACGGTCATATATAAAATTTTATATATTTATTAATAAATTATCATTAAAAGGGTCGTGCATAAAATTTTGTATGTATTTCGGGCAATTATGAACATTACATGTTAATAGCCCTCGCCTAGCGGCTCGGGCTCTTACTTACATGTTGCGGTCCATAAACAACTTTTTTACGCCCTTGATACATAAATACCTATTAATACAGGGACGTATTGTATAATGTAAGACGTGACAAATACTTTGTACATCTCGAATTATTCAATCAGTGAGTGAATCATTATGATCCTACACCTTTTTTCTATTATATTATTCATTCTGTATTAAAATTTCGAAGTGTTAAGTTCGTCTCTACTTACTAACAATAAAGTGTTCATATAAAGTAAAATAGCGTTCTAATATAAAAGTCTACACTATGGACTATTAAAAAAAAATTACTGTTATATTTTATTAACTGATTTTTAGCTTAATAGTTTGCTACAGAAATAATAACTTGCTTAAATCAATAGTAAGTATTACATAATTTAAAAGAGCACGTCTGGTACTAAAAAGTGAATGGATTATAGTCAACGAATTTCAGTGGCGCTTAGACATCTATTAAAAATAGCTATAATTTATGAACATGAAGTTATTTCATTCATCCTTTAAAAAATGCCATTGCTGTTTTTAAATCAAAAATTCAATTACGGATTCGTAGCAGCAACGAAATGCAAAATACGTTCATCTGCTTTGGCCAAAAGTTTATTTTTAGACAACAATTTCACTGCACCCAGAATTGTGGGTAGATAACTCCGATTAATTCAATTTAAACTTGTGAATCACTCGGTTCGTGAAAACAATTTTTAAAATTACTAATTTTAATGAATAATTTGATATTATAAGGAGCAGTGTCGGTACTAGAGTTTATTCACTTGAGTACAAAGATTATTTAATTAGATTAATCATATAACTACCTAACAAGGAATACTGAAAAACCGAATAGGTAGAGTCGATGAGGACAGGCTTCAAGCTGAATAGTAATTTTATGTTAAAATTTATAAGATGGCTAACCTATCTGGATGTGTCTACGTGGCCACTACCACGATTAAATAGTTAATAAATTCAAAATATACGTAAACACGTAAAAAAAGAATACATGAGTCAGTAGTTTAATTGATTATGTATTTATTTTTCTGAAAATTTGGTTGAAAAACTACATTACAAATTTTTTTAATGTATTATATCAAAAACGAACACTGAACAAATTTTTCGTACTGTAATATTCTTCACCTTGAAAAATGATGTAGTCTAAAATAAAATTAGGAACCTATAGCATTCATTTAGTCTTAATTATTGGCATATCTAAATGATAATTAGTATTGGTAATAACATGAAATTTATCAGTAGGTACAGCGATTATGGATGAGCTGTAGATTAAAATTAATGTATATGGATATGAGTGACTGGGTTAATGAGTGCGATAAAGAAGGTTCCGACCAAACTATATTAAATTAAAATTAATGACTGTTTCAAATTCTAAATAAAGACATTCAAATATTTTCGCTCATATAATTTTTTTATAGGAATTGGTTTATTTTCCGACACAATGACATACATATATGCCAAAGAAGGCAGCAGAGTACCTAGGGAATTTACATTACAAAACCGAAAAGTAGTGTTTTGTAGGTCGAAAAAAGCAGATTCCAGGGCGAGCCTGAGGAGAGGTAATTCAAAATTTGAATCCATATTTTTAAATTTGCGAAAACAAGTTTGACATAAACAACAAAATAAAAATCAACGAACTGTCACTTGGCAATAAATCGGAACGTTGTTACTATAGTAGTCAGACTATATTATCAAACATCAATCGTTTTCACTTTATATATTTTCTTATATTTTTCATTTTATTTGGTGTTATACAACTTAGTATTTACATATTGTACATGTCTCACTCCAGAGTAATAAATTTTACCCACCAAGTTTGTTTATTTTATGCTTTTCATTGATATTTAAGCAACTAATGATATTAAAATGGTCAAACATGTAATTTTTTCCAGTGGCGTGTCGTACAATTCTAAATAACTTTTATTATATCCTAATTTACTTTTGCTTCTTATTTAACTGCAGCAAAGTTTGTTGTTTTATTTTAGATTTTCTGTGGATCCAGCAAAAAATCTTTGGATTCAGGCAACGAAAATTGCAAATTGGATGCCTACGCCAAATGATAGATAGTGTTCAAAACATTTTGAAAGACATTTTTTTTTATGGGACGGACTGTAAAAGACGTTTACTAAATGGAGCAGTTCCCACTATATTTCCTGAATTCTCTAAATACATGCAGCCGAAGAAGGTGCGTATACTAATAAACATAATTAAACATATATATTTTTTTAGTTACTTTTCATTATTATGTTATGAACTTAAGAATTTAGCAACCCTTTTGTGTATAATTCAAAACATTACCGTAATAATTGATTGTTTGTAGTACTTAAAGAGAAGAGCATTGCATTTGGAAGCTGAGCCAGGCCCTTCAAATAGAACTTCTAATAAGGAATCTCTCATATAAAGCCCTAGCATAAAACGGCTTAGAAGACAACTTTTACAACCGGTAGAAAAGAATAAAGGAAAAAAAAACAAGACAAATCAAAGTTCTTAAACAAAAATTTTAAAAATATAAAAAGAAGAGTTGTTATTTAAGGGTCAGTAATAAATTTATCTTCATTTGTGTATAATTTTTCTTACTAGCTTAATTTAATAATATCCAGATAGCACACTACATCTTTAAGACGTCCAGTTCATGTCTTACTTTCGTTAAAACGTCCTGATACGTAAAACGGACGGTTTTAAGACGCCCTGCTCAGGACATGTTTAAAACGTCTTTGTTGGGATGTTTTTAGGACGTTTTAAATATGTCGATAATGTGGACGTTCAACTCTTTTCACTATATTTGAATATGGTGCCACGACAGTGTTCTTGGCGTTCTTTGGCTGATTATAGCCTCGCGCGCGCGTATCGAGTCGTGTTCTTCCTCTGGCTGCCTTCTTCTGGGGACAGCCATTGTATAATATTTTTAGCGCCAGTCTGTGGATATTTTCATTACTTTTTCGTGGTTGTGTGTTTTTACATATTGTCTTTTTATATTATTTAATTGTCATTATTGGAACTGTGGTATACCGGAACTAGTAAACTTTATCATTAAAAACCGTAAGTTTCAATTTATTTGCCTTTTAATTTCATAACCTCACTTTAATAATGTCTTATTTTTTAGAAAAACACCTTAAAACAATAACTCAACAAAATTATATGCTACGGAGACATTAGTTACAGACGCTTTGGCTAAAATTAATACCATAAAAGAAGTTTTTAAATTGACCAAACTGGAATAGTTTCTCATAGCATCAAGTACTTGAAGTCATGTTTTAATTATTTTATTCAACACTGTAAAATAATATTTATTCTGTGTCAGTTTTAATAGTTTAATAATGTATAATAAACAGTATTAAATATAGTAGACAAGTATTCATTTATTTTTTTTTTAATGAATTTCCATCAAGTAAATAGACGACTTAAACACGTCCAATACGGTTTGTTTTCAAGACGTACAAAACTGGATGTCTTAAAGACGTACAACATTAGATGTCCTAAAGACGCTTTGTTTTGTAACAAAGTACGTCCTATAGACGCCTTTAAAACATCTTTTGGATATTGACGTAGATCTTCAAAACGTCACGAACATCGTGAACAATCGTATTTCAGATGTCTTTAAAACGTGTCTGTGCTATCTGGGTAGTGTCATTCTTTATTAAGTAAAAATAAATCTTTTTGTAAAACATGTAAGTCATTATGTTTTATTTTGCGTTTATTTCATTCAGTTTATTTCTATAAAATTTTTTTGTGTCTTATTTATTGTTACTTATTTATTTTAAATTTTACGCTTTGAACGTGCTTTATACCTAAAAAGATCAATGAAGTACTAATAACATAAATACAAGTTCGTTTTTTATTTCCAACATGTTACGCCTTTGGTCAAATATCGTTGGTGTCAGAATGGAACAAGATTTTCAGCGACGTTATGAGTCCTCTCTTTATTACCTAGTCTAAGTATGGAATGGCCATGAAACATTCCATGTATTTTGTCAAAAGTTCTTATTAAACATTCAAATTAGTTGTTAGTTGTGACAGGCTTACATTCGAAGTGCCCGTGTCAATTATTACTATTTATAACTTATTAAATAAAACCTTTCTTCGACAAAAGTATTATACCTATGTGTTGTCAGCTGTCCCCAATTACAAATATTACTATACCTACTCTAAAATCACAAAAAAACATAAGCTCACACATGACCCTGTCAATAAAATATATATTTATTTAAATTTAAAAGTTAATAACCGGAATGTTTAAAATGGTCCGCTGGATACAAATAATGTAAAAGTCACAAAATAAAAATCTTAAGTGATTGTAATGATTATTAAACACTATAATACATCAACCAATTAAAGTCATCTTTTATCCCAACACACGCTAATCAAAACAAACTGTATCTGAAAACTCTGAATGCTGCAGCGTTTCACTCAGTCCCGATTGGATTTAAAAAATTAAATTTATTACCAGAGTAACATATCAATGATTTATGCGAAACATCAATGTGAAATTGTTCAAATAAAAGTTGTTTGTTGTATTATTCTCTATAATTGTTATCTTATACACAATTTCTCTAAAATGGACCGTATTCGAGATATTTAAGAAAAAGTGTAAATTTAGAATTTTAAAGAAAACTCAAAACGGATTTTAAATTTTAAACTTAAGCTTTATTTCGGCCTGAGGTGCACTGAATAAATTTTGGACAGAGTCGAAATATCTGGGGGGTACTTTATAGAGGGTCGTTTTTATATTTTATGGAATATATCTGTTATTTACGCTTGGAGGAGAAAATTCTTCAAATAAAAGTTACTTGAAATGTTATTCTCTATAATTTTTGTCATATACTCGTACATAATTCTCTTAAAATGGTCCGTATTGGAGAAATTTGACAAAAAGTACAAAATTCTAATTTTTAAGAAAATTGTTAAACTAAAAGTTGCGATATCGATCTCTATATTTTTTGTTTTATACGTGATTTCTTTAAAATGGACCGTAATGGAAAAATTTGAGGAAAATGGTAAAATTTTAATTTTTCGGTTTTTTCGTTGGCAATGAATGTATAATATATAAAAAAATGATTCGAGTAACATGTATGTGGAAATGTATATATTTAGTTCATCCTCTAAACATTTACAGGGTGATACAATAGGTTGTACAAAATAACCGAAAAAAGCCTGTAATAACTAGACAGGAAAGTATTGTGTTGGATTTTTTTTAATAGGGGATATTATTAAAAGTTTTAAACAAAATCTAATATATTTGAGAAAAATGTTCTTACAACATGTAAATATCGCCTCGTCACGATTATAATTCGGACAAACTTAATATAAACAAAGCACCTAGTTATCGGATATCTTTGTATAACAGAGAACTTGTAGTTTTTTAGTAGGTATGTTGTTGATATCGTATATATGGCGTAAAAAGGGTTGTTTCATTTTTTATATTCTTATTAGTTTTGTTTCCCTTAATTGTGCCCTTAAAAATACGTCAAAATGAATTATGTATTCAGTATTCATAATTGGAAAACTTTTGTTGGAAACCCCGTAACGGCATCAGGAACGAAATTTACTTTGAATTTGATATAACAAGCTAATCTGATGTAAAAGTTACGACATAAATCTTAAAGGATTTCCAAACAAATGATTAAGAAATACCTTCTTCCTCACTGTTACAAATTTCCACCTAAACTTCTCGTTTATCGGCTATTAATAAATCCTAAACCGTAAATATCCTCTAGTTAGCGATATAAGCTCGGTTGGCCGATAAAATCCAAGTGAATGAGTGTATATTTTTAGTATTTTCTATTTTCGCCGGGTCCATAAAGTATAATAGATTGAAAGTTCCGTTGTTCCCGTTTTATTGCTCCGAACTCTATTTTTAGCGCGGGTTAATTTTACCCATTCTCCTGTTTGTTTATGCAACTGAATTTATTTCATCAATTAGTTACCGCCCACACTGTGATATAGCTAATAATCATCACATCATACCTTGCTGCTGGTGCTGATGAACGTCGTTCCTAGAAATTGATGCTGTTGTTGAATGTTTCCTGTTTGTTGTTGTGTGTCGTCTGGACGAATGTTGTTAATTTGTTTCGCCCACAAGGAAAATATTTAAAAGTAATCATTGCACCTGCAATTTTGGGAAAAATGGCTAAAATGAGCGCTGCCAATCCGTTCAAAAATCCCTAAAGTAACCTGTTCTGACATATTGACAGTCTTTTTTTAGACGACTTTATAAAAAATTACATTTTACACTTTTTTGGCCGCATTTACCTTACGGCCAATTTTTATAAACACAGGTTTATCATACTTAACGTTAGTAGTTCTGTACAGATTGTATTAGCTAACGATTGATTTTTATTCGATTAATAAAATTTTGAATCAATTCTTGCATTTAAGTTTTTTTTCAAAACCAAGAATGTAAAAAAAATTTGGCTCTACTTGATGAGACAGTCGCCTAAAAAATGTTGTGTGCACCTCGGCCGTATGATCTTTTTTTGGCCTAACCAGAAGTTGCTTGGCCTCGGCTGCAAATGTCTAATTCAGCCAAAAAGATCAACTTTACGGCCTTGGTACACAAATAACTATATTAGGTCACGTTTATGGTTACATTATATTTACAGCAAGCAGGTAGTGCCTAACTTTGGATCTGGGATTCCCAAAGTTGTCGATACCGACCCTTTGGGGTTGAAATCGGTTTCCCAGGGGTAGACATAAACGAAAACTGATTTTGGGGGTCGGCGAGATCTAAAAATTGACCCCTATTAATTAACACAAGTTCTTATTTGAAACTTTCAAGATACTATATGTATAAGTTGTGTTACGTGTACCAACTTGCTATAAGAATGACTAATATTTTAATAGTTGTACTTTTACAAGCAGGTTTACGGCGAGTTTTATGATGGAAGAACATTGTTTCTGTTGCGACTGATAATGCACCATCTATGATGCCTCATCTATGGTGCCTGAGGTACCGGTCATTCACCGTGCGATTCATAGACAGCATTTAGTAGCAAAAAATCTAAGTCTAAGGTTACACCAGTCTTTACAATATGTTATAAATGCTGTCAACAAAACTCGAAGCAATTCTTTGAACTCTCAGTTATTTGCTCAGGTATGTGAGGAAATCGACGAAGTATTTACTCGGTTACCTCTGCAACAATAAAGTTCGCTGGCTATCAAGGTTTCTGCTTAGCAATATCTTCAGCTATTTTTGAAATTGTGTTGGAGTTTTTACAAGAAAAAGATCCGAATTTGAAAGAAAATCTGAACAATTGTAAAACAAATATTTATTACTTTACTAATATCTTTGGTTTAATAAAGTTAATTTACAACTGCAACAAAATCAATAATATCGGCCTTTGTGGGTAAACTTATCCTTTATTAACAACATTTAAGCAGAAAAGAATATTCACAGTCACCGCATTTGTCAAAATTACCATAAATGCTTCAAAACGATGTTATTTTATCATATGTCACTCACTTAGACGCATTACACAAGGATTTTACTAAGAGGTTTGAGGATTTCTTAAATTTACAAATTCCTCAATGGATAATAAAACCGTACAATATTACAGCTATGGAAGAAGCCAATGTGATAATGCACAGACTTAAAGAAGTTCCACCAAAGTTATCAGAAGTTCTGGTTGCAGC
Organism: Psylliodes chrysocephalus; assembly: GCA_927349885.1. Taxonomy (NCBI): domain Eukaryota; kingdom Metazoa; phylum Arthropoda; class Insecta; order Coleoptera; family Chrysomelidae; genus Psylliodes; species Psylliodes chrysocephalus. The sequence continues at coordinate 43,617,794 of OV651821.1, forward strand.
ACAACATTGAAACACAATATCCTGTATTGTGGAACATTGCTAAAAAATTCCTTATCGCTTTTCCATCATCATACCTAGTCGAAAAAGGCTTCAGTGTGGTTACAAACATTTTGACAAAACAAAGAAACCGTTTGAAAATCAACGAACGCGGAGATTTAAGGATGCAACTCACCAATATTCAATCAGATTTAGCTAGATTGGTAGAAAGTCACCAAGTTCATCCATCACAATGAATTTTTTATTTTTTTTTACATGGCGTCAATATGTCTATCTTTACTTTTTTTTAAAATAATTACCTACTTAAGCATTTTACGTAATTTGTATTAATAATTATTAATTACTGAATTTTATGGCTATTTATTTTGTTAAATTTTGATGAGAAAACCATCCGAAAAGTTTTTAAAATGGTATTTTGTATTAATAGGAATAAAACTAGAGATAGGATTTTTAAAGTAATTTGGCTATGGGGGTCTGAGGTATCAGTTCATTTTGGAAAAGGGGTCTCTTACCCAAAATAGTTTGGGAATCCCTGATCATCTCCTCTATTTGTTCATGTTGGTTTTGTCACTTTATCTAACCGCCTACACGCGTATGCATAGTCGATCGCCAGCGATTCGCCAGAGAATCATTCCGGCGTATCGCCAGCGATTCGCTGGCGAAAGCCTGAAAAGGTGGCGACCCGCTGGCGATTGTCACCGGCATGTCATTTCTCGCAAGTTTTCATGTTCTTTTATAAGGATTATCACCAACATCTCTCGCATTTTATTATTGATTCATTTCTTAAAACTCAAAAAACAATGAACGAATATCAAATTTTTTCCTATAAAGGAACATAAAAACTTGCGCGAAATGACATGTCGGTGACAATCTCCAGCGAGTCGCCACCTTTTCGGGCTTTCGCCGGCGGATCGCTGGCGATGCGCCGAAATGAATCTCTGGCGAGTGGCTGGCGATCGACTATACATACGGCTGTAAATAGTGTCGCGTGTGTAGTAGTTCTCTTAATTGATTGTCGTTTATGGCACTTCATCTAACCGTCGCCAGATGGATCTTGTCATTTGACATGGAAGCTGCCATATGTCAATACAACTTTATTAGGCATTCCAATCTTAAAAGCATTTCAAACAAAATCAAAATACTGCCAGTGGGTTTCGACCTTAGGCAAGGAAAGAGAGAGGACGCGTAACAAGTATATCAAGCACTCGTAGTATTCTGTGCCGATTATCTATTAGCCGCCATTATTTTGGTGCTTAGCATTTCGGCGGCATCAAAGCTTTTTACTCGTGTTTATTTGTGATTTTCGAATTAAACCACATTTGATAATTAGTTTGTTACAATGGTTTAATGTGTTGCATTTCGCTTTCGAGTACATTCCAGATTGAACGTGATAGTTTTGGTGAGAACATTCTAGAACCTTCACCAGAATTTTAAAAGTGTATATAAATATTGGTGAAGGAACACGGAGCAGTCAGTCGTATACAAACAGTTGTGAAGATAAATAGTGAACAATTTAAAGACATTCGAAATATATATAAACCCAAATTAAAAAAAAAAAAAAACAGCGATATTGGCGCTTGTACAAAGTTTTGAATCGAACTTACGAACGATAAAATTATTGTAAAAATGTGAACACCCTTTTTAAATGAAATTTTTTCATTTTAAATAATCTCCGTATCTTTCTTACTTTTGAGCCATCTACACTTACTTTCAGTAATCATTAGGTAAATTTATTTGCTGGTAGTCATTATAGGTACCTACTTTTTAGTTCTTAGCTTATTTTATATGGATGGATGGATTGTCATTATTTTACAATTCAATTTTCTTAAAAATATTTTGTACCTTATCAATCTAATTTTTAACACTTTAATTTGTCAGTCCTCGTTTTTAAATGTTTGTTTTAACTGTTTAATGTAAATTTATATTTAAATCTAATTTGACGGTTGTAGATTTCCCAACCAAATGAGGCACCTCTCTCGTTTCTTAGTTTTTAGGGTTCCGTAACCGAAGGGTAACCAAAGGGACTTTATTACTAAGCCTCGGCTGTCCGTCTGTCTATCTCATGATCCGTAATAGGTATACAGTTGAAATTTTCACAGAATGTGTATTTCTATAACAAATAATAAAAATAAATTAAAAATTAAAGGGGGCTCCCCTATTAGTGTTTTTTTTGCTTTTTTTTTTGGTCGATCTTAATAAAGTATTTAAAAAGTACCTACCTAGTATGAAATCTTGTACGATGGTGTGGAACCCTTCATGCGCGAGTCCGACTCGCACTTGGCCGGTTTGTTTTTATTTTTTGAAACAAAAAACTTGTTTTACCTACTTAATATATATTGCATATATTTACATAGTGTCCATTGATACTTTTTATGCTAACATACGTAGCTTAATTGTAATGGATATGTCATGGCAAGTCAAATTATTCTTAACCCTCCTCTTTGGTATTTGACTGTTTTAATTTTTGTTCAATTTTGATTTTTTGTATTAAATATTTTCAAATTATTGATACACCTTCTTACTCAATCCCAACCACTTACATACGGCTACCCTCACCCCTAACGCTATATTGTGTTGCAATGACAGTTGACTCTTAAGAAAAACAAACCATTCTGTCATTTATATAGACATAAACGAATATATACTTCTGGCATGTTATTTACTTAGTTTAGCAATACAATTATAAAAATTCATGAAGTACCTATATAATTTAGTCGTAAACAAAACGCACAAAAAGCATTCAAAAACATTCTAACAAAAAGTCTACTGCCGCTGTCATTTGTCATTGGAAAACAAATTACGTCACTAATATAGCGTATTAGTTTAGGATGTCATAAAAAAGAAAAATATATTAGGTTATATCACGGGTTATATATATATATATGTTTTAGAGACAAAGAATTTTTTTGGAATGTTAGAATTATAAATTAGAAAAAATTAAAAATTTATAAAAAGAAAGGTAAATGAAATGTTATTCAAAGTAAATCAATACAAAGAATCAGCAAAACAGAATGCATAGAGCGGTATAGAGAGAGTGCATCCAGAAACCAACAAGAATCCGCAAGTTGACCAGAGGAGGCAAGTAAGAAATGGCAAAAAATAGAAGAGTCGCCGAGACTAACAGAGGAAGAAGATAATTTATTTGGTTAACTAATATTTAATTTGAAATTATATTTTGTAAACATGAAAATGACATCTTTTTGATTGGAGGACTCCAAGTGATTGTGTATATCAAGAGATAAAAATCGGACCCAGTATTACATCATTTTATTTTTTTGTTTCAAAGAACACACCGTGTTTACGTCAATCAAAATACACGAGTTAATTATTGGGATTAGAAATTAAACAAAAGTTTAACAAACAAAAACGTAGAGATACTAATTATCACGACAATATCAACGAGTAACCTACCTACCTTTTATTTTAATAGAATGGTCATATTACTATTGTGTTAAAAAAATTACAATTCACGCAAACATTGAATAGTTATAGCAATATGTTATAATTTTTGAAATAATCTAAATCTAAGAACGAAGTTTTTTCTCGGTTTTTTTTTTTTTCGAAAAAAAAACTAATTTTCAAATATTACTGACCTTTCGGATATCGATTTGCGATCTACGAAAATTCACAATTTTCAAAAAAAATCACTTGGAGTTAAGTCGGAGGTATACGGTGGATGATTTGATCCACCTGTAAGAATGGGTTTGTACCAAAGAGTAAACCACTCGGTTATGTACATAAAAGTACGTCTCCTCAGTGTGCTTTAAGAGTGATTTATGGATTTATATGTTTTGAAGTGATTTTGAACGTTTGCTCTTTTCTTTTAGAAAAACTTTATTTGTACATATGTTACATTATGTAATTGGGAGCAATACCACATAACACTTTAAAAAAACGTTTATTTCACCAGTAGTTCACATAGAACACTAATAGTACATTAATGGTACTGTCGTGCGCGTCATTTTTAATCATTATTTACAGTATCCGACTTCTGACACAAATGTTAACATTTATTTATTTATTTTAAACACTTTAAATATTTTAATTTACATTCACTAAATACACCAACTTATTTTATAACTAATTTATTTGTACTCAAAAACACTGATTTATATTTACTTTAACAATTTATCTATACTCGATTATATTTATTATTATAAACAAAAATGTAACGGCCTAGAAAAATCCAGTCCTGTCTCAAAGAATCTCGATGCTAGTCTATACGTTCTCGAAATCCTCACGAGCACGCAAAAGAACCTTCCAGTAACTTCTCGAGTCTCGAATATATGCGGGCGGATGAATGACGATAAGGTAAACAAATGATTAATAGTATATTAATAGAACATTAATAGTACAGTACATTAATAGTACATTAATAGTACAGTACATTACATTAATAGTACAGTACATTAATAGTACAGTACACTAATAATACATTACATTAATAGAACATTAACAGTACATTAATAGTGCGTCTGTCCGATCTCACGTTTTTTGTCCGCACGATAAATCAAAAACGAAAAATGATATCAACGTGAAATTTTTCGTAAAAATCAAGCTCTATAAGTGGATGAAGCTTATTGATTATAAAGATTTAAAATATGCTAACTAAAAAACGAAAAATTATATAAACTTGAAATTTTTAGCAAAAATCAGGCTCTATAAAGGAACAAAACCTATTAATTTGGAAAATGGGGTTGAAATTTAAAAAATATCAGACATCAAAAACGAAAAACGATATCAACATGAAATTTTTAGTAAAAATCAAGCTCTATAAGGGGCCTATTGAATCTGAAAAATTTGATTCAAAATGGGGTTAATAGGAGTCTGTTAAACTGTAAAGAGTATAATATAGAATGACGAGCATTATACAGGGTGTTAGTATATTCAACCGATAAAATTCAAAATTTGCCATAAATCAAAAACGCCTTTAATTTTTTTTTAGAAGGTAATATTTTAACACAAAATAACTTAGTAGCAATTTTCCCCTATATGTTTTACGCCACTGGAACGAACAATTTTTTTTAATACTTTTTTTTAAATTATTCCTAATTTTTTCTTCATTTGCTTAACCACTACCCATTGAGTCTTATAAAAAGAGTAATCAATGAATACAAAACTAATTTGCAATCAAAACAGTTGAGTGAAATCCAAGAAAAGAAAGTGTATTTTCGATTTCCATTTATACAGGGACTGTCCCAGAAAATTAAAAGATGTTTTGAAATTACAAAGAGTTGTGAAAACACAATGTTAGCATTTTATCCTATTAACCAGTGTAGATCCTTATTTTCAAATTTAAAAGATGAAACGCCCGATCAATTAAAATCCAATGTAGTGTACAAAATTAACTGTGAAGGCTGTGAAAAATGCTACATTGGTATTACAAAACAATATCTTAAAAACAGAATATACCAACACAAATATGACTGTCAGGAAAAAATGAAAATAAGGTAGAAAAGACCGCATTATCTTTACATCATTTTAATCAATCGCACAAATTTGACTTTGACAACGTTAAAATTGTTGATAAAGAATCCAACTATTACAAAAGAACACAGTAAGTAAATTTAAGAACGGATACTGCCAATTTAAGTATTTGCTAGCGTAACCTACTCAATATATACTCGTACAAGTCCAAAATTGAACCGGACTAAAACAATAAGCCGTTAAAATACTAACTATATCTACCGTACTATTAAATAAAAAACATAAAAATGAATTTCTTCGTCCACCTACAATTTTAACTGCCACAATATTTTGATTAATTTTATCATAATTTTAAGATATCTGTGTGGAAATGCTACTTTTAGTATTAGATTTTATTTATGTATTGTTCTGTTTTAACTATTTGCTAACAATGATTGTTTTATTGAAATAATAACCATTTACGTTGTATATATATACCTATATACCATTTATAATATTAACTAACACCTATGTAAATCTCATAGTTTTTTACAATTTTTTATTAAAACCTATTATGTATTTTCAGCCTTGAAAAAGACGAAAAATAAACGTCGAAACGTCGGCAAATTAAGAAGTCAATATTTCCTTTTGGCACGTCCTCTTCCCACTAACCTCACACTCACAAATACATTTAAAGGACGAAAACTTTTAGTGAATACTCAATATATTTATTTTCTTTTCTGTCATTAGAATACTTGATGAGTACTTGAATATAATTTTCAAGGGGTTAACAGCTGTTGTACTATGGTGTGCAATCTGTACTATGTGTACTATTTGTATATTTAGTGTTCAATTTGTGTATTTTGTATACTATTTCTGTATAGCGTGTACTATTTGTATACTATATGAACTATTTGTGTACTATTTGGTACTAAGCGTGTAGGGCTCCGTGGTATTTCCACTTCACAGGCATTGGTGATCTGGAGAAAAATTGACCAACGACCTATTTTTTTGGTCGGGTAAATTTAACAACAGCGACCTTTTTTTAAGCTCATCAACCTAATTTTTATCTATTTATGTACTATTTCGGTACCATTTTTGTACAATTTGGGGCACAATGTGTACTAGTGTAGATTTTTACGGCGGTTTCCTTATCACGATTCCTTACGAAAAAATTAAAATATCGATCCAAAACCATAATAAACTCAATGTTAAACCCGAAATGTAAACAAAAATAACATTTTGATTTTGGTTGACATTTAGTCGGTGCTTGGTCCTCCTTGCTCTCATACCGACTACGGTAGCGCAGGTGTCTACGGCGGCGTCGCATTCATTTGCGAGCCAATTTTCTGGTAAACGAGACACGGTTTCGAATCCTACGGAAGACCAAGTGAATTTATTTGCATGGTTCTCTATAGGATTTAATGGATGCCGTATTAGCAGAAATTTAATTTCTGTTGATATGATATCCAGATTATTAAAAATCACCATGCGTTACCGTTTTCGATGATGGTGGGGTTTTCCTCACCTGTAAGTTAAATGGCACCATCAATCATCTTTAGGTCGCCCCGGAGCGCCACGGCAAATAATAATAATAACCGTCCCTTTCCCCGGACAAGCTCAGCCGAGCGCTCAGCTTTTGGGGTTAAAATTCACTCGTAAGGGTGTGCATTAGGGAGAGTATTATTATTATACTGGCGCGCGCTGCTATCTATACAGAAGCACGAGCTGAAGTAGCGAAAAACTAAAAGAATCTAAAGTAAAAAAAATTACAATTTAGTAATGTCGTTTATTCCTTGGCGATAGAAAATGTTGACTTCATACATAACAAAATTTTAAAATATTTGTTTTAAATGATACCGCTAAAATGATAATTTTTTTAGTAATTTTTCTTTGTGTAAATGTCAACTTGTTCGATTTTCTACGAAACAAACCCAGCCTATAAACGGCCTACACCTAGCTCCGTACATTTTTTTCTAATTCAAAACAATGGTTATTCAAATAATATTGAAAATGTATTCTACTGGCTATTTTTAGACGGCCGTATAACGATTACCTTGTGTCTAAACCGTGTGGATTTTGTTTTTATGAAAGTTAATCGAATGGTTCTAAAAATAACTACGAATGTCATGATCACTATTACATTATACCTACAACAACCAATGATTCTGTATTTTTAAAGCCTCGCTTTTTTTATTCGTTTTCCGTGTATCGGTCGTCGCTTGGGTTTAATATTATTTTTTACAAGTGCTTCAATAAATAGACAGGAAGTTGGTAACTCTAAACCCGGTTATTTAAAAGTTATTATTATTACAAACAAATTAGGACTGAGGAATGAATCCTATTAAGCCCAAAATTACAAAGATAATTATTAAATAAGTAATTAGCAAATAACATAATGCAAACAAAGCACTAAAAATAAACTTTCAGTTTTCCTTAAAAAAGTCATCGAGTCGGTTTTTGAATACATTTACTGACTGTGCGCGAACAACACTCGAGGGTAAAGTATAAAAAACTCTATTACAAAAAAAGTTTTGTCGGGTATGTGTTTTAAAATTTTCTTTGCTCAACTTATACTCCTGTCCACGTAGGCGCTCATCTGTATTCCGTGGGGTTACCCCCCTGGGGTATACTATAGAGGTTGGATGAAAAAGTACCATGAAGAATTCTGTAAGTCAGAATTAAATCACCTCTTAATCTTCTGTGGGAAAATGAACACAAACTCGCCATGTTAAGACGTTCTTCATAAGATGGTCTGATTCTGCCGAAAGGTATTCGAGTAGCGTAGCGTTGAACATTTTCCAATTTGTTTTGATCAGAAACCAGATCGGGACATATTCCATCAACGGTCTAACGTTAAGTTGTATAAAGTTTAGAAAATGTTTGAAAGTTTGCACGCGTGAAGGACTTTTTTAATAGGTACAGCATTGAGTTCGAACGTTTACATACCGCTGATATGTGCTCTGACTACGTTAATGAAGAGTTTACAATGAGTCCCAGGTCGTTATAGGAGTTCACAGTTGTTACTAACGCACTACCGTTTAGATAATAGTTCATGCACGGGTTATTTTTTCCTACATGCAGGACGACACATTTTTCCGTGTTTAAAGGAAGCAGCCAGGTGTCACACCACTTTAAAATAGTTTCAAGGTCTTTTTGTAGCTGGGCAGAATCTGTCACAGGATTAGGTATAACTTAGTGTCATCAGCGTAACACGAGATATTAGAATTTAAGTCTTTGCCTAGATCTGCAGCGTATACCAAGAATAGTAATGGCCCTATGACAGAGCCTTGAGGGACACCACTTAGAACTGGATACTCTGACGAGAACATCTGTCCAACTTTTACCTTGAAGATGCGATTTTCAAAAAATCACTTATCCAGAGAAGTAAAGAGCCGCGAATGCCAACTTTTTCCAACTTATAAAGCAATTTCTTTTTAGGAACACGGTCAAAGGCTTTAGCGAAATCAAGATATACGATCGACAGGCTCTTTATTGTCCACAGACGTAGTCCAATCGTTTAAACAGGTCATTAAGTTTGTTAATGTGGATCGGCCTTTGATAAAACCGTGTTGTTCTTTTGGCAAGACGTCATGGCTCTTGAGAAAATTAGACATATAATTGGTTAAGATGGATTCCATTATTTTACAGGCCATTGAGACGAGGCTTATTGGACGATAGTTGGATGGACTGAGTTTGTCACCCTTTTTAAAAATAGGTGTCACCGAAGCAATTTTCCACATTGAAGGAAGTGTGTGAGATGTAAAGGAAGATGTCATAATAATGGATAGAGGTAAAGCCAAATAAGATGCGCATTTTTTTAAAAGATGCAAACAAAACTTACTAGAAAACGTAAGTTTTTATTATTAAAACCGTTTATTTTTTCAGTACTTTGTAAGTTAAGAACCTAAAATACCCAAATACGTATAATATTGAAATAAATCAGCCCTTAATTCATAATAATTTACCGAAATAAAGTGTACTAACATGTACATGTTTTTAAATTATTTTCGAACATTATGTATTTTTGAAATTTACTTTATCACACTGTAGAATGGAAAAAAAGATACATGTCCCACATTATACGGTTCTTTATTCTGAAACACCCTGTAGATTTCGAGTTGCTGTATAAAATTCTTATATTTTATGAAAAGAACCTAAACACCAGCTTTTATGTAGGTCTCAGATACGGATTTTTTACATGCAAGAGGGCTATGAAAATGCCCGCCTTGCTTCTGTGTAGACAGCGTGTAGAGTGTAGATATTGATTCTGTTTATTATTTTAGCAGTGTTGCCAATATCCGGATAATTGTCCGATTTTCGGATATTATTCTACAAAATGGACGTATATCTTATACTTAGTAAGTACTATGAATGTATGAAAGTCTAAGATCATTTAAAATCAAATAAAAATATATTTTTTATATAAAAATTGTTTTATTTACGGCAGTGTTATCATACTATTAAAGCACTTGTATAGAATTGCCTAACAATTCAGCATACCAACTCAAATATTGGTATACAAATTAATTTTGTATATTTTAGGACTTTATGTATTAAATATTTTAAGTAGATACTATTTCTGTACAAGGTAAATCTCAGAATATTAACCTAAATTACATAAAATGGTTATATTTATAAAAAAAAAACCTAATACCTACTTAAGGATATCGATATAACGTTTCATAAAAATCAATCACTTTCAACAATAAAATAGTTTTACTATTGAATTATTTATATATAAACCACCTAGTTGTACTTGAATACGTACCTTATTATACGTTATGTTTATATCCTTGAGAAAATATTTTTTTTTACAAAAGGAAGATTTATAAATAAGATATTGAGGTTAGAATTGATTTTGATCCTATTAATAATTAAACTACATATAAATAAAGGCCTCGGTTTGTTTCGTAGAAAATCTAACAAGTCGATATTTCATAGAAAATTAACATACACCTACCTACACTTTATTTTTAAACTAGTAGGGTCACATTTACAGAGAAAAAAGTTACATTTTAGCGGTAAATTTGAATCTAACCATTTGAAGCAAAATATTTTAAAACTTTGTTATGAATACATTGAAGCAAACGTTTTGCCCAAATTTATTGCGTTAATTTTCGACAAAACACCCTTCTAAAAAAACACATACGCACGGCCCTGGCCGCAATAGACGTTCTTTACGGAAAAACCAGCGAGTTTTGGCGAAATTTCAAAAAATAATTTCATTAATCAGACTCGTACAAATAGTTTTAGCTAGAGATGTCTTATCTACAAAGCAGCTGTCTCTATCAGAGGAAATGGACGTGTTAATTTATTTAATTAAGTTTTCTCAGTACTTTCATTGTTAAAAAAGATTTACTGACAAAACTTGGATAAAGTCTAGAATACCTAAAGTGAAATTATACAGTATGATGCAGTTGAAAGGAAAAAATTATTTCGTAAATCGGTACCTTCAGAGGAAAATCCTTAACCCTTTCTGTCCCAACGCCGCATATATATGTTTTTTAAAAAGTGGGTCTGTAGTCCCAGCCGCCGTATATATACGTTCTAGGTGGAATGATCTCAACTCACCAAAGCCGAAAATATGCGCTACTTATAAAATTTTAGACCCATTGGGGTCCCAATAAGCGAGTTCGGATAGTCAGGGGCTGGAGCGGGACAAATTTTAGGGTCCTTTTAAATGACATTTAAGTGTGTTAAACTGTCACTAATCGGACTAAACCGATCGCTAAAAGGGTCGTTTGGAGTTAAAAGTGTTAAAAGAGTTAAAGGAACTTGGCAGACCGAACGCAATGAATGCCGTAGAAATATGTTCGAAAATGTTAGATTATTGGTCCCAAAGCCGCAAAATGTTGTCACCTAAGACAGGTCACGCGCGTTACATGAGAAATTTTTTAAAAAGTGACGTCAACTGTGTGAGCATAATGACGTTATCTCTGTGAGCATAATGACGTCATCCATGATTTTATAAATGGACGCGTAGGTCATGCGATATTTCTTTTATTTTGCGTACCGTCAAAAAATGTATTCATAAAATCACAAAAAAATGTATAGTCCAGGAGGCAGTGAATTTTTTTCGTATTTATTTTCCCAGACGGTGTACATAAAAATAATCTGTTTTCTTATTGACAAAAAACAAAATTTTTGAGCCTGGCTAAAATTTTTGGATGGATTCAAAAAATAAAACACTTATTTTCCCAGTCATAAATATTTTACATTTACATAAAGTTTATAAAAATAGCAGTCTGGATTATTTTAGATAGTGAAAAGTGAGTCTGGCTGAAAATTTTGACTGATTTTGCGATCCATAACCGAGGGGTTAGTTTCAATGGCAGTGTGTTGTACATTCCAATTGGAAGTGCATTGGGAGCGTATTGGGAGTGTATCGGGAGTGTATTGGGAGTGTATTAGGAATGTATTGGGAGTGTATTGGGAGTGTATTGGGAATGTATTAAGAGTGTATTGGGACTGTATTAAGGGTGCAATGGGAGTGTATGGGGAGTGCATTATTTTAGTTAAAAACTTTTTAATAAAGTCCTCAAAAAATAATTTTTAATAAAATTTAACTTAACCGGTATGAATTTTTTTTTGGCTACAATAGGCAAAAAATATTATATTTTATGAAACAAAATTCTCACAGGTTGTTGCCCACAATTCTCAAAACACATTTTATTATCTTTGAAAAGTCAAAAATAATCGATTAATAAAAAATAATCGATTACTCGAAAATAATCGATTACTCGAAAATAATCGATTAATAGAAAATAATCGATTATCGATTAATCTATTATCGATTTTTCTAAAAAAAATTATACGATTATTTTGCCACTCTAGATAAGTATAATCCGCAAGAAAATATATTTATATACCTATGTAATCCTATTTAAAACTTTTTAATTTTAAACTAGATAGTATATCTAAAACGTCATTTTTTATACAGACTAAATATTAATGTATTTTTTATAAAACTATTCAAATGAAAGTCTCTCAATCGAACAAAAGTCATAAAGAAAATTGTTGGAACATAATTGGTAATGCTCCCAGTTATGCTTATATACAAATTATAGTCACGCGTTTTTCAGATTTTTTTCGGAAATCTATTAATATTATTTCGTATGAAAAAGTATTATTGCAAGGCTCGGAATATGATGGATAATATTTTTTGTGTTTTGAAAAGCATACTTCTACACATTTTATACAAACCGGCCATAATACTATCCTGTACAATATTTATAATTTTTGTACTAACCTATGAAAGGTTCAGTCAATTTTTTACTTAAATGAGCATTGCTAGAGCAGGAACGAATTAGACATCTAGGCATTACGCACAAATCATTCAAACACTAATAAAAATTAAATTTAATTACAAAAATGACAGATAACCTATAAAATTGACAAATTGCACTCAAAATGATGGCGAACCGATCCCACTTTGCACTTACACATGTCGTATCCCCAGGTTGCCATATCAATGGTACATTGGAAGTGCATTGTGAGTGCATTGGAAATGCATTGGGAGAGTGATAGGAGTGCATTGGGAGCCCAAGTAGCACAGGTTTATAAAAGCTATAAGAATATTCTTAAAGCAAATGTTTATAAGAGAATAAGATTTATAATTTTACTTGTAGATATTCTTAAAGGCTTTATACAACTCTTATGAGCTTAAATTGGGCACCAAATTATAAATCAAAAGTTTTTTAGTTCCCTTATAAATGCTTTATTAATGTTCTGAAAAATATAATAAATCTTATTTGTAAACACTTACAAAGGTTTAATAAAGCAATCTCAAATAGTATTTTAAAGACAAATTTATAGTTACTGTATTTGCAACCAATTTGGAACCGTAAACACTTTGACGCTACATTTGTAAGAAACCTTTATTCATAACCTTTTAAAAGCAATAAAACGTATAAGTAATTTTATCCTCCTTTAATAAATTGTTATTCTTTGGTATGGCGTGAACCAGGTTTCACAAAAAGTTTTATTTATATATTATCCAAAAACAAAATTGTTGTGAACTCTTTACATTACTGCAGTGTCTACCTTTATAAAGGTTTCATTTGATATGGCGTCTTGCAATATACTTTAGTTATGAGACGTGACAAAAAAGTAGGAAAATATATTACCTTATCGTTTAACCTAGATGCAAATTTTACAACGAGGTTCACTTTAATGTGAAAGTCTATACTATTTTTTGGCGATTTTTTCACGCCCCCACCCTAAACATTCAATTGAACGTTAAAAATAAAAATAAATTTTTATGTAAGAAAGTAAAAATGTATTAATAAAAGGAACATTAGATTAAATTATTTAGTATTTGGTATTTACAGACCATTATCACATTATTTCACCAAACAATTTTCTTTTTAATTTTTGACCTTCATGTATTTTACATTTCAAATATGCCATCATAATATATGCCATGATCTGATTTCATGACTGCGAAAATAAGGGAAATTTTTCAGTTTTTCACCTACTCGATAAATATATTATCCATACTTAAAGATTTGCTTGACTATTTTTTTTACTTAACTCCAGTATACCTCTTAATACTAGAACTTTTTTATCACTGAAAAAAAGGACCGTGTTGTGGTATGTTCTGACGCATTTTCCGCCTTAACCCATTGGACCCCCCTCCCTAAATATATTTGAATTTTGCATAGAATTACTAACCCTACAATTATCCATGTTTGCTGACTGGGAAAATAAGTACCGAAAATCGTCACTGTCTCCTGGACTATTATTTTCGACAGAGTTATAGACTACTAGCAGACCCGACAGACGTTGTCCTGTCACTATGAATATTGATTTCGAATTCGTATAATTAACTAAAAAATATTTCAGAAACAAAGTGTTTATTATTCTATTAGGCGTGATAGCTCTGAACTAACGGTGATGTGCACTAAGAAATTCAGTTAGAAATAAATTAATTATTTTATATGTATTTTATCAATATAATAACTCCACTGATCTGTATTATTTTACTGGATAGGATATAGCCCCCTAAGAAACGTTCCGAAAAATTGGCCGATTTGGGCAAATAATATGGCGGACCGGATGTTATTTAACGTAACCTCTATTTCCATTTGTCATCACATTTGTCATTTAATTGTGTCAACAAGCTACGATGAGATGTTTTTATTGTGGAAAACAAAGTAAAAAGAGTATGAAATAAATAATAAACGTTCATTCCTGAAGACACAATATGCTTCACGTTTCCATTTTTATATTTTCTTTCATAAAAAATCAAATCATGGGTGAATTTTCCCGAAGGACATCGCCCGCAAAAGGAATAGAAGAAGAATAAGAAGAAAAACTAATCAAATTATAGGTTAGGTATGTCAAATTATCCCAAATTTCAGTTCTATGAACCCACCATAATTTGCCCAAATCGGCCAGCATTGTTGCACTTCCGGTCTCCTTGGTGGAACGGTTTTTTAGTATGTTAAATATAGCCTATATCCTATCCAGTAAAATAATACAGATCAGTGACTAACTCCGATCGAAGCATTTGTTTTAAACGATATTCATCTTTGACGATATTTGCAGCACACATTCTGTCAATGTTATGTCAAACGCCATAAGGTTACATCAAAAAAGTTTGAATTGTAAAAGCGCTATGGTTACATTATAAATAATTTAATATGGTGGTTAAGTATTCTTAAATTTTCTAATTTTCCGCGCAATTTTCCTAATTTTTTTCTTTAATAAGAACCTTCTCCTGACAATAACAAATACAACAAAAAAAATTAGCCAAATCGGTCCAGCCGTTCACGCGTGATCAAGGGAAATAGGGATTCATTTTTATATATATTCTTAAATTTTCTAATTTTCCACGCAATTTTCTTAATTTTTTCTTTCATAAGAACCTTCTCCTGACAATAACAAACACAACAAAAAAAGAATTAGCAAAATCGGTCCAGCCGTTCACGCGTGATGCCGTAACCAAGGGAAATAGGGATTCATTTTTATATATAGATATATGGGAAAAAGAAAAGGGCTGTTTTTAGGGTTTTCCCGGAAATTATTCGAATTTTTCTCGCCGTAAAAACCATCCTTGGACTTCAACGAACATTTAAAAAAAAGAATTGGTAAAATTGGTCCAGGCGTTGTTGAGTTATGCGCTTACCAACACATTTTGCGATTCATTTTTATAATATAGATTTTTAGATATCCAACAACAAGTTTCGCAAGGGCCGTCACGTAGTTTCTTACATGATTTTTTGTTTTTTTTTTTCAGTTTCTTACTTGTTTATTTTTTTATAAAAAGTAATTTACCCTATCAAGTTTGTTACCGAGACTGCTACATTCAAGTTCGACTTAATTAACTTCTCTGTCGAGTGGTTAATGGCGATATTGATATTATTAGAAATATTCAAAAAGGGTTTATAAATATCAACGTGAAGCCTAATGAAATGAAACGAATCGAAATTCTAATGATTGACTGTAGAGGCAAAATCAGGATTCAGAAATATGTTTCTACCATTTAATATATCCCAACCGAGAACCAATTTATCAATTCACAATAAATAAAATTTAGAAGAAATTCAGAGGAACAGGTAATGTAAAAGGTAGTAGAAAAGAAATACTGAAAAACAAGAAACTAGATATTCTACTACCATTTGAAGCAGGCCCGTAGCGAGGGGGGCGCCAGGGGGGCTGAGCCCCCCCTAAAGCTTGTCTGCGCCCCCCCTAGAAAATTGCCCATAATAGGAGCGCGATTAACAACTGTTGAAAAATACAAACAATGAACAATGAATCGCATCGACGATTTTTAAAATTGTATTGATTTTTTTTTTGGAAAATGTGAATTGGGAAAAAATGTACTTACTATAAAATTTTTATAGTAGAACCGTTATATCAATATATTTTTAGTAATGGTTCTGAGTCACTTATATTCTCTTACAAGAAAATACTTTATTAGTAGTTACTTATTGCTTATACTGTCCATTTTAATCAAAACATAATAAACACAAAGCTAGAGACAATAAATTGCAACTGGAAATCGGAAAACGGATAACCATTAATTTTATTTCGGTAATTCCCCTAATTTCCCTGTAGTGTCAAACCAAGATATTTTGTTAAAACTTAAAACTGCTTACTGATAGATAGCAAGCAGTACACGCACGGACAAAATTCTACAAAGCAGGGAGGCCACACTGACTGACATGATGAAAATAGTCTCAGCTTGAAGAAAAGCGAAATAATGATGAGTACCACCGGCTCGTTAATATAATGAACGTACAATTTTCAATTATTGATTCAGAAGACCCATCACCCCCCAAGAAAAAGAAAACCCAGCAAAGTGCGTTAAAAAATGTTGTACTTACCGAGCCTATGAGATCTACAGTCGTTAGCGAAGCAGATTCAAATAAATATTTTTTGAAGTTCTTGACATAATATTAGTAGAGCTAAGACGTAGATTTAACGACAACAATGATTTAATTGAAGCTATTATGTCAAGAAAAAAATTAGATATTGAAAAATATCAACCACTGGCCGAACTGGGCATTCAATTAACAAGTGCTGCGGAAGTAGAAGTCGTCAAGAAATATATAAATCGACAGAAAAACGAGAATGCTGCAGAGAATCCCCATATTTTTCAGTGTATTTTTAGGCAAAACACTGCTTTTAAAGAAACTTATGAATTTCTAGCGACTTGGCGTACTTTCGCCTGTAGTACGGCTCTTTGTGAATCCAGTTTTTATGCCCTTACCAGAATTGATAGGCTTCAGCCACCTCAGCGGAGGTCAATGTTACATCCGAGACTGGTAAACCTTACCCATTTAGCATTTGAAAAAGAGAACAAAAAACATAAATATTGAAAATCTGCCGTTTGAGTTTAATAATTTAAAAAATAGGAAACTGCAATTATTCTGAAAATTGATAAAAAAATATTTTTTTAACTCTTTTGCATATTTGATGCCGCTTTTACTAACTCAACCCTCAACCAGTTAAATGTTCATAGGAAAAGACGTTTTATATTTTTTTGTTGTAGAGTTCATTCTTTTGCTTAAAATATTTTTTATTGAATAAATATATGTTTTGTAATTGCTCGTTTTTTTAATACCCTCCTCGGAGGAAGGAATTGAAAACAAAACTCCTCATGTTTTTTTGGAATTTTTATACTCTAGTAAAAAAAATGAAGCCCCCCAAGATTTTTTTCAGCCCCCTCTAAAACATGGGGCTAGCTACGGCCCTGATTTGAAGGTATTTTCCATACTAAAGTCACGGTAACATTTGATAATAACACAACATGTCAAAGAAGGTAGTAGAGCACCAAGGCAATTTTGAGTTAAAACCTATGCCATATTTTTAGACTATTTTAAGGCTAATTTTATACCCTATTCAAAAATTTTATTCAAATTTTTTTGCTAAAATCAAGGTGCTCTACTAGCTTCGAACGAAGTCAGCAGAGCACCTCATTTTTTTGGTTTTTTCCAAAAACAACGACACCAAATTTTTAGGCTATTTTTAGGCTCTTAAAATATTATAAAACTTTTCGAAAAAAAATTATATTTTTAAAAAATACAGGGTGCTTAGCCTGCTTTGAACGAAGTCAGCAGAGCTCCTCGGTTTTTTAAAGCTTTTTTCTAAAAACAACCACACCATATTTTTAGACTATTTTTAGGCTCTCAAAATATTATAAAACTTTACCAATGCTAATTATAAATAATACAGGGTGCTTTGTTGGAACAAAGCAGAGCACCTCTATTTTTTAAAGCTTTTTTTGTAAAAACAACCACACCACATTTTTAGGATATTCTTAGACTCTTGAAACAATAGAGAACTTAACTAAAAAAAATTTTTATATATGCTCTCGAAATATATAGTTCTCAGAAAAAAAAATAGTTAAACCGACGTATTCTGCTGACTTTGTTCCAACAAAAGCCTGTCTTATTTAAAAATAGCATTTTTTTTTAGAAAATTTTATAATATTTCAAGAGCCTAAAAATGTGAGGTTGTTTTCAGAAAAAAGCATTTAAATCTGTGGTGCTTTGCTGGATTTGTTCGAAGCTAGCAAATACTAATATTTTTCAACAAGTTTTATAATATTCAAGAGCCTCAAAATCTGGCATAAGTACCTAGTTGTTTTCAGAAAAAAATAAATAGTTAAATCGAGGTGTTCTGCTCGCTTGTTCCAACAAAAGCACCCTGTATTATTTAAACATAACAATGTTTTAGTAAAGTTCTCTATTATTTCAAGAGCCTAAGAATAGCCTAAAAATGTGGTCTGGTTGTTTTTAGGAAAAAGCTTTAAAAAACCGAGGTGCTCTGCTGTATTCGTTCGAAGCTATCAAAGCACCCAGTATTTTTTTAAAAATATTAATATTTCAAGAACCTAAAAATATCCTAAAAATGTGGTGTGGTTGTTTTTAGAAAAAAACTTAATAAAGCTGAGGTGTTTTGCTGGATTCGTTCGAAGCTACCAAATCGTCCTGTATTTTTAAAAAAAATACTAATTTTTTCGTAAATTTTTATAGTGTTTCAAGAGCCTAAAAATATCTTAACAATGTAGCATGAGTAGTTTTCTTCAAAAAAAAAAACAAATTAATAAAGTATTATTTAGAAAAGTTTAATAATAATTCAAGACCCTAAAAAAATCATAAAAATTTGGTGTGGTTGTTTTTAAAAAAAAAAAAGCTTTAAAAAATCGAGGTGCTCTGCTGTGTTCGTCCGAAGCTAGCAAAGCAAACAGTATTTTTCAGAAAAATAGTATTTTTTTTTGAAAAGTTTTATATTTCAAGAGCCTAAAAATAGCCTAAAAATGTGGTGTGGTTGTTTTTTGAAAAAAAAATCTTTAAAAAACTGAGGTGTTCTGCTGAATTCGTTCGAAGCTAGCAGAGCATCTTGATTTTTGCAAAAAAACGAGGAGCATAAAATATTTAAATAGGGTATAAAAATAGCCTTAAAATAGCCTAAAAATATGGCATAGGTTTCATCTCAAAATGGCCTAGGTGCCCTGCTACCTTCTTTGAAATTAATAACACTGACCATTCAACAGTTCTTATTAGAACGCTTAAAAATGAAAAAGTAGCATTGTATACTTAAAGTAAGTTTAGTTCAGCGACGCCTGGAAAAAGATTTGATAGATACGTTGAAATTCGCGAAATTATAATGGAAAAAATAACAGATCCGATGTTTTTAAAAAGTACTTATATGTTTTCTGATGAAGCTACATTCCTTCTAAATAGACACTTAAACTGACAAGACTTGTCGGTAGAACTGATTATTGGAATATACTCATTCAATATTTACAATAATTGAAGACTTGCTGGAAAAATGACATGTCCAAAATGTTGGTTATTCAGAAAGCTCAAAAAAATTTACCACAGTATTATTTCGAATGCAATCGCCCATTCTACACTCAATTATATTTCTATGTATTTCTAATATTATTAAAGGAAAACTCTTTTATATATTCTAAGAAAAAACAAAGTTGGGACATGTGTTGTTTTGTGGAATTTTGCTCGGAATTTTGTGACAAGTGATAATGTGATATTTTTATAGATTTTTTACCACTTTACTAAAATCAGACTGTTAGTTCGTTGATAAAAAAGTACCTAAATAAAGGGCAAACAGAAAAAAAATGTATTCGTGAGAACATTTGTGCTGTTTATGCAGAAGCTTATAATATTCGACTAATCGACATTGCATTAAATGGTATGTACCTACTTTTTACAAGAACCGAATCTCTCATATGGAAAGTATGGCATTTGACTTACTAGATCGTGCCCAGCTCATTTTATACATTTTGTGGCATGTGCTGTTTTTGGAAGTCTTCAATTTCAACAAGACTACTTGCTCTTTGAACTAAATCGGTTGTTTCCAAACAGATATTATTTTATGCGCCTCCACACTAAGTTGAATTAGTAAGAAACTACTAGATAACCGTCATTCAAAATCGGTGGATAGGACAAAGAGGATCAACTGAATGGCAAACTAGGTCTCAAGATTTAATTCCACTAGATTACTTTTATGTGAATACCTAAAAAATAAGTATAGCAAAATATACAACAATTTATAATAATATATGGACTCAAAGAACGTATCCGAATAAATTGGGGATAGCACAAATAAATCCGGAAGAGTTTACTGTATTAAGGTGGGTCCACATTGCTCGCGAACAGTGCAAACGAACACAACAAGCGCAACAAACGGACCCAACAGCACGAATGAAACAAAACTCATATTCGTCGTGTTTGGGCTGTTTGCAGTATTTTTCGTGCTTGCAATCACCCAAAACACCTGTTTTGACTGTTCGGTCGGGTAGCGGTACATCAAAGGGATGCATATTGCGCGCGCGAGCACAGTTGACGGCGGTTTGGTGATTTTTTTGTTTTTTCTGTTCGCTTTCAAGTTGTCAAGTACGAGCAAGGGCGCAGTGCAATATGGATTGGACTGATTAAGGAGGTCCTTTCGCCACCAATGTTAAATAAAAAATATTAGATTATGACTAAAATTAATTTTTTTCTATTAGTAGAAGTCCTTATTTATCTAATAGTGAACTTTTAACTATACCTTACCGTGCAAATTTTTGAGAATTTTTTTTTTAAAAATGTGTGTGTTTGTACAGTGTCTTACGAGAAAGTAAGACTTCAACAACAATTTTCGAATTATAATTAATTTTACTACTATTTATTGATTAGATGGAGTAGAAAAAAACTAAAAATAAGGTTTTTGAAATATTTAGGTTTTGTTTTTTACAATAAAATATATAGGTTACCGTGGAATTTATTGAGAAATTAATATTAAAAAATCACATAAAATTTTCAACTAGGTTACTTCAAATTTTTTTTTTAATATTAATTTCTCAATAAATTCCAAGGTAACCTATATATTTTATTGTAAAAAACAAAACCTAAATATTTCAAAAACCCTATTTTTAGTTTTTTTTCTACTCCATCTAATCAATAAATAATAATATAAATCGAGAATTGTTGTTGAGGTCTTATTTTCTCATAAGACACTGCACAAATACTCACATTTTTAAAAAAAAAATTCTCAAAAATTTGCACGGTAAGGTATAGTTAAAAGTTCAACATTAGATAAATAAGGACTTCAACTATTAGAAAAAAAATAAATTTTAGTCATAATCTAATATTTTTTATTTAACATTGGTGGCGAAAGGGGTGGCGAAAGGACCTCCTTAATACATTTTGAAGCTAGTTGGGCTTTACGAAATTTATTCTGTTTTGTGGGATCCACAACATAAATTTTATAAGCTAAATAATAAAAAAAAATGTGAGCCAACTAAATTAATTAGTGTTTTAAAATCGGTACCACTTATGCGACAAAAATTATTAAAAAATATCTGTTTGCAAATCATGGAGAAGATTACTTCCACTGTATTTCGATCTACTTTTAAAAATATTTGACATCCAACACCATCTTTTTGTCACTTTTTTTCCTTTATCTCCATTTTATAATAATAACGCACTGGCAACGCCAATAATTGATCATACATGTCGGAACCTCAAGAGCGCAAACCCAGAACCACAATATGAACACTTTTGCTTGCGGATAAAACGATCTTGACAAACAAAAGAAACACAAAAGCAACGTTCCGGAAACAGCATATCGCGATCACGAGCACGACCGTAAGCACGAACAGGAGCAATGTGGACCCACCTTTATAGTCAAAAGAATCAATTTAACATTTTCTGTAAATGTGATTGTAATTTTACAACAATATTAATAAAAAAATTAAAATTTCATAAAATTCAATTACTTGTTATGGTTGGATAGACAAAAGAACCTTCAAAATAGGTATCGCTTAATCCATATTTCTATTTAAAAATCACTAATGACGTCATCACGTTCACACAGATGATGTCACGTGTAAAAGAAATATCTCACGGAACGCACGTTTACCGATTTACTAAATAATGAATCTCTTCCTTTTATTTCCATCATATTTACTGTATACGTAGAGCATACAAAAATATTAATTGTTAGTGGAGCGCCGTAACGCGTAAAAATTGTAAAATCTCGGAATCCAGGGCCAGTCAATTAATCTTCATAAAAACTGTTGGACTGCATTGTTAAAAGCTCAAATAAAAAAGTTAAAAAATAAAAATTGAGCGATCTTGATGATAACAATTTAAAACAGTTTACTAAAAAATGAGAGAGATAAGGGAAAAAAATGTTTAGAGCAAAGATTTCAATTTTATACCTAATAAGTAATATTTTCATAGTAACTTTAATGTTAATTTATTAATATTTCGCAAAAGATAACGAGTTGCAACAAAAAAAAATTATTATAAACTATATATACATTATAACATTATTGTTCATTACTATCGTCATCATCGATTTCATTGATGTGGATTGTAGGTGAAGGATTAATCTGTCACCATTGCATTCCAAGCAAGCTACAGGGCAATTTAATCCACTTTTCCTGCACCCACAAGATCCTCCTCGTTTTCAATATGGATTCTAGAGCTGGTCGCTGCGTCATTGTTTGCGGTATCAGAATTCCGCAGTTATATTTGCAACCCCATTCTTCTGGTAATATTTCTCTTCTAAGCTATGTTTGAATTTGCAGCTATACTCTTTTAAAGTGTCCAAAAGCGGCATCTGCAGTAGGTGGCAAAGACGGCAGTTTAACGCAGGTATTTTTAGCAGTTGCTTTCAAAAAAGTTATATCTTAATATATTTAGATCTTTTGTATAAATGCAACATTACCTTAAATTGTCCCCAAGATAGGTACGTCTATGACTACATTCGGAAATAGATAACGACTAACGGGTTTATTACTACACATAATATGTGTAATCTTGAATGTTCAAATTTTATTTTGACACGCCATCGGTAAAAATAAAATGGTCGGTAATTCGTTTTGCAAACTTACGGACATAATATCGAATGTGTAATTCCAAAATTGACGACATTTCATGTTAAAAATAAACGGAGAATTCAAGTTCATTTCAGCAGCTGCTGCTCAATAAAAATACGACTTTTTTTCGTTTTTCGGAAATCCCCATTAGAAACCGTTGATATTTTATTATTAATTTTTTTTTGTCTACAGGACTTATTTCAACAATGTGTTTTATTCTTTTATGCAAAAATATTATTCTTTCCTATTACATAACAGTCCTTGCAGGACCTTTCTCCATTGTAATCATAGTACAAAGTCAAAAACTTATGACCTAATTTTCTATTCAATTCACTTTTCATTTTGGTGCGAAGTTGTGTACACACGTTGTGTTGTGTCGTTTAAGGATTACCTGCTTCCTTAAACGACTTAAGAAACGACAAACAAAAAGAAAGATACCTTACAGGTAAATTAAAAATAAACTAAATTGTTTTAGGTTAAAAATGAAAAAATACGAGACATACTTTTTTTCTTTCGAATCGCATTACTGTACATGGTATTCCAGATAGTGCCATCACACAGTGCGAGTTTTATCTAGAACCCAGAGCGAATTTATAATAAATACACTGTGAATTAAATACTTAGTGCGAGTCTTGGACCCACGGTCCCAGGTTCAGTGTAGACCTGTTAAATCACTGAGGTAAAGAAGAATACCTGTTTTATAATAGTGTCGTCAAACATCTAGCAAAATTTTACATGAATGCTTAGAATTTGCCATTTTTTTCGGGTAATATTGCTACGTTCAGTTTACTCACGTCCAACCATTTGTGAATTGTGTGTTCATTTTGTACTTTTTTTAAGATTTGAATCGAAAATAAGACGACCTTCTTAATGAAACTGAAAGGCCATTGCTGAATGAAAATTACTCAAAATTATGGGCAATGGACACACTATGGAAAAGAGTACTGCTGAAGTAATTCAAAGAGATTTTAACGTCTTGGGGTCAGGATTAGATATAGATACCCTATCACAGCTTGTTTCCAAGTACCCTACACGCTTAAATTACTCTTTGATGGTGTCAAAGTCAAGTCAACCCAACGGTTAAGGCGGCAGCTATCAATACAGTTCTGAAAAAAGACGACAAGATGAAGTCTTTACAGACCCAGCTAGGGTCTGTCCTCACTTGGTAAAACACTCAACTTAATTATTGGGTGAGAGAAAGATATTGAAGGGAGTTGTGGACCTACTGATACTCGTTGGTAAAACTCCAAAACTAGAAAAATTCTTTTCTCATTAGAATTTAAAAGTGACCTCGAAGAAGTAAGTAATAGGTTAAGTTAGATAAATGGTTATTTGGTAACAACTTAGGAGACCAGCTAAAGTTATGAAACGTTCAGATGCAGATTTGAAGTTGAGGTTTAAGTCAAACGCACCACATAAGACTTTAAATTTCAAGAGTCTCCTGGACAACGGAAGTACTCAAAGGGAGACACCAACAGAAACCTTGGAAAAGACCACAGAAACGTTAACACCAACCTAAACAGAGCCATTCATACAACAGAGCTTGGCTTCTCAAGTAGGTGTAATTTTAGGAATCTCAGTAAACAGTACAGATTCTGGAGGGAAATCTCAGAGGACCCATTTTTAAGGTCTTGGATTAAAGGTTACTCCTTAAATTTTATCTCTCCGCCCATACAAAATATGATATTCCTACTGAATCTGTCAGCAGAATTGAGCATTGCAGCTCTTTTCATAAATAAATCATCTAGTTACATACTTGAGATTAAGGCCATCCGGCTTTGTAAGCCATGTAAGAAACAATTTATATCCAATATTCTCTTTGTGGAGAAATCAAATAAAAAATTTCGTTTAGTTATAAATTAAAAAAAATTGAATAAGTCCATTGAAACAGAACATTTTAAGAGTGCAGTAGCAAAATTTATTATCAGAAGTTGTTTTACGGCAACTTAAAAGAAGCTTACTTTTTAGTTGTTATCAAGATCTCAACCAGAAAATATTTAAGAAACTTTTTTAATTTCTTTATATGAATTTGGTTGTCTCCCATTTGGAGTATGCCTTAAGCGGCGTTTTCCTAGCAACGCACATTTTACGCAGCGTAGAACGTAATACAGCCGACGCAACGCAACACATCCAACGCGTTGCGTAAAAGTGTTTTCCTAGGATTGTCAGTTGCGTCCTGATCATCGCGATGAGTGGGTCAAATAAATGCAAAAAGAAATTAGCTTTGGCATTTTTAATACTGCAAGATGAAATTTTGCAAGAAGAAATTGACATTATAGCCACATTTTGTCCATTTCTTTTTAGATTGGTGTCCTTTTTCACTACATTTTTAAATTCCTTCAGTTTCATATCCCAAAGAATAGGATAACCACTAACAATTAATTGTTCGTCCTCAGTAGCACTAAAATGAATTTGTTGTTTTTGTGAAGTAATTTCGTTGCAAATTAGGAGCACATTCCTTTTAAAACGCAGCGTACGACCGAATAGACTGCTCTCCGAGCAGTCGTCCCGTTGCGTCGACCGTATTACGCGACGCAAGTCGTTTTTGCGCCCTGTAGGAAAACGACTCCATTTGATTTTCATTAGATATGTCCTTAGCGTTTTACGCCGACCGAATTACGTTCTACGCCGCGTAAAATGTGCGTTGCTAGGAAAACCCCGCTTTTGCACTGCTCCCTTAGTTAAGATCTAAAGCAGGGTTTTCCTAGCAACGCACATTTTACGCGGCGTAGAACGTAATTCGGTCGGCGTAAAACGCTGAGAACATGTCTAATGAAAATTAAATGGAGTCGTTTTCCTACAGGGCGCAAAAACGACTTGCGTCGCGTAATACGGTCGACGCAACGTGACGACTGC
Source organism: Psylliodes chrysocephalus (assembly GCA_927349885.1). Taxonomy (NCBI): domain Eukaryota; kingdom Metazoa; phylum Arthropoda; class Insecta; order Coleoptera; family Chrysomelidae; genus Psylliodes; species Psylliodes chrysocephalus. The sequence continues at coordinate 43,643,895 of OV651821.1, forward strand.
TCGGAGAGCAGTCTATTCAGTCGTACGCTGCGTTTTAAAAGGAATGTGCTCCTAATTTGCAACAAAATGACTTCACAAAAACAACAAATTCGTTTTAGTGCTACTGACGACGAACAATTAATTGAAGTCGTTAGTGGTTATCCTATTCTTTGGGATATGAAACTGAAGGAATTTAAAAATGTAGTGAAAAAGGACACAATCTGGAATGAAATGGACAAAATGTTAAACAAATCAGGTAATTTTTTCTTGCAAAATTTCATCTTGCAGTATTAAAAATGCCAAAGCTAATTCCTTTTTACAATTATTTGACCCACTCATCGCGATGATCAGGACGCAACTGACAATCCTAGGAAAACACTTTTACGCAACGCGTTGGATGTTGCGTTGCGTCGGCCGTATTACGTTCTACGCTGCGTAAAATGTGCGTTGCTAGGAAAACGCCGCTTAAAAGGTTATCTGTAGCATACCTAGACGATTTTATATTATTTGGAAAATCTTTTGAACATTGTACAGATTTTTTTTTAAATAAACTTCATCTCTTTTAACAACGTTAGGGGTTTATAATTAACAGGGAGAAAAGTAACCTCAGCACATGCACTAGCGGCAATGTCTTAGAATTTAATTTTAATTCTACAGTAATGAATATGTCTCTCACTGAAGAAAAGAGAATACATTTTTTGTTGTCATGAAATCGACAACTTTGACGTGTCAGGCTGGGAAATCGGAAAATAATTTTTGTCAGAGAATATAAAACTTTTTTTTGTATTTTTTAATAAACGGATATAGCGAAAATCAGGTGGTTATTAATAAATTTTCTTACAGTCGTTTTTCCGACATGTTCAAGATGGCAGACACAACCAATTAACCACATCTATTATCAATCAATTTTATTTTCACGTTTCAGTTCAGGTTTTTAAGCTATTTTAGATAAAAAAAAAACGGAATCTATAAATTTTTTATATGTCGTAAAAATGACATGTTTCGGGAAACTTATCGAAAAAACACCCCAAAAACAAACAAGTTATAGAAGAATTTGATGTCAGACTAGCCATACACGTTTTATTATTATTATTAAGAGTATTCATCACAAAAAATTTTCCCGACGGGCACCCTAATTATCAGCCTTTTATCCTAATAATAAACTCTTTTAAATAGAATTATCAAAAAAGTTTGACATTATTAGCATTAGTTACTGTCCACAGAACGCAAACCTTTAGCCTTATTAAACTAGAGAATATTTGTAAAGAATTCCAGATAGTTTCTCAATAAAGATCCCTGCTAGGGTCAAGTCATCAGGTAGAACAGATTCCAACCATGTTTATCTCTCCCTTTCTTTGATCAGGATCCTAATATTTGCTCTGGGAGAACATTAGAGCGAACTAAAATCATTAGAGGAGAATCTATAAAAACCTTTCTATACTTATTTTATAAAAAAAAATTTTTAATTCTGTCTCGGCTCAGACTTAAAGTGCATACTGAAAAAACGCTACATCAGCAGCAGAGATAACAGATCAGCAGCGTTAAATAAAGGAATAAACTTAGATATCATAAGGTCCACAGCAGGTTAGTAAGGTTTTAAAACCTTTAAAAAATACTACACAAAAATGTTGGGACCGCTAACAGTTAAAATTGTTTATTTTTCTTTTAAAATATTTAAAATGTGTCCAATCTTAACCATAAAAAAATGTGAATTAAATCTTCTTGTGCTAATTTTTATAACTGATCTATAAGGTAAGTTCGTTTGATCTCAAAAGAAACCCTTGGAGAGTTTTGAAATCTATTTCTATTCGAGTCCAGATCAGAGATCAGACTAGATAATTATGAAACCATCCTCGTACCAAAGAGTAGATTTGCATGTACTGTGATTATAAAGACTACTGTGATTAATATAAAGCCGAGTATAAAGCATTTTATTTTATTAATTTAGAATTACCTACCTACTTCAAAGTAGAAAATCAAGGATGTTTAATATATTTCTCACAATTTTAATTTATTCCTGCTGATCATATATAGGTATATTCTGTTGAATTAACAAAAAACTTTACCTTGTTATTTAGATCTATTTTCTTCCACAACCAATGAATCGTTTACCTATTTAAAAGGTATCAAGGTTTAACCTCATAATTGAACGATTGATTACAAAAACAGTGCTGACGTAGGCGAGCGATCTATAAATAAACCTGCTATTTTTAAGATATTTATAAATTTATTATCTCTGAGGATACATACACATACATGACTTTTATCAGCACGTTTTTTATTTTCTTCAATTAAATGACCAGTTAGGATTTTAATAAAATATTTAATTCATGAATTATTTATTGTTCAAGTTTTCTCATTTTGGATTAGGTACTTTTTTAAAAATGACCTTGTCTGTAATTTAACTTAATCGAAAAAGTGTTTTTTTCATATTTAAAACAAAACAATGAAGTAGGTATATCGCACATCCTGAAAGGCAAAAAAATTACTCATTACTTATTTTTTATTTGTTTTATTTATGGAATTTTTTTATGTTTTGTCTATTTTATTTTTGTACCTTTTTGTTCTGTTCTTTTATGTTGTGTTTTCTGTTCTTTTATGTTGTGTTTTCTGTTATTTATGATATTTTGTTTTTCTTCTAATTTAAGATTAATAAGCATCACAATAAGAAATTATTTCTACATTTTCTACTGACCTAACTCGAAAGAAATTTTCATTCACATGCCTCTTAAGCCGGGTCCAGATCAATAAATATTTACGTTATGCGTTGTATTTGACGAAAATTTGCTCGTGTTCGTCAAAATATTTCTAGATGTGGACTGTGCGCCGCACAAAGAAACACGCGCCGCAAATATTTTTGTCGAATTCAACACACAACACTCAACACAAAAATTTATTGATCTGAACCCGGCTTTACATACCTTATTTTTATTTCCTCTTTTTATGAGAAGTAATATTTTCTTTATCACCTAAACGGCGGCGGGTATTACTATTTAAATTTTACAGTAAGGTTTTAAAACCTTTAAAAAATACTACACAAAAATGTTGGGACCGCTAACAGTTAAAATTGTTTATTTTTCTTTTAAAATATTTAAAATGTGTCCAATCTTGACCATAAAAAAATGTGAATTAAATCATTTCAATTGATATCTTGTAGAAACGGGGGTTGGGGTTCGGCTCTTGAGGCAGTTTGTGTCGAGATATTGAGACCAAACTTGGTAAGTATATAGATGTATTATCCCAAAAATATGAAAATCTCATAAACAATTTCACCCACCCCACCCCCTAGCTGATATGGAGGGGGTGTCACCCTCAAAAAAATTAAGTTACATAAAACAGTTTTTCTACAAATAAACTCAAAATTTCAAATTTTTTTGATAACATTTTTCCAAAAATGTTTTTGGGCCTGAACTGTCATAGTTTGGATGTAGGGGCTGGCATTTAAAAATAGTTACAGATGAAATAAAAACAAAATTTTTGGCTTACTTACAACCTGATTTGCAACGTTTTTGTATAAAAATCTTACCACCACCATCCCCTATAAGAATATGGAGGGGGAGGCAGCCCTAAAAAATTAAGTTGGAACTTTTTAAATGAATCAGTTGAAATCTACGATTTTTTTCTACCTACCCAAAATTTCAAATTTTTTTGATAGGTAGATTTCATTAGTTTTTTTTTCAAAAATTTTTCAAGAAGTGTTTTTCTTTAATAGAGAAAAGAGTAAACTTGAAGCAGAAAAATTTAGCAACTTTTTAAAATCTTTATTTACATTAAAGGTATTTACAATACAAGTGGCGGCTTTTGACCAAAATATTGGGGTTCACAATGACAAAATATAGATCTAAGTAGGTAAAGAAGTAGTTTAAAATTTTTCAGTATTTTAGAAAGATATAATAAACCTTTTAGAAAGCTTTCTAAAACATAGAGAAGGTTTTTAAATACATCTGTACTGAGATCTATATTCTGCCATTGTGAACCCCCAATATTTTGGATACGAGCTGCCACTCTAGGTAAAATATAAACATAAACATACATAAGTAGGTATCTATAAATATTAAAACAAAAACATAAGTAGATCTTATTATAAAAAAAGGCAGTGTCTAAACCTCACATGTCAAAGGAGGTACCTAACCCACACTACCCACTATTGAAAATCACTATAATCAGAATCAATCTAAGCTTAGAGTTCGTATGCTGCTATAGTGTCTTTAAGACAATGTTTTTTTTTATTTGTTATTGAAGTGGGTGGAAGTCTATGTAATTCCAAATCAAGAGGCCGCAGGTGTTATAGATGTGTTGATAAAAGAAATAAAATAATTTATCAGTCGATTTAGAGTGTCCTTGGAGATCCAGTGACCAAGGGGGGCGTCCATTAATTACGTGAGGTATTTTTGAGGATTTTTTGACCCCTCTCCCCCCCTGGTGAGATTTCGTAAGATTTTCCTCAACACTCTCCCCCCTCCCCTAATCTCTCGTTAGATTTTTCAAAATTTGTGTTTTGGGTGTAAATGCGTTGGATTATTAAAAAAACAAACACAATGTTTTATTACTTTTATTTAAGACTAAAAATTTCTAGAAACATTCTTTACTTTAATTTAATTTTCACGCAATTTTACACCGTTTTCTACTAGAAAAAAAATACGTCAGATTTACAAAGACCCCCCTCTCCCCCAAGTGAGATTTGAAAAGATTTAGCTTGATCCCCTCCCCCCTTGAACACCTCACGTAATTAATGGACGCCCCCAAGGCAGTAATTTTGAAAGCCAGCTTTTCCAAAAAAATTCAGAACTACAGTGTTACATCCACAATCGAATGGAATGGTAGAGCGAATAAGTGGTTTCCAACCATCAGCAAGTTTGGGTTTAGTATCTTTCGCTCTTCGCAATTGCCTATAGTTCGTTCTACTGTCAATGAATCAACAGGTCAAACACCAGCAAAATTTCTGTGCAGGCGCGAGATGAGACTATCGTGCGACCTCGAGTTTGGATGGCAACCTGGAGAAGATGTAGCTAGTGAAGATCCACTTATGAAAAAAAAAAAATGGAAGACTTGCATGACTTGGTTCATTTGCATCTTCAAATAGGATTAAGAAACCCATATATGCAAGCCACAGAAGGATGTATCAAGGAATGCGACAAAGTCTAGCTCCAGCACCCAAAAAGACAAAAGGGTTATTCTTCGAAGTTTCAAAGGTCTTGAGAAGGTCCGTATCTCATCAGAAAAAAAAAAGATATCATTTACCATATTAAGCAAAATCCCAAACGCTAAACGGAAGGTAGTGCATCAAAACTGGCTGGCGCCTATGGACATCACTGATCATTAGTCTAGAACACAATAGAATGTTTGATGATACTAAATTGCAACTTTTGGTGAAGGTGTCATATTGTAATAATATGGACGAGGAAATTGGTGGAAACGTCTAGAACCTTCGCCATTTTATATAAATAATCTAAGTTGTTGGAGAATTCAGTCAATAGAAAGAATTTATTGTGTAAAGATCAATTGTTTGAAATATAAATTATAGAATGTTAGTACAAATAAATTAAACAAATAAACTTTTTAAAATAAATAAACATTACAAAAATATGAAAATTGAAATTTCTATCGATGTGGTTTTGCCAAAATAGTAAAAAAAAAAGTATATAACAGTAAAAAGTTTGGTAAATGAGAGTGGGCAATGGTAAGACAATGTAGAGGAAAATTCAATACTTGTAATATTTGTCTGCTAACAGATGTAATAAACAATTCTTTATTGTCCAAACAGGATTAGGTACCTACACCCAATTACAGGACAGCTTAAATACTAATAAGGCTGAAACAAGTATACATAATAATAAAAATAAACAATTAAGAATAGTAATGAATATTATCCAAGTTTAACAAAAATAGACGAAAATAGACAAACATGAACCATGTAATGAAATAAAGACAGAATGATAAGGAAACCGGCTAATTTATGATAATATTTTGATTATATTCTTAAACTGATTTAATGAACATAAGAATAGGTCAATCCCTTTAGTATTTTCGTTAAAATCAATGAACATTCTATTTAAGGGAGAGTTCATCATGATGTTCATTCTGGGAGTAGAAAGGTAAAATGATCTTATCGATGGCTCCAGGCCGCGCAGGTTAGATAAATTAGTCAATTTTAAGGATGTATAGGTCCAGGATGTTCAGGGTAGTTGAGAGATTAGATTGAAGCTGTATGTGGTTTAAAAAAGTAACTGGTTGTGAAGCAACCCGCAAAGGTTCCAGGCCATATTAGTCCAGACCGCATGTGTCTAGGCTGTACAGCATAGTCCAGAGACCAGGGCGTCACCAGAGAATGTTTAAAAAAGTTCACAGATTGCAATGCTACCCACAATGGCCCTAGGGCGTATGTGTCTAGGCCATACAATATAGCCAAGAGTTCAGAGCAAATGAAAACTAATGAACTATAGATGGTTTAATATCTTTCCTTGAATTTCACAAGGGAATTTCTAAATAAGTAATACTTAAGTAACTGATATATTTTCTGTGAAAAAATCTGAGATATTATATGTTACATTACAAATAACAAATTTCATAATTAAATAGTAAGAATTTATATTATGTTACTAGGAGTAGAAGGTAAACTTTATTGTTGTTCACAGAAATTTGTCACAGCCAAGACAATAGCCGAGGATGTGCAAACAGGGCAAAACACAACAAAAGCTTTCTACTCGAAATAAGGAAAAGAAAGAACGAAGAGAGGTATTTTCAAATATGTATATTTTTATTAATAAGTTAAGGGCTTTCAGCTATTAAGCCCTCGATTAAGCCATCATCAGGATACTGTAATACTTAGAGAAATAACGATTTTTTTATAAATTAATTAATCCATACCTATCTTAAATGTGTATCTTACTAAATAGTCAAATTTTAATATAGGTACAAAAAAAAAATATAAACAGGAAGTAAATGACAAACCGAGTGACAAACATAGTAACATAATTAGATATTCAAGTTCTCAAGTTCAAAGATAGTATCTGAGGAAACAAAATAAACTGTCTCTAAGATAAAAGGAAAAACGGTAGACCTGGCAACACTGAACCAGGCCATAATACCAGTTAAAATGATGTGCTCAAACAATTACGATTTTCCGATTCTACACGACTGCGGCCAAAGTTCTTGGATTTCCACGTATTTCTACCAGATCTCCACCGGATTTTCACCAGACATCCATGTATATCCACGGATCTCCATGGCTTTCCACATATCTCCACGGATCTACATGAAATCTCCATCCCCTCAGTTTACTTTTCCAAAAAAGATAAGTATTTTTTTCTGCTTTAGTCACTAAAATCGATTTAGTTCTTCTTTTAAGAATTTTATTATATACCTAAGAACCATTGTTCTCGAATTTCCATATATGGGCAATATAACTACCATTGTTCAATTATTGTTCCCACAAAGGGTTCCACACTGAACTGGTTGTTACATTTGTCGGGTTTTATTCCCAAGAATTTGATAAATCATAATTTTTTTAATGTTCTAAAATATTTTCATCTTGAATTTCATCAATTTCTAAGGAGAATTTCAGGACTTGTGAAGGTATTCTTGTTAGATGTATCAGAATTCCATAGAAATTTACCCCATGAAAAAATATTAAGTAATGGCGTTCTGCCTAAAGGTTATAACTACTTAACACTTTTGACAAATTTGACATCATGTTTCTACTTTATACCCAAATGATCTCACAAAATTTTTAATTGCTTCCTTAATGTATTAATTTATTTTACAATGTTTCACCTCTCATTGAATAAGTAATTTAGGTATAGCTACTCAATTAATAAAAGCACAAACATAATATTTGAGCCAGTGATTGTCAATACAGTTAAGTATTATTTTCAAGCATAAAACACTCCAAATTACAAACAATGCAAAATATATTACAAAAAAAAAAAACACATTTTTAAAATTACCTACATGTACTTAAAGTTTGTTCGAACAACAATCTTAGAATCATACATAAACCAGTCAATGACTTATTGTTGACAATCTGTCGACAACTAGTACCTAATTGACAACTTGTCAGGGATTGGGATTCAACTCAGACTGGGTTATGTTGGAATACATTTTTAATAAATTCAACAGACTCTCTATTACAATAATAAACCACAAAATAAAATAAATTATATTGAAAAAGAAAAAAAACTATGAAAACTGAATTCGATTGACAAATACAAATCAGAGCTGTCAGAAATGAATCACAAAAGTTTCAAGTTATTGTGGCTTTGCACCTGTCTTGACAGTTCATTCCTATTCAGACCCAGAAACTGATTTGACAGTACACAAATCGGTTTGTGATTAGTTTTGATTGTGTTAAAAACGGTATGAAAACCTGGAACACTTGGTTTTTGTACCAGTTTTACATCTGAAGTTTGTTGGAACACGAATTCCAGACTGACAGTATGTAAACTGATTTGGTTTATGTTGCAACAAACCTCAGGAGTAAAAATGACAAATATCACTATCACTCGTGCTATCACTTTAGACCCTTTAGAGCATCAGTTCTATGAAAAGTAGTTTTCAGTTATGTTTCTAGTCCTTGCTTGACCTATCAATGTTGAGATTGGACCGAATGACGACAAATATGTTATTTTAGATTAAGTAGTGGAATTCGAGGTGGAATTATATTCTTAGTTTGTTGATCATTGAAAGATGGGTGGTTAAAGGCAACACTAAAAAATGTGTGCTAAACGATGAATTTTTTTTTATGTAAATTTCAAATTTGAAACGTTTTTGAGCATATAATTAGGTAAGGTTTCTAATTTTTTCAGTTTAATTTTCCATAATACTATTATCTTAATTACTTTAATTAAGAACAAACTGGACCTCTCGTAAAAGCAAAAATGTTTTAACAATTTTCTAATATAAAATTGTATTTATAACCGCGCCACTGAGAATACCTACTTCGCGATATTATTATTATTATTATTATTATATCAAAACAAAAAAGCAACAAATTTTTAGATTTAATACAGAATGGCGCGTAATTGTTTTTTTTTAATTACTTACTTTTAAAAAAAAAATTTATTACATACTGGTATTTCCTGGAAATTTCACAAAAATTGAACTAAAAGTAAAGGCTCAGTTTGCTCAGAAGGAATTATACATTTTCAAGGTGTTCGGTTTGCTCTTAAATTAATTTCTGAATGTTAAAATGTAATTCGAACGAAAATCTGTCACCCACTATTATGGAATGTGGAATGTTTACAAACAAAAATAATTCGACAGTCTCTAAGGTTGGCAGTCATGGGAATCCACCGAATCAGCTGTTATCTGTTATCCTTTGGTCTTTGAACTTAAAAATCAAGTTTAAAAACTCACCAGCATGAGTTGTCCGGCCTAATTTTGCCCCCAGAAGCCCGCTGTCGCAAAAACGACTGCAATTTCTGCTTGACTTCCGTCGAGGCCACCGCGCTTTCCTCATGTTTTTCTTTTTTCCGCAACACTTCCAGCTGCTCACGTTGCCTAATCTCGTTGAGTTTCAACTGTTTTTGTCTTTCCCAAAATTGTTCTAAATGCTGACGCAGCTGCTGCTCGTGTTGCTCCACCAAATGCTGTTGCTCGCGCTGAAACTGCTGCAGCAGGATCTGGTGCTGGAGTTGCTGCTGTTTTTTTATCAGCAGGATTTGCTGTTCCAATTCACGTTCGGGCGGTTCACGGTGCTGTTCGGCCATATCCTACGAGTACATCGCACTCTGCACAAATCACACACTAGAAAAAAAAACACTGGAAAACAAAAAAATATTCTACGAAGTCATACCGGTCGCGACTAAACTTGAACTGATCGTGATTGGTGAAAAGAATATAAGAACAGAAATAGCAGAAGTGGTTTGCGCCGTTGCCAAATTTAAATGCTGCTAATTTCAATGATTAAACAATTTAAAATCTTCTTTTAAATTACCGTTCACAGTCTTAAATTATCTTTTCTATAACCGCGCACTTTCGGTTTATTTAAATTATAAGTAGTTTGTAAAGATTTAATTATATTTTGACTGTTTCCGCTCGATATATAAACTGGTGCTTTTAGCGGTTTAAATGTTGGCAATTCCTTTACTCCGTAAGATCGCTGGCTGTTATTTTAAAGCGTGGTTGCCGTTGTGAATAATAATTCTTGAAATTACTTAAAATTTTGTCGTCAGGTTCGACTATCCTTCGCCATAGGATAGGATATGGGGGGGATCATTCGAATTGTCTTTTATCCTTCCTCCATAGGGTAGGGAAAGTTAGTCCAGCCAGTAATTACCACACCGTTGAAAAATAACATAAATTAAGTAAACTATATTAAAGATAATTTATCACAGTTATGTTTTCTAATATCATCTTTATATTCCGGAGTGCGTGTATTCGTAATTCTTTTTCTTCTAAACGGCTTCACCGATTTGGATTTTTTTTTGGTACATACTTATGGGGTCTCCTAGATGTTTCTTAGCTATAGTTGGAGCCGATAGGTGACGGCTGTTGTCGAAATCTAGACTTTTTAATTCTTCGACTAATTTTTTTTATTTTGGATTTCTCACATAATAAAAACGTATAATCCCAAATGTTCAATTATCCAACACCTCTCAATATTTTTTAAATTTAATTATATCTATATATAAAAAAATCCGGCGTGCGTGTGTTCGTAATTGGCTCAAAATCACCAAGGTCGCAAATTTCAAGATTGGTTTTATGACAAAAATTATTACGAAATACAATCATAAATATTAGTTTATATTGTCATTTAACTTGTGTTTTAATAATGTTTTCATGGGGCAAGCATAGAATTAATTACTTTTTTGTAATATGCTTTTAAATAATACTTTCGCTACAAATGGTCATTTCGGGAGCGTTTTTGTAAAGTTAAAAAATGCCTAAGTATGCTTTTTGTTTTTCTTTACACAATGGCGTAGGTGTATATTAAAAAAACAATTAATTAAAAAAAAAAAAAAAACAAAACCCCTTTCAAGTAAAATACATCCAAAAACTTTTGTTATATTTATGTACAACTTAAGAAATATAAATATTTCAATATTTTTTTATAATATTTACAGAATTAAGGTGTTTGATAAAATTACGGTATTTTTTAGTGAAGATATCTAAAATATTCTGTGTTTTACGTAATTTTAGTAACGTTCTCGAAAATGATTACGCGTTCCCGGAATGATACGACTATTTGCCAACTAACGATATTGATATAGATTAGATAATTTAAGAAAGGGTACATTAAAATAATAAACGAGTTTTATAAATGATAGTTATTTATTTATTGAAAAAGGATTTGTACATAAAATGTCTATAGTTTTAATCAGTTCTTACAATGCAGTTTTTTGATTACAGTTCACAACTAAGTTTAACACTTATTGAATTTTAATCCGAAATTTTCATGTTTGACACACAAACAGTTTCTCGGTCTTTTAATTTTGGAGCTACGGCCCAGGATGGCTTCGCTCTGAGAAGTGTCGTACAGGATAAATTAACCCATGTTTCTTTTACGAATGGACTATAACAACGCATCGGGATTTTCAATCCTTTTTACATAGAAACAATCAATAATGGTGATTATTTTAACAAGAAAACATTTATTTATTCAAATTTTTAAGAAAATTATTAAAATAAAAGTTATTTGTGCTATCATATTTGAGAATAAGTGTAAATTTCGAATTTTGTAGAAAACTCAAAAACGGATAAATAGAAAAACACTAAATTTTAAATTAAGCCTTCGATCTATCCAGCGGTAAAATTTTTGGGCATAGTCGGAAAATCTGGGGGATACTTTATAGAAGGACGTTTTTTTTACTTTATGGAATATATCTATTATTTACGCTTGTAATGTTATTCCCTATAATTTTTGTCATATACATAATTTTCTTAAAATGGTCCGTATTCGAGAAATTTGAAAAAACATGCAAAATTCTAATTTTTAAGTAAATTGTTAAATTAAAAGTTGTTTGCGATATCGATCTCTATAATTTTTGTTTAATACATGATTTCTCTGAAATGGACCGTAATGGAAAAATTTGAGAAAAAGTGTAAAATTAAAATTTTTCAGTATTTTCGTTGACAATGAATATATATAAAAAAATGTTTCTAGTAAGATATATTTGAAAAAAGTATATATTTAGTTCATTCTCTAAACATTTACAGGGGTTATACAATAGGCTGTACAAAATAACCGGAAAAAGCATGTAATAACTAAACAGGAAAGTCATGTGTTGGACACATCAGATTTTTATTTTTTGTTTTATTATTAAATATTTTATATATTTACGTTGCCTTTTTACTTTGTAATCTTTATACAAACCTTTAACACTAAAGCCAATAAAAAAATATTTGTTTAATTTATGTGTTGGTTAATTATTTGTATAGCTGAGCGATATTTCCCAAATCGTAAAAAAATAGAGACTATCGCGATCACATATACAGAGAAAGTAAAAGTTGAAAAGTCTTTTGGTAGGTAGAGAGGGGGTAAACGTCAAACCACGTCTGGCGGCTCCGAGAATTTCATAGTAATTTTTACCTGCCAGTGTCGTTTCATAGAATAAGTAATTTTAAATTGTTATCGGCGGAACCGGACAATCGCATGTATTTATGGATTATAAATAATTATTAAACATGTATTATAATATTTAAATTATAATTTTACAAAATTTCAACAGCTTTTCACAATTTATTAAACTATTTACTCGAAATTGTTATTAACATCTATAAAATAATTTTATACGCCAATGTATCGCGTCCACTTCGGTGAGATCCGCTGCCAACCTGTCAATTTATGTGTATAAAGACAGATCAGTGGTATAAAGTGGGAGAACTGGCAAAAGCATTTTCAACTTTTACTTCTGTTCTACTGCTGCGTTCCAGTGAATGTACGCGGTTTACAAATCACACATCATCCTGGTGGTGAGACTGAGTGAATTATATGTTTCACATGGCAATTAACCTGTTAAATTTAAAATATGTATATACCTGAAACTGAATTCTCGTGATGGAGTGAAGAATCCTCTAAGTGTTCCCTTAATGCTTCTCTAAATAGAGGAAAGTTTTCACGTCTGCAAAGTGCTTTTGTAGCAAATTCTTTGCTATTATCGGCAAAGAAAATCTTGAATTGCTGTACAGATTATCATCAAGATAGTTTCAACAACAAATCAACTGATACAGAATTTTCTATCAAATGCGGTTGTAGTCATGGATAATGCCCCCGTACCATTCACGACGAACAGGTGAAATATCGAAAGCTCGCAAATATGTTATATCTTCATTTTTAAATAATATGGGTGTAACATATCCTCCCACAGCTTTAAAAAAAGATGTGCTGGCTATGCTGAAGGGATTAAATCTTAAACCCATATATGTTGTTGAGATAGCTAAAAGATTCGGTCATACCGTTATACATTTGCCACCATATTATTACAGATTCAATCCTATCGAATGGATTTGGAGTAATATCAAGGGGGAGGTAAAAAAAATAAATGTCACTCACGGTGTCTCAAAGTGTGTTAGATGTCATACGAGTAGTTTTTGCAGTAATTCCCCAGTAATATGGACCAGCTGTGTTCGCTACCTATGTCAAGAATATTGAAAATAATTGTCGAATATTTCTGATGTATTCTTGCATCATAAATCTGGAAGACACGTCAAGTGAAGACGACAGCGGTAATGATAATGCTTTATTTTATTATTTTTATTTGTTTTTTTCGGTTTACTTAAGGAGGTCCTTTCGCCACCAATGTTAAATAAAAAATATTAGATTATGACTAAAATTAATTTTTTTCTAATAGTTGAAGTCCTTATTTATCTAATAGTGAACTTTTAACTATACCTTACCGTGCAAATTTTTGAGAATTTTTTTTTTTAAATGTGAGTATTTGTACAGTGTCTTACGAGAAAGTAAGACTTCAACAACAATTTTCGAATTATAATTAAGTATACTAATATTTATTGATTAGATGGAGTGGAAAAAAACTAAAAATAAGGTTTTTGAAATATTTAGGTTTTGTTTTTTACAATAAAATATATAGGTTATCGTGGAATTTATTGAGAAATTAATATTAAAAAATCACAACAAAACATTTTCAACTAGGTTACTTGAATTTTTTTTTTAATATTAATTTCTCAATAAATTCCACGGTAACCTATATATTTTATTGTAAAAAACAAAACCTAAATATTTCAAAAACCTTATTTTTAGTTTTTTTCTACTCCATCTAATCAATAAATAATAGTATAATTCGAGAATTGTTGTTGAGGTCTTACTTTCTCGAAAGACACTATACAAATACTCACATTTTGAAAAAAAAATTTCTCAAAAATTTGCACGGTAAGGTATAGTTAAAAGTTCACTATTAGATAAATAAGGACTTCAACTATTAAAAAAAAAAAAAAATTTAGTCATAATCTAATATTTTTTATTTAACATTGGTGGCGAAAGGGGTGGCGAAAGGACCTCCTTAATCCATTTTACAAACAAAGCATTTAATTATTAAAGAATTATTGAACTCAAATTACCTTTTATAAAAAAAAGTATTTTATAAAATTTGTTTATTCCCTTTTAAGGTATTCCCTGTATCTAATGTAGGCAAACAAAATACGATCTAATTAAATTATATAACAAATCATATATTAAAGTCCAGCGTTATGCTTGCTCACCGCTAGATTCTTTTGATGTTGTTTTAAAAGTGAAATGGCATAAAATAAAATTAACTCAACTGTACTCAAAAATCCAAAGAACAGTCAAAGCAGCGGTAACACCGTGATACTCCACCACCAACGAAGGAAATGTCAGTAAAGTCTGGCAGAAAGATAACAACATTCATCATCAACTGTAGAGAGATGTAAATATTAAATTTATTTTCAGCGGGACGTCCTATATGTGTCGATAGCACTGTCTAAACTTAGACGCAAGATATCATAAAGCTTTTTTGTCTAAATATACACTCTTCGTAAGACAAAAAACCCCTATGTCAACTGGCAGTAACTTAACTGTAACACTTTTCTAATTATAGTCGAGGACTTTCTCGTGAATAGCTTCTTTTAAAATAGAAAATCTATTGTAGAACGAGTTATTAAAATACCACATATGTTTCAAAAATAGCTCTATACTCTTTTGTTCTATCCAGAATGTAATGACTAGAAAATAATTACTGGAATGTTAAAGTTTAGTGACGTTTGTGTTGATTTAATTTAACTTCCATATCCCCTGTTTAGGCATTCCAAACAAAAGAACCGTCGATGGGAAGGATTAGTATAATAATAATAATAATAATAATAATAATAATAAATACGTTTATTACTCAATAGTATGTCTAAAGGGTTGCGACATACGATGTATTCTATTTACATTACGTGAAATCATGAATAATGAATTAAATTTAAACATTTTATGTCAAATACAATGAAAATAGTATTTAAAAAAATATATTTTACAATTTTTATAAATTGGCAGACTTGGCGACTACTATTTCGAATAAAAATAGTGTCCAAGGTGGAATGCTATCTCGCAACCTCCTTAGATATAAAAGCCATTCACACTAGCAGTTATTGTTTGACAGGTCGTTGGAATGCCTAATTTACTCCTTTTTCAACATTTTGTTTGTAACTCATTAGCAAGTGCCTACCAAATTTTCCGCGGTTTTGTTTAATTGAAATAAAAAAATAAAGGCGTGGTTATTGAGGTAATGTTAAAAAACTTGCTGAGATAATACCGACTCTGTTTTATTCTAAAAATTAACAACATTCATGGATTTACATCAGTAACAGATAAACAACAGTATTAACAAAAGAAAAAAATTAACATTATAGGAAAGGTTATTTTCGTCCTTATATTTTACATTAAAATCTTCAACAAATTATAATAAATGAAATCCACTTGAAAAGCTGATTCTATTAATTCGGTTTAGAGATTTTAATAAATAATTCACCTGTAAAAAAAGAAAAAGTAGTAATAAATAACCTATCTATGTCTATGTTCAAGTTCAATTATATATATTTAAGATAATATTCCTAGTTTCAAGATAATTTCAGTACAGCAGCAGCGCTTGTGTGTATGTGTGAGAGAGAGAGACAGATAGAGCTAAATTATGTAATGTCAATAATTTTCTTTATTATATATAGGGAAAGTAAAAGTTGGAAAGGCTTTTGGTAGGTAGAGAGGGGGTAAACGTCAAACCACGTCGGACGGCTTCGAGAATTTCGCAGTAATGTTTATCTGCCAGTGTCGTTTCATAGAATAAGTAATTTTAAATTGTATTATAATATTCAAATCATAATTTTACAAAATTTCAACAGCTATTTACAATTTATTAAACTATTTACTCAAAATTGTTATTAACATCTATAAAATAATTTTGTACGCCAATGTATCGCATCCACTTCGGTGAGATCCGCAGCAAATCTGTCAATTTATGTGTATAAAGTGGGAGAACTGGCAAAAGCCTTTCCAACTTTTACTTCTGTTCTACATCAACTCAAAGATAATATTCCTAGTTTCAAGATAATTTTAGATTTCAGTACAGCAGCAGCGCTTGTGTGTGTGTGCGCGCGCGAGAAAGAGAGAGAAAGAGCCAAATTATGTTTTTAGAAATGAAACACAGCCATCTTAAAGAATAAAACTAGGTAATAAAACTATCACAAATTCACCTTAATCTTACAAAATACTTGTAAAAATAATTTGTTAAAGATAACAATAATCTTTGCTGGTTTTAAAACTGTGGAATGACAGTCCTAATTATGCGATATTAGAAATGAATCACGGCTACATTTAAAAATTAACTAGATTATAACTAGGTATTAAAACTCTCTCAAATTATCCTTAATCTTACAAAACACACAAATATTTTGTTGAAGACGGAAATTTAATATCCTAGCTATGGTTTTAAAATGGCGAGGTGATAAAGTCCAATTATGCGTTTATATAATATGGCACGCTCATCTGTAAAAATGTACTTTAATATCAAATATTAAAAAAATTCGAAATCATACAAAAAACCTGTAGAAAAATTTTGATGAAGATTAATTAAATATATTTGAATAAACTGCGGTTTTAGAAAAGTCCATCTTAAAAAATTTACTAGAAAAAATAATAAATTCATTTTTTTCAATATATTTCTACCCATCTCCTATTAATAAATAAATTTTAGTTATACATTATATGAATATATCGCCCCTATTAAAAACTAGTTACCCTCGATTGTGGCAAGCCATCCACCCGCTTGATGTAATTTCTAATAATTCCAGTATGCGCCAAATAAAATTTCTTATCAGCCTCCAAACAATTTTTCAAAATTTTAATCCACACACCCAAAAACACCACAAATTCGTGACAAGACTTGTCGTCTACAGCCAGGCTGCAGTGGTTTTCCACAAAAAAGTTCGTGATAGACGATGTGGCCAACCACTTATTGGCTTTCAACATTTCTGTTAGGCAAATCAAAGACTTCACCGTCAAATCTGGATTGTTGCAAAGGGAAAATAGCCTGACAAATATCGAAAAGATTGATTCAGGGGTTAGTTTGATAAATAATCGTTGGGTTGTTAAAAGGAAAAGTACATCGAGGCATTTTTCGACTTTAATCGAGGATCCCTTGAGAATGTATGCAAAATCGATTTCTATCGAGTCTTCTATACTTATGTGGTTTCGTTTCTGCAAAATAAAAGGTTGACATTAATGATGAAAGTCATTGCGTCAAAAAAATGGTGGCTAACAATATGCATAATACAAAAAAATTACAGAAGTATGATAACTACTTAGCCGACGAAATCTCGCCAGGCTCGCACAAGACCTATTGTGGTGTGGAATATGGCAGTGTGATTGGCAATGAGTAGATTAATATTAATTTTCGTGCGTTGCTTTCGATCAGCTGATACCTCAAATTTGAAGAAGCGACGCGCGACGCCTCCACACCACAATACCCCATCGTGACCTAGTATCAATCGTAATGTATTTGTTATTTGTTGCCAAAACAACGGCCATCATAGTTGTCAAAACACAAAAACTTTATTGTTTTGTCGTCACGTCAAACTATCGACAAGTGTTATAATATAGTTTGTATATAGTTGAATCCGGAAATAATAGGCAGTAATAAAATGTCAGAAATGTTTGAAGAATGCTTGACAGAGTTGCCGTATGTAGATGAAAAATTTTCTTTTGCCCCGTAACAGAAATCTCAACAGAATTTTGGCATATCACAGATGATAACGTACTTTACATATTCAATTACTACCTATTATTTGCGGATTTAACTATATATAGTTACTACCATCCCAGTATAGGTAAGTATTAACACAGTAGCGACATTTCATTGTTTATGAAGGATTCAAGTTTTTCTAGACATGTCCTAAATAAGCTGCGAATACGTCAAACCGGAGTGCGTTAATTGTCATTCTATTAATAGCGATTGATTGTTTTGATTGTTTGTAGTGCATATTTTAAGATATTTGTTAGACTTAATTTTGTTCTTTTATTTATTGTGTAATATTTTTTTCAAACAAAGTAGTTTTTCTCTTTTCTCAGTGTAGAAACAAACGATACAAATCGCAACTGACCCAATGAACTGGAGTAGGGTAGAATGCTTGTCAATAGGCTTGACATGCGACTCTATGGACGCAGAGAGGTTATTTTTCATCTCACGCGGGAGTATTTATAATAACCATTTTCTATTTCACATTGTTATTGTCTGATCCACCAGCTTGTGGATTGAACAATAACAATTTGAAACAGAAAGTCGTTATTATAAATGGTCCCGAGTGAGATGAGCAATAAAAATGGCTGCGCCCATAGAGTCCCATCTTGTTCTATTGATACAATATTCACATTGACTTTCTACGCCACTCTAGTTCATTGCAACTGACCACTTCGACATCAAAGCAGCCTACCCACGCTGTCGCTACTGTATTATTTATGTACTTGTACTGGGCTACCATGGTCAATATATTATGTATGAATCATGAGCATGATACAAAAAAATTACAGGGGTATTATACTTAGCCGACAAAATCTCGTCAAGTTTGCGCATGACGTATTATGGTGTGGAATATGGCCATACGCAAATTTATTTTCTTGCGCTGTTTTCGATTAGCTGATACCTCAAATTCGTAAAAGCTACGCCTTTCCACCACAATACGTCACCGTGACGTAGTATCAATCTGCTTAATATTATCATACCTTCTTTTTATAATATCATGAATCATGAGTACCTGAACGAGTAGTAACACTTTAATCAATCCCATGGCATTGTTTAACGCCAACTCAGTCTTCAATTTTTTCAATCTTTTGACCAAAATTACTATATTTTTAGAATTTTTGCAAAATACCGTCAAAACGCGTTTATCCTCTTTGAGATAGATAACCAATCTTTTGCTATAATCACAAATAAGACCGAATATTAATTCGTCCATAGTGAAAAATTGTATCAGCGACATGAATTCCGCCATTCTCAATGCGAGATCCTTATCATCCGGTATACCGGGATTGGAGATCATCAAACGGTTAAAAACTTTTGGATTGTCCGAGAACACTGGTAACATTTTGGCTATTGTTGTCTTGAAATTTGGATCATCTATGTTTTTTATTAATTCCGCAGCTCTGAGAACGAAAGAAAAAAACACATTAAAAAAACCAAAACTATAACGTCTAGCAAAATAATGAATAAAATTACTCATCAAAAATAACTCACGAAACAGTGAAGGTATATTCAAAGTATAATACTTGGTATCGATACTTTGCTTTCAATAATACTTACAATAATACTCATATCGGCTTCAGTTTCTGCTACTAATAATAATTTTGATAATATATTAATGTAAAAGTCAAAATATAATTTATGGTATTTATTGTACGTTTTAACTTCTTACTATGTTTTTTATTGTTCTAAAATATGTACAGAGTCTGATTAAGGTGTGTGGCTGAATGTGGAAGCAGCTCGTGCCGTCTATGGGTGCAATGTGTGCAATGCACACAGGCGGCCAAAATTTAGGGCGGCCGTAGGCCGCCACAGCAATGGTCCCTTCTTGCCGAAAGCGCGCACCGACTAGTCTGGCAAAAAAGTAAGGTGGTAGCTTTATTGTAATAAAAATGTCTACTGTTTTAAAATGTGGCACGTGGACCTTAACAAACAAGGGGCGGCAGCCGGCCGCGGCAAAATATGACGATTTAATTACCCACTTCACTTATCCACAACCACAAACGACCGGCCGGCGGTAGTCGGTAGTAATGATTAAAGTCAAAAACAGGCGACTGCCGAGTGCCGACGCTTTGATAGCGTTCGTTAGGTGGCCGCATCAAATGGTGTGGTGGACAAAATATGAGAAAATTATTATTTTTTATGATTTCAAAATGGTAATGTTTACTTTGTCGGCTACCCCTACCTACATTAAAAATAATATAAAAGAAAAGGTTCATCAAAATGCATCTTCATATTACTAAAAAATTAATACAATGCAGTCAAAAAAATTTTGACCACACTGTATTAATTTTTCTTTAGCACCATCTAGTAGCCTTAGAAGAGTTAGGATAGGGAGATGTAAGCCGTTTTGCCAAATATTCAGCAGTTTTCACAAAACATTAACCTAAAGTTGAAAAATAGGTGATTTTAACACCCTATCTCTGTAAATATTTAATTTAGACCGTAAGTATGTGGTATCTGCGAAATCAGCTCTTCAAGGAGAATTCAAAATTACGAAAATATATAGGGTGTTCCATTTGATATGGCACACTTATCTGGAACACCCTGTATATTTCAAAATAATTTTAAAACGTAGTGTTAAATGACATGTATACCATATTAAGATAGATATGTTATATCTTAAGGCGTTTGCCGTACAGAGACCGTGTCGTATGTGGTGCCTCACCCTGTATAATGAAAAAATTCTAAAATTTAAATTTGAAATACCTATTCTAACTTATAGATTTTGAATTTTAGGACAGAAAAACGAAACGATTATCTGGTTATCAATA
Source organism: Psylliodes chrysocephalus (assembly GCA_927349885.1). NCBI lineage: Eukaryota > Metazoa > Arthropoda > Insecta > Coleoptera > Chrysomelidae > Psylliodes > Psylliodes chrysocephalus. Next base: position 43,664,836 of record OV651821.1, read on the forward strand.
TCGGAAACACAAACTACAGAAGAAGGAAAAATTCCTAAAACTGGCAGATTCTTTAAAAAAATATCTGAAATGACAGGGACAGGGGGTTATTTCACAATGTACTGCTGGGACGAGTTCTGAAGCTATTATTTCTAATGAAGCTGAAAGCAGTGGAACCTCAGTAGTAAACGAAAGATCTGGTTTTACGTCAACGTGTTTTACGGAGGAGATTGAAGATGAAACTCAAATGACCAAAAGTGACGACAATGACGACATAGAATCAAATTCGGAAGTTACCATGCAAATGAATTTGGACGAAGACGAAGATATTTTGTTATCAATGTTATCTTAAGATCCTGGGGAATGGCCAGACATTATAACTGCTAACTCTGCAAGAACTTTAGTTGAAAAAGGACCCTCTTAAGTAATTCTTGAGAACTTTCCAATAAGTGAAGGTGGGCGTAAGTTTTCTAAAAATTATTATTACCGTCAACTTCCAAACGGCGAAAAAACTAAAAGGAGGTGGTTAATCTATTCTGAATCTAAAAATTCGATTTACTGCTTTTGCTGTAAAATCTTTGGCAAAATCTCTAGTTCTAGTTCAACAACAAATTTATCTTGTAAACAGGGATGTTCTGATTGGCAACATTTGACACAAATTTTATCAAGACACGATAAAGGTGTTTTTCATAACGAGAACGTCAAATCTTGGTTTAATTTGTTAAATATGTTATCCAAACAATGTACGATAAATCAAAAAGAGTTACGTTTAATTGAAGTAGAAAAAAAATATTGGTATGGTGTTATTGAAAGAATTATTTGTGTTATATAGTTTTTATCTAGGCAATGCCTTGCTTTACGTGGTCCGTGTAATAAATTATATGAAAATAATAATGGTAACTTCCTTAAAGCTATTGAATTTATTGCATAATTTGACTCTGTAATGCAAGAACATGTTAGCCGAATACAAAAAGCCCAAAAAAGTGGCACGGCAATGCCTAACTATTTAATCCTTGTGCGAAAAATGTTTGGATATGTCTGAAGTTCTAAAACCAGTCATATCAGTTGTTAATTTCATCAGATCCACTGAGCTAAATCACAGACAATTCCGCGAGTTTATTGAAGAGATGGGAGAAAATGTCTTACTATATCATACTGCCGTACGCTGGCTTAGTTGCGGAAAAGTCCTTCAGCGCTTTTTTGAACTTCGAGCAGTGATTGAAAATTTTTGGAATGAAAAGCATCGCCCTCTTACCGAATTACAAAATAGCGAATGGCTGTGGAAGTTAGCATTCTATGCCGATTTGACAAAACATGTGAACGAACTGCATTTGAGATTGCAAGGAGAAAACCAGCTCCTCCCTGATTTATATACTAATATCAAATCATTCTGACAGAAAATAATACTATTTCAATTACAATTAGGTAAAAATGTTTCACATATTTTAAAACATGTGAAATATTCAGCCACACAACTGGACACCCTATACTGGTGCCTGTGACCACTACGGAGGGCATAAAAAATATCGCTCTTGGTTATCTAGTAGCTGTCAAAATTACTTTTAATATCGGAATTGAAACTATTATTTCAATTCCCTTTTTAATACATGACTCTAACCATTACCATAGTAAGACAGTGTTATTTTGACTAAAATTTCTTATGCATATTAGGTATGACGTACCTACGTATAAACAACCGCTGGGTCATTTGTATACTTACTTCAAACTGATTGGAAAATCAGTATTAACATCAATAATGATACTTATTAATAATTTCTGCATGTTTGCACTTAAAATACACTTTTTTAAAATTTCCAAATCGCCGTTATGATTCAACCAAAAGCAGATCATCAATTTTTTCAAGAAATTTTCCCCTTTTCGCAGAATCCAGTTCAACTGACTTAGATGAAGAGAAAAAATCGTTTCTAACTTATAATGTTGTCTTGATATGATTATCATCAAATCGTCTCCCAAGATTGCGTTTCTTTTTGTGATACATTCTGCCATCAACAGGGGATACATATAGCACATAATTTTCAGTAGGCTGGGTTTTAAAGAGTACCTTCGATAGGAATAAATTATTGAACCAATTATTTGTAGAATTTTGTTGGGTGGCCATAGGATCCTACGGAAAAGTTGGATATGGGGTAGCAAAAATATTATTATGCACTGTGAGGATGTGGTTAACCGTTATAGTTACAAAGTTGGTTTCAAAAAAGATGCGTATTTTCAAAAAATAATGAAAAAAGATCTGAGATATTTGGGCCAAACCGAAATTGACGATTTTTTATTTGTTTAAAATATAGATAAACATTTTAGCAAACTTTTTTGTTGGTCCTCAAATACCTCTTGACATAGCTTTATAAACACTTTCAAAATGATATTTCATCTTAAAAGCGCCTCTCTCAAGTATTTTTTTAATACGGATCTGTACCCACTTTTTATTTCATTTATTAGATTTCTTAGATTTAGATTTCGTTATGACCACATACTTTGATTACTATACGGTGCAAGAGAGATATCCGATACGCCCAATATAGGGCGCGGCCATTTTGATTCCTATGCCACTGTTTATAGCTAAAGAATGGGATTGCTCACTCTGCGTCGGCACTTTTGATCTCAATGTTCCAGTTTATACACTGCGCAACTCGGATAATACAATATATGACAACCGCCTATAATAAAACAGCAGTATTCTGCGTATCCTAAATGTGTGTTCCTGGAGTGGATGTGTGTGTGTGTGTGTGTGTGTGTGTGTGTGTGTGTGTGTGTGTGTGTGTGTGTGTGTTTTTCAATATTTAAAAACAAAAGTGTTAATTAAATATAAAATGAAATCGCCAATTTCAGTTTTGCCCGAATATCTCTGAAACCAGACCTGATATTTAAATTTTGAACGGACCAACAAATTCTTCTTGAACGAACGCTCACCTGTTTTCCCATTTAACCAACTTTGTATCTATAACGGTTAACGAAATCCTCATAGTGTTTAATAAAATTTTCGCCACTCTGTATTCCTGTTTTTATTATTATACAAAAGAAACAAACTATAAAGGTACCATTTGGGAACGCGCAACAAAGGAAGACGACAGGCAGCAAATTCTACGCAGCAAATCCTACCGTGCTAAAACTGCTGTCGTCTGTCGTGCCTCCTCAAATGTGTTTCATAGAAACCGTTTCGGTCTCCCTCGCTGTCGTCTTACGCTTAAAGTCGGTCTCGGGTCGCGCCTTCCCAAATGGTAGCTTTACGGTCGAATATTTTACCTATTATTTTCGCACAGTAAGTTACAAATTCTCAGAAACAACTCCGGCTCAGAACGGACCCATTCTGAAGGGTCTACAGGCAGATTAACTATCTTTTTATAAAAGTAGTCCCAGCTGTTTTCCAAATTTTGAGCTGCGAGTACGAAAGCAAACAATTTGGCCGAATCCTTTCTCAAATTGGGTTTTGAGAAAAAGGATACAAGGAATTCTACGTTTTGCGTTAAAAAGTTGATGCTACATTCTATTGCGTTCTTCTTATTATCCTTACATGTGTCTGATCTTTCGTACTTCGTGTATAAGCAATTAATAATCTTTAGTAGTTTTGCCAACAACAATTCTTCGTTGCTCTGAAATTTATTTTTAATTACAGAAACTAGAAGATCCTAAGTTTGTCTTCTTCATAGTTCATTTAATTTTTAACTTTGAAAATATATTACCTACCTCAACTAAGAAGGTAATTCCATTTTTCAGCAACCATGTTGAAAACACACTGAAAATTTCTGATGATATGTGATATCTAAAAATATATTCAATAATATTAATGGTCTATTATCGATTTAAAAAATATTTAAAAACTACCAATATTATAATAAATAAAAACCAGTTTTGCGAAAAAGTATGTAACGGTTTTTTGTTACCAAAATAACATCCTGAGCATTTATTTATTTAAACGTGGGTTTGTTTTAAGACCCGATCATGTACGAAGTTAATTATTCAATGATCATTAAACAGAAATAAAATAACAGATCTATTAAGTAATATAAAAAGGTAAACTGGGACACACCTTGTATAGGAATCTCCGGGTACCGGTCGCGAAGTCTGAGAGTCGGTTTTTGTTTTGAATCGAGGTTTGCACGCTTAAGGGTTATGAAATGTGTCCAGGCGTCCCAGTGTCCCAAATGGAAAGCTGATTTTATTTCGAATATTTTTATTCCACTGAGCCTATATTTGTGTATGTCGAGTCAATGTCGCTACGGAAGGGGTAATAAGGGGTAATTACCCCTCCCAGAAAAAGTATGGCCTATAAATTTAGAAATCAATAGCCTGATACCTTACCTCATCCTGAAGAGAAACCAAACAGAATTGAATATAATGGCAGATAATTCAAGCCTTATTTACAACCGGAAAAATTCGGAACAACCGAAGATCCTATTCAAGAAAGTGCGGTGAATGTCTTGAAAATGTGTAATAGGGATAACTCCTTGAAACGCCTCAAATTATTATATTATAATAGAGAGAGAATAGTAGGTTTAGCCGTTTTACACTTTCATGGTGAATGTGTAATTAAGGGTACTTTTCCAATTTTATTGATTTAGCGTTGTATTTGCTGAACGCTCATTTTCGTCCTTGAAATGTCTCAAATTACTATGTTATAAGTCGAGAGAGGGACTATAGTAAGATTATCTATTTTACACTTTCATGGATAAAATGAAATAGATTATGATGTTGTATTGAATAGATTTGCTTCTTAGAAAATAAGAACATTTTAATTTATTTTCCAAGGAAGTTGAACTCAATTCATAAGAATCTGTAAATAATATATTTGAAATTAATTTTTTTTTAACTATTTTATTTCTATATTCGTTTCTTCTGTGATTTCGTGAAGGTTTATTTCAATATAACAAAAACCTAATATGGATTATATTCACTTATAGGCAACTTTGTGTTAGATACATACCCGGCTTCGAATCCAACAGCAGACCATGTTAATTTTTAATCAATTTGCATTGTTCGTTATAAGATTTGATGGGTGCCGTATTAGCAGTAATTTAATTTCTGTTGATATGGCATCCATATTACAAATCGCCATGCGTTACCGATTCGAGGGAGAGGACACCTTTGCAGAGGAGAAAACCTTGGTAGAGGACGACGAGGTTTAGTCTTCCCACAGTGGGGCCAGTCCCTTTAAGAGGCACGAAGCCCAAGAGGAGGCTGTACCTATGAAAATTGGAGAGTCCTCTAAGAAGGCAGACAAACTGTCCAGTTCACAGAGCTAAGCAGAAGGATCAGGGTTCTTCAGATGAACCTCCTACATGCCAAGGCAGCCACCGCTACAGTATGTAGGAGGTTTAACAAAGTGGGTCAAAAGTTAGCCTTTTTGCAAGAACTCTGGTTAGATGACGGGATGGTAGCAGGCCTAAAACACAACTAAGGTAAGATATTATATAACGAAAGGTCTAAAAGACCTCGCGCATGTATCTTATACAACAATAGGACAAATTGTGTACCAATACCGGTACTGTGCACCGCTGATATTATTACAGCTCTCCTAACTAGGCCGTCAGAGGGAGGAACAAAAGGATGGCTAGTCTGTTCTGAATATTTCCTAGGCGAGGAGCTATGTCCCCCGCATATAATAGGCGAAATAGTATCGTATAAGGCAAGAGCTAACTTCCAACTTATAATAGGATACGATACCAATGCTTACCATACCGTTTGGGGAAGCACGTACATCAATACAAGAGGTGAATATTGTAATTCATGTTATCTGAAGGTTAAGTAATTACTAATATAGGTAACACAAGTCCTAGATATGACTATGTGCTCGACTAAAACAAGTGATAACATTTCAAATTGGCATGTGTCAGGCGAACCATCGTTCTCAGACCACAGACAGATTAGATTTCATCTAATTACCCTACCTCGAATTTAAACCAAATACAGGAATCGTAGAGAGACGAACTGGGAAAGGTATTCAACATCACTTTGAGAGTATTTCGAAGAGGGTATGGTGGAAATAACAGGTAAACAAGGCCTTAGTCGAGCAGTAGACCAAGTAAGGCCATTATAACAGCTTACAAACACTTGGAACGCCTTAGAGGTGAAGTGCGAAAGCTATTTAATAAAGCCAAATCAACTGAAGACTGGGCTCTATATAGGGCTAAACTCATGCAGTACAACAAGAAGATAAGAAAGCCCAAAAGACAATCGCGAAGGAAACTCTGTGATTCTGAAATACCCACACGCTCTAGAATCCATAAAGTCCTAGCTAAAGAGGGTACCGCAAACCAGGTTGAATTTTTTAGAAAAGATGATAGAACCTGTAATATCTTCAATTAATTACTAATTATTTAATATTTTCAGTTATTAATTTTATCGGAGCGAATTTATTATGAGAAATAAAACAAATAAATGTTGTACTATAACTTACTTTATTTCGGTATATTCCACAAGAAGGTAAACTCAATATTAATACAAAAAACGGCTATCGCCAAACATTGATATTATTACAGGGTGATACGCATCACATATTTATTCCAATATATTACAGAACCTATACAAAAACTTTCGAGTAAACGTTAACAATGCCGCAGAAATTTTGTTAGACCCGATAGTAACATACAGCCCTCAAAGAATATCTGGTAGGCTAACTCCTTTGGAATGGAGGCTAGCTACAGAAATATCGAGGCCGAACAAAATTAAATGGGCTAATAACAAATGTCAGCCATACAAATCCCCAGGAATAGATGGAATTTATTCAATTCTACTATAGAAGGACAAGAAACTTTGTCGCATATTTAAGGCAAGTATCTCCTGGCGACATAAAACAAAGGCGTGGCAAAAGGCGCAAGTCATTTACCTTTCTAAAGTAGGAAGGATTAATGATATGACAACAAAGTCGTGCCGCCCAATCAGTCTATCGTCATTCATGCTGAAAACGCTAGAAACACTTTATATATACGAGAAGAAATACTGAGAGAAAATCCTCTCATCGACCGCCAATATGTAAATACGCCAGGTAAGTTAACCGATTTGGCTCTGAAAGGTTATTTTTAAAATCCCCGGAGGATAAAGAAATGGCAGTAGTAACTTCCGTAGATATTGAGGGTGCTTTTAATATTGCCCATACAAGATATATAATTAATGTCCTAGCAACGAAAGGGGTACCAGTAGTCCAGTGTCAGTGGATAAAAGCCAGCCTAGAATAAAGAGATAACATTATCTCTACGTGAAGCTACAAGGACCGCTAAAGCAGGCATGGGCTGCCCCCAGGGAGAATTTCTATCACCTCTCCTTTGGTCAGTCCTAGTGGACGAACTCATAAAAAGGTTAATATCTGCAGACTTTTACTGCCTAGAGTATGCCGATAATCTGGCGATCGTCGTAGGGGGCAAAAGTTCACATAGGTACTACAATATCGGAGCGCACACAAACCGCTCTAAACATCGTTGACGAGTAGTGCAGAGAGGATGAACTAACAGTAAACCCCTTACAAAACTACAATAGCTAACTTTACAAAACAAAAAGTTGTATTTTTTAAAAGTTAGAATTTTATTTTTTCGTATTTTTATATTTATTATTTCAAGAGACTTTTCGAATGCACCTTGTATAGCGTTTATATTTAAAGTCGATAGAAAAAAATCATCTACGCGACGATGACACGACACACTACCAGAGGTAGAGAGAAAGAAGTGATCAAAACTCTCGTAAGATAGAAGCGAGAAGCGATTAAGTGTATTTGTTGCAGAGATTTAGTGGTTAGCTAATGTATATTCTACTTATTCTATGTATCAAAATGCTCGATACAAAGTACTGACAAGACTAAAGTCACCAGTACTGAAAGAAGTGAATATTCCATTTGCTCAAAAGGCCAAATACTTGGGAGTCATCTTTGACTACAGGTTAACATGGAATCAACACTTGCAAAAAGTTACCAAAAAGAGCACAACATCCTTTAATTTATGTCGAAGATTGTGTGGAAAAAATTGAGGACTACAACCGAAAACGACATTTAGAACAGTACATGATCTACAAAATGAACTGAATGCCATTTAGGAATGTAATGACATTTGGAATTGTACCGTACACCTATATGAAACAAAAGTATACATCAAACTTTTTTTTTAAGGTATGCCAAGACAAATGGGAGGCTGTCATTAGTTCTCAGGAATGCAATATTAAATAAGTTACGATTTGATGTTCAAGTCTTTCATTTGGTTTTAATGAATTCTATAAATTTTGGAGTAGATACACCGAACTTCCTATGCACCCTGTATATTTTATATAATTATTGTCATTAAAACGATATCCTAATTAACATTGTTATTATTCATAAATTAAACTTACTTTTCGATTACTATCTCGGTCCAAATAGAAATTTCATAATGCGCTTTAAAATCCATGAAGATGTTTACCATTTCCATAAAAGTTTTGGAATGTCCATCATGTAAGAAACCGTCAAACATTAATATTTCATACATAACTGATTTGAAATCATTTACATGACTAATATTGAAGAAACTAAATTTGGAACACATCGAAACTGTTTCAAATAATTTTTCTTTCTTGTTTTGTAAAAATTTTGTGACCTTTTCAAAATCCTTGGCCCTGTAAAAGTTGGGTAAACTTTTTACATAGGTACATTTCAGTGTTTTATACAAATGGGTAAGTACTTACTTTTGGATAATAGTTGTCAATAAGTTTAAAAGCCATGATAATATTTCATTTGAATGAATATCTTTCAGTAAGGTAATGTTGGTCAAAATAAAATTCAAAATATGTCGAACATATTCTATACTCTTTGGACTTTTATAAAATACATCGTTTTTAATTATTTTTTCTAGTAAAATAACATGTAATCTACAATTAAAAAAAGTTTTGTTTGATTATAAGAACATTTGAAACGAAATAAGACTTTGAGGATATAGTCCAAGAGCTGATGACGAATTTAGGGTGTATTTATTATGCTACTGCGCAACAACAATAGGTTCTTTCGTTCGTTGTTGGTGCAGTTTCCACAAGTGTAAATTACACCATTTACACCACATAATTTGCCCTAGTTTACTTCCTCCTTATTCCTTATATACATGTCGAGTGTAATTCACTCCTGCTAAATAGCTGGTGGAGAAAATATCCACCAGTGGACACCACATCGCCGACAGGAAGGTATAGTGGGTTTTACACCGGCCCAAACGAAAGGTTTAGTGTACGTTAGTGTAGTTCATTCCTACACTAGTGGGACGAACGAAAGAACCTATTGATTACTGATGGGAACTGCAAACTTCTTCAAAAAGCCTGAATTATCTGCGCAAAATGTTTGTTGCAACTGCTTACCGCGCGACGCGTTCGGTTCGTTCGGGGTATTTTGGTGCAAATGAATACGCACCTTTAGGACCTTTCCTAAGGACGTGTCCGCTTACAGCAAGATTTTCCATAAACTGAGCAATCGAAGGAATATCATACGTTGCCATTCATACAAACAATAAAACTGTACAAATGCAGACGACAACGATTTATCGAACAGAAAATGCAACTGCCGCGATGAACTGTGAAAATGGAGTGATACATTCAGTTGAGATTATAATTGTTCAAAATCGTATCAGGGAGGCGTGTTCTACGAGAAGAATTTCTGGGTATCTATTCTTGAATCTCAGGGAGTAGAAATTTTGAGGGAAGAATGAGACAAAAATACAAATTTCGCGCGTTGTTGATAAAGATGCAAAACCGGTTTTCTATTCCCTCGAATTCAAGAATAGCTACCCTGGAGTACAGAATTTCTGGGTCGCCTGTTTTTTATTAACGATCTTATTGCTAAGAAGGCAGTATACCAAAAGCGGCTCGTGGCCTAGTCAACGAAGAGGCTACGGAGGCTACTTTTGAGAGACACACCCTATATAATAATAGTACTCTCCCTAATTCATCCCCTTGCGAGTGAATTTTAACCACAAAAGATGAGCTTGTGCAGGGAAAGGGACGGCTATTATTATTATTTGCCGTGGCGCTCCGGGGCGACTTAAAGATGATTGATGGTGCCATTTGTCTTACAGGTGAGGAAAACCCGGAAAACCTCACCCACCATCATACTTAATACAAATATATACAAGGTGTTCCGCATAAGTACCGACACAGAATAGGTGCGTGTTGGGCACCTCAAAATATGATGATTTAACGCAATTTATCTCTATACCAAGTTGTATCCCTAAGGAGTTACGGAGACCTAAAGTGGGACCATACATTTCTAAAAAATTTAATATCTCTGCATCAACCGTTTAACTTAAAAAATCTATCTTTGGTAAATTATCTAGGCGCTTCATAATTCTTAATTTGGAGGCGAGTAAGAATTAATTGAAATATGTTAAGGGGTGGTTTTGGGGTAACCCACCTTTATAACTATACATCATGGTTACCCCAAAACTACTTAATATACTCCGTTTTGTGAAATTTCGTATCTAAGTATTGTTAACTGGTATTCGGAAAAATCAATATATATGGAGTAAAGATCTTTTTTTTTTTTTCGAAACTATTAATCAATAGAGCGAAAATTTGATATCATGTCTTTATTTTAGTACATCTACAGCAAACTAAAATTTATAAAAAAAAAATAAAGCAATTTGTTTAAACGTTATAAGTAATATGTACTATAAACTGCTGCAGGCAAACCATCAAAAGCATTTATTTGTAATTAAAAGAACAACAACATACTTAAACGGGAATATCTTCATAGCTAAATTTTATTACTTATCGTGTTTTCGCTCTGGACCTTCGGTATATTTTTTAGAGTATTTAATCACTTGAAACGGTTAATTCGGCAACATTTGACAACCACGCCTAAGCTCATTATATTCCGTATCGTTCGTATTACACGATAGCGGATTCTGTAATTCTGTTATTAACATTTAAAAATTTTCGTTTATAGATGAACTTAAGTAAACTAAATGAATGTTCTTTAATTAAAGAAAATAAACCAATTAGAAAAATTGGGGAGTTGGAGCTGAATCATCCTCATAAAATAACAAAAGGATCCCTGGTAATGACGAAATTTGGTGACTCGGTATTGCTGGAACTGGATTAGGCAGTAGTTAGTCTTCCTGCCGAAGCGAGTAACGGAAACGTATGCTCCATTCATAGAGGAATTTAAAAGTGACAAATATAATTTAATCTACAGAGGATCAGTGGATATAGGAAAAAAGAATCCGGCATCATCATTCGAAATTATTGAACACTAAGAAAGAAAGAAAAAATATTTTAATTTATATAATTATATATTTATATATATAATAAAATTTTATATAACTGTATAATTGTAATTAAAAAATATTGCTTAATTATATACAGTGTGTCGCATTTAAGATGAAGACACCCCTATATTTTGTATATCTAAATAAATACAGATTTGAAATTTTGCACAGTCATACAGGGTGATGGTTCCCATTTTTCAAGATACTTAACTGAAATTTAAATTTTAAACGCGGCCTACTGCGAACCCACAAACAGGGTCAATTTTCTATATTTTTCTTCGCGTTAGAGATATCAGAAAAAGTTATTTGAAAAAGTTGTTCCGAATATTATTCTAACCCCACATACCAAATTTCATGATAAAATTCGCATTTTGAGTTTTTTCATTTTTTTGGTCAATATACAAAATTATTAAAAGTTGATTTTTTTTATTCGATAAACTAGTGTGCCATGATTGACATTAATGATTTCACAAGTGTCAAAATATTTCTATCCATGGCACGCTAGTTTATCGAATAAAAAAAATCAACTTTTAATAATTTTGTATATTGACCAAAAAAATGAAAAAACTCAAAATGCGAATTTTATCACGAAATTTAGTATGTGGGGTTAGAATAATATTCGGAACAACTTTTTCAAATAACTTTTTCTGATATCTCTAACGTGAAGAAAAATATCGAAAATTGATCCTGTTTGTGGATTCGCAGTATGCCGCGTTTAAAATTTAAATTTAAGTTGAGTATCTTGAAAAATGGGAACCATCACCCTGTATGACTGTGCAAAATTTCAAATCTGTATTCATTTAGATAGCCAAAATATAGGGGTGTCTTCATATTAAATGCGACACACTGTATATATATATATATATATATATATATATATATATATATATATATATATATATATATATATATATATATATATCCAACGGTCAGTTCCGGGACATTTTTTATTCGTCTTATATACAGGTTAAATCGGTCATATATAAAATGCACTTTCAAATGTTATTCGAAATTTTCAAAAATATTCACGCATTCTCATTAAATTTCGATTTTTTGATTAACCATGCAGTTCCAGGACATTTCAATATAAATACACTACAGATCATATACATTCACATAAATCTGATTATTTGAATCATATATAATGTCGTCTTTCATGAATTGGATCAAAATTCGAGATATATGTTGTTTATTTCCATTTTTGAATGGTAGCTTGAAAATTGAGAAACATAGTAATGATTTATTAACAGCAACATTGCTTTATATATAGGTTAAATCGGTCATATATAGGATGTACTCTCGAATGGTAATCGAAATTTTAAAAAATATTTACGCATTTTCATTACATTTGGAATATTTGATTAACCATGCAGTTCCAGGACATTTCGATATAAATACACAGAATATCATATACATTCACATAAATCTGATTACTTGAATCATATATAACGTCGTCTTGCATTAATTGGATCAAATTTCGAGATATGTTGTTTTTTCCATTTCTGAATGATCACTTGAAGATTGACAAACATAGTAATGATTTGTTAACAGCAAGATTATCTTATATATTGGTTAAATTGGCCATATATAAAATGAACTTCTGAATGGTAATCAACAATTTAAAAAATAATCGCGCATTCTCGATAGGTTTCGATTATTCGATTAACCATACAGTTCCAGGACATTTCGATATAAATAAACATTGGTTTATATACATTCACATAAATCTGATTATTTAAGTCATTCATATTGTCGTCTTTCATACATTGGATCAAAATTTGAGATATGTACTTTATTTCCATTTCTGAATAATCACTTGAAGATTGACAAACATAGTAATGATTAGTTAACAGCAACATTGTCTTATATATTGGTTGAATCGGCTATATATAAGATGCACTTCCGAACAGTAATCGAAAATTTCAAAAGTAGGCACGCATTCTCGATAGGTTTCGATTATTTGATTAACCATGCAGTTCCAGGACATTTCGATATAAATACAGAGAAGATCATATACATTCACATAAATCTCATTACTTGAATCATATATAACGTCGTCTTGCATTAATTGGATAAAATTTTGAGATATGTTGTTTTTTTCGATTTCTGAATGATCACTTGAAGATTGACAAATATAGTAATGATTTGTAAACAGCACGATAATCTTATATATGGGTTAAATTGGCCATATATAAGATGAACTTCTGAATGGTAATCAAAACTTTAAAAAATAATCGCGCATTCTCGATAGGTTTCGATTATTCGAATAACCATACAGTTCCAGGACATTTCTATATAAATACACAGTGGTTCATACACATTCACATAAATCTAATTATTTAAGTCATTCATATTGTCATCTTATATACATTGGATCCAAATTTAAGATATGTAGTTTATTTCCATTTCTGAATATTCACTTGAAGATTGACAAACATAGTAATGATTAATTAACAGCAATATTGTCTTATATATAGTTTAAATCGGCTATATATAAGATGCACTTCCGAATGGTAATCGAAAATTTCAAAAATAGGCACGCATTCTCGATAGGATTCATTTATTTGATTAACCATGCAGTTCCAGGACATTTTGATATAAATGTACAGAAGATCATATTATACATTCACATAAATCTCATTATTTGAATCATACATAATGTCGTCTTTCATGAATTGGATAAAAATTTGAGATATGTTATTTCCATTTTTGAATGATCACATGAAGATTGACAAACATAGTAATTATTAATTAACAGCAACATTGTTTTATAATATATAGATTGAATCGGCTATTTATAAGATGTACTTCCGAAAGGTAATCGAAAATTTCAAAAATAGGCACGCATTCTCGATGGGTTTCGATTATTTGATTAACCATGCAGTTCCAGGACATTATGATATAAATACATAGAAGTTCATGTACATTCACATAAATTTGATTATTTGTCATACATTATGTCGTCTTCCATAAATTGGATCAAAATTTAAGATATGTAGTTTATTTCCATTTCTGAATAATCACTTGAAGATTGACAAACATAGTAATGATTAATTAACAGCAACATTGTCTTATATATAGGTTGAATCGGCTATATATAAGATGCACTTCCGAATGGTAATCAAAAATTTTAAAAATAGGCACGCTTTCTCGATAGGTTTCGATTATTTGATTAACCATGCAGTTCCAGGACATTTCGATATAAATGCACAGAAGATCATATTATACATTCACATAAATCTGATTATTTGAATCATACACAAAGTCGTCTTTCATGAATTGGATAAAATTTTGAGATATATTATTTCTATTTTTGAATAATCACATGAAGATTGACAAACATAGTAATGATTAATTAACAGCAACATTGCTTTATATATAAGTTGAATCGGCCATATATAGGATGTACTCTCGAATGGTAATCGAAATTTTCAAAAATATTTACGCATTTTCATTACATTTGGAATATTTGATTAACCATGCAGTTCCAGGACATTTCGATATAAATACACAGAATATCATATACATTCACATAAATCTGATTACTTGAATCATATATAACGTCGTCTTGCATTAATTGGATCAAATTTCGAGATATGTTGTTTTTTCCATTTCATTTCTGAATGATCACTTGAAGATTGACAAACATAGTAATGATTTGTTAACAGCAAGATTATCTTATATATTGGTTAAATTGGCCATATATAAAATGAACTTCTGAATGGTAATCAACAATTTAAAAAATAATCGCGCATTCTCGATAGGTTTCGATTATTCGATTAACCATACAGTTCCAGGACATTTCGATATAAATAAACATTGGTTCATATACATTCACATAAATCTGATTATTTAAGTCATTCATATTGTCGTCTTTCATACATTGGATCAAAATTTGAGATATGTACTTTATTTCCATTTCTGAATAATCACTTGAAGATTGACAAACATAGTAATGATAAGTTAACAGCAACATTGTCTTATATATTGGTTGAATCGGCTATATATAAGATGCACTTCCGAACAGTAATCGAAAATTTCAAAAGTAGGCACGCATTCTCGACAGGTTTCGATTATTTGATTAACCATGCAGTTCCAGGACATTTCGATATAAATACAGAGAAGATCATATATATTCACATAAATCTCATTACTTGAATCATATATAACGTCGTCTTGTATTAATTGGATAAAATTTTGAGATATGTTGTTTTTTTCGATTTCTGAATGGTCACTTGAAGATTGACAAATATAGTAATGATTTGTAAACAGCAAGATTATCTTATATATAGGTTAAATTGGCCATATATAAGATGAACTTCTGAATGGTAATCAAAAATTTAAAAAATAATCGCGCATTCTCGATAGGTTTCGATTATTCGAATAACCATACAGTTCCAGGACATTTCTATATAAATACACAGTGGTTCATACACATTCACATAAATCTAATTATTTAAGTCATTCATATTGTCATCTTTCATACATTGGATCCAAATTTAAGATATGTAGTTTATTTCCATTTCTGAATATTCACTTGAAGATTGACAAACATAGTAATGATTAATTAACAGCAATATTGTCTTATATATAGTTTAAATCGGCTATATATAAGATGCACTTCCGAATGGTAATCGAAAATTTCAAAAATAGGCACGCATTCTCGATAGGATTCATTTATTTGATTAACCATGCAGTTCCAGGACATTTTGATATAAATGTACAGAAGATCATATTATACATTCACATAAATCTCATTATTTGAATCATACATAATGTCGTCTTTCATGAATTGGATAAAAATTTGAGATATGTTATTTCCATTTTTGAATGATCACATGAAGATTGACAAACATAGTAATTATTAATTAACAGCAACATTGTTTTATAATATATAGATTGAATCGGCTATTTATAAGATGTACTTCCGAAAGGTAATCGAAAATTTCAAAAATAGGCACGCATTCTCGATGGGTTTCGATTATTTGATTAACCATGCAGTTCCAGGACATTATGATATAAATACATAGAAGTTCATGTACATTCACAAAAATTTGATTATTTGTCATACATTATGTCGTCTTCCATAAATTGGATCAAAATTTAAGATATGTAGTTTATTTCCATTTCTAAATAATCACTTGAAGATTGACAAACATAGTAATGATTAATTAACAGCAACATTGTCTTATATATAGGTTGAATCGGCTATAAATAAGATGCACTTCCGAATGGTAATCAAAAATTTTAAAAATAGGCACGCTTTCTCGATAGGTTTCGATTATTTGATTAACCATGCAGTTCCAGGACATTTCGATATAAATGCACAGAAGATCATATTATACATTCACATAAATCTGATTATTTGAATCATACACAAAGTTGTCTTTCATGAATTGGATAAAATTTTGAGATATATTATTTCTATTTTTGAATAATCACATGAAGATTGACAAACATAGTAATGATTAATTAACAGCAACATTGCTTTATATATAGGTTGAATCGGCCATATATAGGATGTACTCTCGAATGGTAATCGAAATTTTCAAAAATATTTACTTATTTTCATTACATTCGGAATATTTGATTAACCATGCAGTTCCGGACATTTCGATATAAATACACAGAAGATCATATACATTCACATAAATCTCATTACTTGAATCATATATAACGTCGTCTTGCATTAATTGGATCAAATTTCGAGATATGTTGTTTTTTTCCATTTCTGAATGATCACTTGAAGATTGACAAACATAGTAATGATTTGTTAAGAGCAAGATTATCTTACATTGGCCATATATAAGATGAACTTCTGAATGGTAATCAAAAATTTAAAAAATAATCGCGCATTCTCGATAGGTTTTGATTTTTCGATTAACCATACAGTTCCAGGACATTTCTATATAAATAAACAGTGGTTCATATACATTCACATAAATCTGATTATTTAAGTCATTCATATTGTCGACTTTCATACATTGGATCAAAATTTGAGATATGTACTTTATTTCCATTTCTGAATAATAAAACTAAAAATATTCACTTTAGAGCACTTATTACTACTGAAGTCATCAGAAGGGGTGTCTTGGAACAATTGAAATCTTGTATATATTTATGTAATTGGCGCCCTTTTACTATTTCGCGCCATAAACTAGTTTGAAAGATATACTGTAGGTGGTAGATAGGCCAGTCGATGAAGACATCCTATTTTGAATATTTCACATTAATTACAAAAGTTTTCCAATTTTCTAATATTAATCGGCTGCTCTAAATAACAATAAGTTTTAATTTGCAACCATTTCCAAGGTCCGGAACTAGTTAATTTATAGCAAAATGATGCTTTTGTTTATAATGTTGAGAACAAAAATTGCAAAACTGCTAAAAACTTGAAGCAATATATTATTGTAATATTTTCAACATTATATCAGATTTGAAAGTCTGGAACATGTTTTTTTGTTTATATTATAGACAAAAAATTGCAAAATTGCTGCAAACCGATGACAAGTTTTTGGAACAGCTATTCCAATTTTATTTTGCATGGGAATATTTTTTTGTGAAAATACTAAAATAATTTTTTATTTTCCTCTTATTTTGTCAAAAAAAAAATGCAAAAGTTTTGAAAGTTGGTTGCAAATGTTAATATTATTATTCTTAACAAACTGGTACATTTGCAACCTCGGACAAGGTCCGGAACTTTAAAAAATTAACAGAAATCAACATATGGTGTTTGCTATACAGGGTGTGCTCGAAAAACTGACTTAATTAGATATGTACTGGATAGAGGATATGACTCGATTTTCGTAATTTTTAAATATATCTTCTATATATCTTCTATATATATTCTTGAAACCAAGAGAAACATCTTTTATAGCAGGGGCAGAAGTTAGAAAGGCTTTTGGTAGGTAGAGAGGTAAACGTCATACCACGTCGGTCGCCTTCGAGAATTTCGCGGTTATGTTTATCTGCCAGTGTCATTTCATAGAATAAGTTCTTTTAAATTATTGCCGGCGGAACCGCAAAATCGCATGTAATTCCGGACTAGAAATAATTAATAAACAAGTATTATATTATCCCAAATTATAATTCTACAAAATTTCAACAGCTAACAGTTTATGGAACTATTTACCCGAAATTGTTATTAACAACTGTAAAATAATTTTGTACGCGAATGTATCCCGTCCACGTCTGTTATGTCCGCCGCAAAACTGTCAATTTCTGGTTGTGAGGTGGGAGAACTATGAAAAGCCTTTCCAACTTCTGTCCCTGCTGTAATTAAAAGATTTGGTATTAGCTCTACAGGGTGTGCTCGAAAAACTGTCCTAATAAATAATGGACTGGATATTATTTTTGCAAAGATTAGTAATTAAATACTGACATTAAATGGTTATTGGTTATTTTTTTTAATGAAACAAAAATTATCGGTATGCTGGTAAAAAGCAATGAAATTTGAATTACCTTCTTAAACTTTTCCATTACAGAGAAAACATGCATCTAAGTTTTTATCTATAGGTACACTTTATGACACGATTGTCTTGGAACTATACGATTTATGATCAAAATGTCTTGGAACTATATATTTTATGACAATAATGTCTCGAAACTATACAATACGTCGAAAATTCAATAGATGTCAAACCGCAAGTATCATCCTGTATAATTATTGATCTCGAACTTCTAACTAGGTACAACAAATTATACAACGTAGCAAGTTGTGAAAATAAAACAAATTGACATATTTTTGTATACTTTTCATTTAGAGCTATTCTGTATATACTTTTAATCGATTCAGAAGTGGAAATAATATGGATAACAACTCTATTATTTGTTTTTTAATACTTTTTCCAAACAAATATATTCCCAGTGATTATAAGGACAGTTTTTAAAAAATTGAAGGTGAGTTTTGCAATCTAAAATCCAGAATTATTTGAAAAAGAAAATTATCGGTATGTTGGTGAAAAGCAAATAAAATTTGAATTACCTGCTCAAACTTTCAATTACAGAGAAAGCCTGGATCTAAGTATCCATCTACAGGTAAACTTTATAACACGATTGTCTTAGAACTAGACGATTTATGATGCCTTGGAACTATATATTTTATGACAATAATGTCTCGAAACTATACAATACGTCAAAAATCAATAGATGTAAAACCAAAGTATCATCCTGTATATTTATAGAATCTCGAATTTAGAATTCGGTATAATAAATTTTTCAACATAACAATTTGCGAAAATCAGACAATTCAACGTATTTTTCTCTGTTTTACATTTAGAGCTATCATTCGGTATATGTTTTTAATTGATTTAAAAGTGGAAATAAAATGGATAACAAATATATCAATTGTTTTTTGATACTTTTTCTAAACAAATATATTCGCATATCAACTCAAAAACCGGAACAATTCTTACTCAGTGAATATCAGTAGACAGTTTTTGAACATCATTTTCGCAATCTAAAATCTAGAATTAGTTGAAAGAGAAAATTATCGGTATGCTGGTGAAAATCAAATGAAATTTGAATTACCTGCTATATATTTTATGACAATAATGTCTCGGAACTATACAATACGTCAAAACATCAATAGATGTAAAATTAAAGTGTCATCCTGTATATTTATTGAATATCCAATTTCGAATTCGGTACAATAAATTTTACAACATAACAATTTTCAAAAATCAACAATTTGACATATTTTGCCTACCTATCATTTAGAGTCATCATTCTATATATATTTTTGATCAATTCAAAAGTGGAAATAAAATGGATTACAAATATATCAATTGTTTTTTGATACTTTTTCTAAACAAATATATTCGCATATCAACTCAAAAACCGGAACAATTCTTACTCAGTGAGTATCAGTAGACAGTTTTTGAACATCATTTTCGCAATCTAAAATCTAGAATTAGTTAAAAGAGAAAATTATAGGTATGCTGGTGAAAAGCAAATGAAATTTGAATTACCTGCTCAAACTTTTGCATTACAGAGAAAACCTGCATCTAAGTATTTATCGATAGGTACACTTTATGACCTGATTGTCTTGGAACTATACGATTTATGATTAAAATGTCTTGGAACTATATATTTTATGACAATAATGTCTCGGAACTATACAATACGTCAAAACATCAATAGATGTAAAATTAAAGTGTCATCCTGTATATTTATTGAATATCCAATTTCGAATTTGGTACAATAAATTTTACAACATAACAATTTTCAAAAATCAACAATTTGACATATTTTGCCTACCTATCATTTAGAGTCATCATTCTATATATATTTTTGATCAATTCAAAAGTGGAAATAAAATGGATAACAAATATATCAATTGTTTTTTGATACTTTTTCTAAACAAATATATTCGCATATCAACTCAAAAACCGGAACAATTCTTACTCAGTGAGTATCAGTAGACAGTTTTTGAACATCATTTTCGCAATCTAAAATCTAGAATTAGTTAAAAGAGAAAATTATAGGTATGCTGGTGAAAAGCAAATGAAATTTGAATTACCTGCTCAAACTTTTGCATTACAGAGAAAACCTGCATCTAAGTATTTATCGATAGGTACACTTTATGACCTGATTGTCTTGGAACTATACGATTTATGATTAAAATGTCTTGGAACTATATATTTTATGACAATAATGTCTCGGAACTATACAATACGTCAAAACATCAATAGATGTAAAATTAAAGTGTCATCCTGTATATTTATTGAATATCCAATTTCGAATTCGGTACAATAAATTTTACAACATAACAATTTTCAAAAATCAACAATTTGACATATTTTGCCTATCTATCATTTAGAGTCATCATTCTATATATATTTTTGATCAATTCAAAAGTGGAAATAAAATGGATAACAAATATATCAATTGTTTTTTGATACTTTTTCTAAACAAATATATTCGCATATCAACTCAAAAACCGGAACAATTCTTACTCAGTGAGTATCAGTAGACAGTTTTTGAACATCATTTTCGCAATCTAAAATCTAGAATTAGTTGAAAGAGAAAATTATCGGTATGCTGGTGAAAATCAAATGAAATTTGAATTACCTGCTCAAACTTTTGCATTACAGAGAAAACCTGGAACTGACTTTCTATCTATAGATACACTTTATGACACGATTGTCATGGAACTATACGATTTATGATTAAAATGTCTTGGAACTATATATTTTATGACAATAATGTCTCGGAACTATACAATACGTCAAAACATCAATAGATGTAAAATTAAAGTATCATCCTGTATATTTATTGAATATCCAATTTCGAATTCGGTACAATAAATTTTACAACATAACAATTTTCAAAAATCAACAATTTGACATATTTTGCCTACCTATCATTTAGAGTCATCATTCTATAAATATATATTTTTGATCGATTCAAAAGTGGAAATGAAATGGATAACAAAGATATCATTTGTTTTTTGATACTCTTTTCAACCAAATATATTCGCATATCAACTCAAAAACCGAAACAATTCTTACTCAGTAAGTATCAGTAGACAGATTTTTGGAGATGATTTTCGCAACTAAAATCTAAAATTAGTTGAAAGAGAAAATTATTGGTATGTTGGTGAAAAGCAAATAAAATTTGAATTACCTGCTCAAACTTTTCTATTACAGAGAAAACCTGTAACTGAGTTTATATCTATAGATACACTTTATGACACGATTGTCTTGGAACTATACGATTTATGATTAAAATGTCTTGGAACTATATATTTTATGACAATAATGTCTCGGAACTATACAATACGTCAAAACATCAATAGATGTAAAATCAAAGTATTATTCTGTATATTTATTGAATATCGAATTTCGAATTCGGTACAATAAATTTTACAACATAACAATTTTCAAAAATCAAACAATTTGACATGTTTTGTCTACTTATTATTTAGAGTCATCATTCGATATATATTTTTGATCGATTCAGAAGTGGAAATAATATCGATAACAAAGATATCATTTGTTTTTTGATACTTTTTCCAAACAAATATATTCGCATATCAACTCAAAAACCGAAACAATTCTTATTCAGTGAGTATCAGTAGACAGTTTTTAAAGATCATTTTCGCAATCTAAAATCTAGAATTAGTTGAAAGAGAAAATTATCGGTATGCTGGTAAAAAGCAAATGAAATTTGAATTACCTGCTCAATAATTTTTATTACAGAGAAAACCTGGAACTGACTTTCTATCTATAGATATGACACGATTGTCTTGGAACTATATGCTTTATGATTAAAATGTCTTGGAACTATATATTTTATGACAATAATGTCTCGGAACTATACAATACGTCAAAACATCAATAGATGTAAAATTAAAGTATCATCCTGTATATTTATTGAATATCTAATTTCGAATTCGGTACAATAAATTTTACAACATAACAATTTTCAAAAATCAACAATTTGACATATTTTGCCTACCTATCATTTAGAGTCATCATTCTATATATATTTTTGATCGATTCAAAAGTGGAAATGAAATGGATAACAAAGATATCATTTGTTTTTTGATACTCTTTTCAACCAAATATATTCGCATATCAACTTAAAAACCGAAACAATTCTTACTCAGTAAGTATCAGTAGACAGATTTTTGGAGATGATTTTCGCAACTAAAATCTAAAATTAGTTGAAAGAGAAAATTATTGGTATGCTGGTGAAAAGCAAATAAAATTTGAATTACCTGCTCAAACTTTTCTATTACAGAGAAAACCTGTAACTGAGTTTATATCTATAGATACACTTTATGACACGATTGTCTTAGAACTATACGATTTATGATTAAAATGTCTTGGAACTATATATTTTATGACAATACTGTCTCGGAACTATACAATACGTCAAAACATCAATAGATGTAAAATCAAAGTATTATTCTGTATATTTATTGCATATTGAATTTCGAATTTGGTACAATAAATTTTACAACATAACAATTTTCAAAAATCAAACAATTTGACATGTTTTGTCTACTTATTATTTAGAGTCATCATTCGATATATATTTTTGATCGATTCAGAAGTGGAAATAATATGGATAACAAAGATATCATTTGTTTTTTGATACTTTTTCCAAACAAATATATTCGCATATCAACTCAAAAACTGGAACAATTCTTATTCAGTGAGTATCAGTAGACAGTTTTTGAAGATAATTTTCGCAATCTAAAATCTAGAATTAGTTGAAAGTGAAAATTATCGGTATGCTGGTAAAAAGCAAATGAAATTTGAATTACGCTCAATAATTTTGATTACAAAGAAAACCTGGAAATTAGTTTCTATCTATAGATACACTTTATGACACGATTGTCTTGGAACTATACGATTTATGATTAAAATGTCTTGGAACTATATATTTTATGACAATAATGTCTCTGAACTATACAATACGTCAAAACATCAATAGATGTAAAATCAAAGTATAATTCTGTATATTTATTGCATATTGAATTTCGAATTCGGTACAATAAATTTTACAACATAACAATTTTCAAAAATCAAACAATTTGACATGTTTTGTCTACTTATTATATAGAGTCATCATTCTATATATATATTTTTGATCGATTCAGAAGTGGAAATAATATGGATAACAAAGATATCATTTGTTTTTTGATACTTTTTCCAAACAAATATATTCGCATATCAACTCAAAAACCGGAACAATTCTTATACAGTGAGTATCAGTAGACAATCTAAAATCCACAATTAGTTGAAAGAAAAATTATCGTTATATTGGTGAAAAATCAAATGAAATTTTATTTACCTGCTCAAACTTTTCCATTACAGAGAAAACCTGGATCTAAGTAACTAAGTATCTATCTATAGTTAAACTATATGACACGATTGTCTTGGAACTATACGTTTTATGATTAAAATGTCCTGGAACTATATATTTTATGACAATTTTGTCTCGGAATTATACAATACGTTGAACAATCAAACTAATAATTTCTGTATGTACAAGTATCATTCTGTACAGTTAAGCAATCTTCAGCTTGAAAATCCAGAAAAACTATCTAATCTGCAAAAATGATAATAATATAGTACTATTATTCTCAATACAATTATCCTACATTTTGGATTTATTCGCATATTTGTTTATAAAAATCTGACAAACGTCTTTTTTTTCAGTGTAGGTTTGCAGCCGTTCAGGTGTAAATCCTAAACCTGCGATCCTTAATTAGTTCAAAATAAGTAATAACTGAATTTTTTCTTTCTAGAATTTAGATTAAACAAAATTTTTGTACTTATTTATAATCAACCTTTATTAGAAAATTTAGGGAAATTTTTTTGTTTGTTTTTTTTTTTCAAAAATATGGTACAAGAAGTTCAACAACATAAGAAAAAATGATAGTGTAATCGAATTTGCAAGAATAGTGTTGACTGAATTGAAATTATAGATTTCAGCCATTATATTTTTTCTTTGATCTGTGAAAACATTTAATTAGACAATGTGAAATGCAATTCTATAATGATATTTTAAAATATTATATTATCGAAAATGACTCACATAAGAATTCAAAATAATATATTGATATTATGATAAAAGTATAGTTGCGGGACAAAATATTTGCGAGTCCGTCCCGGAAGAAACCGTTAGACAAATAATTATTTTCAATTCCAAGACCGTCCTGGAAGAAACCGTTAGACAAATAAATTTTCCAAGACCGTCCTGGAACTCAACAAAAGTCTCGGAACTATACGTTAAATCTCAAAAAAAGTCTTGGAATTAACCCTTAGATATACATATATATATATATATATATATATATATATATATATATATATATATATATATATATATAAGAGAGTTGATAATCGTTGCTGACTAGTTAATAATTAAACCAGTAATTTGTGGGTAATGCAGCAAATGAAAGATTACTTTTTTAAGTTTATTCCAAGCTTTCGGAAATGTTTATTTCCATCATCAGGGAGACTAAAATAAAATAATACCACATATGATGATAAAGTAAGGTAAAAATTTTTTTACTTACATCTTAATTAAGGTTGTTCATTTTGGTGGTATTATTCAGTTTAGTGTACAAAATGGACAAGCTGAAGTCAATTACAAAATAATACACACAAAAAATAATAACTACGATACTTTAAAAAAATATAAATATCGAAAGGTCAATTTGACAAGACAAGTAAAATTTTAAATAAATAACAAGTTATTAGAGGTTAGGAAATAAATGTGGATAATGCTATGTTTACATAACATTAATATTTTTTAAATGTTCAAAGAGTGATTTTTATATTAAATTAGCTCTGTATTATTTAAATTATGAATTTGGTTTGGTTTATTGTCCAAATTCTATGAACAAAAAGACAGATATTAACAATTTAAGTGAAATTTATTCTTATTTATTGGATTTGGACAATAAACCAAACCAAATTCATAATTTAAATAATACAGAGCTAATTTAATATAAAAATCACTCTTTGAACATTTAAAAAATATTAATGTTATGTAAACATAGCATTATCCACATTTATTTCCTAACCTCTAATAACTTGTTATTTATTTAAAATTTTACTTGTCTTGTCAAATTGACCTTTCGATATTTATATTTTTTTAAAGTATCGTAGTTATTATTTTTTGTGTGTATTATTTTGTAATTGACTTCAGCTTGTCCATTTTGTACACTAAACTGAATAATACCACCAAAATGAACAACCTTAATTAAGATGTAAGTAAAAAAATTTTTACCTTACTTTATCATCATATGTGGTATTATTTTATTTTAGTCTCCCTGATGATGGAAATAAACATTTCCGAAAGCTTGGAATAAACTTAAAAAAGTAATCTTTCATTTGCTGCATTACCCACAAATTACTGGTTTAATTATATATATATATATATATATATATATATATATATATATATATTTAATAAAATTTTGTAGAAACTATTTTTGATTTTTATTTTGAGTAGGTAAAAAGAAAAAATAAGCAGAAATATTAATCATAAAAAAAATAATTTTTGTTAACGTAGTTTTGGTTGAAATATGCTATCATGGTACTCCAAACAGATTCCAGCTAAAGGTTATTGTATATTTGGCTGTTAAAAACTGAAAACAACGCTTTTTGATGTTTGTCAACGTCATGTGTCAAGCATACTTTAGATAAAAAAACGTTGAAAAAACGTTTATCAGAAGTGGAGATAGCTGAATAGTGTAAGGCGCAGACAATTGTAGTAAATAACTATAAGATTTAAAATAAAATCAAAACCGCTAGACTATCTTCACTTTTTTCTTTAAAATAAAACAAAATAATTTTTACAACAATCATTTATTTAAATCATTAATTACAGAAATTTTATAAAAATAAATGTACTCCCTTAAAGCATGGTTTAACAAATCATTTGGAAGTATATCGCGCATTGAGCATAATATTTGCAACAGGTAATCACGTGTTTTCCAAAAATCGATATTATTGTATGTTACGGGTTTTATTCTCCCTAAATCTATTCCAGTCTAAAATTACCCTAGTTTACACTACTCTAAACTATTCTAACCTATCCTATTTCCTAGCCTACCCTATTGTAAATTATTCTAACCTAATTTAAATTATTCTAATGTCTATCCTACCCTATCCTAAATTAGTCTAAGCTATCATACCTATTCCTATTCTACGCTTAACTAGTTACACTATTCTACTTCTAATCTATCCTACGCTTAACTATGTACACTATTCTACTTCTATTTAATTCTAACTTAAGCTACTCTAATTACTAAACTAATCTATTACTTATCTATTCTACTATAACCTATGCTAATCTCTTTAGTTACCTTTCGATTTAAGAGTGTGCGGTATATAAATGTATATCAATAAAATGGGTCCATTAAATAAATTCATAAAATATCCATTTTTATCAAACATATTTTGTAGTAAAATATAAAATAATGTTTTGTAATAGAGTATAATCTCACCTGGAGTGTATTCAATAATAATTAATACCTTAATAAATAATTTATAATGTAAGTAAATCTATTTCGCTACTTTGAACAATAACTCTAGCTCATTTAATTACTAAAAAGCTTTATTTTTATTGTTATTGTTTACATGTCAATTTTAACTCCTTCAGATGTCAGATTCTTCTAAATTTATAAATAATGACCACAGTCTTACCAGAAATTATCCTATTACCCTTTTGTAGTCAGGGCCTTCTTGCTAAGACATTGACTTTTGTTGGCCATTTTGTGGAACTTCCTTCCTGGCCCAGTTTTTGCTTGGATTCTGATTATGGCATGTGCCAAGATTTCAACTAGGATTTTCTAGGATTCATTCCTGTGCAAAAACCAGAGATTCCTTTAGTCCGATATATTGTTAATGATCTTTGTGATTCATACACCTAGTGGTGGATATAGTATCGGGCTAAAAGTGTGAATTTAATTATTAATAATCTAAAAGGTCACATACCATCAAGGGTGAGTTTTTCAAAATGAATTATTATTTCACTTACCTATATTTCCAACAGCCTTCTGTATACATAATAGTTACAATCGTCCATGTTTTTCAGACCTCCTTGGTTCGCTCCTTTCATTAGTGCGTTCCTCCCTTCGCACGCTTCGATTTACAATTCTGAGTAACGATTTTATTAGAGGAATACTTCTAAGGACTGTGGGCAAGTTCTCTCCACCTCTCCATATAGAATAGGGCTTCTTCACTGCACCGTTTGCGTGCTAGCTACAGAGTTCGGACCATTAGATAGCCCCACCGAATACGAAGTAATTTTCATAGCGGTCTACCTACCGACATCAAGAGGAAGCTACCTAACTGGACATCGTCCTTCATTGAGCTCACTTAATCACAAGTAAGACGGTTCCTTTTTCTAACCCTATATTTCGGAGGGCCCCATCTACTAACGAGATTAGGTTGTTTGAGACTCAGCCTACAACAAACAGAGTTAACTACCTGATCAAATACTCAATTTCTTTTGTATATGTATATATTTAAATTGTAATATCCACCTACCGGTTTAGTGGTCTTTTACGCACTTTTACCACCCACTTGGAGGGTTATAAATTATAAGGGTATGTAAGTTAAAGGTAAGAATAGTTGTGGGAACGCCTTGTACATAATAATTTTCTTTTGTTCCTAATAATAGTCCACATTTCGGATACATGTAATTTGTTGGTTATAAACAATGACATATATAGATGTTATAAATTTTACTTTTGACAACGATCGAGGCATCGAGGTTAGAAGATAATAAAGGCCCGTTCACATTCTATCAGTCATTTTCTTCTCTCTATTTACAGGAACCCGACCCTGAGAGATTACTAATCAACCTGATTAGGGGAGTTCGATAATTTGAACCCTTTAATCAGGCTACCTGTAATATGTAATAAAAGCAGAAATTAAGTTCTTCTAATTCAGCCACTCTATTGGACACCAATTGTTTGTTAGTTTCAAGAATTTCCTGCACTTCCTCTTCACACAAATAGTATTCGACACCATGTTTCTTTACAACCAAGAATTTAATATCATAAACCAGTTACGTAATGATGCAATAATCACCACATGCACATGAAATGGGATCATACTCGTCTGGATACGTAGGCAAGTCCTCATGGAAAAAATTATCCATCTTTTGTCTGAGAATATCAACAAAAGTAGCCCATTCGAAAGTTCCAAAATATATTTTAGTAGGCCTGAAGTTTGTGCCAAAATGATTGCTGGAGTAAACGATCTCGTTGGACTTATACCGCATCGAATTTCGTATCCTGATAACATATATGAGGTTTGAAGTAGGTAATACATCTCCCGTTTTGCAGCATCTTCATAGGATTGTACAATTTTGTCAAGTTCTTCAGAAGGTTGTCGCCTCAACTTTTCGAAAAATTGATCGAGTTCTGCATCAATATCATCCATATCACTATCGGACATTTCACTCTCGACTGATACTTCGATACCGCCATGGAGGAAAGATTATTAGATACCGCTGTCTTGGCTACACATGATTAATAATAATAATAATCTTTCCTCCATGTGATTAATAAAGTATAAACTGACAATGCTGCTCCTCCTATTTATTCGCGATTCAAGCTAAGTGATACGCCCTCTGGAGGAAATTAGTAAAAGGTCCCTATAAGTAGGATGACGTTCAGTGTTGCCAGAAGCAGCAAAATTTCGTTACGTCGTCGGATTTTAGTTTTTGAAGAAATGGATAAGACCTTTTATTTAAGAATCAAAATTTGTGTCTAGTAATATGTAATCATACTATTTATTTAAGGATTTTTTTATAAAATCGATTTATTATATTGATTTTTTTTTTAAATATCAGTTCATTTATTAATTTTAGTTTCAAAATCAGTCAGAGATAAAATCAGTTCATCATTTGGCAACATTGGCGTTCGTGTTCCTTGTTTACATTTTAATTTGTATCAATTACAATTAGAGTTTTTTGTTACTTTTTAGCTTTAAATTTGTTTATTTCTTATAGTATGTGATAGTATTTAAATTAAAAATGAAATCTGCGAAAAAGCCCCCAGAAAATTGCAATCTGTATGGTGTTATTGTCAAAATCAAAACTGGAGTATTCATTATTTTTCAAGTGCGTCATAAAAGTCTGATTCTTACGATAAATGGGTATCTACACATTCACAATATTGAAATTTTGCAAAACGTTGTTTAGAATCAAACTCCAATATGAGTTGTGATGGTTTTATTACCATTTATATGTATACAAAGTACTACACAATTCACTTCATGATATAAGAATAAGGATAGTAAGCTTTTAAAGAAGTTCATCAATAATAAACGTTTGGTACCTGGTATGTCCTTTAAACCACATAATAAAACATGTCCTGGGTTTAGTAAATACATATTTCTAGATGTTCTTGTAGCAACCAATAGGTCAATATTTCCAACAAATTAGTTCGTACTACACATTAAAAATTACATTTATAACGAAAGCACGAAAACTAAACTTAAATTAACACTAAATGAAAGTCAAAAACACTATTATAATAAGAATATCTAAAAACAGTTAAAAAATCACAAATACAAAATCCCACAACACGTAAATAAACAAACATCCTACCAGGGGGTCAATTCTCGACTTGTAGGAACCTTTTCCTATAGGAATTTGTGACACTTTCCTATATGTAGGACAATGTCATAAATTTTCGATGTATATAAAAATGTCAAAAATTCCTATAGGAAAATATTCCTACGAGTCGAGAATCGACCCCCAGGGGTGGGAAACTGGTATGCGCAGGTCAAGGATCAATCAACCACGTCCGCGTGGCGCTGCAGTCGGGTGGTGGGGTAGGTGGTGGGAGTGTAAATGACAGGTGAATATTGATTTTGGGGGGGTGTCATGGCGTCTTGGCTTAAACCAAACGTGTTTATTTATATTGGTGACTTGGTTGTGTTCAGTTGTGTTTTCATTTCCAATTTGCTTAATTGATTTAGTTGACCACTGTTAGTGAGCTTGTTTTTCCATTATAAATTTGTGCGTTTTGAACTGTTATCTTGTGCTTTTTCCGCTGTTATTTCGTGCTTTTCCATAAAGATGCGTAATTATAGAAAATGTTGTGTACCGAATTGCCTTGATGTGAACAACAAGATGCATCGCCTGCCCCACCCTAGGAATGAACCCGATTTATTTGAAATTTGGGCACTTGCTGTTCGTTGTCCAAGATTTAATAATAAAACAAAACTACAAATTTATTCCACCTTTGTAGTATGTCATAAACATTTTGAAGAGAAGTATAAAGTAGTTGGCTCTCGTCGAGGTCTAACACCTGAAGCATTTCCAACGCTATTCCTACCAGCAGTTCCTGGAAGAGTAGCGGATGGACTTTCCTCAAATAACGTAGAAATTGAATATGTTGATCAAACACCTTCTACTTCAAGTAAAGGTTCGAAGAAGAAGCAGAAGCAGACTAATAATATATGTTGGACTTCTTTTCGAGAAGGAAAGTTAGTAATCTACTCATTTATTTTATACTTATACTGTGTATTTTCTGTTTCATGACATTTGGGGTTGCAAAGCTGTATCGTAGAAGAAGAAGCAGACTAATAATATATGTTGGACTTCTTTTCGAGAAGGAAAGTTAGTACTTATTTATTTTATACTTATTGCTGTGTTTGAGAATCCACATCAGATGCATTTTTTACATCTCGAGCGTTTTTTTATCCACATACCTATATATAAAACGTTTATTTAGTCAAAAAAACTATTTTTTACATGTCAATACATCTTCACGTTTAAAATATAAAAAATACCTAAATATAGAATCAACATACATTTAAAATGCAATAAAAAATACATAAGATACAGTACACTTACATGTCAACTATACAAAACAATAAAAGAACAAGAAAGAGAAAAAAACGTCAATAGGTGAACAGGTATTCATGCAGTTTTATTTTAAATATTGCCACATTTGAAGAACATTTAATATCCTCAGGCAAATTATTAAAAGCCTGTACACCTTTAAAAAACACTGAATTTTGTGTACATTTTTCTTGTTACCTGTTTAGGTTCATGAACATCCTGATTATAACTTAAAATATTTTGTAAATATACTCTGGAGATTCCTGATTTAATTTTAAATATAAAAAGCAGGGAATAGAATAGCAAATATTTTTTAACAGTCAACCACTGAAGCACATTCAACATGGAATTGATTGGTTCCAATCTCGAACAGCTCAGTATTATCCTCAGACCTCTATTCTGCAACTTTTGCAATCATTGCAACTCATTCTGGTTGAGCAAATACAGTATAGTGGCACAATAATTAAAATAAGGTAATATTAAGAGTATTATAAATTATTATTTTAGTCCATTTGCCGAGATGTGGAGAACAGCGCCTCAAATAGTTTATTTTAAATCGGACACATCTGTCCCATTACATTTACGTAAATTGAATCACGTGATCAAAGATTTACTACATCTCAGTTGCATCCGATGTGGATTCTTAAACGCTGCATATACTGTGAAATTTGTGTTTCATGACGTTTGGGGTTGCAAAGCTGTATCGTAGATGTTGGACTTATTAAAAAATAAAGTATTCCTCGGACTTATAATTTTTTATTAATACATTTATTTTAATGAGATTGTACTTATACTGTCTTTCTTTTTTCACAGCTAAAGTTCTTCACAAAATGATGGACAGTGTTGTATCCTGGAATATGTAGCAGCCATCCAGCTACTTCATACATAATACAATTTTCATATACATTACATTTTTTAAATATTGGATTTGTATTATATTTATTCTTTAATAAATTTATTTTTTGAATATTCTTGTTTTTTTTTATCTAAAAACTGTTAGCCAAATTAAGATTTGTTCACACAAACTGCATTTTTGCTTTATTATAGCGATATTCGCTATAATAAAGCAAAAATGCAATTTGTGTGAACAAATCTTAATTTGGCTAACAGTTTTTAATGCGGATAATTTTTACTGTCAAATTTGAATAGCCCCGCGCTTTTCTTCTCTTCTTCTTTTTATTATTTTCTCTTCTTTCATATGGCCTCTTACCAGACAAGGACTTAATTGAAAAAAAATCAACCACGTCCACCAGGTGCCGCTAAAAACTCTATCATCCTTTTTTAACATGGGAGTTACCGTTCTAAGAGTAAGTGTTCTGTGCATCCTACTTATACGTGACAAATGACAGGCGCGCGAAAATTAATTTGAATCGCGAATAGCCCCCACTACAATTTGTTTTAGGTGCGTATTTATAAACAAAACTTACCTGAGACGGACTCGGGAGGTCGTCCTTGAACTAAAATCGAAGTTCGGTTACAACGTCTCTAAAGTTCTAGGTGGTTCTGGTGTTAGACTGGAATTTAGAGATGGATATTATCAAATCTGTAACTGCTATGTACATTTACGGATTTGTTACTACTCATCTCTAAATTCACGCGATATAACCGAACTTCGTCAAAATACTAAAATAGATATTTAACATAATATATATAAAAATTATTAAGTTAAAACTTTCTGTGGTAAATAAACTTGCATGTCTGATGCCATCCCATTACAAAAAAAAACCGAACTTCGATTTTCGTTCAAGGACGACTTACCCAAGTCCGACTGAATTTTGTTTATAAATACGGACCTTAAGGAGGTCCTTTCGCCACACCTCTCGCCTCAAATGTTAAAAAAAAGTTATTAGATTATGACTAAAATTAATTTTTTTCTAATAGTTGAAGTCCTTATTTAATACTGAACTTTTAACTATACCTTACCTTGCAAATTTTTGAGAATTTTTTTTTAAATGTGAGTATTTGTAGAGTGCCTCACGAGAAAGTAAGTCCTCAACAACAATTCTCGAATTATACTATTATTTATTAATTAGATGGAGTAGAAAAAAACTAAAAATAAGATTTTTGAAATATTTAGATTTTGTTTTATACAATAAAATATATATAGTAAACCGTGGAACTTATTGAGAAATTAATATTAAAAAATCACAAAAAATTTTCAAGTAACCTAGTTGAAATTTTTTTGTGATTTTTTATTAATAATTTCTCAATAAATTCCACGATAACCTATATATTTTATTGTAAAAAACAAAACCAAAATATTTCAAAAACCTTATTTTTAGTTTTTTTCTACTCCATCTAATCAATAAATAATAGTAAAATTAATTATAATTCGAAAATTGTTGTTGAAGTCTTACTTTCTCATAAGACACTGTACAAACACACACATTTTTAAAAAAAAATTTCTCAAAAATTTGCACGGTAAAGTATAGTTAAAAGTTCACTATTAGATAAATAAGGACATCTACTATTAGAAAAAAATTAATTTTAGTCATAATCTAATATTTTTTATTTAATATTGGTGGCGGAAGGACCTCCTTAAAGGATTCACAATTTTGCATTCTTGCCCCCCCTGGAAAAAGTTCTGGCGGCACCCATGTTAGGCCTTTAAAGATAATCCCCATACCAGTTCACGGCAAGCAGCATTAGATATAGTGATCTGGAAAATTCAACAGTTCAACAAGTTACTTTAGTACAAGAACTTATGGAAGATGATTTTGATAAAAGAGTTGAATTTTATGAAATTATAATGGACAAAAAGAACAGAAATCGAATATTTTTAAAAAATATACTTTTTTCCGATGAATCTACATTTTTACTAAACTGTCATGTCAATCAATCATCGGTATTGGGCTACCGAAAATCCACACTGGGTGCAAGAGTACCATATTCAATACCCAGAGAATTAATGAATGTTTGGGCGGGAACAGTAGATAATAAATTGGGCCATACTATTTCGAAAAAATTTTAACAGGTCTCCGATATTTAGAATTTTTTCAGAACTTCTTGATCCCCGAATTGAACCGATTGTCCCCAAACAGAAATGATTTGTGGCTACAGAAAGACTATGCTGTTTTGGTGCGAAACTACTTGGACATCTTCCCAAATCGGTTGATAGGTCAAAAGGTGGAATGACCTCCTAGGTCACCCGATTTAACTCCTCTTGATTTCTTTTTATAGGGATACTTGAAAAGAAAGGATGCGTATTGAGATTGTAAATATAACTCCGGAAATTTTGAAGAACGTCTTTCCCATTGTATTTTAGGGTCAACAATTTGAGCACTTGGTATAGATTTAGTTGTATTTAATGAAAAATAATAATTATTGTAATAATAAAAGGTAAGACGTCGGTGGAGGACATTAATTTGAACTCTTAATTTAGTAGAATATTTTTTAATCATTTTACTCTAAAATTGTCATTAAATTATTTTCTATTAATATTATTATTTTGTTACATTAAGCACTTAATTATAAATAATTAATTTTCATTCATTTATTGTGTTCTTATGCAAACTAAAATAAAATTTGTGTCTGATCTTTAATGACTTCTATTTAAAAAAATTGTTATGTAGGATATTGCAAACATTATGTTTCCAGGTATGAATTTGCAAGATCTATCCAAATCAAGAAAAAAAAATTGGGGTTACTATTTAAAAAAATTGTCAATGGCGTCACTGCCCAAAAATGGGAAAATTTAATTCATTTTGAAAAATTACGCTTTTAGTAAACAAAATTGACCTGTCCGAACATTTTTTCGAAAAAACAACTCCTTCCATTATAATGAATGTATTCCTTTCATTTGAACCATATTGTATATTGAAACCTCCAGTAGGTAACCTACCTAAAACTTTCATTGAATTCGTAGGTTTATTTTAGATGTAGGTACACATGAAATTCTCTCTTTGAAAATTCTCGGTCGACTTAATTACAATTCTAATTTCATCACCACTTGAATCTGAACCCATAATTTTCGAACAAAATATGTCACAAATATTATAGAAAATTAAGTAATAATATTAGTAGTTATTTATTGTTTAAAAGTTTGGTTTACTTTAATTATGGAACATATATGTCCACAGTTTTACAAATATAACAAATTAATAGTTGCTAATAACTAATATTAATTACCTAAAAATATTATGAAACTAATACTGATATTAAACTTTAACCAATATTATTAGACTAATAATAAGTTATTTGGATTAATTTTTTAGTAATGTCATATTGTTGCGCAGTAGCAAAATAAATGCAAGTGCCTTTCCTAACTCTCGATTCCAGATTCACTAACATCGATAAAGTACTGTGTTTCTATCATTCAAATTGCCTATATAAAATACCTTCCCCAAATTCGTCTTCAGCTCTCTGACTAATTTAATTTTAATTAACTTATTTCTATTTACCTCAAAAACTCGTAGTTTAAAATTGTAATATTGATTAACGAATCAAATGGAAAATGTTCTATTAATTCTTGAAGTGACTTATGATTCAACGTATCTGCGTGCTGGATGAGAATTTCTAATTCATCCATGCTCAAATTAGTCATTTTGATAAGTTTTGATAATAAGCACTAACAATAATTTGTTCTACTTTCTCGGCTAATAAACTAAATGTCAAAATTAATTTTTGAGATAGTTGACAAATTTCACAGCCCTCTATGGTAAAAATGCGTTTTTACTGTTACCAGTAAGGAAAGTATAGGAAATGTACCTGTAGAATCATGATTTTTTTTTACTGATCTTTACGTTCTGGGATCCGCTGGATCCATTTTCGCGATTATGTCTATCTGTGTGTGTCTGTATCCTCAATAACTCAAAAAAAGATAAAGAGAAATACACCAAATTTTAAACTTAAGCATTATTCAATTCTGCGTTGATCTGATTAGGTTTTGGGCATAGTCAGAGCATCTGGAGGGTACGTAATAGGGATTATTTTTCTTCTTTAAGGTATACAGTGGGTTTATAAAGTGTGGAAACGCGTCATTAAGTACCTATCTTATTACGAGGGGGCAACATATCCGTGGCTCGGGCTCAAGGGGGGTCCGGCAGCTTTAGAAGAAGAAATAAAATTTATGATTTTATGTATTTTTCTATTATTAAGAATGATTAATTTTTCTCAGCTGTTACACCAATAATTGGTCAAGATCAAAACTGTAGCTATTCACAAAGAAATTACGGTTCTTTACAAACATTTTTAGTACCTAATTAATAAGTACACTCATTTTAGTAGATCATGAAGAGTTTGTAGGTAAAACAAATAGATCACAATATGTGGGAGGGGGGCCCTTTGCCAGTGAAGTACTCTATTACATCCGAGCGTCTAGATAGATTACCCATCGAGGAAGCTACAGACGCGAGGCTAGAATGAGTTCCCGGGTATGTATAGGTTTTTACTCTCAATCTGCTATTATATTTATATAAGTTTCAAACAATAATATTAGTACTAATTTCTATCATAATTTGACATTTTTTTAACAAAGATACCTGTGAAAGCGTTGCTAGGCAAAATAATAAGTTGATTGAATCTGACAGATAGATAATTATTTTGCTAAAAAATAAAATAGTTTTTTTATACTTACTAATATGTTCTACAGTTAACTTTAATGTACCCCACCAGTATTGCGAAACACTACAACAAGTCGTTGAGAATTAATTAATATGATTTTCAATATCAATAAAATTAATGAAGTTATACATATGCAACTAACAATACAAGAAAGTAATATTGGTTGCATTGATGTCAGTATTTTTTTACCAAAACACAATTTTTTAAATGTTCTAATCAAAATTAGAAAAAATATTGTATGTAACACGTTAGGAAATGCCGTTTTTGTAATTCGTTCATGTTGCGAAACCTCACTCTGTTCGTCCCGCAAATATTACCTATGAAAGTGTTTTTAATGGAATTACAATATTTATAAATTCAACAAAACACAATCCGCAATACACTTTTAAAATTATCACACATCTTGATTGAAACTACACAGCCAGATTTTCTGGTTTTACTTTTTTTTTTGAGGAAATAATTTTGTGGTTGTAAGAAAAATATTGTACATCACTCATGTAAAAATTATTTTTCACGCTCGTAAATATACTATAGTATTTGAATAGATATTTATTGAACGTAAGAGTGGATAACTGAAAATAATAGTTTTAATATATTAAATAATGTGGATCTAATGCGAATACAGGATGAAAACATTTCTTTTATATGCGACGAGTTTGCCCGTGGGGGCCTCAGTCTCGATAAGGTGGGAACCACTCACGGTTCGTAGACAACACGGTGGCCTCATCACGGTTGCTAAGGACGTAGTGACGTCACGGAATGAAAAAGTGTCGTACATTAGTTTTTTAAAAATTTAATATTTTATTGTTATTTAGTGGTGTTTATATTTTTACTTTTGAACTTTGTTCTGGTGTTAGAGTATTTATAACATCGGTAGTTTGATTTTTTGACAGACAAGCTACAAAACAGCAGGGAAAAATCATGTAATGATTTACATCAAATCAGGGCCCCGCAACTGCGCGTGTAACGCGTGCACCGCACCTCTAAAGGGGCGCCAAACCGGAGGTCTGTATACAATTCGAATTTTTAATTTTTCTAACGATTCCAATGACTAAGACACTAAAAAAATCAAAAATGTTTTTGTCTCAATTCATGATAATATAATCAATAATGCTATCGAAGTTTATGTTCGTTGATATAATGACCTATTCCTATTGTGATAGAAAACATATCTATTTTTGAAATGAAATAGCTATTCAATTAGCGTTAATTATTAAATATAATAAAATCAATAGGTTAGTTAATACTGTGTGCAACATGCAATACCATGAATACCCGTATAAAGTATAAACTTGTCGATTTTTTCTGTGCAGACTCGAATACTGTACGAACGATGAGTAAGTTTCAAATTAGATCTTGTCGATTTTTCCTGTCCAGACTTGAATACTCTACGATCTACATTTTTCCTGTCCAGACTCGAATATTGTACCACGAGTAAGTTTCATATTAGATCTTGTCGATTTTTCCTGTCCAGACTTGAAGACTCATCTACGAACCACGAGAACACGAGTATAAATAAAACTACAGGAGGCGTCGTAATCCAAATAGTTAATATTTTCTTCGGCTACGTGAAGGTCAAAAACCAAGACGCAAAGTTATAGTTATAAGTATTCGACGGAGTGCTTTATATTTTGTGTTAATTGTGTTGTAATTACTGAGGCCCTTTCTATGGGGCCTCAGTATTGCATTCGTGCAGACTTAAAAGTTTTCTTACCCCCATTTTTTAAAACTTTTTTTCATGTTTCCTATCTTTCTGAGTCCGAAAATGCAAAAAAAAATTTCTGGTCGTCTGTGTGTATGTATGCCGGCACGATAACTCTAGAACGAAAGTTCTGATTGACTTGCGGTTTTGATTTTCTTGAATAATTAATTCTAACTTAGAACCCTATTGATTTTCAGAATTTTCGGTTCATCCCAACTACTTTAATATCAATTTTCTTAAAATCCGCATATGCATTTCCTATGTGACAATTTTAGGAATTCCAATTATTTCTAACGTCAACATTCCTAACATTTTAAACATTCCACAAATTGCAAAAATTCTCTAACGACCTGTCAAACAACAGCAGTTGATAGTAAAGGTGAAATTTCTAAGGCGGATTGCGATCTTCATACTTGTAACCATAGCCATTTTGGAGGCTATTTTTATTCGAAATTAGTCGCCAAGCCTGCCAATTTATGAAAAATATATAAGCGTTTCTTAAAAATGACTTTTTTTATGGTGGTGCTAACTAAAGCGTACTACTATTTCGTCCCTAGCCACAAAAAGACCTTCATCAAATTTACTGGCTCTCTGTCGCAACCCCATAGAATAATTAACCGACCATTTTAGTTGGCAAAAATCAGAATAATGCTTGGCTGTGCCTGTCAAGTATCAAGATGTCAACTGTGATGTGTAAATGGCTCTTAAATGGCAAATTATTTAAAAATGTTTACTTCTCTTGATATTTATTGCAAATAATTTGTAGTATATCTCAATTCAGGCTTTCCATAAATGAAGGTACAGCAAGACAGATGATAATAATATAATGTTCTTATACAAAGCACTTTTTTTATTATATAAAAGAGAGGTAGGATATAATGCTGGCTTTTTGTAGAAAATTTTTATTATACGATTTTGGATTACATATTCAACCAGCGAATTGTAAATAATAATTATAGTACACTTCTAGTCATAAATTTCCTCAATAAATAAAATTTAAAAATGAATCTTCTTACCTTGGTACCGAGCTATTTTGTTGTTTTTCATTTTAATTATAAAGTTGTCATTTATTTGTATGTTGAAAGAAGGCCTTTGTAAATTACATTGCTCTCTATGGATCTACTTTAACACAAAAATAGTTCTGTGGCTATAACACCTATCGTCGCAAAACTATTAATAATTTAAACATAGTAGGTAGTATCAATATAACATTAAGTGATTTTTAAAATAAAGTACATGATCTCAAAACAGAAATAATTTATAATAAATGCGGGTAAAAGGAGGGGTAAAATAACAATAAATTAATAAGGGAAATACTTAAAAAGGGCAGGTTTAAAGAGTATTATCACAAGAAAGTATATCCGTTCTGTTTATTTATCAAGTATTGTTTGAGGTTACTTTTGAATACATTTATTGTTATTTTTTTTAATTTCTGTAGGCAGTCTATTAAATTTTTTAAACCTTTAATAAAAATTGTATTTTGGGAACTTTTAGTGATGGCTTGCCGTAAATGAAAGTCACATTGGCTTCTTGTATTACAGTTGTGATGTTGCGAATTATATTGAATTTTTTCTAATAGATCTGATGCGATGGTACTATGTCATTTTTATTTCATAAATAAGTATCAGTCATGTACTGAACATAATTCTCAACTGAAAGCCGATTTGTTTCTTTTAACATAGTTGCAATACTTCTTCTGTCCTTTATTAATATTATATAAATAGGCGAAGTAAGGAGCCCAAATATTTTACATGGGCAGGCTTAAGAGGTAAAGGGGCCAATTATTATTGAATAAATTGCTCGAACAAGTTTGTAAACCCTAATCAAACCGTGATATAGAATGGTTTAAAAAATCAAGGCTTGTGAAAATCATCACATGGTTTAACCTAATTAATGCTAATGCTTCACAAACCCAAAAATTCAACGTCCTAATACTACTATCGGCTTTCGGTCTTTCGTTCCAAGTTAAATCATTTCTCGTTTTTGTTACGCTACGAGTTTACCCTTGTGGGCCTCAGTCTCGATAAGGTGGGAACCACCATTTTAGCTTCTCTTGAACTAAATTTTATGAAATGGTAAGTACCTACCCACATAATACCTATGTATTTGGCTTGATTTATGCCCGATTCGCCTGTTCCCATTTCGCCTGACCAATTAAAATTTCCCGATTCGCCTGACAAAGCTCAAATTGTGGTATCGTTTCGCCTGACCATAAGTTGGATGGTACGGGCATTTTTTATCATAAGGGTCATTTTCAAAATACATGCAAAATTTGATTAATAAGGATGATTTTATTTGAAACAAAAAAAAAAACTGCATTTATTGACATTATTAAGCGTTTTGTATCAGTATTTTTAAATCAATTATTTTTAAATTTTCTAAACCATCTTGATAATTTTTCCTTTAAATCTTTTTTCATAGATATACTAAGTTCTTTTCTAAAGTAATGTATAGTTGAAATTATTACTGGAGGAATTTTAGTTTTTAAATATATTTTTTTTTGTCCTGGCCGGTTATTGGGACACATAAAAAAATTCTAAATTCAAATAGTTTATTTGCTTTACGCTTCGTCAATTTGAAAAAATGTTTAGTTTTTATTTTACTAACTTTTTACTATACTGGGTGCTCTATATTTTTTGATTATATCAAATTAAATAACTATAACATTTTAATTTAATTTTATGTTCATTTCTTATTTTTATTCATTTGTTAGTAATAGATTTCTTTACAGCAAATACATATTTATTACCTGAGCAGGTCAGGAGAATCGCAACTATTTTTTTCCGTTCAACATGTAGTCAGGCAAAACGCTACCAAAGCATACCAAATTTTTATGTCAGGCGAAACGGGTATATACCTTTGACTTACTTCGGCTATTAATAAGATATTGTGGAAAATACTACAAAAGTAATTCAATACTTTTCACATCTGAAAATCGGGAAATGTGATTTTTTTCCTGTATGGCAAATTAGGTCTAAAAAAATGTTTATTATTTGTTCTGTTAAAGTTTGTGCACTAAAACCTGAATTACCCTCAATATTAAATGCCTTTACCAATTTTTGATCTAGTATTCCTTAATTTCTAGGAGAAAACGACCTTCTGGTCCAAAATTTCGAGACCAAAAAAAGTTAGAGTTCAAGAAAGGGAGAAGATATGGCTGGCAGTATGAAACATTTCTTGCGAAAAAGTCAAGTTTCCAACACTGAAACGATAGAGGAAGGTGAAAATACAGTTTCTGAAGCGGCGACACCACCATCTTCTGCAACATGTGAACCATCAACATCATCATCACTTATCGAAAATATATTCTCTATAGAGTCGACCATTTCAACAAAGGCGGCTACAAGTGACACTTCTGACGATGAAGTTTCTACTGATTGGTATTCTTATATCAGAGGACCCCGGTTTATGGCCCAGAAGCATTACCAACGACGAAGTCAGAATATTGGTTGAGCGTGGTCCTCCTTTGATAGGAAACAATTATCAATTTCCAGCTAATAAAGACAAAGACAAAAGAAAATTTTCAAGTAAGTACTTTGTCAGAAAACTAGGAAATGGAGAAGAAGCAAATAGAATTTGGCTCATTATATTTTTCAGTTTCGAAAAAAATCGATATTTTGTTTTTGTTGTAAAATTTTCAGTAAGACTTTCAATAGTTTTTCTGATACTCATGGTTTTTCTGATTGGCAACATGTGTCCTTATCCATAAAAAGACATGAAACATCAATTGTACATAATGTTCAGATGAATACATGGATGAATTTAAAAAAAATATTAAAACTATCCACAACCGTAAACGATCATCACTTACGGGTTTTAGAAACTGAAAAAAAATATTGGC
The DNA here is from genome assembly GCA_927349885.1 of Psylliodes chrysocephalus. NCBI lineage: Eukaryota > Metazoa > Arthropoda > Insecta > Coleoptera > Chrysomelidae > Psylliodes > Psylliodes chrysocephalus. The sequence continues at coordinate 43,707,470 of OV651821.1, forward strand.
ATGACGTTCTGGAAAGAATTGTTGCAGTTGTCAAATTTTTATCCAGACAATGTCTAGCGTTCCAAGGTTCTTCTAAAATACTTTTTGAATTTGATAATTGAAACTTCCTCAAAGCTGTCGAGATGATTTCCTCTTTTGATCCTGTGATGAGAGAGCACATTAGTCGAGTGCAAAACATACAAACAAATTCTTTAAAAATGGCCCATTATTTAGGCTATCAGATGCAAAACAAAATTATTGAATTAATGTGTTCTAAAGTAAAAAATAATATTTTGAATATGGTTCGCAGTTCCAAATATTATTCAATAATTTTAGACTGTACACCGGATACAAGTCATACAGAGCAAATAAGCCTCATTTTGCGTTATGTTGTTCTAAATGACATTTCTAAAAAGGCTCAAATAAAAGAGAGTTTCATAGCGTTCAACCCATAGCCCTCAGAAGGTCTAGATACCGCATCGTAAAAATATTTTGACCCCCATATGGGCGCCATGATAAATAAATGTCAATAAATTTTAAGTTGGCACTAGTGACAAGACAGAATCGGCGCCAGGCGCAAGTTTAGTAATAAGGGTAATAAGCGTAAGATCGGCGTTCGACGTATATAATCGATTTTATTATCTGTTGTATTGTTTATTTTGTTCTTCTAGTAAAGGTTTTATTTAAAACATTATTTTTTAGTTTAGTCCTTTAGTGTTTTATTTTAATAAAAAAACATTTGTGGTTTGGTGTTAAATTTTACAGGATTTTCAAAATCTCTTGTTGTTTTGTACCTGAATATAACAATGCATCTAACGGTAGAAGATTCAAGGAAGAAATAACATTTCATGTGTAAGTTTTCACAAACATTTGTGTATTTACAAAATCAAATAATTTGTATGTTTTGTTGTAGCATACCAAAAATTTTTAGGAAAGAATAACTGATAGCCATAGGAAGACCATTGAATCATTTTGTGACTTTAGTATAAGCCCAGAAAATTTGGGGATACTAGCTGAAACGGGAAATGTGTTATTGGCTCCTTGTTAGTGACCTATGCTATTGTACAATTTTTCCAACACAAGTTCCATGATCCTTTGAACTTGGCTGCACCGTACTGATGAAGAACAATAGTCAGAAAAACGTGTCGACCGTTGCTTCTTTTTTACTTTTTTTATTCGGAAAATGTCCATTATTACTACCTTGATGCAACTTTTTCTTCTGATGATAATTTTTTCAGAATATGGTTTTGTCTTATTTTATTTGCCCATGTACAACCCTTTATAGCTTACTTGTGTTCATTTAAATTATTTATGTACAACTTAATTTTTGCCACTGTAATTTAATTATAACCAAGTAATTTTACAATAAAACTTTTCTGTTATATCGCATCTTTATAGTCCATTATTCTTTGTAATAAACTCATTAGATTTATATAGCCTAGATTAGATTAGATTAGGAGTTGGACGTTATTTGTCCTTGTCCACCGCGACCTTTTCAGATCTATTGTGGGACTCCGTTTGTTTTAGAGTATGTCGTCTAGCCTGGTCTTTTTTATTAGACTTAGTAGCTTTGACAGTGGCTCCCGCATGTAGTTGCATGCAATTGGCTTTTCTTCGCCCAATGTTAGAAACCTCATTCCAGCCAAGCCTTCACATTGGCACAGGACGTGGAATGATGTTTCCTCTTCTTCTTCACAGAACCTGCACAAAGTTGCTTCTTCTGCTGGATTTATGACACTCATGTGCCTTTTGAGGCGACAGTGTCCAGTAAGAAGGCCTACTGTTATCCTAACGATTTGACGTTTTTGATCCAGTAGGTCTTTCGTAAACTTGGCCGATGGTTCCTTGATGAACTGTTTGGCCTGTCTCAGTCTTGGATAGTTGTTCCACCATTCCTGAGACTCTTTTTGCATCCATTGTTTAATGGATGCCTTGCACAATGCCTTAGCGACTCCACAAAAGGGTTCAGGGCCTGTCATGGCCTTATCTGAGCCTTCTCGGGCTAATTCGTCGGCCTTTTCGTTGCCCTGATATCCCTCATGGCCTGGAACCCAGGCTAAGGTCACCTTATTTTGACTACTTAGCTCTGTCAGGTCTTCTAGACAGTCTTTCACCAGTCGTGATTTGATTTCTGGTGAGAGAATTGCCTTTAGAGCTGCTTGGCTATCAGAGTATATGGCAATAGTTTTGCCTGATACTTGCTGATTTAATATTTCTCTTGCACAGTGTTGTATGGCTATTAGCTCAGCCTGGAACACTGTTGCATATTTTCCTAAGCTTAGTGAAATCGTTGATTTTTTACTTAGGTCCATAGATTCCAGCACCGGCTCCTTCCTTGGTTTTTGAACCTTCTGTGTACCAGACGAGTTCAGCCTGTACGGGAGGTCCCTGTTTCCAGGATTCTCGGGCTGGTATTTGAATTTGAAAATTTCTTTCAAATTTGTATGTGGTTATGGCTCTATCAGTAGGCATAGCTAGAATATTATCCCTTTGTACTTGCTGATATAGCCTTGTGTGGTCGGCGCTATGTAGTTGGCTTATTGGGTTTTGTCCCTGCATTAGCCTGTGAATAGCTGACCTGGTTTCTCCTTGTATGAAGATGTGCAATGGCGTGAGATTTAGTAATACCTCCATTGCTGCGGTCGGCGTAGTGCGCATGGCCCCAGTAGCACTTAGACAGGCAAGCCGCTGAATGCTAGTGAGTTGGCCTATTGCACTTGCCTGCGCAGTTTTGGTTACCCACGCCACTGCGCCATAGGTTATCATGGGTCTTATTACCCTTGTGTATAACCATATGGTCATTTTGGGGTTTAGACCCCAGTTTTTCCCACATATTCTTCTACAGCTTACGAGAGCTATTGTAGCTTTATGTGTGAGTTTTTTGAGATGTTGATTCCATGTCAGCCTTTGGTCAAATATGACTCCGAGGTATTTGGCTTCTGTGACGAATGGGATATATATAGCCTATAAAAGTTGAGCAATGTGTATTGCATCATTCACTAGTTATATTACAAGTTCATGTTACTTCAGCCATGATGAAATATTTGCCGAAAAAAGATAATCACCAACAAACTCTTTCTATGTAACACACTGGTGTGTTAAGTCTTTGAATGTATATTGTTAAACTAGAACTTATTCAGTGAAATAACTTATGAAACAAATTTTTCTTTTTGCATTAACAAAAAAACTTGAAAATATAGTGAATTGTGTAAAGAAACAATAATATGTACAATATAATATTTAAAAGTATGACGAAATCAAACGGCAATTTATAGACCAATATTATTGTGTACTTTTTATTATTTCTCTTTGCAATTGCATTTATTTACTATTTCCTGGATAATATTTCACAAGATCTTCAAAGTTTTATTAATAATCATTGAATGGTTATCAACTTATGCTTAATTGAATATGTTTCTGTTCATGTTTCGGATAACCAAGAATAAAGAGTTCTAAAGCTTTGGATAAGGTTGATCCTAGAAACATGGTCTCACAATTGTTTGATTTAGGTTTCTCTAGTGGGGTTATTATTTTATATTACATTTACTTATTTAGGTACCTGACGCATAATGTAATTTGTGAATTGCTATGTAGAAAGAAAATTGTTGGCAAGTTATTAATATTATCACCCCATCATCTAATGTTATTAAACAAAATGGGTTTTTTTTATCTCTCGAGTTAATGAATATTAGTTATGAATGTCACATATCTAATTATTATTTGAATTTATGAAAGAAAAATTTTGGCAACAAAATTATTATTAATACTACCACTCCATTTATTAATTGCTATTAAACAACATAAGTGTAAACACAATCAAATTACTTGAATTTTTTAACGTTTTTTGGTGAAGTTTTATTTATTCATTTAGAGAAATATCTGAATGCATTATTTTAGAAATTTAGTACACTTTTGGACATATACTGCCAAAGAAATGATATAAAAATCGTAATTTTTAAAAACCGTTGCGACAATTTATTCTACATCTTTTGGTCAGGTTTTTCTATTAATATTAGTTCCGTTCTAAGTAGGTACATATTATAGTTTGTATGTTTTATGCTTTATTTTATTACATGTAATAAATGATAGAAAATATACTTTTATAGTAAATAAATTGATTAAAGCAATATGTAAGAATAAGTTTATCTAAGGATTAAATTGTTAAAGCAATTTTTCATATCCATTGTTTATTAATTTGTTTCATTTAATTCTTTCTTATTGAGTAAGTTATTTCATATAAATATGCGATACTTGTAAAATGTAATATTTTCTTTTAAATAGGTACATATTATGTTTGTATAAAATATTGTTCAGTTAATAAAAACAGAAATATTTTGTCTTTTATTCAAAAGAAGTTTGTAAATTTTTCAAAATATATTTACCTACCCCAAAAAAAGATTAATAAAACCAGTTAGTCATATACACATTTTCTATATATTTATAGAGGTACTTTTTAAATAACTTTCAATACATTCGAAATCTGTGGTTTTATTAAACTCAATATAACAAATAATAATAGGTATTCTCAAAAATATTTAAAAATAAAATCGAGATGGGACTCTTTTGTATAATTTAGTGACTATTCGCCTATGGTTAGTGCACTGCTGTATGTCCCTGGGTTTTCTACATTAGAACAATACTGCTTCTCCACTCTAGAAGTATTTTTTGCATCTCGCAAGATTATATTTATTAAAAAACCAAGAAATTGTTTTAGGCCTATTGCTGTGCCCTTTTCCAACATTTCCAAAGTTTTTTTTTACTTTCTGCTGATTGGATCTCCGATAGCGACAACTCCATTTGTTGTTCCACTAGTTTTTTATCAAATTTTTAAAATAACTTCTATATATTTATCTTTTGCAACGACTTTGCTTACCTGCTTCATAATCTCTTCCCTATGTACCAATTTCTCTAACAGGTGAGATCTTATACTCGCTCTATTAAATCATTATAGTTTATTTGAAAATGCTTGGTAGCACAGTTTTTATGTCAAAGGTCCATATTTTTATATAATTTTGCTATTATTCATTTTCAAATAAATAGGAATAGGAGTAATTTATCAGTTTTTCTAAAAATACCTTGTTACTGATGTAAGTATATCTTTCCCTAGTTAAAAAATTCGAGTTTTTATTTTCATAATATAAATAAATGATCGGTTAACAATCGCATTCTTTTAAATAGTACATTTGACATTGAAGTAGGTATTTTCTCCATATTGCCAAACAGGAACAGATGGTTTACTTGTAATTTGAATTATATTACATAAATTTAACTGAATTTCTCTATAATTCTCATAGCAATATGTACACAAAACACTTATTCAATAATATATATAACCATGTAAAAATAACATTTCAAGAACGAGAAAATTTATAAAACCGGTCCTGTCTGAACAGATCTAGGAAAATCAAATAGGTTTGTCAAAGTTTTGTTCTTAATTTGAAATTGGAAATTGTGCGTCTCACTCACTTGTAACTAATAACAAAGTGCAGATTATCGGTGTTCACGTATTACAGAACACACAAACTAAAAATCAGTGTAGCCAAAACATAAATTTACTTAACATGGCGACAAGCTTGAATGGGGTCATTTTTACTTTCCTATCTGTATACAGATATAAGGAAAGTATAGGAATCATGATTTTTTTCGACCTCGAGTTTTCGACGGATTTTTACGTTTTGAGGTCCCCTGAATCCGTTTTGACTATTTTCGCGATGATGTCTGTGTGTGTGTCTGTAGGTCGCATAACTCATGAACCGATACTCAGAAAAACACGAAATTTTAAACTTAAGCTTTGTTTCAGCGTCCAATGAGCTGATTAGATTTTGGGCAGAGTCGGAACATCTGGGGGGGTACTTTATAGGTGGTCATTTTTATATTTTATGGAATATATCTGTTATTTACGTTTGGAGAAGAAAATTCTTCAAATAAAAGTTACTTCTTATATAATTATCTATAATTTTTGTTTTATGCAAAATTTTCCTAAAATGGTCCGTATTCGAGAAATTTGACAAAATGTAAAAAAATAATTTTTTATAAAAATTGTTCAAATAAAAGTTGTTTGTAATATAATTCTCTATAATTTTTATCCTATAAATAATTTTTCTAAAATGGACCGTATTCGAGATATTTGAGAAAATGTGTAAATTTCGAATTTTGAAGAAAACTCAAAAACGGATAAAGGAAAAAACATTAAATTTTAAACTTAAGTTTTATTTCGACCTGAGGTGAACTGATTAGATTTTGGACAGAGTCGGAACATTTGGGGGGGTACTTTATTGGTGGTCATTTTTATATTTTATGGAATATATTCGTTATTTACGTTTGGGGAAGAAAATTCTTTAAATAAAAGTTACTTACAATATTATTATCTATAATTTTTGTTCTATATCAAATTTTCCTGAAATTGTCCGTATTCGAGAAATTTGACAAAATGTGCAAAATTCTGATTTTTAAGAAAATTGTTAATCTAAAAGTTGTTTGCGATATCGATCTCTATAATTTTTGTTTTTAAATGACTTTTCTAAAATGGACCGTAATGGAAAAATTGGAGGAAAAGTGCTAAATTAAAATTTTTCAGTATTTTCGTTTTCAATGAATATCTATAGAAAAATGTTTCGAAGTAGATGTATGTGGAAAATGTATATATTTAGTTTATCCTCTAAACATTTTTAGAGATGCTGCAATAGGTTAACTAGATAGGAAAGTCATGTGTTGGACACATCAGATTTTTTTGTATTGACAGCATACGCCAAGCGGTATCTAGACTTTCTGAGGGCTATGGTTCAACCCAATATCCGACTCGACAGGGTAAGGGCCATTTGATTTTGTCGTTGGACTTTTGAAAAATTTGAATTTAGATATTAAAGACATGAGAGGTCAAGGGTATGATAATGGGGCGAATATGCGCGGAAAACATACTGGTTTACAAAACCGCATGCTCGATGCTAATCCCAGGGCATTTTTTGTGCCATGTGCTGCACACAGCTTAAATTTAGCAGTAAATGATGCTGCTAAAGTTTCAAATGAAACAGTTAACTTTTTCAATATTGTACAAGAACTTTATGTATTTTTTTCATCTTCATCCACAAAAAGGTGGGATATTATAAAAAAACATGTCCCGAAGTTAAATCTAAAACCCCTAAGTGATACTAGATGGTCAGGTCAAGTAGGATTGATGCTATAATGCCGCTAAAGTTTTATTTAATTTAAATTTGTGATAGCCTTCTAGAAATAGCAGAAAATTACACTTTTAACATAGAAGCTAGGCATAAAGCAAGTTCTATGCTATTAAGTATCCAATCTTTTAAATTTATTTGCAGTGTAATAATTTGGTATGATGTTTTATTCCAGATTGGCATTGTAAGCAAAATGGTGCAAAGTGTAACGAATGATATTAAAGAGTGCCAAAACTATTTAAAGAATCTAGTAGATAATTTTAAAAATTATAGAGATGTTTTCGAGGAAAAACTTGCTCAAGCTGGAGAACTAGCAGCCGCTCTTGAGATAGAGCAAGGTTTTCCTTCATTAAATACTGTTAGACGAAAGTATAAACTAAAACTGTTCGATTATGAACAGAAAGATGAGACACCTCAAGATCCAAAAACAGCGTTTAAAATAAATTTCTTTTTAAAAATAATTGATCAAACACTAAGTTCTTTAAATAGTAGATCTATAGCTTCTGGTGAGATATCCTTCTCAAAATTAAAAATAATTAAAAATTAGTTGAGGTCTACCATGTCACAAGAAAGATTATCGGGTTTGGCAATCTTAGCTATAGAGCAGTGTTACTCAAAGTGTGCTCCGCAGAGCCCTGGGGCTCTGCAAAGCCTTTGTGGGGGCTCCGCGAAGAAAATAACAAAAAAAAGCCGTACCTATCGCTATAACGGGACTTGAGTTTTTTTTTTAGGGAGTATGCGATTTTTGGTATTTGAGGATTTTGGGTTGGAGGACCCTTTCTTTTTTTTTTTTAGAAGCCAGGAAGAGGAAGGCGTATATGATTTTGAGAATTTTGTTTGAAGAGGCTAGAGCAAGAAGGACTTTCTTACAAATGTGTTTAGGGCTCCGTCAAATATTTCACACTTTTCAAAAAGGTTCCGTCACCAAAAAAGTTTGAGAACCACTGCTATAGAGCAAGAGATCTTCGATAAAATTGATTTTGACAATATTATAAAAGAATTTGCAGCAGCCAAATCCAGAAAAAAAACCTATTTAATTTTTGGATAATTGAATGTTTTATTTGTTTCCTGTTTGGTTTGTTTTTTCTTTTGTAAGAATAAAATATTGGTTTTTGAAATATCCGTTGTTTCATTACAAAATTAAAATAAAATGTGGTTTTGCAATTCGCTCAAATGTTAAACGACTACAAGAATATTACAGCAAACTAGGAAATTTGTTATTCAAAATATTATTTATATAAGTACTACATATATTTAAAGGGCGTCAAAGTATTTCCGGCACGCGGGCGGCGATAACTCTTGCGGGGGCCCTGCATCGAATTTCAAATGAATTATTTATTTGAATTATAAAGAGAAATATTATTTTGTGAATGGTTCATTTTAAACATTTTGATTAGGGTACGGCATCCGAGCTGAATTCGGATCACACTTTGCTTATATCCCGAAATATTTTGAAATTTTGCCAAGCCTGTAGCTAGCCGTAGTGTTGCTATTGCCTGCCAGACAAAAACTGTTAGAAGAAATAAATGGACTGAGCCTAAACTGACATTAAAGGCTAATGGTAAGATTTTCGAGTATTATTCTTAAAACATCATTCACTATTATCAAATTAATTGCAGCTTTGTCCACCCTACATTTAAAAGCAGACGATGAGATGGTTTCTTACAAGCATTAAACACAACGAAAAGCAATAAAAGTCAAAAGGCATTACTAAAAGAACCTACGTTATTGAAAAAAAAGGGTTTCTACAGGAAGTTTTTAGTAAAAAGTATTTACAAATAATTTTATAGAAGAAAACAAGGACCCGTTGGACTTCAGAAGAGACATACAATGTATATTTATATCGGAAATAAAAAATATATTTTGTCAGTTTCTAGGATGTGTATGAACAGTATAATTTACTTTAAAAAAAAAAACAATAATACAACTGACAACAACCCAGTTTTATTATAATAATAATCTATAAATATAGGTACCAAATTAGAAAAAAACAGTTTTATCTATTGTGTTTATATACATACAATACATAGGAGATTTACAATTACATATACTTGTAGTACTTAAATAAATCATCCAAAAGACCATATCTTATTTTAGCAGCTCACTTTTGTAAAGTTGAAATCCCCAGAGTATTTATGAGGTAAAGATAGCACCTTTTATTCAAATATTTTCTCGTGAATGCTTTACAAACGTCTTCTCAACTCCAAAAGGCACTTGATGTTTTCTTCTTTAAAATGAATAATTGTAACTATGTACTTTTTACTAAAATCTTCTTGTAGCAAACCCTTTTTTCAAAAATGTTTGATCATTTAGTAAAGCTGTTTGACATTTTTGCTCTCGATTGTTTTTAATGTTTGTAAGAAACCATCTCATCTGCTTTTAAATGTAGAGTGGACGACAAAGCTACATTTAATTTAATAATAGTGAATGATACTTTCAGAATAATAATTACTCTAAAATCTTACCATTAGTCTTTAATTTCAGTTTAGGCTCAGTCGCTTTATTTATTCTAACGATTTTGGTGTGTAAAAATTAAAAATTGTTTGCCAACGACAAAACTACGGCTCGCTCCAGGCTTGTCAAAATTTAAAAATATTTCGGGATATAAACAAAGTGTGATCCGAATTCAGCTCGGAGGCCATACCCTAATCCAAAATATTTAAAATAAACCATTCACACAATAATATTTCTCTTTATAATTCAAATAAAAAGTAATACATTTGAAATTTGATGAAAATCATTACATAATTTTTCCATGCCGTTTTGTAGATTGTCTTTCAAAAAATCAAATTAGCGATTTTATAAAAACTCCAACACAGGTGTATAGTCCAAAAATAAAAATATGAACACCACTAAAAATTAATAAAATATATTTTTTACAAAACTAATGTACGAACCGCAGCAGAATATTTGCTGTCAACTTTAGTTTTCATTCCGTGACGTCACACCCTTCCTTAGCAACGGACGGAAGAGGCCACCGTGTTGTTTACGAACCGTGGTAACCACCAATTTGGCGTCCTTCGAAGGTCATTATGTATTTATTTTGCAATGAATACCTGAAAATTACTCGGTAGTTAGTAAGAGTATATTGCCAACCTCAAGAAGGCTATGAAAACATCTGAAAGCCCTTTCAATTTAAAAATTATCGATGGTGTCATCTCGTAAAGTAGAGGAGAAAAAAATTTATTGTTCAAAACCAAATTCAAAACTGATCTGTCCGAGCTTAATGTTATTGTATAAATGTACATATTTTTTAATTTTATCGATACCTACATTGAAAATTGGGCACCTCAACGGTATAGACATAATATCGCAATTGTTTCGGGTACCATTTCAAACAGAGTGAGTTTTAATATCAGTCACAGTTGTCATTTTGTCAAATGAAATGTAACTGCAGGGTTAAACCATTAAGGCCAAAATGTACTCGTTTTTCGGAAATCACCTAAAATTCGTATGATTTCGCCGAAATCCCCCTTAATTTTACGATATCGGTGACTTCGCGAAATCTTATTTTTATAGGATTTCGTTGAAATCATTGTATAAAATTATCTATGATTTCTCTATAAATTGAATATTCAAATGACTTTTTTTGGGAATTCTAAACTTGATTTTTGGTCGACCTTTTTCTTTACTTTTCCCTTGTCTTACAAGTATACAATGAAAATCTGAACACTTTTGCGCATTTGAATATGCCAAATAATACGTATGTTTATTTGGTTTCGTTTTTGACCTGTCTGTAATACTATGCTAATATTTTCATATCACTATTCTCTCATGAATAGGCATATATATTTAATGGTTTGACGTTTATTAAAACTGTCAGACCTACTTATCGTCATGTGAAGAAAATTTTCCGATACGTACGTGGGTAATTTCTCCTTTTTTCTCTTGAAACTGTTTTTTGAAGGTTAATTTGCAAACGTATCTATCGCACATGGAAGAAAAATTGGAACAATCCGAAGAACCGGGTTGAAATTTGAATCTTACCTCTCAAAATAATTAAAAATATCGCTGGCTACGCTGTAGTCTAGTGACTCTAGTGGTTAGAATATTGGTATGGTGTACCAAAGATCGCGAGTGATTGTCACCTGGAGTGAATTTTGTAAAATTCTTATTTAGTTTTCAGCCCTAATTGTTCAAGAATTTTTTCTTGAATTTTCACTTGTTAACTGAAAAATGTTCTATACTTCTTTTAAATTTTTTTAAATATTCAACCAGTTGCATTGTATCTAAAAAATATCAGCATGGCCCTTAATTGTTTCAGAACAAGCGAGGCAAATCATCAAACCTGCTAATCCATTCTAAAGAGGGAATATGGAAGTATAAAGAGAAATAAAATCAAAATTATTGTTAAAAAATGTTTTACATTAAAATACGCCACGTTCCAATAAAATATAAAACATACACATACACACATACATCACTAAACACTATTTTTAAATATTTCGTAATCCAGAATCGTTCCTTTTAATTTAACCGAATCCAATTTTGCGTCATCAGCCAACAAATGACTCATATCGATATCGGTAAACTTCTTTTCTTTTTCTTTTTTAGGCTTATCAACGTGCTCAGCTACCTGTACTACGCTTTCGAAATCTGTCAACTCGCTTGCCGGAACTATGGTCGATTCCACGACTTGAGATCCCAAAATGTTTCCTTTCTCGTCGAGATCGTTAATCGTAATTAGGATGTTGTTGTCATCTCTCTCCTTCTCTCTGACGGATTGTTCGCCGGTTTCGGAAATCGACAAAACATAACCTAAAAATAAAAACGACATATAGAAGATTGTTGAAGATCCTTTTATATAATACATAAAAAAATCTATAACGCCAACACTAGCATGTATACATTATAAAAACTCTGGCTTGGATATAATTTCTCGAAGACATTATGTTATCCGCGTCTCGGGACAAGTAGCCGATAGAAAGCCATCATGTAGATAGTTTCTTTCAAGGCGATTGGCCAGAAGCGTCGTAGCAAGCGGTTTCGTCTCCACCGGCATATAGACCAGAAGCCACTTCTCACTCAAACCAACCACTTGACTTGTTATACTAATTTTTAAAAACGAAACACTGGCAAAAATGTGATTAATTTTCGTAAGACCGTGCTTTACTACGGATGTCAAAATGGTTTGGTTTTTGTGATGTATCAGTTTAGTATGATTTTCCAAGATTAAATAGTGTTAATTTTTTCCAACAACGAAAGAAACCCAGCACTCTATCGTTTCATAATCCACTATGGCCAAAAGAATTATGTTAAAAATGTAAGAGGAAAGTACCCATCCCAACAAAAAAATTTGGATGATCAGAAACTAAGCCACGTTGGGCGCCAACGCAAATAGTCACATTATTAACTCCTTGTACTGAAGATGTTATCATGCACACATTTTAGTAAAGTTAAGTACCTGATTTTCCATCGTTGTCATATTTGAGGTTATAAGTAGTAGCTTGCTGGACTGCGCTGGTCTGCATGGATTCGCTACGGATCATCTCTTGAGTTACTTCTAAACTCTCATATCGAACTGTCTGTAGCCTATGAACTCCATCTTGATCTCGGCGATATCTTAAGTAGAAATACCAAATTAATTAAAATGGATCCTTAAAAATTAAATGAGTAAAAAGTAGACCTATCCCGTTATTGATAATCTTTATTATTCATGCGCAAAGCCTACTGCCTTTTAAAATTTGTTGTTATGTTTCCTACTCTGGGGTAGAATTCTCGAGTCTCGCATGAAAATTGTCGCACACGGCCAATGTCGCATACCAAATTCGCATGGTTGTTAAAAATCGTATTCTAGAAAAAGTGAATCTAAAATCACAAGCGAGAAATAATGCGAAGCATTTTATGTGGCAACGTAGGATATTATGTTAACTGTCAATATTAGTGGGTGTTCTGTTTATTTATTAGAACCCTTCTATGCTAAAAACTTTACATAATTTTGAAGCAAATAGCAGAATGTCTTTAAGCTGCGATTTTTTTTTTATAAATATGAAAGAGCAACAATATTTCAAAGCAAATCAGAAAACTAAATAATAAAATATGTCACGAAAACATCCTGCTGATACTAGATGGCGTTATAGTTACAATAACTATCAAGACTCGCGTTGATTCCTTAGAAAGTTGAAAATGCTTAATAAATAACACATCGTTAATTCGAAAGGGATTTTTATAAATAAACTTCTTCCTTCTATGCTGTCACTCTTTATTAATGTTTTGATTTTCAACAGCCACCAAATGTTAATATCATCAAAATCTGCCTCATCCATGTTTACGGTCCACAAAAGTCGCATATGATTTTAAATACGAGCACTTTAGACCACTCGTGTTGAATTCACCTGACATTTGTCGTATACTGTTTTCGAGAATACACTTTTTTAAAATCACCTAGTTGCTATTCGACATTTCACTAATCTCGCATGCGAATCGAGGTATTCGACATTCGAGAATACTACCCCTGAATTACAATTGCACATTACCAAAGGTGTTTCAACTATCTTTAAAATGTGACACCAAATTGTGCTTAGTACTAAAAATCCACCTAAGGTCGTTAAAAAATGAAGTACCACAAATTAAAAAGATAATAATGGCGAACTGTCAGAAACATTTAGTTAATTTTAACTTTATCAAGTGGAAGATACATCTGTATCCAATTTTAACAATAATGGCAATTTATTAAAGTCTACTAATTATACTCTACGTAAAAAACTCAATAAAAAGTAAAAATCTGATGTGTCCAACACATGACTTTCCTATCTAGTTATTATAGGCTTTTTCCGGTTTATTGCAGCACCTCTATAAATGTTTAGAAGATAAACTAAATGTATATATTTTCCACATACATCTAACTCGACACATTTTTCTATAATATATAGGTATTCCATAAAATATAAAAACGGCCTCCCATAAAGTACCCCCCAGATGTTCCGCCTTCGTCCAAAATCTAATCAGTTCACCACAGGCCGGAATAAAGCTTAAGTTTAAAATTTGGTGTTTTTCTTTGATACAGACACACACAGACTGACGCGCGCGCGCTCACACACACACACACACACACACACACACACACACACACACACACACACACACACACACACACACACACACACACACACACACACACACGCACGCACGCACGCACGCACGCACCCACACACACACACACGCGCGCGCACGCACGCACACAGACAGACATCATCCCGAAAATAGTCGGATTCAGGGGACCTCAAAACGTAAAAATCCGTCGAAAACCGGAGGTCGAAAAAAAATCATGATTCCTATACTTTACTTATACAGATAGGAAAGTAAAAATATTAAGAAGAAAAATTACTACCAAATACCTACCTAACCTATATTTCATCAAAACATCATTTTTATAGTGTACGAGATAATAATCAAATAGTGAAAATAGTGTGTATCCTTCCCTAAAAAATTAGATAGACATTTTCAAGTGTGTAAATTTTGTTAGTATTAGCAAAGAGTTTTCGGATGTCAAGCCATCATCGGAGTACTATAATTATAAAGAAGAATAAATTATTAGCAATCATTTCCATTAAATTTGTTCTTATTTACATTTAAAAGTGTCCTAATGATGTCTTGACAACCGAACTGAAAGCGGTTGACGAATACCACAGAACGCGAATACCATGGGCGAATACTAATAAAATTTACACATGTACACACTTGAAAAATTGAAAATACCTTCAGTCGTTTTTACCTTACTTACAAAATATATTATTTATCATAAAAAATGGCACACCTAGAAGCACTGACGATATTTTAGTGAAATTAAGCATACATATTTATTTACTGCCTCTGTAGAAGTGATGAAAATTTCAGGCAAGATAAATAAAAAACGGCTTGGGGATTTTTATCTTTTTAATCTAAATACATAACAAATATACCAAATGCCTCCGCGTCATGTTCCGCTAACGGTGTGTGGATATATATACAAATAAATCCGACCCTCCTCAATATTCATGATTTCTACCCGCCGCTGTACATATTCACTTTTTCCCAAAACATCGATAAACAAAACTACCACTCCTTACGGCTAAAAATTACACATATTTCTCTATCCAATTTTGTTTTACAAAGAACGACAGAAAACATATTGTTTTCTACACCCACATGGATATTAGCTTATCTAGGCACAGACTACAAAACGAAAAAGTACGTTATTGCATTCAACAGAACGAATATATAAATTGGACCGTTTTTAACTCGTATTTTTATATGCAGGGTTGGTCAACAGTAAAAGAAATTATATTTATATTATTTTTAAATGTTGATTTCAGCTAAAATTCAGATACTTTTGGAAAAGTTTTATATGAATAGAATAATTTATTAACCTTCATTACATAAAAAGATACACAAGACAAGTCGTACAATAAATAATACAGGGTGTTTCCGAACTTGGCGTCCAATTTTGTAGGGGTGGTAGTTCGCATAATTTGAGACCGATTCGCAAATTTCATTTTTCCAAAATATTTAAAATAAAAATAATTAAAAATTAATTAAAAATGTTAAACAGGTACGGTCCTGCACAGCGATGAGATCAATTCTCTGAACGCGAGGTAAACAACCCAACAAAGCAATACGCACTAGAAAAAAAAATCGGCTACGTCTTTCGATACCGGCCGGGGACTATTGCGCTAGGCGCTCAGGGTAGGACCTGCTTTTTGATTTTTTTTTATAATGGCTCTATTTTGTTTATTATAATTATTTTAGAAAAATGAAATCTGCTAATCGCTCTCAAATTATGCGAACTACCACCCCTAATAATAATAATAATTTATTTTTGCAGACCTGTATCACACAGTTTTATTGATAAATTCCGTAATAGAGTAAAAAGAGCTTTTTTGTAGGTATATTTTAACTTTTTTTTTAAAAGATTCGTATGTTGCTTGTGATTTCAGTTCTTCAGGCAAAGCATTATAGATAGTAATACAGTTATATAAAGGAGACCTTCTGAAAGTCGTTGTTTGGTAGCTAGGGAGTCTTCAATTGTCATTCCTTGTGTGATGAGAATGAATTTGAGATTGTTTAATAAATTCACACATAAGAGAAAATATACAAAGTTATATTATTTTTAATGGAACACCCTGTTTTTTATTTTAGAATTAAAAACTACATCAAAAATAATGTCAGTTAACTAAAGGTTCCCTATTACTATTATTATTAGTTTTCGATTTATTTGAATTTTTAAGTAAAAAAAGTCTCCCAGAAATTAATTGTTTACTCTTGTTTGAATAATTTTTAATGAACTATTTTTTTTTCTTTTTTGGGACACAATGACACAAACACCCTATTACTCTCTGTGGCTTTTCCCCATGATAAAACATTATCAGATAAATGAGAATACGCGAATGCATAATAAAGATCAAGCAAGCCTTTTTCATCCAAATAGTCTATCATCTGAAATATTGCATAAAAAGTTTTATTCAGTTGTCCACATACATATGTGATGTTCAAAGCTCATGTTTGAGTCCAACCATGTACCCAATAGTTTGGCATGCGTTTCAAATTTAAACGGAAGTTCTTTACTTATTGACTCTGGTAAAAATTTCTTTATATGGAAGTTTAAACATACCGTTTTGTCTTCATTAAGAATTAAAGAGTTTTTGTGGTACCATTGTTTCATTTGACTGAATACAGACAAGGCATTCTCTTGAAGCTCCTCCGGAGTCCTGCCTGTGACCGTTATTGTAGTATCATCTGCAAACATTATGGTCTTACCTCCATGTATATATGTGGGCAAGTCATTTACAAAAAGCAAGAATATTAACGGTCCCAAAACAGAACCCTGAGGAACCCCGAGAAATACAGGGTACATTTTTGAAATTTCAGAGTTTATTTTAACTAGCAATTTACGGTTTCCTAAGTAGGACTCTATCCAGTCTAGCAGTTTCCCATGAATTCCCAATGTAGTTAGCTTATTTAAAAGGAATTCTTTCTTTAGGGTATCAAATGCCTTTGACAGATCGAACATAATTGAAATGACATATTTACCTTTGACCAATTCATTATATACATGAGTTAATAATTCATTAGTTGCAGTTTCGATAAATTTATTTTTTCTAAACCCATGTTGGCTAATTGTGAGTATTTTATACTTATCATTAAAATCAGTTATAATATTATATACACATCTCTCAAGTATTTTTGATAATTCTGATAACAATGAAATTTGTCGATAGTTATCTATGTTTGATGTTTCTCCTTTTTTATGGAGAAGAATTACAACTGCCAGTTTAAATGCCTATGGAAAAATTCCTTTTTCTAAAGATAAGTTTATTAAATAGGTAAGTTGTTGCAGAATTATAATTTTAATTGATTTCAGTATTTTGGGTGATAATTCATCGATTCCAGCACAATTTTTCTTTTTAATTTTATCAAACGCTATTTATATGTCTTCCATAGGAATGTAATTAACAAAAATAGAGTTTACAATATGTTGACCTACTGTACAACTCTTGTGATATATTGTTTTGAAATGATCACTAACCATATTGGTACATATGCCAGAAAAGTGAGAAGCAAATAAGTTACTTATTTCTTTTGTGTCCGTGATCTGTATGTTATTATAGTGCAAGGAGATACTAGTGGTACGTTTAGGTTTTCTGTTTAAATTTTCATTTATAATTTTCCACGTCTCTTTTTTTTTATTGTCGGCTCGGCTCACTCGATCATTTAAAAAGTGTCTTTTAGATTTTTTTACTTCTGATTTAAAGTGTTTTTCAGGTTTGCAAATTCAATTTTTAGTTGTGCACTATTTGATAATCGAGTAAGTTGATGCATATCTATTAGTTCATTGTGTAAGTGAGCTATGTCCCTAGTGTACCAATTATTCGCACATGCCCTTTGAGTTGTTTTTTAAACTCTTCAAAGGACAGCTTACATCTAGAGCCCATTGAAGGGTTTTTGTAAAGGCAGTCCATGCCTCATTCACATCTTGTAGCAAATATAGGGCATCCCACTCGAAATTTGCTAAATATGATGATAAATTATTTAGATTACTAATGCTAAAATCCCTGATTTTTATAACCGGAATTACTCCCTTGTCATTACATCTTGATTCTAGTTTTACTGAGAGGATATGTCCCTTGTGATCCCCTAAGTATGGATCAATTACACAACAGTCGGAGGTTGCGAGAGGAAAATTAGTAATCATATAATCAATTGTGCTAGTAGAAGTAACTCCCTTAATATTTGTAAATATACGAGTTGGTTCAAAGCATGTTATAATATTTAACTGAAATGAGTGTATAATATTCATAAGCAACTTTGTATTACTATCATTTTGCTTGTCATAATGAATATTGAAATCACCGGTTAAAACTATGTTTTTATACTTACTAATTGCATAGGTTAAAGTAGACGTTAATCTCTGTTCAAATATGTCAATGTCACCTGAACCTCGTCTGTAAATACATATGACTGCTACATCTCTTTGATCTATTATAAGCTTACAGCTAGAAGCTTCATAGTGGCATTCTATAGCAAATTGATTTATGGCTGTAATCTCCTCTAATACAGTAATATCGGTTTTTACCATTATGAATGAACCTCCATGAACATGCTGTTTTCTAGAAAAGTGTGATACAAGTCTGTAATTTGGAATTGTAATACATTCAAGATCGTGGTTCTCAAACCAATGTTCAGTTACACAAACTACATCAAATTTGTGGTGGTTAATGAAAATATTTAAATTATCCAGTTTATTAGATAATCCTTGACTATTAACATGAAATAAAGTTGAACTTGGCTTTAAATTATGAGATTTTTTATTACTATTTTTGAAAGGAAGGTGATTATTTAGAGATTCGAAAAAACCGAATTATTTGAAGCAAATGATGTGTTTTTAATACCTGTATTTTTGTAGTTAGGATTATCTAAAAAATGTTGATCTTTTTTGAAGTTAAACCTTTCAAAAGCTACTCCTACTGGCCAAAACGACTGATCATAAACAACACTTTTTAACGAGTGGTCAATACCAACCAAAAAACACTTGTTATCATTTTTTTGATAATAGATTTTGAGAGGTTTAACATCAATTTGGTTAGTATTAGACTTTTTAGCGATGTAACTTTTCACTTTATCTTCAGACACATGATCTTTTACGCGGGATATAAAAATCCATAACTTCTTTGTGCTTGATGGGCCCTCAAATGCATTGTCTGTATTTTCTTCTTGACTTATATGGGTTCCAAGATTTTTTTCACGTTTTTTCTTACATTTATTTTCCACTTCTATAAATGGTTCGTTATCTACCTCTAATGATTTATGTGAATGGTCTCTTCGACGATCATTATGACTTTTTTTTCTATAGCTTTGAATCGGTGGCTGCAGAGGTGGATTTTTACTACTTAGTTGAGATGTAGGCTTATGATGAGTAAGTAGATTATCTTTATGAATTTGTCGCGTTTCTTTGCGATGCCGGTGGTTTATGCGAGAGTGATGCTGAATTGCTCTTTTGTGTCGATGCTAAGATGTTGGAGGGTATCTTTTGAACTATTTCAGCAAATGGTTTTCTACTTGAGAGACTCCCACTGGTGGGAGCATTGGTCATTAGTGTTATCATATCTATATTTGACTCTTTGAGATTAATTATTTCATATTTTAGTTGTTTTATTTCGATTTTAAATTCTTCTTTTAGTTTTAGTATTTCGGCTTTTAGAATATCCGTAGTTTCATCTTTTTTGAGCAATCTACTATTTTTAGAAAAAAGAAAGAAATTATTTTTAATTGATAAAATTTCATCTCTTAGGGATTTCAGTTCAGCTTCAATTTTACTTTTTATTTCAGTTTCTGGTTGTAGGAAATCAAAAGAAGATCTGCAATTTGGACACAGTAATAATAAGGTTCTGGAAGATTTAAGTATTGCTGCTCTGTATTCAGTAGTAGAGAGCCTAGCACAAGTTTGACGGTATTTACCAGTGCATTTATCACAATTGGTTAATGGTTCTTCTTTGGATTCAGTGACCTTACATTTACTGCAGGACATTGTAAATAAAATGTTTTAAAATACCTGATGTTGGCTCAGTAGACACTTCCATTAAATTCCATTAAGGCCAAGTTCAACGCGTTGTCAATGACAAGTGACGGCGACTTTTTTATCACAAGAAATACAGCTCTGAACGATAATATTTTCAAAAACTGTTTTCATAAATGGGTTCAAAAAAATTGTAAAGAATGATGGAAAGTCTATGGTTTGTTTTACTTTCAATGCATAATATTTTAATAAGTGATATTTAACAAATATTTAAAAGTTATGGACTTTCCATAATTTTTTATAGTATTTAAAAGTTAAAACGCAAAATACATTCTTTTATTTTTGCCTAATTATTTCCGGATTCTTGTGATAAGATTTAAAAATGTAGGGCCCATAAGATGCTGCCATCTGAACAGACACTAAATTGAAAAATTGCAACATCGCTCCCTATGCAGACGAATGTAAAATGGCTTAGCCCAATTTGACCATGTTTCTGGGCGAGGGGCGAGGTGGTGTGCGGGGAAAGGTTGCAAGTAAATAAATTATTCTATAAATGTTATTTTCTGTTTGGAACACAACACAAGCATGTTTGTTTTGAAAGTTTGACGTTTATGGTTTGACGTGTCATTTCAATTTAATGGACTTTAATAATTTAAAAGATGCAATGTACTTATATTATTTATATATATTATTGTAGATCCAGGTATGTTTTCGGTTTTTATTTTCTTTATTTGGCTAGTTTGCTAATATCACAATATTCAAATTTAGTAAAAAATAATGTAATAATATAACAATTATTTTAATAACATTCTAAAGAGGAAATGTAATTTAACTGTAATTGTTTTGATAACAGTATTTGCATATGGTTTGTGAATTTCATCTGTTTCCGAAAAATTAAATTAAATATTTGAATTTTTCTACTAACTGTATAGATTTTCTTCCAATTTCCTATATTGTTTGTCCACAAACTGCATATAGTTATTACTTATCAGCTTATATTTTGTTTTAGGTATTTGTGTTGATTTTTAACAAATGATTGCAACATCATTTATAAACATTTTGCAGAGTTTCATTGACAATTAACTCTTAAGTACTAAGTTATCTGAATCCTTACAACTTACAAGAAACATAGATAGGACATCATAGACAAACAGGTAAATGTCATATTGATTATTGCGACATCAACAATCATTAATATAAATTAAAAATAACAGGGGAACTAATTTTCTTCCTTTGATGTGGTTAATTTCTTCTGATCAGGACAGCGATTCTTTTGTGTGAACTCGACACATTACATACAGAATAGAGAGAGATTACATTAAAATCGCTGTCTGTCGAACAAAGATAGGAGTCTCAATAGGAGACGTACTGAAAGATGAGAATCCCACTACATATGTTATATAATTTTAATCTCTCTGAACTGATACTTAGATAATCTACATGCTACCCCAATGCATGCTTTATAGCATGGATATAAAAACCACCTTATACCAATACTTTTTAATTTTTTTATCGAATGGTTTTGATCAACAGAATCAAGTGCATTTTAAATAAATACAATTAATTTTTAATTGTACATATGGCGGGTTGTACAATAGGCAGTTAAAATGTAGACTTAGTTTAAACTGTGAACCTTGTTGTATACTCATCAGTTATTGTTAGACATAGTTTTAAAAATGACATTTGTTTTTGAATATAACTAGTTAAAATAAAACTCTTATTAGTTAAAATATGTTTAGAATATTTTTTGTACAACCTGCCCATAATGTATTTTGTAATAATTATAAATCATAATATTCTTGTAAGGAAGTTGGAAAGCTTAGGGTTTGATCAGTCGCTGTTGAGATTATTTTCATCTTACCTAAATCATCGTTTTAATTATGTCTTTTACAACGGATTTTCATCTTCACCCCTCACAGCAACATCTGGAGTTCCACAGAGCTCCAATCTGGGGCCACTATTATTTAGTATATTTATAAATGACTTGGCAATAAATTTAACTTGCTGTTCGCTGCTGACTTAAAAATATTTACCTCAATTCAAGACTGTTACTTTTTACAGACCCAACTTGGGAATCGTTGAAAATTGATGTAATGAAAACAAGCTGTTTATGAATGTGTCTAAATGTAAAGTATGTTCCTATACTAGAAGTATTAACAAGGTGGAGTTTGATTATTTATTTAACAGCCTACCTTTATCGGACTTGTGCACAAATTGAAGATTAAGGTATATTATTCAACCAAAAAGTTACTTTTTCGGATTATATTGAAAATACCGTTGCTTATTCTGCGTTGAAAAGCTTAAGGTTCTTAATTCGTAATACTCCTTCTTTTACAAACTCTTAAAGCTTGGAGATCCTCTACTTTTCTTTAGTTCGTTCCAGGCTAGAATATGCATCTCTTATCTGGAACCTTATTTACAATATTCATAAAAGATCATTGGAAAATGTTCAGCGGCGATCTCTCAAGTACCTTTCTTTTAAAATAGATGAGCTGTATCCCATTCGAGGTATTGAAGAATCTCTGCTTCTTTCGAAAATAGAAGGGTAGTTTCCAGTGTTACATTTTTTTTATAAAATATTACATAACACCATTGTATTTAGAGAAGATAGTAGGACAACCTTATGGACGTTTCATTGGAGGCAATTCTGTCGCGACATCTGTTAGAAATTCATCAAAATAGCCCGAACGCTAGCACTTCCTCGAGCATTGAGTACAGAATTCTATGTACATAAAATTTTCTTAATTTTTAAATTCATATGGGTAGAGTGCTAAATTTAAATTACTATTGTTTATATTCTCTAAAATAATAATAAATCGTAAATGAATGTTCAACAAGCATAATTAAACTCGTATATTCCATTTTTAAAACAAATATTCTGAATCGATTATTGGCCCATCTATTAGTAAATAGAGAAATTACGTTCGTTTCGAAGACGACAAAATTATCAAAGACATGACTTGGACACCACGGAGCTTGCTGCCATCTATTGATACTGTCCATTGTCCTCCAAGATAATTTGCATTGGTATTGTTTTACTAGTTGATCTAAATACAATGATAACACTATCGATGTACTATTTTTGATAAATGAAATAAATTTTAATTTTCCCCAAACAGCCATTAGATATCATAAAACATTTTATACAGCAAGTATTTGAACGAACTTGGGAAGAAATTCACCTATAACGCTAATGTGCTCAAATTTTAATTAATTTTGTTCTGATTGTGATATTTATTTCGACCATTAGTTGTACTAATTTGTAGCTAATGTATTTAGGATTCTTTCTTTACTTTTTTTTGCTGTTGCTAAAATTATTTTCTGTCGAAATATTATGTTTAACATTTATTTCATGTATTTTTCTGTAAATGGATTAATTTGTTGGGCAATAAAATTATTTTTATTTTATTAAGCAAAAAAATGTTTATTTTGATGCACCTACCACCTTTAAAAGTTTGTCAGTATATTAATGAGAAATCCTATATAATTCCCAAAGAAAAATATTTTTGGAATAAATTCCGAATTCTATTTATTGATATTTGTTATTTTTTAGGATCAATGACTCGAAACATGATGATCAGCTACACCAAGAATATCTTTGATACTTAAAAAAATGGTACGAGATTAAGCAGATTTGATGCTATGTCACATTGTGGTGCGAAGACGTGGCTTGTATAAATTTGGGGTATCAGTTTATAGAAAACAGTACGCAAAAATAAATTTAAATCAGAGATAGCCATATTCCATACCACAATACGTCATGCGTGAACTCGATGAGATTTCATCGGCTAAGTATCATTCCTCTGTAATGTTTTGTATCATTAGGAACACCAACATTGTAAACAATTATGACCAGGGTTTTCTAACCTTTTCCCTAGGTCAGAGAGAATAAATGAAAACTAAATAATGTATAGTAATAAAGATTGAAAATATATATACTTTTAAGAGTTTTATTGTCAGCCACAGTTTTATACCAAAAATGAAAATAAACTGAAATTATATATTAAAAATACATTCATAAATTAACTATATTTATAACACTCATCGACTCTCTCCTGGCTAAAATATTACTTATCTATCTATTCGGCTCTGTTCCGTCTATTTTTTGCCTTTAGCCTTCTTCTGACACTTCCATTCGTTCTTATTCAGTGTAGTATGCATAGTTTTCAGAATATCAAGTGTTATACCAGAGACAATCCAGCGAGACGTGTAACTCAATGTATTTTTTTGTTCGGTAAAAGTTATTTGGACGATTGTAACCACAACCAGTCTATGATGGCGCCACTAGTAAATAGCGGGAAAATTAAAAATGCTTTAGGGCGGGAAATTCAAACGGATTCAGAAATAAATAGTTTTTCTATACAAATTTACAGGAGAAACAAAAACTATTGTTTCACTGTATATTAAAAAAATACAAAAGCTTCCAATAACATCAAATTTTTTATCATATAAATAATCATTTTAATAAAGGAAGTTTTAATCAGTTTAATATAAGCAGTGAACATAGTTTTTATTACTCTTGTAAATTTCGCTAAAAAAAAAACTTGAAAATTCTATTGATTATTAAATATTTAAACTTGGAAAAAGAATACACCAAACTCTTTTTCTATAAATTATATTTTTGTAAGGTACAGAAAAACAAACTACAATTGTTTCGTTTAGAAAGTACCTCGTATTATTTTGTGACAAATTACAAAGAAAGTAACAGTTGTTATATATTCATAATATATTTAAAAACTAATGTAACAAATATTTTATAAAGTATAGAGTATATCAATACCTTTTTGCCAGACTATCATAAGTGCCATTTAAACAAATGTTCCTTACCTGGCAAAAAGGTATTGATATGTTATGACTGTTGATTTTAATAGAAACCATGGAAACGAAACAAACACATACACTCAACACAAATGTATAAGGCCCGAGTCGTGTAAGTTCCCATCCTGTAAACTGGATCGAAACCTGCTAGACCCATTCTGTACACCCCCTGCTAACTCCTCTTAGGGTAATCAAGATCAATAGATTTATATGCCATGACTTCTAAAAGGGAATGAAGGATGACATACTATCATTTAAACAGGACATTGCTGAAGGCTTATCCCCTGTTATTTGGTTTGTTTGTGTATCTTGTGTGTGTGTGTGTGTGTGTGTGTGTGTGTGTGTGTGTGCATTCCTGTTGTGTCCCCAGTCATGTAAAAGTTTTCCTAGTCTCCTAATTTGGTTACTAGGTGGACCTTCTCCAACTAGTAGTCTAATCTATTTGATCTGTTCTGCAGCAGGAGGTACTTTTTAAACATAGCAAATAATATTATTAATAATAAACACTATTTAAAGATGCATACATTTTTGTAATTTTTTTGTCATTGCCCCTTACCTGTCTCTTACACCACTAGGGTATACCTATTTTCCATATTCCCTTAATTATAGATTACCTTACAATGTTTGAATGAATATAACATTTTACCCATGACAAATCTAATTTCGTATTTAACTCTTTTTCAATTTCATTTGAAACAATTGGTACCTATATTACAATTTATTATCAAAGAAAATTTATAATAAAGTTATAGCAAATCCTACTTAAACTACTGGTTGTTCTGCAGGATAAATTAACTTTTCTTGAGATTGATCTCTCTCTAAAATCCAAAACCGACCTGATGTCCCCAAATGTATTTTCCAATGCATCCTGATTTAAAATTCTGCCCTTTTGTGATTCAATTTTTTTCTTCCTTTAGAGTGGCTTTTAGAGGTAGAAATGGCCAATCTCTAATCATTTCAAAAGTTCTTTGCCAATACTACATGTGTAGATTCTTTACTCTGCATACATTTTACTTTTCTAGTAGGTAGGAACTTTGTGCTACCATTAAAGCTGTCCAGACATTCATCTACCTACTTAATGAACAAAAGTAGCTGTAACAATGGATCTCTGTTCCAATTCACCTAAAATAATTATAGTCATTTTGTAATATATTATTAAACACACACATTATACAGTGGTTTTCTTAATAAATTAGAAATTACTTACCTCTAGAACGAAATGTGTACAAAAACGTGAGTTTAGTTCCAGAAATTTCTTCATGCAAAAAATAATATGCAAAAATAAACATTCCCCCCAAAGAAAATTAATTAAACAACAAAATCAGACTCAAAGAAATAAGCGGGGCCCAAATTAAATTAATTTTAATAAATTGCACACGTTCATAACAACATTCATAACATTGTCAGTTTTAATCGATACGTCGACGTCAAAAAACCAGCAACATCAGCGACCTCTTAGATTGGTGTTAGTTTTATTGGAGGGAGATAAATATATGTAAAGAGCAATGTAAAAGAGAAAGAAAGTCATATATGTAATTTAAATGGACCACCGAACAATTTTTTCTATTAAGTTACACGTCTCTGTTGTCTCTGGTTATACCTATCTGATGCTTGGTCCTGCAAAGTTCATCTTCAGTACACCTGCTTATGTGACATCTATCTCGATGTCAAGTTTGATTGAACACCCGTTTCTTGCCTATTACTCTTATACTTAACCAGAACTAGCTTAGACTCGAACGGCCAAACACAGCCTTGGTACACAAATATCTATTTTACCGCTGGTTTCATTACAAAAAACTGCAGTAAAGGGTAAAATAATCTCTTGTCCAGTACACTCGTATACACTTGAGTATTAGCCTATATTATTTTTGATTGAAGACGTATACATTTAAAAATGTCGTTTACTTAAAAATAAACATTTAATTTTGATATTTTATTTAACTCAATCAAAACATTAAATTATTATTTTCCATTTAAATATGGCTTATACCGGACCTGTATGTACTCTAGTAGCCATGGAGTAGCTGACAGTGTTGCCGTCAGTTGCCGCCACATATTCATTAGTGACATACGTTTTATAAATTCATCGTGTTACATATTTGTTGACATAAAGAGATAGAAATTTAAAGTGACGTCTTGTATTACTTCGAAAGAAAAAAATCGATAATACAATTTTCTAACCTAAAAAAAATCGTGATTATATGTCAAACGAAATTGAACTTGCCCTTAATGGTCTGGTTTTTATTATCTCGATAGAAAAAATGATAAAAAAAGTTTATTGGTTAAAAACACAATGGTTAAAGATGCACTTCATGCAAATATACTGCAGTCTCTGGTGAAAAATACACTTCCATCGTATAGCAGATATTTTTAGCTATCGGTTGATATAAAATTTTCTATTTATTTTTACTTTTTTCCACTAGAAAAAGCTAATTTAATAGGTGGTAATAAATGGCCACGACACGATATTGTCGATATGGTATTATATATATATTTATTTCCCCCTATATTAAGTGTTGTCCGTCCGCGCCGCAGATCACTGAACTATATATTAAACTGGAAGAACAAAGCCCTATGTTTAAATTAATACAAAGTACAGATCGACAAGAATAACAAAAACCGTGAGATGCGTCATATATCCGCGCATATGACTTTGCCATTTGCTATTTCTACCTTACTGTATATAACTATTGTTTTATTACCTGAACCTGGAATGTCCGGAAGGCCAATGATAATTGTGTTGTTTAGTCAAATGCTTGGTTAGATAAGTGCCCCTTTTAAAATGTTTTTTGCAACAGTGACATTCGTATGTTGAACCGGCCTGAAAAAGAACTTTTTATCCATTTTTTCTTAACACAGAAAATTACTTACGCTGTAATGTTTTTTGATGTAATGATTTTCTAAACCTACGGTGGAACGGCATTCGAAATCGCAGATGCAACATTTAGAGGGATTATCCTCTTTGTGTGTTCTTAGGTGAGTGTTCAAATTATGTTTTTCCACAAATCTACAAAAGTATTTTGGGGTCAAAGTCATATTATATCACAGTTAAACATCAAATAATCGTGTAAAACGTCAAAACATTATACCAAACATCAAAACATGACATGAAATTATGAAGTCAAACGTAATAATAACTCAAGAATTATTAGAAAACCAAATTACTTACGATTTACCACATTCCAGACACTTGTAAGGTTTATATTTGACGTGCTTAAATCTGATGTGCTTTGCGAGTATTGAAGGTTTGGGACAGGTCATGTCGCACATGGTGCATTTATAATGGTTTATGTGAGATCTCATGTGATCTCTGAGTAACCTTTCAGTCGGGAACATCTTCAGACATTGGGAACATTGATAACTTTGTACTGCAATAAAATCACAAAAAATAAGCGTTATTGATCCTGGAAAACTATTAATTTAACAGTCCGTACATTATCTTTAAATTGGCATTTTCCAGAAAGATGGCTTATTACCTCTGAGGTAAGATGTAATTTCCAAGAAAATCTATCAATTAAAAGATGATTTAGTTAAACTAAAAAAAAATAACTTACATTCAGAAGACAACTGTCTTTTTCTATGATCGCAAAATTTCGTTTTACTTGAAAATAACCTTCCACATATAGGACATGCTACGACTTTCTCTTTAGTATGGATTCGTACATGTTCCATCAATTTCGTTTGCGTTGAGTATGACGTATTGCAACCTACAAACAAAAAATACACTAAAAAAAACAATAAATACTACACATATAATGTGATAAACTGCCACTATTAGATTTTGCAACATTAATTGCAAATAGTTCGCCAACAGTCACTAAATCGGTACACTGCAGTTGGAATTAGGTTTACAAGGTTAGCAAATCGCGAGGACCTTACAGGATGGATGTATACTGCAATAGTGAGACCAATCATCACTTACGGGGCTATAGCCTGGAGTAACATAACTAGTTTAGCTACAACGAGAGCTAATATCTCAAAAGTACAAAGACTAGCCTGTGTTTGTATTACTGGTGCAATGAGAACCTGTCCTACGGCCGCAATGGAGGTGATCTTAAACCTCACCCCTCCACATTTGATGATAGAGAATGTGGCAAGAAGGACACGATATAGAATGATCGTCTACTTGCTTCAGGACTAAAGATACCTGGGACATGCTCCAGGATGAAATGCTAAAGTACAGTTTTGTGAAAAACTTCAAAACCACAGAGCTGGGCTGCAAGAAAGAATGCATCAAAGAATCCATCGTGCTTGCAACCGAAAGACGTGCTACTCAGTGGTATACGGACGGTTCCAAAACCATAGAAGGAACTGGAATAAGAGTGTATGGGCCGAGAACCAAGCACTCCGAAAGCTTGGGAAAATACCCAAGCATCTTCCAGGCGGAAATTCACGCCATCGAGAAGTGTATCCAGTTTAACATCGAGAGAAACTATCATAACTATCATACACAAGAGATTATCATTATGTCCGATAGTCAAGCAGCCATCAAAGCGCTGAGCTCTTACGTAATCAGCTCAAAAATGGTCTGTAGATGCCTAGAACAATTAAATGAGCTATGCGAGAAAAACAGAGTTACTCTCACTTGGGTCCCGGGACATAACGGGGTACAGGGTAACGAGATTGCAGATAGTCTTGCAAGGAAAGGGGCTCAAACACCCTTTGTAGGACCTGAGCCGTTCTTCGGTATCAGCAGTAACTTAATATTAGGAGAGATTAAAAAAGAATTGGGCAGTAGAAGAACCGATAATTGGAACAATCTCTTGGGGCTGAGACAGGCCAAGATACTTCTGGGTGAATATAACCAGAAAAGATCGGAAGTCTGCATCTGCCTGAGCAAGAACAGGCTACGTATTGTAACAGGGATTCTTACCGGGCATTGCCGACTAAAAGGGCACCTAAGTAAACTGAGAGTAGTAGAGGATAGTGAGTGCAGATTCTATGAGGAGGAGGACGAAACCTCCATTCACATGCTATCTGAATGTGTAGCACTCCAGAATCCAAGGGCACTATATCTAGGAGGATATCAAATAGAAAAGGGAGATTTACCTAACTTGAAGCCACTTCAAATCCTACACTTCCTTGAGAAAATAGGATTGGAAGGGTCGTTATAGGCATTGAGACATTTCCTTAGTGCATTGGCGACAGAAGGGGACACAATAGATCTTTTAGGTCGCAGTGTATTAACACCCCATTCTCAACATAACAGGTTTAAAGAAAAAATTAAGGAATCCCAGAGGGATTGCAAGAATTTAATAAAGGAATTGATAATAATAATAATAATATTCTCCCTAATTCACCCCCTTACGAGTTAATTTTAACCCCAAAAGCTGAGCTTGTGCGGGGAAAGGGACGGATATTATTATTTGCCGTGGCGCTCCGGGGCGACTTAAAGATGATTGATGGTGCCATTTGACTTACAGGTGAGGAAAACCCGGAAAACCTCACCCACCATCATCAAGACGGTAATGCATGGCAATTTTATAATCTGCATGTCATATCAACAGAAATTTAATTTCTATTAATACGGCACACATTAAATCCTATACCGAACCATGCAATTTAATTAAAAATCCACATGGTCTGGGCTGGGATTCGAAGCCCGGCAGTCTCGGACCATAAACTTGCCTATAAATGAATATAAGCGCGTTAGACTGCTACACCACCGACCCGATAAATTGAATTGGAAAGGAGGCTTTGGTGTACAAGTTTTGGCCTGTGGTTTACCCCTCGAGGTACACCAACTTAGTGTAGTGAGATATTAGGGAAAATATCATTTAATTCTTTAATTTTTCAGTGTCGTCCACCGGAATTAGGAGAAATTTTTATTATAGCTGAAAGAGCCAGATAACAATGAAGGTTTTCATTTTTTTTGACAAAATTTCACTTTGCGTATAGATAAGAATGATCGGAAGAAGGTATTATATACATATAAACATTTTTCGCCGTTTTTTTTCTTTTTATCCTTTTTCCGTATTGTACTCAAAAACGATGGGTTTTCATGAAAAACTTTACTGAACTTTAAGGTAAGAAAATATGAAGTGAAAATTTTTATGGAAGTATCATAAAAATAAATTTAAAAAATATAAATAATAATAAATAGAAAAAATAATAAAAAATAAGCCTGACTATATTTAAGTCACAGTACCTTGGGCACTTGCGGGTTGGTGATGTCATTATTTCAAATTAGTAAAAATTAATTTTGTCAAAAATAATACTATGTATTTTTGTGAACATAAAATGTTGTTTTACAAAGCAAATCCAACAAAATATATTCAATAGCCGTGCTTTACGCACGAATATGAAACATCACAAAAAAATTACAAACTTCACATTTATACTTTGATCGTGAACATTAAATTTGTTTTTATTTTTCCAAATCAGCTTTTTAGATTCTGGTTTGTGTTCCGATATTCCTCAACCTTGTCACCATCAGTAACTGTAAGGTTAATTTTTTTTAATCATTGATTGTAATCATTTATTTATATAAAATGTGGACATTTATAAATTTATTATTGTAGATCCAAAAAGTGCTAATTTTCGTTGCCATTTGGTACCTCCCTGCAAACACTAAGAGATCTGTGAAAGATATGCACTCATAAGCAGAAACTATTTGAGGCTTTTCTACTTCTTTTTCCCTTTGACGCATTGTTGTCATTTGTCATGTATGATTAGAGTTGACAATATTAGTAGGTATATCTCGTTCATAATTACAATGCCATCAATGTTGTGACTAGCAATAATTATTTCGTTTCTTTTTAATTTTTTAAAGTTCTTAAAGTTTTTTAAGTTCTTGGACAAGATAAACAAGCAAATATCTGTACGAAGTACACGTCAAGCAGTCCATGCTTATTCATTGAGATCTTCGGACCGCATGACGTTCTCTAAAGAAACTAATCAATCATTATTTTGGCAAAAAAATAATTTGAATGAAAGGTAATAAACAGTTTTCGTTAAAAATATTATATTTTTTATTCTAACTTGAAATTTACGAAGGAACCCAAAAAATTTTTGACGCTGGGGCTAAACATGTTAATATTAATAAAAAAAAAATGTTTAGAAGGTATTATAAATTATTTTAACCACTATTAGAAATAATCATAATTAAAAAAGCGATTTCAAAATCTTTACTTAGTTTGAAATAAATAAAAAATGATTTCCTTCAGAATTTGAGACAGCTAGAATCAAGAAACTTTAATATTGCTAAACCAGCACAAAATAGGTACCTATCTCTACTATTATGCAACTGATTTAATGAGATTAATTTCTCTTCCCTCTTCATTTTTCCTATTTCTCTCAGTGATAGGTCCATAAATGCAGTCAGCGTCTTATGTAAAGTAACATAAATCATGTCAAATGGAGACATGTATACAATGATTTTTAAACTGAAAGCCAACGCTGATATCAGCCATTTTTTCCACAATTATTTCACACTAATATATCGTGTTTCTAGAAGAATTGCAACAGATGATCGAAAGGGCGTTAGTGTGCAGACGTTCAATACGAATTGGCGCAATTTTACTTAAAATCAAAGAAAATGACACTATAGAGTGACTCAAAAGATTAATTGTTACCTTTCCAACAACAATCGATGACTTCCTTTGCCTTGGCCACTTTAGGATTATTTTTTATATGTACAACCATGTGATCCAAAAATTCGAATATGGTACAAAAATCAAACGAGCAATGTTCCCATTCGCACTTGTAACCATTAGGTAACAAAGGTATCATGCATCTGTGTCTCTCTGTGCAAGAGGGCAGTTTATTTCTTATGCACAAATTTTGCCCGATATTTTTTAGTTTTGCAATGTAAGCGTGGTAGGACATATGCTGCATTAAAAGTGGTACCGAGCTGCTGTCTTTGCCTATGCAATTTTTCCATTGGCACTTCAACTTATCTAAAAACAAATTTTAGTTTAAAATACTTAAATGACACAGTCTGAATCAAGCCGAGCTCGAGAACAGATGTGTTTATTGTAGTAATTATAGTCAGATTGATGGGTCCAATTTGGAGATTGAGACAGAAATTACTTATGAAGGAGAGTGGCAAGCAAAGAAATCCAAGAAAATAAGAAATAAAAACAAGAATGGTAGAGGAATCAAAAAGAAAGAAACAAATCTAAGTCAAACAGAAATAGAACACAGAATTTTGGGACCAAACTCTAGTACTATAAATAGGAACCAAGACCAAAACTCAACAAAAAACATTCAAGATAATCCAAGTTCCATGCCAACAAAAAGTCAATCTGAAAATATCGCGACGAATTGATAACCTCCTCCTTTTTTGAAGTCGGTTAATAAAAAATTCAAAACACAAATAAATGTACATAGTCCAAGAAAGTTAGAAAAAATAGCGGAACTTTTTAGGGACAGCAAATATCGAGATGCAGTTTTCTGCATTGTGTTCAGGAAGGTCCCAGGAAAAAAGTCTATATCGTCTGGTTTAGCCATTTTTTAAAAATGCCTTCTGGGCCGGAAAATGCATTTTCTAATTGCATCATTACTTGGAGGATGAATTGGGGGAGAAATGGCAGCGTACATGAAAATCGCTCCAACCTCGTTACTCGAGGGTTTTCGAGGATGCCGAATTCAATTCTGGCATTGGAATTATCCGGGGATCCTCGGGGGCCGCTCTGCGGGTGTTCCGGGTAGTCATTCTGGGGGGGAAATTGCATAGTCCATGGAAAGCGCTCCAAAATCGTTACTTGGGGGGTTTTCGAGGATGCCGAATTCAATTCAAGCATTAGATTTTCCCGGGGGTGGTTCTGTGGGGGTTGTCTGGGAGTGATTGAAGGGGAAATAGCAGCGTCCATGAAAATCACTCCAAAATCGTTACTCGGGGGTTTTCGGGGATGCCAAATTCAATTCTGGCATTAGATTTCCCAGGGGTGGCTCTGTGAGGTTGTCTGGGGATGATTGGGTGGAAAATGGCAGCGTCCATGAAAATCACTCCAAAATCGTTACTCGGAGGTTTTCGGGGATGTCGAATTCAATTCTGGCATCAGACTTCCCCGGGGACGCTCAGGGGTGGCTCTGTGGGAAATGGTAAAAGAGAAAGTGAAAAATCACAAATTATGAAAATTTAAACTTTATTCAAATAACAAATAGGAGTTTTTATTTATGTTGAATTATTCATTATCAACTTAAATTTTTAACTTGAATACTAAAGATCTTGTTTAAACTCGTCTTCTTCTTCTTGCATGCAAGTGAGCACTCCAACCCACTTTGGCGGCACCCGCACCTCGTGCCACAGTCGGTTTCACAAGAACAAGAAATTTTACTTAAAATTTTCTCGGGGCCGGCTTCCTGGGTCATGGTGACAGAACTGAGATCTCCATTCACCAATTCCCACCACCACTCCAACGGATCTAAGGTCTCGTCTTGACCTTGTGAACCATACCAAGCCTGTACTTGGAAATAGACACGCTTGATATGTTCGGTTAACGCATTGGCAGTCGGGATTATGCGTGCAAGATCGACTTTTTTTAGAATTGGTGGCTTCAGAATTCATTTTTTCTCGATAGCTTTGGACGGGCTCAATCGCAGATTTATCGCTCGTGCACACATCTTTGGGTCCCCCGTAAAAAAGCCAAAGCTAGACGAAGCCCATGATCTATTAAATTATCCATGGATACATGTGTTTGCTTAAATATTTCAGAAAATCCATGTAAATCATCGGATTTCTCAATTAAATCGCAGAATTTTATTTTCTCTCGATAGAGGTTGTGTCGTATCCCGTGAAAGCATTTAGAAATAATATATAAACCTGATCACGCGCTTCTGGATGCAAAGCTCTCGGAAGAGTACACATCAGGTACTCCCGGGTAATTCTAATGCCAGAATTGAATTCGGCATCCCAGAGTAACGATTTTGAAGCGATTTTCATGGACGCTGCCATTTCCCCCCAATCACCCCCCACAGACGGACCCCCGGGGAAGTTTAATGCCAGAATTGAATTCGGCATCCCCGAAAACCCCCCGAGTAACGAGTTTGGAGCGATTTTCATGCACGCTGCCATTTCTCCCCAATTCACCCCGCCACCTTCGTGCATCGCCGGGTAATTCTAATATCATAATCGAGTTCGGCAGCCCCGAGAACCCCCGAGTAACGATTTCCGAGCGATTTTTCCGAGTTTCCAGTCGTTCCTATAATGGTGCAAGTAATGATGCAATTGGAAAATGCATTTTCATGCCCAGAAGGCATTTTTCAAAAAATGGAACTTTTTTCCTGGGATCTTCCTGAACACAATGCTGAAAACCGCATCTCGATATCTGCTGTCCCTAAAAAATTCCGCTATTCCGGTCGATTTTGCCCTGGACTAAAACAGAATAAAGGTGATATTTGCCATTATTCCTCTCTAATGGGAGAGACAAACATTAATAAATATAAACAAATAATCTATATAACAGCAGAGACACAATATACTAGATTTACCATTACCTAAAAAAATGTGTATCTTATGACTCTGAAAAATATGAAGCATGGTCCTTCACGACCTACTGCCTCTATTGAAAGGATCCCTAATGTGAAAATTAGAAGTAACAATGTCTGCAGAAATTGAAAAGAATGTAAGAAAAATAATAGAATTTATAACCTAAAGTCTATTCAAATTTAATTTACCCCTGATGTAAACAGAAGCAGGTGGACGCTAAAATTGAGCAGGGCCGTATTTTACTTTTCCGTCTTGCAAAAATGTAAAATAAAAGAGTGTAATTGTGAAATTATTTTTTTATTACGATAAAAACATATTTTGTAAAGTAAAACTATAAAATAAATGCCATACACGGTCTCCCAGACTTTAGTGACATTTCTGGACGAAGATAGGTGAGCGACATAAACTGCGTTAACCTGCAATACAAATTAATAAATGTATTTGACTTTAAAAGAGATGGTTGCATTATATTTAGTTCATTACATATGTCTACTGTGATACAGAGCATTAAAGCAATCATATTATAAAATTATATTGTACAGGGTGTCCAAATAATTGCAAATTCTTTAATAGCTATAATATATATCTACTAAAAGCATTAAAAAAACTTTAAATATAAGAGGTATTTGGTATTTGAATTTGGTATTTGATTTAAAATTGTGCATCTTAAAAAGAAATCTTTTGTATTTTTGATAACTTTTGTTCTTTATTGTTCTACTAGTATTTAGATTAGACAACTTGTACCCTGTATTATAACAATCTTACTTACTTGACTTAGCACTATTCTGAATCGGATAAATTAGTTAGACTTGAAAGGCTATCTTCATTAATCAAAATTACAAGTGGTTCTACCTGAACCTCTATAATATTATCCAACTCTCACATTTTTACTTCAACTTTTTGGCGAACATGGTTGATACACTTTTTCCATTTTTCTGGAGAAATTAATAATATTACTTCTTCAAAAAGAATTTTAATGTCTCCAGATTTAAATGTTGAGTTTTTATCTGCTACGTTTTGTTTAACGTCAATCTAGATTAATTCAATAGGGTTAAGTTCACAATGATACGGAAACATGTGAAGTATTATGTTGTTTTGCTGCTTAGCCATTTCATCTATTATATACCTATCATAATGTTTATGTTGCGTACCAAGTTTTAGAAGTTGGATCTTAAGCATTTGGTAGTTGAATTCAATTGTTTTCCCTTATAGCCATTTTTAAATATAACGTAGCTTTCTTTTTGGTTCAGAAAATGTATGAATCTGCCTATATTCCTTCATAACATTAAAAACGGTTTTAGCGCACACCCCTGTTTTATCAGCAACTCTCCTTTCAACATCATGTACCAACATATCAGGGCTCTATAAAATTTAATGCTTATAAATATTAAGAACCATTTCTTTAGTACGGATGAACAAATGTCCCTTTTTCAGTCGCAATAAAAACAATTTTCTGGACTTCATCTGCTTAATTTAGTCAATTAAATGTCCATAAAATAGAGTAAAACATGTTCAAACTAACAACAACCACAAAAACAAACAAAAATAAATAACACAATATATGTATATCTAAACTATAATATAATGAATTATAATCAATCAAACATACAAAATGTCCAAACTAACCAACACGGTGAATGCTACCAAAACGCCGTTTATAATTATCCAAATTGAACTGAATTCGACTCTGACAAAAAATATTTGCGCGTCGTCTAAATGACTAACGACCGATTAACCAATAGAAGCGCAAAAAAATGTCACGTGAGCTGTTGCTGGATGGGAGAAATTGTTTTGACGCGGCGTAACTGAAATCTGAATAGACTTTAATCACTATACATGACAACATTATTGACATCTATATTACTAAACTGAACAAACCCAAAAACACCAATCGGTAACAATTAGTTAATAAACGTAAAAACAAGTCACAACAGCTATCTTTTCAGGCAATAGAGTCTATATGTTCAAGGTTGATATGGAGGATTCCGATTCAACTACTATACCTATACAACCTATAGAAGGTCAATTTAATTTGGTTCAATTTTTTTATTGAAACAAAAATAGTTTTATACCCTAAAAACATCTTATAATAATAATTATAATAATAATACTCTCGGGGGGTGGGTTGGCTCAGTGGTTAGAGTCATGACTTTGAGATCGGAAGGTCTCAGGATCGAATCCCACCGTTGGCCGGGATTTTTTCATTTAATTTAATTATTTAAAATTAATTCTGATGCCTTGGTTGGATTCCCCACTCGACCATTCACTGTTGGGTTCTAATTAACAGTGCTGTTCCTAAAGTGGCGCTGGGAAACAGTAACAAAGCCTACACAGAACACGAGGCTAATGACCGTAGTAGTCGACGCCAATGACACCAAAGGAAAAAAAAATAATATTACTCTCCCTAATTCACCCCTTTACTAGTGAATTTCAATCTCTGAAGCCGACTGAGCTTGTATATGGAGCATGGACGGTTATTATTATTTGCCGTGGCGCTCCGAGGCGACTTAAAGATAACTAATGATGCCATTTGACTTACAAGTCATAAATTATATACAAATACATTTCAAAACAACATTGCCAAAGTAGATACTATTCCAGAACTATGTTTCATTTCATTTAATATGTAGAACAAGTATTAGAAATTAAAAATTTAAAAAAACCGACTTCAAAAACGTGCAGATGCCATCACCACATCTTAACCAAATTTATATGGGACCACCCCTGAGGTACCCCCTTACTAAAAAAAAAAGAATCATATAAATCGGACAAGGTGGTAAAGCGTTATCGCTAAATATACATAAAAAATGAAGAGTTTGAGGATTTTCTCATGGACCCAATTATTATATTTTGACCAAATATATATGGGACCACCCCTGAAGTACCCCTTTTCTAACAAAAAAAGAATCATTGAAATCGGACACCGTGTTGAAGAATTATCGCTGAACATACATAAAAAAAATATCGGGACGAATTGAGAACCTCCTACTTTTTTGAAGTCGGTTGAAAAACAGTTTTATCTAAAACACTAACTAAAGCCAAATCTTTTTTATTAATACGATCTTCCTCCATTTATCTTAAGACTCTTTACAGAGAAATTAAAACAAAATAACAACCCCAGCTCAAAACAAAATTCAACAAATTGAGCAAATATATTCAAATACAAGTTACCCAGTATAAAACTCATAAATGGCTGAAATCCTGTTGACAAATCAACGACTTGCAAGAGATCAAGAAACTATCCAGTTACAAAAAATAATTCTGAATTCTTGAAGGTATTTATTTTGACAATAACCACCAAGAAAGAATTAATGACTGGTACAGAGACATTCTAAGGAACCTTCCTATAATAAACCTAGACGAAACAGCCCTAATAGATGAAGACAGTGGCGGCTCGTAGGTACTAGCGGCAGTGGGGGACACACTGGAAAGGAATCCCGGTATTCGTTTTTCCCTTAGAAAAACAAGTTCTCCGCTTAATGAAAATTAAATATATTTCAAAACAATCAGTTGGGGCAATAACGATTTCTGAATGTGACTACAGGGAGCTAAATGTGAACACTCAAAATGCATTTAACTATGTATTTAATCAAAAAATCATTACATATCCACTCTTGCGAAATTTACGTAAATTTCTCAGAAGAATGCAATTTACTTAACAATTCTAACTTGTTAACACATTTGAAAGCATACTACTCTGAAGAAAATTTTCAAATTAGAAAAAATATTTATATCTCTATTTGATAGTTTGTCAACTAAGCCTAGAATTTCCAACGCATACCTTTTTGAGATGAGCAAATAAGAATTTGGTCATCCTTGCCAACAATTTGCGAAAATGTATACCATTAAATTATTTCAGAATTTTTTATACTCTTAAATATGCAGAGATTTGAAATCCTCGAAAAAGTCAGAAAACCAAAAGAAAAATTAAAATTTTGTCCCATTTATAATTATTATTGATTTTTTTTCATCATATTTTTGACTGCTTTATAAAAAAAAAGTTATTTTTCTTTGTAGTTTTATTTTTTAACTATTCCAATAGTCCAACTAACATTTTTTCGTAATAACAATAAATACATTTTTATCATGGTCCAACAAACGCGCACCTTTAGCCGAAACCGGCATGACCGGTAAAGATGCCGCTGCGAACATTCGTATTTGGTCTAGGTAATCTGTGCCATGGGTACAGCACGTCACAATGAGGACAGCGCGTAAGAGAAAATCAAAGTATGTGGGACAGCGCCCTGCTTGTGACGTATAATCCATCGCATGTGTTCATCTCTTGCTAAGCGATATTGTCGTTGTCCTTGTTTTTCGCATCATAATGAGAGAGAAAACAACAGAGGCACACATTTACTGTGCCTATCTTCCACTTAATTTCGGAATACTCGGAATGTCGCTCAACGCCCGGTCGTCCAGTGTCGTGCCAACGCGGTTTGCGCTGAATATTAGATAAAATAATAATAGGCATTGAGGAAAATATAAAATATGTAAGTTTTTTTTTTTTGTTTATTATACTAGGGCACGTGCCCAAATGCCCTTACGGGAAAACCGCCACTGGATGAAGATGTGATATGTGATGGAAAAAAACACTTCAAAAAAACACTTCACCAGGATATGACAGTATAGCAAGGAACATTTTAATGAAATTTAGTACTACAATGCACCACATATTCTTAAAATATATAATTATTTCATACAAATTCAACACTTTCCTCATGAATGGAAAAAGGTGTAATCATTGCCATACCAAAATCAACACAGATCATAAAAAAAGTTACAAACCACCGACCGATAACCCTACTACCAGTTCAAAAGAAAAAAAATCGAAAAATTAATTTATTTCTAGTTGTAGGAGAATATATTAAAAAAAGCCAATGTTCAACCCTTGATCCACTAATAATTTTAACATCAAATCTACAAACATCCTACAAAGAAGGAAAATCATTGACTTCAGTTTTTATGAACATAAGTAAAGTGTTTGATAGTGTGTGGCACGCACGCCTACTGAAAAAAAAAATTTCAGCCAATTGCCCAATCTACTGAATTAAATAAAAATCCTCTCAGGGGCGGATTTCGAAACCTGAGACCTTTCGATCTCAAAGTCATTACTCTAACCACACAATTATGTATTAAACACAAAAATAACATCTCAAGATATTTCTCAATGGAGCAGGGAGTTTTACAAGGATCTCCATTGTCACCATTTTTTTTATATATTTTTTTCTGCCATGATATATCTCACAATTTTCTCTTCAATAACCAGATTCAGTCTTCATACACCTTTCAGTTTGCTGTTGACACTATCCTTATAGCTCACAATAAATCTCTAAAAAATAACATCAATGAACTTCAATGTTTATGTAATAGTACAATTTCCTTTTTCCATAAATGGAGAATCAAGCCAAATCCTTCCAAAACCAAATTCATCATATTTAATTACACCTTAACCTTAGCAGATAATTCTCCAACCATAATCATTTAAAATCATATACTAAAAAACTACTCAACATTGTAAATATCTAGGGCTAGAACTAGATCACAAACTCAATTTCAAATATAATTTTTTTTAAATCTGTTTTCACAGCAAGAATTATATCAAAAAAGGCAACACTTTAAAAATACTTTTAATTATACAGGGTTATTCAAGAAAGTGATATATATCAAAGTGATCTTTTTTATATTTGAATTGCCCTCGCTTTCCCCATTATAACAAATAATATGAGATTATACCGTGTATTTCACACGCTATAACCAGTTTTATATGAAAATCGTATTGATTTCAATGACCTGTATAGTGCAAAAGAAACAATTGAAAACCAATTTTTTTGTGGTAAATGGTTTTCGATATTAGTCAGCATCTATATTAATAATGATACTCTCCCTAATTCATCCCCTTACGAGTGAATTTCAACCCCTGAAGCCAACAGAGTGACTTATGTAGGGGAAGGGACAGCTATTATTATTATTTGCCGTGGTATACATTTTAACTAATATCGAAAACCTTCTACCGCAAAAAAATTTGGTTTTCAATTGTTTCTTTTGTACTATACAAGTCATTGAAATCAATACAATTTGCAATACTTTTTTCAATTAGAAGCAAATTTGTACAGGGTGAGTCAAAACTCAAATACATCATTTTCTCGGTTTTTTAATTATATCGCCATTTAAAAGTACTTTAATTAAAGTTTTATTTGAGTTAAGCATTATTCCCTATACCTAAAGTTATTAACCTCGAGAGATTTTTAAATTTAAATGAGAAAAAAGATAATTCACAAAATACTCTAATTTTAACGGGTCACTGGTTAATAGGAAATAGACTGTTAATTAGTATTTAACCAGCTATAATTGATTATTGACTGAATAAGTTTTTGACAATACCTAATGCGACTTTTACATTCAGTAAAAAAATAAATAAAAATACCAACCGAAAACTTCAAATAATACTTTGTTCAAAGTTTATTAAGTAGCCTTCAATATTTATGGAGGTCTTAAGGCGGTTTTCATTTCACTTTTCTAAGCATTTTTTAAGGTACCACTCAAAATACTTCTCTTATTCACGACTAAAGGTCATTTAAAAAATTTGCTAGAATTTTTAAAAAATAAATATTGCAACACTAATGAAGTGAGTAATAATGAACTATCAGTATTCAGGTTTCAAAGTCAACTTAAAAATATAATAAAATTATAATAAAGTAGGTTTTATAATTGGAGTAAATCTAGAATTGGTTGCTATTGGTATTCATTTTTAACAGAATGTCAAAATGGCCAAAAACTTTTTTACAGCTGGTCACTAATTAACAGTCTATTTCCTGTTAACCAGTGGCCAGTTAAACTATTTTGTGAACTATTTGTCATTTAAATTTAAAAAACTCCCAAAATTATTAACTTTAGGTATAGGGAAATGCTTAACTCAAATAAAAATTTTATGAAGGTACTTTTAAATGGCGATATAAAATACAGCGTGGTATATTTAAAAAAATTGAGTTTTGACTCACCCTGTACAGATTTGTTTCTAATTGATAAAAGTAGTGCATCGGCATACATTTTGACTAATATTGAAAAACTAAAAATGGTTTTTAGTTTTCTTTTGCACTATACAAGTCATTGAAATCAATACAATTTGCATATGAAACTGGTTTTAGCGTGTGAAATATTCTGTGTAATATCATACTATTTAGTATTGCTATTCGCTCCGTGCGCGACAGCAGCGCCAATTTGTTTTGGTATTAAAGGAGTATTTCTGCCTATACTGACAAATACAATTTTTAATAGAATTCGTAAATAAAAAGTATATATGTTAGTTTTAATAAAAGTATATGGATTTATAAAACAATTAAAACATTAATTTATTATTATTATTATATATTTTTCACGCTTAAATTGAAGAAAATTATGTATAATCATTAAAATTCAATAATAAAATATAGGCAGGCAACAGTATTTACTGGAAAATGTATGAGAAGTTGCCTAAGTCTAATAAGTTGTCATTGAAGAAACCAAGTTAAAATATATAAAAAGGATCGCTACTTATATTTTCATTTTTGTTCTAAAGAACACATAGAATGAATGATTAAAACTGGTTTCCGATCAGTAAGTCACAAAATTGCATACCAGCCAAATATTATAATCAACGGCAGAAATCTTGAAATCTAGTCCTTGCTGAATGAACATTTAAGAATAAAGGGATATTAAAGAACATCGTAAAATGATAATTTATTGTTTATTTAAAAACTTTCTAGTTTCTGATGTCTACTATTTCCAGCATTACTGTTATTATCACAAAAATAAAGGTAATTTTTCTTCTTATTGTACACCTATCCATTTATTTCTTTGATTTAATTTCCACTTTGTTAGTGAAATTTGTTATATAAGTTTCACTGTTTTTTTTGCTAGTATTTGTACAATTTTCAACACAGCAACTCCGGTTGCTTATTGTGTTGTTTTTACCTACTTTTTTGAAAAAAAGTAAAATGTATACGTGTATTTGATATGCCAAAATTACAAAATATCCCCCTAAAATGCACGAATTATCCGCAGCTAGCGCTAGTATCGCTTTTGCTTCCCTTTCCATGACTTCGCACGGAGCGAATATTAGGAAAGGCGAGGGCAATTCAAATATAAAATAAAATACAGGGTGCTCCATTTAAAAAACCTAATTTTGATATGTATCCCTTTCTTGGAGAACCCTGTATAATTGAAATTATTTTTATATTATTGCCTTTTCTAATATACATCTTTCTGTGAAAACAGATTTTTAAAAAATCAAATAGATCTGGCTCCAACGACCGGTGGCCCACCCTGTATATACATACAATGTATTATTGTTCGGTAGCCATTTGGGATTATCCCCAATACAGTTTTCTTTTTCTTCTCCACCTAAGTAAATGATTTTGATTTTGTCTGGATAGAAATGAAGCATTTAAAATGCTAAGAACAAATAATAATGTAAAATTAGGTACTTGTTTGGTTGGTTGCATGGTCTGTTAGATGGTTATTAAATTTTTCCCAAGAATCGTAACTTTCTTCACATTGATCCCATTCGCATTGCAAATTTAATGGTTCTTCGGATAATTTAATGGGAGGAGGGACTTTTCTTTTTCTTACCTAAAAATATAAATTATATTATTTTATTACATATTTATTGA
The DNA here is from genome assembly GCA_927349885.1 of Psylliodes chrysocephalus. Taxonomy (NCBI): domain Eukaryota; kingdom Metazoa; phylum Arthropoda; class Insecta; order Coleoptera; family Chrysomelidae; genus Psylliodes; species Psylliodes chrysocephalus. The sequence continues at coordinate 43,751,513 of OV651821.1, forward strand.
TACGCATCCCCATTTTTTATGTAAAAAATATATTATTAACATTATTATTGTAAAAATTATTATTGTGAAATAGGAGTATCAATCTATCACGGAGTCGGAACATTAGCCAGAACCTAACCTTACTTTATATTTCTTTGAGTTCAAAGTTTATTCAACGTCACGAATGACACAAAACAGATGATATTTTTATTTAATAATTTTCATTGTTGCTTCGTCGACTCTTTTATGGATGTCATCGTAAAATTTCGATGTAAAAAGTACATTTTCGAGATAATGAACTGAATATCCCTCAACAACACAGTGAAATGTTATCAAGTCTAAGAGAAAAAATTTTAAATGTCTCATTGTTTACAAACAGCGAGGAGCAATATTCCAAATCGAATCCAGTAAATATCAATGCAGGAGCGGAAATTTTAACCCATTTTCAAAGCCAGTGGGAGGAACTTCACAAAATAAACGAAGAAAATGCTACCAGAGCAGAAAAGGTAGCTAACGATATTGAAACAGTTTCTAGCTTTGTAAACAACAACAAGAAGAACATAGCTTTCATTAACCATATTCTATTGAATACAAATTTATCAACCAACATTAACAAGTGTCTAGATAGTATTAACGACTTGTACAAAGGTTCAGAAGCCTTAGAAAAAGAATTAATACACCTAGAAGATCTTATAGACCAAGCTGAATTCAATAAATTAAAAAACAGGCATAAATACCATCTAGAGCAATATGAAAAAAGAAAAGAAGACAACTTTGTGAATGTTAAAATCGCTTTGGAGGCCAAACATTTAAAGAAAGTTGAACAGTATGAATCTGGTAAAAAAGCTGTAATGAAGGAAAGACAGCAAGTGTTTCAAGACGCTTTCAGAAGCGATCTTGAGACGTATAAGAATTTGGGAACTGTGCCGAAAATTAAACAAAACCAAAACGGTGCTTTATTGGAAGAAATCCAATTAGATTTCGACCAAAACGAACTGGATCAATTTTTCAATGAGGAAAATGCATAAATTCTTTATTTCTTATACATAGGTATTGTTACATTTGTAGAGATTATATTTTGTACATATATGTTTATATTAAACGAAATATTTACTTAGAATCCATGATATCCTAGTGAAAAATGTGATTAACTGAAAACTATTGTAGATAGAATTTGATATTATATATTTTATACATAAAATAAATGGAATATTATTTGAGTTGTGGGAAAATAATTTGTAAAAACGTAAAAAAATAAATTTTGAAAAACAGACAAGTATTTTACTAATTAGTTTTTATTAGATACAGAAAGTTCCTAATTCTCGTTCTCAAAGGCTAATATGGGGTGCTTCAAAATAAGCACAAGATTTAATTTTTCAATAAAACATTACTCAAAAATTGTAAATATTTTTTATTTTAATATGAAGTGTACATAATGTCGATTATGTATAGAATAGAACATCTAACAAATGGCTGTTACAAATCTGTGTACACTCTTGCTCTTTTAGAAAAAATGCTGATTGCATTTTCAATATAATATCCAATGAAACATCGAATTGAAATGAAAGCGAAAAACTGAAATGAAATTTTGGAAATATGAAAATGAATAATCCCCAATTCCTCCTACGAGATTATGAAAAATACACCCCCATAACCTCAAAGTAAAAACAAAGAAAAATTGAAAAAGCTGAGAATCAAAGAAAGGGGAGATTATTCATTGTCATATTTCCAAAATTGCATTTCAGTTTTTCAGATCTCAACCGATTTTTCTCACTTTATTTTAATTCATTTCAAGTTAATGGAGGACCGTACTTGATAACTTAACACTGGTGAACGAATGAGGGATCTTAGAAATGTACATTTATATTGTCGTCCTTCTATACAGTGTCATAAGGGTGGCTTTAAGAAAACTGAGAGAGCTGGGTTGGGATTAGAATTTGTGTCTGCTGACAAGAGTCGAAATCAAATCGACTTCAAATCTACGAGTTCAGATGTCGAAACGATATGTCTTGGTAGCTCAACTGATAAGAGCATGGACGGCTACAGTCCGAAGGTTCCATACACTCATTTTTTCATTATGTGTACTATTTTCATTAAAATTTCACCTCATTTAAAATAAATTATCCTATTCATGTAGCGTGATGCGTCTACTTGACATATGTTACATTTTTAGTCTGACACTCTTGATTAAAATAAAATGTCCCAAAATTAAAATCTTGTTTCTATTTTTAAACACTGTTTATGTTATGTTAGGAATGGGGTGTTAATACATTGTTTAAATGACATTTAGGACTCTGGACACCTGGGCCATGTCACCATAGGAGTTAGCCAACTAGTGTTTAACTATCGATGATGTGGAATGAATGAGGAGTGAGGAAAGTAGTAGGACCTTCAAATGGTAGTACAATAAGCCGCCACACTACAAATGGATTAGGATTTTAGCACAGGAGATCCGAAGGGTGTAAAAATAATTAAATTTTAGTTACACAATGTTTCTTCATCTGAAATTATTGTTACTTCAGAAGTACCTCAAGATTTTCACCTAGGTCCTCTATTGTTCAGCCTCTTCATTAATTATATTTATAAAGCATCTCCCATCACCACTTGCTACTGACTAATATGATAGCTTCACCTCAGAATGAACATATGATTTATATTTTCTAAATCAGGAGTAATATTTGAGAATGTTTTTATTGAATAAAATTGATTTTCATTATGATCTAATGTATTGTGAGGGTATAAAACATTTTAAATTATTCATAAAAAGATAAACAAATGGTTTTAACTGCACAAAAATGTTGCAATTGTGAAAAAAGTATTGTTACTTACTGGCTCTTCCCGTTCATCATCGATAATCAATTCAGACTCAGATGGAGACGAATCGTCAGAGTTCCCTCGATAATTAAATTTTCTTTTGGGCTTTTTGACTTCTTTTATATGCTCAAAAACCGCTAATCTATTTTTTCGCTTTACATTCCCTTCCTGATCATCCATCTTAAGATGGAAAGTTCGGAAAAGGTATTTAAGAACTTTTTTCAATATATATTTGGAGTTTGAACATATTAGAATTCAATGAATGGACAGGTACTATTTCAGAAGAATCGGGAATATCATACATTTCATTCAATTTTACCCATGGAAAATCCTGAAATTATTAAGTGTTTAAAAAATATTTCAAAGTTGCATCAATCGATAAAAAAAAAGGTGTAAAACATTTTTTTGAGTTTGACATTAATTTGCTTTATGTAAAAACGATACACTTTAAATGAGGGCTCTAGTTCCAGAATGCACAATCTTTAAAGTTAAAAAAAAATGGCTTAGTTGCATAATGTACATCTCCAATAATAATTTAGTTTTAAATCCTACAAACTCCTAACTCATCAATTAAAAATTAAAGCATGCAATTAACACCTCGGGTGGGAAAGCACAGAAGCAGAGGGAATGCCTACAAGTGAAGAAAAAAACAAAGAAGTTTTATAAAAAAAAAAAAACAAAAAAACAAAAAATCAAATTAACTTATGTTAGCTGAGTCTGAAGTATGTTTGTTCATTAAGTCTAATTAAAGGTTATTTAGGTACCAAGTCAGCAAAGTGATTATTTATCGAACTAGCCTGAGATTATGAGCAGAGTGAGAGAAGAGAGCAAGGCAAGTAACAGTCGAGTTTAATAAAAGACCCTTTGCTGACGTGGTTCATACAAACTTTTATCGCCAACCGTAAATAATTATAATTAATACAAAAGGACAAATTAAACAAACAGAAAATAACAGCAAATACAAACAGTGCAGACTATTTCTGTCAGACGGTCATGGCTATGTTGATAAATATTAGTGGCAGATAAAATATTTAATTTTTACAATAAGATAAAGTGTTTACTTCCGCAAATGGCTATGGTAATGCATGACTTTATTGACAGTTGATAATAAAAATATTTATCTGAAATAAAAAGCATTTTTTATTTCCAAAGTGAACAATCTCCACCAATAAATTTCATAACTTACAATCTCCAAACGTTTATGTAAATATTTTTAAAACGGAATGAGTTTTTCCTAGAATTCCAAAAAAAATATAATAATAGAGAATGGCATCTCAGGAAACATTCAAATGTAAATTTGTTTAAAGTGAACTAGGCCCCCTCAAATATGAATCAAAATGACTATATAAGTAGGTTTAAGAGGTATTTTTTTTAAAAAAACATGAGAATAAACTACTTTTATTTTTGAAGATACAAACAAAAATAATAAAAGTTTGTTAGAATTACATTTTAGGTTGATTGAAAGTCCCGATAGCAAAAATAAAACGTGCAATATAAAAAGTTATAGACAAAAAGAACTTACACATTAATATGTCATAGAAAAATATAATAATCTTCTTAAAAGTGTAGCAATGGAGAGGTAGAACCTTTAATATTTTCTAGTAAGTTATTAGTTTGCAGAACCCTTTGAAAATACAGAATTTTCACCACTTTTGCATGATAAATATGTGGATTATGAAAGTGGTACCAATGGATATAGTAATGGAATTTGTAATGGTGCATTTTATGAATATCTTTTTCTTTTATTTAAATGCCCTATTTACTCTAATCATCTTATATATTCACAAATCATATGATTGTACAATCTACATTTAGAATTATTATACAAACAAAAATATTCGAGAATCGTTTTTTAAATAAATTGGTTACAATTTGATTTAATTTGTGTACATTCTGGTGTATCTTGTAATGTACTTACTTCATACTTCGGATTTTGATTAAATTCTAAATTAGAATACTCCGTAACTTGAAGTCTAATACAAAATGTGGAGTCATCAACTAAATTATCCAAATAAATTAGAGTATTGTGAAGTCTTAAAATAAAATCTCTCATGTACTCTTCTAGATTAACTAGTAGAGGATCGCTGAAAGGATAAAAATAAATACAAAACTGCATTTTTCGTTATTGACACTACAAAACTAAATTCAAACCCACAGTGTGGGATGTGTACCAACCTCTCGTCAATACTCTTCAGATCTACAACATCAAAAACATATTTTTCAGACACAGAACCACCTGACTGAAAACAGAGAAATATGTTTTTCAATTGATTTTTCTTCGTATGGAAAAATACCGCCTTCAAAGCTTCGTTAATGTAGTTATTTACATCTGGTTGAATGCATTGAAATACAGGAATGCCATACTTTCTTCTTCGCGAGAAAATTGTGTCTGGGTACACTTTTCTGGCATATAATATGTTATGAATTAATACTTCAATAAGTTCACACAATATATCCGATGGGGCTGAAAATAATGTACGTAATTTATTTAAGTTTCTTAGGAAAATGAGAATATTTACCAATTTTCACGGACATAACCGATAATTCCAACAAAACATGTCAACATTTGACATTTCCAATTTCCAATCATTTTCGAAAAATTTCAATCCCGCCTAAAATGAATATGCTACGTTCCGAATCGATTATTGAATCTCTTTAAGAACAAACCGGACCTCTCGCGGAAGCAAAAATATTTAAGGATTTAAATAAAATTGTATTTATATGTGCCGCGTTTGAGAATCCACATCGGATGCATTTTTTACATCTCGAGCGTTTTTTTATTCACATCGGACACATCTGTCCCATTACATTTACGTATACTGAATCACGTGATCAAAGATTTTTTACATCTCAGATGCATCCGATGTGGATTCTCAAACGCGGCAATGGACGATATGTCTCGAGAATATTGAGAGCCTTAAATGTGTGTAACAATAAGGCAGCATTCTATAGATACGGTTAAGAAAAAAAGGTGGAAAATCCTCTCATTTAAAAACTAGTAGATATTTATTAAAACAAAAAGCAGCAAATTTTCATAGAATTAATAGAAAATGCCACGTAAATGTTTTTTTTTTAAATCCTTTTCAAAATTATCAAAATAAATACTTTTCGAAGGTTTACAAAAAAATTAAGTTTTCTCCATCCTAAGTTTTGTTAATTAGTATTTTCTAAAAATTTCACAAAAATCGGACTAAAAATAAAGGCTCAAAAGGAATCATACATTTTTAAGGTGTTCGGTTTGCTATTAAAGGTGTCTATAAATAATAGAGCTGGTCTCGCCTTGCTATATGACCCCCTCGAGGTTAAAATTCTTATAATCCACATGCCTTTTATTAAAAAAAATGCTAAAAAGGAATGGTTAATGGCAATTTAGCCCTCTTTAAAAATTATGCTTGGAGCATGCTCTGAGGGAGCAGCCGCTTTGTCCCAACAAGGGGCAAAGTTCGTCAGATTTGTACAGTGCTGTGTACCTACTACACGCCGCGCCAAATAGGATTGAAGTAGACCCGTTGCTTTCCATCATACAATGTATTTCCACTTAATTGAAGTGGCGTGTTCCCATTCTACAAACCGAACACTAATTGTTACAGCGTTGTCTGTATAGAAGTACATAGGTACGTTTATTTTATTATTCATTCAGTACATTTGTATCACCGAATTTAAAAATCTTTAACAAATCGCAAGCCGGCCTAAACCCATAGCAACAGTAAATGCAATTTAACGGTTTTTCGAATTCCAGGAAAAAACATATTTGTACAACTTTACACACCTACTATGTCCTATTTATGCGCCAAAATACAGTGCTCTGTCTCACTCTCATGGAAAATTTCCAGTAATTTAAGCTTAGCGCTAACTTTTTCACACTCGTAAATCTGTTTCACTCTCGCTTACATGAGTATAGGAAAAAATAGACCGTTAAACGCATAAATAGGTACAAAGGGACAACATATTTCAAAGAAATTCACGCGAAACATCGAATGATGTTTCCTCAGCCAATGACGACGAGACACACCAAAAATTGCAATCCTTTGCTCTTCCACTCGACAAGACAAACAATGAGACTGTCTTACCTCCGACACTTGTTTTTTCTTCCGTCGCGGGCTGCATTTTTTCCAGATAAGCGAGCTTTGTTTATAATAGTCTATCGCAGTGTGATTCGATTTCGGTTTTGTAGATTATTAGTTTTTGTTAATTCGACAGCGTTTCGACATTGTATATGAAAGACATGGATGATGTAGTTTATAAGTTAATAAACGAAGAGAAATGTTTTTTAAATACGCGTTTGAGTATAAGTTTGATAAATTTGCTGCTAAAAAGAACCGCAGAATAGAATTAATGTATAAAAATGAGGGAATAAAAGATGTAAAATAATTTCTATTTTTTTGGGATAGGGGGCAGACTCTTGCAGAATACTCAATTCTTTAACCACGAGCCGCCACTGATACCCACCAATAAGATATGTGTTTAACGAAATATTTTTACCCTAAATAATCAAATTGAACTTCCTTTTTACTTTCCTATCTGTATACAGATATAAGGAAAGTATAGGAATCATGATTTTTTTCGACCTCGAGTTTTTGACGGATTTTTACGTTTTGAGGTCCCCTGAATCCGTTTTGACTATTTTCGCGATGATGTCTGTGTGTGTGTGTGTGTGTGTCTGTGTGTGTGTGTGTGTGTGTGTGTGTGTGTGTGTGTGTGTGTGTGTGTGTGTGTGTCTGTATAACGCATAACTCATGAACCGATACACAGAAAAACACCAAATTTTAAACTTAAGCTTTGTTTCAGCGTCCAATGAGCTGATTAGATTTTGGGCAGAGTCGGAACATCTGGGGGGTACTTTATAGGTGGTCATTTTTATATTTTATGGAATATATCTGTTATTTACGTTTGGAGAAGAAAATTCTTCAAATAAAAGTTACTTCTAATATAATTATCTATAATTTTTGTTAAATGCAAAATTTTCCTAAAATGGTCCGTATTCGAGAAATTTGACAAAATGTAAAAAAAATAATTTTTTATAAAAATTGTTCAAATAAAAGTTGTTTGTAATATAATTTTCTATAATTTTTGTCCTATACATAATTTCTCTAAAATGGACCGTATTCGAGATATTTGAGAAAATGTGTAAATTTCGAAATTTTAAGAAAACTCAAAAACGGATAAAGGAAAAAACATTAAATTTTAAACTTAAGGTTTATTTCGGCCTGACGTGAAATGATTAGATTTTGGACAAAGTCGGAACATCTGGGGGGGTACTTTATGGGAGGCCGTTTTTATATTTTATGGAATATATCTGTTATTTATGTTTGGAGAAGAAAATTGTTTAAATAAAAGTTACTTCTAATATTATTATCTATAATTTTTAATTTATGTAAAAATTTCCTGAAATGGTCCGTATTCGAGAAATTTGACAAAATGTGCAAAATTCTGATTTTTATGAAAATTGTTGAACTAAAAGTTGTTTGCGATATCGATTTCTATAATTTTTGTTTATATATGATTTTTCTAAAATGGACCGTAATGGAAAAGTGCTAAATTTAAATTTTTCTGTATTTTCGTTTTCAATGAATATCTATAGAAAAATGTTTCGAGGTAGATGTATGTGGAAAATGTATATATTTAGTTTATCCTCTAAACATTTATAGAGATGCTGCAATAGGTTGTACAAAATAACCGGAAAATGCCTATAATAACTAGATAGGAAAGTCATGTGTTGGACACATCAGATTTTTAAAATTATAAAGAAACCCTGTGTTCATCTATTCTGGGACCAAGTTATGCATAATGAACGAAGTCTGCTATTGTTAATTTTAAATGAATGTAAAATATTAATGACAATCCATACTTTATTGATTTGAAGAATAGTTATAGGATTTTTGTTTATTCATTCTTGTAGTCTTTAGTATAAAGCATGGCAGATATTGAATATGACCAATCATCAGATTTAGGAATAAATTTTTTAAGAAAAAAATTTTATCCAACTAATGTAAGTGTTATTTTTTTATATAAAATGTTTGCACATTCCTATTAAAATCATGTAATGAAAGTTTACTTTTACACATTTATAGCGTGCGCGCACTCGGCGACCAGGTCGCGACAGCCAGGTCATCGCGACTACGACATATTTGCTTCAATGGTGGCGTCCAATTTTCTAGTTAGCCGTGGCGACCTTTTGGTCGTAGAGTCGATATTGAGGTCGCAACGACCTGCAACTGATGGTCGGCTATCAGTGCGTGCACGCTTTTACATACATGATATAAAAACAAATTAATAACATTAAAGTAAACAGTTTATAAAATCTATTGTATGGATGCGGTTTAAACATAAAAGGCTCAACCAGGTTCATGTCTAATATAAAAATACAGTTTAGAAACCGCATCCATGTCCTTACTCCATACAACTGCTATATACATACAGAAGATTTCAATTTTTTTATGCATGTACCAATTTTGGATACTAATTAAAAAAATATATATATATAATAAAAAACTTAAGTAACTGACCTAACCTGTACGGCCTGGAGCCATATAAAACAAAACAGTTGGAGATTGCTAAAGCAGAACATTCATTGGGACAATTTAGCGCTTGTCAAAATGAAATGTAGGTAGAATATCCATAATGACAATTGATTTATATTGGGTGCTAAATTGTCTCATTTTATTTATTTCAGACCAATAAACTGTACTCATACTGTATTGTACTAACGTCTTTCTTTCACAGAGATTCTCTGGTCTTTCATTTATTTGTCTCAGCCGCAGACTATAAAATAGATCAGACCACAAGATCAGACCCGCCTTAAAATCAATCACTCGCGAAAAATTTCCTTGTGACATTTGACAAATAAATGACCTTGACAATTTTTTATATCGATGACATGACACTGACGTTTGTCTCATTTGTTTTGACGTTTTTGGTGTACCTATAATTCCAACAACTAATTTTTGATTAGCTAGTAGATTTGCTTTTCAAGATTTATTTCTGCATTAAGATTAACACCAGACAAGAAATTATGTGTATTTAGCTCTAGTATCCAAGTTAACGGTTTATAATAATCCATTTATTGGAAATTAATACAGGAGACAATAATGGCAGATAATCTTGTGCTAGATTGGCTCGACGAATTTGAGGCTTTAACTGAAAGTGAAATACATACGTATTCCAGTGAACAAGAGAATAATCATGAGGTGATGATAGCACTCTATAATGTTTTATCCGAACCCCAAAAGTATAAATCAGACCATGTAAGTACAAATTAATGCATTTTAATAGTTTAAAAACCTTGCACTTTGTATATGTAATTTGTGAAATTCAAGGCTGTGTTGTGTTTTAGTTAATCGACGGAATTTGTCAACAATTGTTGAATTTCTATAGGTCTGGAGAAGCACACTTAAAAAGGTTCACTATTCAGTTCATTCCAACTCTTGTGTTTTTGCATCTTTCTGATAAATCTTATTCTGCTGTCCAGACTTTGCTAGTGAGTTTGTACAACCTTGAGGTATGTGCAACTTTTTTTATATATCAAATTTACTGCAAATATATATTTCTATTTATAGGTTATAGATACAAAAGGTCAGCCTCGCACACTCTCTTTTAGAATACCTAGTATTGCTCAGTCTTCGATCTTCCATGACTCTAGTATTTTAGAACCGGCCTTTATAGCTGAAAATTCCTTAAGACGATGGGAGGAATGCAATACAAAATTAGTTAGTTGGGGGCCTTTGCCACAAGTTGAATGTCTTAATGCTCAGAATAGACAGAGAGTTGTTACAGCTTTAATATTTCTTTATAATCAACAAATAGCAAATGTTATTGTGCAAGGAATAGAGCAGACTTGTAAAGGAATTTCTAGGTAAGTTACAAAATAAAATATATTTAGGTACATTATATTAATCTTTATCTCTGCATATTCTGGATTTAGAACGTGAATTGGCAATTAATTTAAAAATATTTTTTAAAGTCAAATACCTTTTTTTATTGTTTATTCAGAAAATATGTGATTGTTTTTTAAGTATTAGATAAAAAACGAATGTTTTCCATATTATGTTATGATTTACCTATTGTTCACCACATTAATATGGTTAGATACCTACATATCTCCAATTTTAGTACTATTAATGTTTTACAGTTTAACTGTTTTATTATCTTTATTACTTATTATTTTTAAAAATTGAGCTTTATAATACTTTTAAAAAGTGTTAATCTCAAAATTACCACAAATGTTTACTCCTACATTGTTTAGATTTATAAAAATAATGATAGCATATGATAGTTTAAAGTATGTACTATATATTTCTGATTTTAATAGGTAACAAACATATCAATACAAATCGTCCCTGTCCAGGCAAATTATCTTATGAGCCATTTAAGTAATTTTATAGGAACCACCAAATACTGATTTTTCCCGCTTTTTTTGGAGATATATTATTATAGAATGATGTATTACTAGACATAATAAGCCATGATTTTAGGGCTAATTGCTAAAAAATATACTTATTAGGTTAAATAAAGGTCACTTAAGATATTTCAAAAAGGCATTTTAAGGTTTCCATGGAGTTTAAAAGATATTTTTAATGCTGTTACGTTTATTTATCTACCGATGCGCGTTAAAGACTGACGCTAAGGTGTGAAATATATCATAAGCGATAGGCGCATACGTTAATTTACACGAAAAAAAGGCAGTTGCGATATTTAATAACCTAAAATTGCCACTAAAATTAATAACCTGATCTGTGGATACAATTTTTATATTGAACATTGTGGGCCTTAAGATGTTACAATCCATGCAATGTTTAAACAGTTTTAGAACTTTGGCTTTAGAATAAAACGTAAGCGACATAAGCTTACGATATTTTAAGAAGACTATGGTGGATACAAATTGACAAAATATTGATAAAATTGTAGCTTGCAATATTTTATGATTTTTGGGTGTATAGGATGGCAAACTTTTAAATACAAATTTGATGTTTTATGAGTTTTGTAGCATAACACCAAATTGTCACTTTCATTACTTTGCCTGGACAGGGAGGAAATATACATGGGTGAACTTTTTTGATGATTTCTAAAATTTGAGTTATCACAATATTTCTGATTAAATTGTGTTTGTCTTAAATTTATTTTTGTTTGTTTTTTAATGTTAATGGTATTCCCATATAATAAATGAATTTAAATTATTGTTATCTAGATTAGTCACCCAAGGTTTTAACACCAATTCAGATAGCAATAGAAGTTCAGTCAGTGATAATAGTATTCAGAATATGTTAAGGCCGAGGATATCTGTTTCGAGTCCTTTATTAATTGAACTACTTCACATAGTCTACCACAGTGCTGAAAGGTGTGCTGTCGGAGCCATCCAGGCGCTCCATGACATAATACATCGGGCGAAATATGAATCATATGCAGGTAATACTGTTATTCATTTATTCATTATTGAAGCTGGACTAGATTTTGGACATGAGCCCTATATAGTTGGGTCGCAAAGTCTAAGGTAGCTGTACAATTAAATATAACATAAATCCTCTTTATAGTAAAATAACAGATATACAATATAATAGGATATACAATATAGGAATTACAAACAAATTACAGATATCATGTTATTAAAATTTTGACCTCAAATTAAATTATATATTGGCTATTCTTGATAAATGAGAGACATGACTGTAATTTGCTTAATGAAATGTAACAGCCAACAAACTGGTTACCAGTGGTCCTATTAGGGATCCTAAGTGAGAGAAGTCTCAGTTATGTTTAAAGTTTAAATAACAAAGTAATTTCCATAGGTAAATGTGATTTTCTTATTTTAATAAATTTATTAAAATTTTCCTCATAAGTGTAATTGCCAACCTGTATTTTATTTGCAGCAAATCTTAAAAATGTGTTTTATGTAGAAGCATATCGAAGTAACGAACATACCAATGCATTTTAATAAACCACCAAAATAACTTTAATTGATAGATCCTTTGAATTGCATATTACTAACTTCAACATTTCATGACACTTACTAGTAATGGTGTTAATATGTTCAATAAATGTCAACTGAATTTTCTTGACAGCTCTGTTAATAGGCATATTATTAAGTCAATAATTGAAAACAATGGGATTTTTAGTTCTCGCAAAAGTAATTGTCATTTATAAGAATTCATAAGTGCTAAAACTTTCCAGTATATAACAATTGTCAAGATGCTAAAGAAGGCAGCAGAGCACATAGGGAATTTTGAGATGAAACCTATGCCATCTTTTTAGGCTATTTTAAAGCTATTTTTATATTCTATTCAAAAATGTTATACTCCTCATTTTTGCAACAATCAAGGTACTCTGATAACTTCGAAAGAAGTCAGCTGAGCACCTCAGTTTTTTTAAGTTTATTTCCAATAACATCACCATATTTTTTTGGCTCTTAAAATAAAAATTGTTTCTAAAAATACAGAGTGCTTTGTTGGTACAAAGTCAGCAGAGCACCTCGGTTTATTTTTTTTTCTGCAACAACTACTTATGCCATATTTTTAAGCTATTTTTAGACTCTTGGATTATTATAAAACCTTCCGAAAAATAAGTATTTTTTAAAAAAATACAGGTGCTTTGTTAGCTTCGAACGAATCTAGCAGAGTACATCTGTTTTTTAATGCTTTTTTTCTTCTAAAAACAACCACACCACATTTTTAGGCTATTTTCAGGCACTTGAAATATTTCAAAACTTTTCTGAAAAAACATGCTATTGTTTAATATTACAGGGTGCTTTGTTGGAACAAAGTCAGTAGAACATCTCGGTTTATTACTCTCGCTTAAAAATGTGGCATAAGTAGTTATTTTTAGAAAAAAAAAAAAACTTAATGTGGTGTAGTTGTTTTTAGAAAAAAGAAAAAACAAAAACTTAAAAAAAATGAGATGCACTGCTGATTTTGTTTGAAGCTAGCAGAGCACCTTGATTTTTGTAAAAAACGAGGAGCATAATTTTTTTAAATAGGGCATAAAAATATGGCATAGGTTTTAAGTCAAAATTCCGTAGGTGCTCTGCTGCTTTCATTGGTATTTCGTCAAGAGTAGTAATTCTCAAGTACATTTTTAAGTTACCAGTGAACAGTGAACAGTTGTTATATTTTAATATTAAACCTATATCATTAACAAAGAGGTTGTGAAGCAACAGTCCCAAATGTGATCCCTGTGAAACTTCTGAGGAATTCATTACTGAATTTAAAATATTGATTTTTAATTTTCACGAACTGTTTTCTCCCACTGAGATGACTATATAACCAGATTTTAAATTCCATTAATTTCAATTTGAGCTTTACTGAAGTCAGCATAAATGATATCTACTTGATTACCTAGTTCAAATGAATTGATGATGTCATTCTAATATATTACAGTAGATTTGCCAAATGTAAAACCATGTTATTCATTAATAATTATATTTTTACTATGTCCGTATAAAGGATTTTGTTGCTTCTATTTACCGACTTAATCATGTATTTAAATGATCCAGTTGTATTTATTATTTAACAGAAGTTCTACTGGCTGCCAATGCAATTAAAAACTTACTACAGCACTCTACTTCGGTGAATAGTGTAGTACCGAGACCTTCTCATACCCATAGCATATCCAAATCTATGATAACAAATGCGTCTTTCAGAACGAAGAAACTTCCAGGTAAGCAATTTAGTTTAGACAGTAGTACTGTTGCTTTTTGGTAACATCATATTAATAAAAAATCTCACAGGCCAACTCAATGAAATAATGACACATTTAGAAAGAAATTTCTGGACATAAATGGATATTTATATAAGTTTTCAAAAACCGATTTTTTAGAGGACAAATCTTGAGGAAAAAAGAGTCATCAACATCTGGTTTAGTTGATGTATTATCTTCTTCAAAAAAACAGCTGAAATTCAATTCACAGAAAACCAAAGAAACGAATTAATTTTACGGAGTTTATGTAGTCAGTATAAAAAAAATGTCCAGGAATCAAAAAGGTAGAATAGTAGTACTATTTCTCTGCTTGGTGTCCCACAATTTTTTTGATGAGCTACTAACTTTTTAATACAATTATTCAGTTAACAATTTAATATTTGCTTGCATTTGTGTAATTGTCAGATTTATTGATTTCAGTTGTCACTAAATTTTTACCACATAATTTTTTTGATTGGTATACAGTAAATAACATTTTTTCTTCAAACATTTTTAGTCTATCTAATATTTAGCCAAGATGTCATATGTTTGGTTAAGGAGCTAGAAGGATTTTAAATATTTTCGTGACTTAGAAGATTCAAGAAATGAATTATTAAAGTAGAACTCAAAAATATAATTCCGACTTTCACAATTTCGGTGAGATGGCTTCTTTCTCATGTGCTAGTGGCAACCAAGATCTCTCTTTCTCTTACAAGTGGTACCGAATGTACTGATATCTTAACTTTGACACTAGGAATGTTATCTTCGAGTTGATGTATGCCTAAAGTTTAGTTTATTTAAAATGTCAATATAAATAGAACATTTTTACGACATTAATTTTTCTTTTTAGCGTTACATATCTACAGCATGTCATGTAGGTTTTCAGGTCAACTTCGTTTATGATTGGCTGTCAATCATACTAATAAACATTTAAATATATTTTGTAAATGATTCACTATAATATTGTGATTGTATTTAATGAATCTTGGTTTTTAAACTCTCCTAAATAGTTACAATGGAAGTCACACATAACATAATCAAAATATTATACAGTAATCATCGAGGTAGTACTAAATATCCTTTTTAACAAATTTAATATACAACTGATCACATAGAGGACTCCTGCCAAATATTAGAACAGTGTAGAGAGTTAGGTGATGGCGTGAAAGAGTTGAACCATGTACCTTGGCTAAAACAGATGCAAAATGTACTAAAGATGGGTTATATCTTAACACCTCGATGATCAACTATCCACCTCTAATTATGTTATTCAATATAATCCAACTCGACAATAATTTCTATATCATTAGTACAGTGTTTTTAGTACCATTTAATAAATCCTCTTTTAATTTCTTCATTATTCTTTAAGTTTTTTTTACATTTGGAACTAGTTTTTTGGGTGACCTGTATTGTATCTTTCAGGGCTTTGTTATGAATATTATTAAAAAATGTCGGTTGTCAGAAAAGTTGTGGGACACAAGTTCTTTATTCACATATATGTGTGTGTGTTATTCCTAAATTCTTTTTCTACCTCCCGTTCTTCTATTATTACAAAGAAATAATTATGTCACAATAATTCTAGCTCCTTAACGATTTAAAGTCCCATCTACATAAATTTGGTTGAATTCAGAATATTTGAAGAATTCGTTGCTAAATGGCATTGCTCTTTGTGATGATGCAAATAGTATAATAGAGTAAGTAGTATTCCATTTTTTCATGAAATACTCGTAGCTTGTCAAGATATGAGACTTCCAGGTTAGGGGGTATTTACTGTTATTCTATGTACCTACATTTTCGATTTGTTAAGTATTGGCCCACATATTACATCCTTTATTCTATTATTATACTTTTATTTTTCGACCATGTTTTAAATGAACTGCATGTTCTTTATAATATTATCTGATAAAGATTTTCTGTACAATTAATTTATCTTTTTTAGATTTTTAAAAAATACTAATAATAATAATAACTTATAGATGTTTCGAAAACTAGAACGACAACTCCGCCCACAACGGGCGTGTTTAGTGAAATTCATAAATATTTTTTTATGTTTCCCTTTAAAAATTTTCATAGAAACTTTTTTAAATTCAAATAAATTTTGTCAGAACCAGAGAGCTGGGAAGAGGAGTAAATGCATGTCATACAGATTTATCGTCGTTCTAACAAAATGGCACCCATATGCTGAGTTAATTTCTTGCTAGCAGTGGGGAGAGAAAATGACATTGTTAATGTAAAAATGTCATTTTAATCTTCATTTAGTAATTTAAATTTCGTTTAATACAACGGTGTGCTTCGGCCCTAAGATAAATTAACTGTAGCTTTATTAGTAAAATAGTAATATTAAAATTTTCCATAAAAATGTCCCCATCTCTAGCAACATTTTCAGTTATTTAAGTTATCGATTCAGGTTTTATAATTAATAACAATTTTATAGATGAGAAATGCGTTTTTCATACATTTTTAATGCCATAGAAATAAAATAGTTATTTGTGTACCAGAAGCTATAAATATAGACTTGATCTTTTTCGGCCGAATCAGAAATTTAAAGTAACTTCTGGTGAGTAATATTACAATGGATAGACAGATAATTTACTTCATATAGACCATTTTTTATAATGTATTATAATTCGTCAAAAATAAAACAGTTCTATGTACTAGTAATTATAAAAAATATTTAAAATTCAAACAAATCCTCTACAGAATAGACATTATCTATTTTTAAAAACTTTTTGAGCTTATTCTTAAATAAAATATCTGTTTTGCAGTTTTTATGAAGTCCGGAAGTTTATTGTATAAAATGGGTCCTATACATTTAAGATACCTACCTTTTAGTTAAATTTAATCTATATAACAACTGGTATATGACTAGTTCGAAAATGATGAAATCTATATTTTGCTTTAATTTATTTAAGTTCTTAACAACAAGTAAACAAATTTCTACATAATATAATGAAGCTAGAGGCAAAATACCGTATTCTACAAATATTGGTTGACAAAAATCATATTTAGGAACTTAACCTATTATTCTTAGGATCTTCCTTTAAAGAATAAAAACGTCACTAGAATCAGTTGAGTTTCCTCATAGACTAATCCTCCCGTATCTCAATCGAGATGCTACTTAAGCATAATAAATACAGATTAAAGTTTCATGGAAACTTCTCTTATATTTCTAAACAAGTAACATAATGAATTTATTTTTCCAAAATTTATAATGAGATTTAATCATGATGAAGTAAATAAATTCAAATTAAAAACTATAACTATATAACACAGGTACTCTAAAGGCGCCAAACCGCCAAAAACCAAACAAAAGAAATTATAAAATAACCAATAACCACACTCAAAATTATAAAAACCAGTACTGTAAAATAATGAGAATACATCAATAATGCGCATGCGTCCGAGTACTCCAGATGTCAAAAGTACAGTGTTTTCATGAAATTTTTGTTACATTTTCAGCAGCGTTAGAGTACTATTTCTACCACGCGCACCCGTCGATATTGGCATTCCATTTTAAATATACAGTTCACTGCCCATACAACACAAACACATTTCGGAAATATTTCAAAGATATTACATTGAAACATTTGTAATGTATAAATATTTCGGAACATCCCAGAAACATTTTTGAAGGGTGTCTCACGTAAAAGTGCCCTGTAAATATAATATTTCAAAGTAATATTTCTGAAATAAAAATTTGAAATCTTTTAGAAATATTAAATAGTAATATTTCAGAAATGTATTCTAGCTTTTTTTTCTAAAATATTAGACTAAAAAAAACATTTATAAATATACAGGTTTATTTAAAATACACAAAACTCAAACATTGATTCTTAAACAAACAAATAAAAAATTAATTAAACATTATTACGTAAAATATAGAGGCGAATCGCTTCATTTTCACAAATTCCTTTAAATGCATTAATCTGAAACAAAATATTTTTTTTTTTAATAAATGCTCCAAGTAAAAAACATTTACGATTATTACAATCTGATCAAAGATCAGTTAGCAATTTTATTCTAATCTAACTTATCAAGGGATGAAAAACTTCATAAACTAATATTATACTCACTAGTATACCTTAGAGTCTAATTATTTAGTTACACTACCGTTAACGTATAACACTTAACTGCACTATGCTCTGCTTTAAGATCACTGAACTAACTCAAAAGGCTTGGTTCTCTTGAGTCTTCTTATTAGATTGGTATTGGCTGTCGTTGGTGACTATACTGGCAAATTTTTGTATTGCATTTTCAACAGCCTCCGCTTTAAGGTCCTTATGATGATCAGTATTGTGGCAGTACCAGGGTGCATCGACGATGTTCCTTAATACTTTATTCTGGAAACGTTGAATAACTTCGATATTACTTTTACTGGCACAGCCCCAAAGCTGACGAATCGCTTTATTTTCACCAATTCCTTTAAATGCACTAGTCTGAAACAAATTATAGGTAATTAAAAGGTCTATTAATATTGTTTTAAATTAACTATAATAAAACAAACAATACTTATGTCTACACAAAACATGAAGCTCCACTTTTCAATCAGCTGTAGAACTAATAAATAAAACTGGTGGAGGGACAGCAAATGTAGGTTATATTTAAATAGAAATAGGAATACAAAATGCCTATAAATTTGATAAACGAAATGGCGTCACTCGTCTCAGAGAAGAGATAAAGTTAATAAACCTAACCTAAACAATCATTGTAATATCTAAAGACATATTCTGCCTATTCTGCTTCCCAGCACAACGCATAAATAACAGAAAAAGGAAATAACAAAAACCGACAACTTAAATCTATAATTATTTAGAATATAGGGTTGTCTCTGGCTGGACATAGGATGAAATAAAATAACTACATATCCCATCTTGATCTTCTTACAAATCAGAAATTCTTCATTAAGTGTTGGCCTTTTACACCATAACCCGTTTAGTAACGTTTTGTGTGAAATGTATACCATGTTTCAAAAAAAATTCAGTGAAATATTTAACTAAAATATTTCAGAAATATTTCAGAAACTTGTGCTTGAAATGTTATATGTTTGAAACGTTTGAAATAATTCTGAAACACTTCTGAAATAATGTGTGCTGTATGGGTGGTTACGAATAGAATAAGAATTTAAGTAGTGAAAATGGTGTCGCCATCTGTTCCCAGTAAACAAAATCAAAGGTAGCTTGTAGTACCCAGTTATAAAACTAGGTGGAAACAAAAAGCCAGGCTGGCAATTTTTAAAAAAGGAAAATAATTCCAACTGAAATGTGACCAAGACGTAAAATAACATAAATAATACCCAAAGTCATATGTCACAAAATAGAAGCGACCGTTTCCATTCGGAAAACAACTCCTTCTTTGGCTAATACCTCAACAGGTATTGAATTACATCCAAAGGAAAGAGCAGAGATAGAAATTAAATTTAAACACTTTACCTTTGATTTTGCTCATTTGGACTGGTTTCGTCCTTAATAGGACTTTTCAGCAAGAAATAGATGGTTCTCTAATTAATATTATAATTTATTTGTCAATAAAATGATGCATAAGCAACTAACAATACAAGAAAGTAGTAATATTGGCTGCCTAGATGTCAGTAATCTAGTCAAAATTAGAAAAAATATTGTATGTAACACGTTATGAAAGGCCTTTTTATGTAATTCGTTCATATTGCGGGATCTCGCTCTGCTCGTCCCGCAAATATTCACTCGTTACATAAAATAAGGCATTTCGTAACTGGTTTCATAAATACTAAAAAAAATATATAGCAGTTTCGTTAAATTCGTTTATACTAAACTAGTCCATTGTGTAGAGTAGGATTCTACACAAGACGATGGCAGCGTTATGCATGTATAATGATCATAACTGTACACTCGAAATTTTAAAGATTTTGATATTTTCGTGATTTGGATTTAGGTTAAGTGTACAGTTGCTTTGGGCGTTTTTGAAGAAAAATTATTGTGGATTTTTAGACATACAAAAAAAAATGTTAATGGTCTATGGTTATATTTTTTTACATTTCATTTCATTTTACCATTTGTTATCCTAGCATTTATAATTATTCACTTATTATTTTTACATCAAAGAGGATCAAGCAATCCTATTAGAACAAAAAGAGATATTGATATAATTCCTTTTCACCCTTATTTTGTTTATAAATATATTTTAGGATGATTAATTTTAATATTTTTATTAAATTTCCTAACACTAAGAAACCCTAACAAAAAAACTCAGTGAGAAGGGTTGCTATATCTAAGGGGATGCCACATACGATGTATTCTATCCAAAATAAGAATTTCGGCTCTAATTTCGGTTTCGGCGGAAAACTGGCTGAAACAGTAACTAAAGCCGAAACTACTTTTGTGTCATAAAAATTACATTTTTATTTTTAATGGTTTTTATAGCTTTGTTGGCTACTCCTTAAATTCGTAATTATTAAACCTAATATAATATTATTTTTTGTTACAAAAATCCATTACCCACATAGCAACAGTGGTTACTTTCTAATTCACTTACTATTTCAAAAAGTAATAAAAAAACAAATTAAAGGACTTTTTTAATCATATAAATAAATAGGTAATAAGTGTAGCTAATATTCACAATAAAAGTAGTCTGAAACTAGGATTACAATAACATCTTGCAAATTCCAAAAATAAATTTCGTTAAAAGTTTCGGTTTCGGCCAAAACTAAGACAGTAATCGAAATTCTGTTTCGGTTGTAAAACCTTGAAATCACGAATAATCGATTAAATTTAAATATTTTGTCGAACAATGAAAATCTTTTAAAAAAAACCGCATATACATTTCTACTACTATTTTGAATAAAAATAGCGTCCAAGATGGAAGACTATGACGCAACCCCCTTAGATATAAATAGACCATCTCAGTCGTTTTATTACTTGAAAAATCTCTAACTGTAATCCTCGCTTATGGTATATACCTAAAAAATATATATTTTTGCAGATGACATTCCCATCCAAGATCCCAACCAACCGTTGTCTGGCGAGGCAGCGCTAGATTCCATTACGGAAGAGCAAGAAGACACTGAAAAGACGAAAAGCAGAAGTTCGGTCAGCGCGTTGAAGCATCTACCGAAAATACCCGGTATCGGTAAGAAGCACAAGACGAAAAACAACCCGCAGGGGGATCATATGATGGACATGTCGGGTTCGAGCGACGCCGCGAACGAATCGCTGACGAACGATTCGAATCACACCACCGTGCACGTTAGCGCCGTTTAATGACCCAACGGAAAACTATAGGAATAAATTAGTCCAATACTATTTTAGATCGGAAGGAAGTTAGTTTCGGGATGTATGGTGAAGGATTACTTTTCAACTATGAATAATATCTGAGGTATTTAAAAGAGCATTTAATATTTTTTATGAACTTGGTCCTAAGTTTTTAAAAGTACAATGTTTCATATTATTTTTGTCATTGTGATAATCTGGGTTGATAACGAGTTATACGTAAATCTACTATTTTTCAATTAATAAGAAGACTTAAAGGGTGTACACACTAAACATAAGGTGAACAAAATGAGACGAGTACATCAGGGTGTAAAATTAAATTTATTAAAATCAGGCGAGTGCTTTGTGATTTACAAAGCCTCATCATAGATAATTTCCAGCCATTTCTAGAGACAATGTTTGTCAAAAAATAAACATTTTTAGATTTATAGGATAAATGGTTCCTAAGATATGGATGTATTTATCAGATGAAGGCTGTGATGCTCACCTAATTTTATTAAATTTAATTTTAATACTTATTCTCGTTTTATTTTCTATACTTTATTTTTCATTTTATGATTTTTTTAGTTTAGTAAGTTCTTGTAATCTGCGACAATAATGATTCAATCAGATTTTTATCGATGTCAAAGTAATTTTCTTCCGATCTAGACTATTTTCAAATCGTAGAAAGATACTTAATACACATCACTTATTTTTTCTACGAGAATATACCTAATGTACCTTTTCAATTTTTGAATGTGGTAGTAGCAAATCGTAGGTATTTAAGATATCGAGATATATACCTATTATATCTATAACAAAATTTTAAAATATATTTTGTCTTCTTGATGAACGTTATATTTATATGTATTAATTTTTATATATTATTATTTTTTACAATTATTGTATATTTGTTATATTATATAATACATGTCGGTGAAACAACAAGACAAAATATTTATGATAAATTAAAAGCAATACTTGCGTGTTGTAATTTATAATTTTTTGCTTTCGTTATTATATTGTGATATACCGAGTTAATTATTTTTAAATATATGCTTTAGGTCAGTGAAGTTGGTAATTGAATCCTTCAGTCCCACATAATAATGCAATATAGGAAATGGTTGAATATATAAATTAGGTTAAATGGGATGAAAGTTGCTGATCGCATATGGCAACAAAATATGTTATCAACAGATCCCTAAAATTTGGTTAGTAGCGCCCACGTCTCGTTTTCATGGGACCACCTTTAGATTAATTATTTCAAATACGATCTAGAAATATATATTTTTTTTTAAATAAAAATCCATGAAAATAAAAATTGCAAATTATTATTTAAAATAGTTAATCTGAGAGTTGTTCCACGGAAACGCAATGTTGTGATACTTATCAAATGTAGTTTTCAGGTATTGTTCATTTTAAGTAATGAAGCAGGTCAGCATTGTTTTTTTTTTTTTCTTAAATTATCACAACCTGTTTAAGGGTTCCTTCCATCTTATGAAGTTGTGGACTGTACATAAATGAAGAATGAATCTTGTAGAGAATCTTGTTGCTAGGTTGATTGATTGGTGTGAAACGCAGAAATTAAAGTACTTGCTTCTGATAGCTGGTTTATTTTACTTCTTAAACTTTGTATTCAATAACCACATAACCCTTGAATAATGAAAATACTTTTAAATTTGCGACTATTTCGTGAGGAGATTGATTTTGTTCTTTCTTGTTTGGAGGTTCAAATAGTTCTCAACTTGAAAAATGTCCTGTCGTGTCGTGTCAAAGAGTATGTCTTGTGATTGGTTTAAAGAAATGATGTGGTTTGACCAAGTTCGACGTGGAGAGAAATAGAGAATGTGTTAAATTGTCGAGGGAGGCTTTTTGCATGTATTGAACAAGTTATATTAAACGTTTTTAAATAGTTCTGTGAGTATGAGCGAGTTGGAGATTAGGTTTAATTAAGCGTGTATTTTTCACAAAGTGGGAAAGTTATATCTTGACTAGGTTCTCAACTGCTTCGCATGAAAAGTTTTTGGGATATTTGAAAATATGTTAAACGGTATTTACCAGGGTTGGCTTTGATTTTAGTTTTTTATATAATTGAAACATGATTATTATTTTTTGTAAGATTATTAAATTAGGTAATGCAAACTACAGATTGAATAATGAAATATATTGTTGTTCTTGTGTTAACTATATAGTATTACGTTACATTACTTATACGGGGGTGGATTATAAAGAAAGATATATAAAAAGCATCTGTTAAAAAATTCTTATCATTTCTGAACAAATAACTCAAATAGCACCCTTACCCTTGCATTCCTGGTTATTTGAAATCTGTTGATACCATATTGTTGCCATTAGTTATACATAATTTTTATCTCATTTAAGCTAATTTGTATTTTCAATCTAGATCCCGGGACAGATCTCTACCTTATCATGTATATCAGTGGTTCCCAAACTTTTTCGAATCGTGTCTCTGTCTTTGAATTATTTTTTTTATGGCGCACTAACTAAAAATATGACTAATCGGAAGAAAGAGTTAAAAAATAAATTGAAAAGGGGAGTAGCCATGTGTGAATTGAGGCTTCAGGGACGCCATGCGAACCCCAAGAGGAGTGAAAGCAGACTGATTGAGGGAAGTCTGTGGCTGGGCCTAAGCCTGATTTGAGGGAGTTTGCCAGAATCCGTCGGGATGAACAGAGGGATGCCTGAAAGGGTGAAAAACAAAACAAAATCTCACAG
The DNA here is from genome assembly GCA_927349885.1 of Psylliodes chrysocephalus. Lineage (NCBI taxonomy): Eukaryota > Metazoa > Arthropoda > Insecta > Coleoptera > Chrysomelidae > Psylliodes > Psylliodes chrysocephalus. The sequence goes on from OV651821.1 coordinate 43,775,926, forward strand.
GATATGTATATTTTAATTGCTACCAGTTTTACGACTTCCATCTTCTGGCACACTTACTTACCTACTTTTATAGTTTTTTTCACTGTCTATAATCGCTCCTTTTATGACTATTGACACCACAAGAGGTCTCAACGAATTATCTGTCTTGGTAGATAGAAGTGTTTTATTACCTGTGGTTATTACCGATACAAGACCTTTTTGCAAAAACGAGAATTTTGTTGTTTTAGAGCTTTCATTTGGCGAGTTTTGAAACAAGTCCGTTTTATGTTTGGTACATTTTGAAATTCTTTTGCAATATTTCGCGGGGCATATTTTGGGAATCACTGCTGAATGTCAAAGATCTGCTGTATCTAAAAAAATATTCTTCGCTGACTTAATAGAGATTTTTATATATCTTTTATAGTATTTTCACCCAAATTTATAAGTGATAAACATTTGAAATATCTAGATTACCAAGTAATCATTTCAAAATATATATGTAAACCTGAAATTTGGGTGAAGATACTGAAAAATTTGAGTATTTGTGTATAACACTTAAAAAAAAATTTTAATGCCTAGATAGTATAAAAAACGTATTTAAGTGTAATCTTTGCTGTTTACTTTTTTAAAATAATAAGCCTAAACTATGAAGCAAATAATAATAATATTAATAATAAAAAAGGTGCCACTGAAATTGTTTCCTGCATTCTTCATCATGGTCTAAGATACGAAGTAAGGTCGACCTTCGTCCATATGTTTAACTGATGAAAAGTTTATTTTTATTAAATAAAATATGTTTATAAAAGGTACTGCAAATAGGTAGCCTAAGAAAATACGGTCATGTCTTTATTTTCTTAAAGTAAAAAAAAAACGACACCCATCCTTCGACTATGCCCAAACTTTAATCAGCTCAACGCAGGATGGATTATAAAGCTTAAGTTTAAAATTAGGTGTTTTTCTCTTCATCCGTTTTTGAGTTATCTTCAAAATTTTAAATTTGCACTTTTCCTCAAATATCTCGAATTAGGTCCATTTTAGGGAAATCACGTTTAGGAACAAAATTATAGAGAATGACATCACAAGCAACTTTTATCATGATTCCTATACTTTTCCTATCTGTATATAGAAAGGAAAGTTAAAAATGGCCATTACCGTATTTTCTTAGGCAACCCATTTCCGTTATATTTATAAACATATTTAATTTAATAAAAAAAACTTTCATCCATTAAACAGATGGGTGAAGGTCGGCCTTACTTACGGATCCTGTACAATTAATGATGATCTTAATTTTTTAACTGTTCAATTTAACTTTGGGTGCTTTCTAATCGACATTTTTTAAATTGGTATTGTTTGTTAAGGCATAATATTACTTATGTTATTATGAGTATCAAAATTCGTTTTTTTTTATTAGTGGTACATGGTCATTAATTAACATTCGACCATTTTTTAAAGCTTATGAATCCACAAGAACATAACAAAAAAATACTGTATACAATGTCTGGTCAAATAATCCTGTGAGTGAGAAAATAAAATAATTTTCGTAATAAAATATATAGTTTAAAAAATTGGTAATATATCTTTTCAATATTATGAAATCATGTTTTGAAATATTAAGATCATCTTTTTCGTAAATCTTTGATTGATTAAAGTGTATTTTAAAATTATAACAAATTTTTCCTATGCAAGGTACCTCAAAAAATTCGTACATTATTTTTGATTAGATATCACCAATTACAAAAAAACTGCTCGACTTATCCATTCTTATTAAGCCCTTATTTATTGCAAGTATTCAGATTTTATTTTATGTTAGATAGACAGCTGTCACATTGGCTGCCACATTAGAAAGAGCGAGAAGCCTTTTAAATTGAGTGAGGATGGTTTGTGCGAGCATGTTTAGTTAAGGTACAACCAGAAAAAAAGAGATTAAACATATAGGCAATAATGGCATTAAGAGTGCCAATGTACTTCCTTCATATAATTTTGAAACCCCTTTGTGCGTTTTAGAGCCCTATATTAAGTCATTTCCGAATTATAACCATAAAAATCCTCGTAAAAAGACTTTTCCATAATAATTTGACAATTATGTAGATAACATCGTTTAAAATTCGATTTTTGTAAACAAAATTAGTTTAGTACTTGTGAACATTTTGTGAACACCCTTAAATTATTTTCCAATTTTTTATATAGTTCTATAAGCAAACAATATAAACATTTTTATTCTGTCCTGCTGTCGAATCACTCCATGCTATCAAAAGATCATTGTAAATATTCTCGAGAAAAACTCAACTTCTTCATGCCCACGAGATTATTAATCTCCGGTTTAGATATGAAAATAACCTTTCCCATTTTAGTGTTTTGTAGTAATCAAATTATAAAGCGTTACTTGTCTTAAGTAACTTGTCTTAAAAAAGATGACTAAAACGTTGTTACCTGCGGAGTTGACACTTTCTTGAATATAATTTACGAATTAAGACGTTTTTGCACAAATAAAATATAAATTGTAAGGAGATGGCACTTTTCTGATTCATGGTAACGACGAAATGACTGCCACCTAGCGCCTGGGTGATTTACTATGGGTTAAAAACCCAGTTAACACCCTGTTGCAATAAAAATACTAAAAAAATGAGTTAACAACTTTTTGCACCAAAGGCTTCAATTCTCAAAATGCACTAAATAAATTATTTGTTATAAATGTTTAAAATACACTTTTATAATATTTTTTATAAATATATCATGCAAACTCGAAGCTATTAAACAATTTGTGTTCACTGGCAATGAGTATTTAATCTGGTATAGTAGTTAGTGAATCAACTAGATTATAACTTTATTTTTGTAAAAACCGAATATTGTCTACTTCGGAAGCTCGTAATAAATGTGTTAAAACGAATATATTAAAAAATTGTTGGTAGTAAATACCAAATCGAAAAGGTGACTATACTAATATATTCTAAAAACAAATTGTATTGTTTGTGTATTTTTTATTTTTGTTGGTTATATCAGTTTTTCTTCCTAGAAACATAATTTTTTCTTACAAATTAAGATTTAGGGGGTTGTACAATTCCCTTTGTCTAATAATGTCTACAATGAATTCTAGTAAGTTAAATGATGACTTAAGTATTTAAAGGTATAATAAGATAATTGTGGTCATAGTTTTAAGAAAGAATATACAATGTGTCATGTCCACTTAATTTCGCAGCAAATGAGAAACTTTTTATTATTAACTTTACGAGAAAAAGTTATTCATCATAAAAAGTTTTGTATGGTCTGAAACCTAAAATGCAACCATCAGATATCAAATGTTTACCACAGTATACGAGGTATGTCAAATAATATGAATTTTGCTGAAGAGTAAAGTACCTTTAGTTTTAACAATCCTCGTATGTGACTGATACAATTTGCTATTAGATGATTGAATTGTGTGTCCACTTAAGTTCGCGGCATATGATAAACTTTTTTATTAATAATTTTAAAAAAAAAATGTATTCTTCATAAAAAATATGCAAATTTTATGAGTCATATATAAAGTTTGTAAAAAATAAAGGTACTTTACTATTCAGCAAAATTCATATTATTTGACATACCTAGTAGTCTATTGTAAAAATTTTATATCTGATGATTACATTTTAGGTTTCAGACCATGCAGAACTATTTATGAAGAATAATTTTTTTTTCGTAAAGTTAATAACAAAAAAATTCTCTTATGCTTTGAACTTAAGTGAAATTTCAAGTGCTATTTTACCTCTTCTGTTTCTTCAATTCTGTCTATTCATCTTCAACGTAGCAGAGAAACTATCCTAAAGGACCCCGCACTTTTCTTTTGTAAAGTGGCGACCTTTCTAAAACTTTGGTATGTTGTACTCAACCTTAGCAACTAAAAGTGTCAATTTTATGACTAGTTAAAGTTGAAAATTACCCAGTTTTTCGGAATTTTTATTTTCAAACTTACGAGCTAGATTGAATTTCTGTTGCATACACACATTTACTACATGTTTTGGTAATACATTAGTACACACGTACAATTAAAAATACTTTAATTACAGAGTGATTCACAAATGTATGAGGGTACTTTTTTTCAAAATCGCATTAATTCTACTATGACTTTAGGGAAGCATTTTCTCAAACTACTACTCAATATGGTATTTTGGCGACAAAATATTGTATAGTACACATTTCTTATACAGGGCGTTTTTTGAGAAAACCAAAAAATAAAATTATTTTTTTAAGGATTAATTCAAAACCCTGTACTTAAGAATTGATTTTTGGAAATGATAATACCACTAAAATATGTGTACCTCTAAGCTTCAAAATATACAAGGTGATTAATTTATTGAAAGGTATTCTGTTTTAATAAAAGTACAAAAATTTATATAATACTTAGACACTATTATAACTCACAATTCTAATTTAATTATTACAATTTGTCTTTAGTGTCCAACACTTCATTTGAATCTGCCCGTCCGTTGACAATTCGCGTAATTTATATTAAGCCAGCTCTGTACTAGTAGTTTCAAGACGATTTCGAATGTCCGAGAATTTCATCTGTATGACTCAACGGCAACGTACCGTTTTTTCTGGTAGCGCGACATTACATCTACTTAAGAAAATGGATAACTATCAACGTTATTGTCTCGTGTATAAAAAATTATCATAGTTAGATTGCCCTGTATATTTTAAAATCTTATAGTTACATACCTAATGTAATGTTATTAACTTACTCAACAAAAGTCATTAAAGAAATGCAAGGTCTCGATTTAATAATTTGAAAAAATACTTATTATTGGTGGATGGCTGCGTGGCTTACCTTATATAAAAAGTACACACAGCAAAATCTTTTGACCTAAATATTGAGAATGGGTAGACATTAAGCTAATTAAATTATTTCTCTGTAGCGCAACTACAAAATTATTGAGCGTTTCGTAAAAATATATTAAGATTTATTCATGAATCATCCTGTATCTTTAAATATTTTAAACCGTCCATGGACATCTGACCAAAACTTATATTAAACTTATATATGATCCATAAAGTCAATCTAGTTTTTCAATTTGTAGAAAATATAACTAAAACCAGCAATTTTTCATTTAAACTGGTCATAGTATTGGATTTAAAATTCATACCTCTTAAAAGGGTGTTAAAATTTTTATATACTGAGAAAATCATTACATTTGACCGGGTAAATTTTAGAATGTAGTTTTGTACTTTTCTTAATAAATAAATCACCTTGTATACAAGGTGATTTTTTTGAAGCTTAGATGTACATATATTTTAGTGGTATTACCTTTCCCAAAAATCAATTCAGAAGTACAGGGTTTTGAATTATTCCTTAAAAAAAATAACTTAATGTTTTGGTTCTCTCTATAAAACATCCTTTATAAACAATTCAATCTAGCTCGTAAATTTAAAAATAAAAATGCCGATAAAACTTTAACACCCCGTATATCGAAAATTAGTCATAGAGTTAAGTTGAGCCCATTGACACTTTTAGTTATTAGGTTGAGTACAACAACGTACCAAGGTTTCAGGAAATTTGACCGATCGCCACTTTACATAAGAAAAGTGGGGGTTTACCAACTGTTTGATACATTTAGTTCTTCCAGGCCTTTATTATTTTTCTATCCATCACATGTATCCAGGAATGTATGTATAATAGATGTATTATGTATTATAGATTTCGATGTGCTCTTTCCGAATTTCAACTTTGCCACCTCGTATCTTTGCCACTCGCGCCGCCATATTGGAAAAATGGTATATAAAAGCAGTTTTTTGACAAAGTTATATTAAAAGAGGACGAAACTGAGACTATTTTCGAGCAAACATATGATGATATCGAGAACGAAGAAGATTGCGATGAAACTGATAATACCATCGCGGATGATGATGTGGAAGAAATTTCGGTCAGTTAAGCTTAATTTATAACCGCCGTAACGTAACTTAAGAACTTAACGTAAGAAGTTGAAATATTGAATTTACGTATACTTATTTATAATGTTCGTAACGTAACTTAAGAACTTAACGTACCGTAGAAAGTTCACCAACTTTTAACTTAACAACATAACTTAACTTAAGACCTTACGGTTAGCCAATGAGATAATTCTGCGTTCAGCATGTGATAACTGTCAATTATTCTTTTTATTTTTTTTTTATAAATAAATAGAAAAATACCATTTGTAAACTATCATTCTCCTTTTTGATGGACATACATTATCATGAATGATTTGTGTTTATGTTATTGGGGATAAACTATCTATGAGATATGAGTGTAGCTGCATATACCTATAAACATCAAGTCTAGAACTGAAATAAGACAAAACTTTTTTGCTAGGAAAGATTAAATTCTCATTATTGCTCAAAAACAATCAACATCTTCGGTAAACTATTTTGTTTTATTATATTTTTATATTATTGCTTTTAAAGTAGTTAATATATTCTTTCTATATAGCAAAATCATAATTTATAAGTTTTATTTAGAGGTTAAGTACATAGTTTACACTTGTTTATTTCATAAGGTTGTCAATAATTTGATAATCTCTGAAATCAACACGCATGCTCTACTCTTACGTTACGGACATTTATAAATAGACTTTATTTTTATATCTTAGGTTAAGTTTCTACGGCGTTAAGTTAAGTTACGTTACGGTGGTTATAAATTATACTTTACGTTTCAATAGGTACTAGACAACGAATTCGCAACACCTGGTCCATCAAGAACAGCGAAGCAAAGGGAAATGCGCTAAATTTTAGAATAGTGAATTGCAAGTAGATTAAGCATACTGAGGAAATGAGTTTTTTTTGTCAAAACGCCTGTTGAACTACACTTTGCGGTGCTCGTTCGCCAAAACTATTGATTTAAAAAAAAAAAAGATTAATGCATAAATTGTAGGAAAATTTCTCTAGTTTCATTTTGTTTATAAATGTTTTTATCGTTAAATGAATCGGAAAGGACATATTGTCAAAAAAACTTTTTAGGCACCATTTTTCCAATATATTTGCAAAAATGAAATTCGGAAAGTGCACATCAAAATCTATAAAATTACCCATTTTCAAAACTCCCGGAAAAGCTTTCAAGCAAAACTACCAAATTGAAGAGGTAGAAAATAGTGGACTGTATTGTACAGAATAGAATTTAGTTTTTTGTAAATTTTATTATAAAGATAACTTGTACAAAATGACGTTACAAAACAATGTCGACTCTAGAAAAGTCTTATATTAATGCTCTTTTTTAACGTTCGTTTTCGTTCCTGAAGTACACTCCCACATGTTCCCTTCAGGCCCATCATGTGGCATTCCCCGACACAATAATCCGCAAGCGCAGTTGCCAGATTGAGTTAAATATACGAAATTTCATTTTTAAATCTATGACCGTGGTTCTCTGTCTTTGAGCTAATCTAGATTATAACTATTTATACAGGGTGGCTCACGCCCAACGGGACGGAGCTTTATGGGAAAACTACCAAAGATATAACAAATTCGTTTGGGAGGAATACGTAGGTTACAGACGGCTACAATTTAAAATTTGTTAGATGTATACAGGATGTCCCACATAAGAGAAAATATACAAAGTTATATTATTTTTATTGGAACACCCTGTTTTTATTTTAGAATTAAAAACTACATCAAAAATAATGTCAGTTAACTAAAGGTTCCCTATTACTATTATTATTAGTTTTCGATTTATTTGAATTTTTAAGGAAAAAAAGTCTCCCAGAAATTAATTGTTTACTCTTGTTTGAATAATTTTTAATGAACTAATTTTTTTTCATTTATGTGGGACATCCTGTATACATCTAACAAATTTTAAATTGTAGCCGTCTGTAACCTACGTATTCCTCCCAAACGAATTTTTTATATCTTTGGTCGTTTTCCCATAAAGTTCCGTCCCGTTGAGCGTGAGCCACCCTGTATTATACCTATAGTTTAAAAGTTTATATTATTTCCTATTGCCATATTTTTAATTTAGTAAAATCAACTTATTTTTATACCTAACTAATTTAAATATCAAGGAAAGTACTAGTAATTTTAAATAAATACATAAGTCAAATTAAATGTCCCACATAATATATTTTTGTTATTTTATGAGCTTTTTATCTATCTACTGGTTTGTTGGGCATCAAACCTTGGAATAAATATATCTTAATTGTATTTATATATTTTTATACAGGCTGTACGGGTTGATGAAATTTTAGTGTGATGACTATCCAATTTTCAAAAGTTTACGAGAAAAAACGAGTAGTAAACTCCATGGATTTTAAACACGTTAATAGCGATAGTTCAATGGCGATTTATTTTGGCAGAAACAAAATACAATGTTTATATTTTTAAGCCCAATAGGTAATATGTTATACATATTTTTTCTCGAAGGTTCTTGTTGTATAAGATATTTTTGTTACATTTAATATCAGCTATCACACATTAAAATTTGTTAAATCTAAGCCCTTCCACCCTGTATAATATATACTCTTTTACCTACCTCAACTGTTTTTTGTAAATTGAAACAATGTTGCCATTTTGTAGATAAATTATGTTATTCAAAAGAGGGACTTTTAGTGATGGGTCGCTCGGAAATATGCAGTGGACATATCCAAACAAACTTTTCAAAAGTGGAAAAGTGTCAAGCGCGAAATTAAATAATTGGGCTGAATTTTTTACAAAGGTAAAATATAGTTAAAAAAAAAAGAAACAAATGACTACATATTATGTTTTAATGGTTTTCTGATCCGTGTTTCAGATACAGAATCCATGTTTGAGATCTTTAATTTTCGTATTCTCTTATAAAAACAGAAACGTGAAAAAATGGTTAAAAAAATTAAAAGTTTAGAAGTATTTTACAAATAATGATTTGTTTAAAAAACGAAAATACAAATGCGACTTACTACTAGTGTTACCATATTTTTTAAAATGGAAAAACATTTAACTATGGGCCTTTTATGCCCAGGGGATATCAAGCAGCAGTTTCTGACATGTCCATTGGAAATGTCCAAAAAAGACCCATTACTAATTTTTACATAGGTACCGAATGGTCCAAAATATCTTCATCAAAAAGCAGATGATATTTTCACAACTCAAAACTCTCGATATTTTGGACGATAAAGTACGTTTTTCCATTATACACTATCTATTTAAATTCTTCAATTCGAGGTTTACTTAAAAATAAAAGTCATCCAAAAAATTCAATCTTTATTTAAAACTGTAATAAAAAAAAACTAACAGCTACGAGAATTGATATAAATTGTAAAACACAAATATTTCTAGATGTTTGTTATATTAATATATTGGTGTTTAGCCAGGTTATGGGCGAGATCTGTTGTATCGTTGAATAAAACATCCTTTGAAAGAATTGAGTCTTACGTCTACTTCCCCTTCCTCCAACTAAAAAAGAAACAAAAATACATGAAAATAATTTTTACTATCAAAACTTGATCTGCCGTGCTTCGCTTAAAAGTGGTATCTCTAATTTTATGCTACATATTTTTTTATAGCTAAAAGTGGTAAATGGCCTTTAAAATAAAAATATCTGCCCATAAAAATAATCACATTAAATTATTAAGAAGCTTAAAAGTGGTCTTTACCTTTAAACTTCATTTTCTCCGTTTTTTTTGCAGATAGGTACCACTTATAAGCAAAGGACGGCAGTAATGTCAACTGTTAGTTAATTCTCTTGAATTTATTTACGACACTAGTGCGGTAATAGTATATTACAATACGAGTGCGGAAAGTGACTCATCCTTCGTTATACCTAGTGATAATTTTAACACTGGAAAGTTGCGAGTTTTCTTTTAAGGCTTTTGGTGTAGAGATCGAGTAACGCAATACATATCGATGGAGAGTGTTCGGTAGGTCTACCAGGGAAAGTAAAAATGCTCGCGCCATCGAAAGCTCATGTCACGAAAGATTTTGAAGGGAACACTTCGGAAGGAGGTTCAATCATTAAGCCCGATCGGTGCGCTTATTTTGTAGACGGTACATCTTCCTTTTAATTTAAATCTATTCAGTTCTATCGTATTTCAATATTCATTTATTTTGCAATAATGATTTGTTTAGCAACTGTTAAGCAACTTAACTGCAATTTTGGGTCGTAGAGGGCAGCGATGACCCTGGTAAACATATTGGGGTTAGTAATAGGAAAAAATTACCTAATAAAAAGTAGGCTAGAGTTCATAAAGAGCTTTCTGTACGATGAACGGTTCCTTATATATCGCAGGCATTAGTCGTTTTCTTTTTACCTCTAATCTGAGCTAACTTACATCGACTAAGCTTAGTTGTACGTTCTTTTTGTGATTGTAAGTCAGAATCAGAATATTTCTTCCCCCTTTACCGATGCTAAGGTACACGGATCTTGACATCCAACATAAACCATAACAGAAAGTAAGTTATGTGCATCATACGAACAAACATATCCTATGAATTCATTATTTTAGAGAGATTAAAAGAATATGATAACATGGGGCAATATCGTGGTGTTGAATGATGAAGAAATTATAAAATTTGATAAAAATGTCGATTGTTTTTAAACGGATGACATGGGACACGTCACTTGTCAACCAAAATTCGCGTTCTTTTTACAACTTAGCTTAGATCAGAATATAACTTTTAGTTAGTCAAATATAGGTACCTGTAAAAAGAAAACGACAATAATCTTCATTATTTGGACACCTTGTACATAAACAAAAGTACATAAATAAAGTACACAGCATTTATTTCAAGCCGATTTCAATAATTCTACATACATTATACATTCTTCAAGAGTAATTAATATAATGAGTTGAGCGATTATTATCGACAATTTTTTGAAATGTCACGAATATCGGTCTCACGTCATTATGAGTGGCAGGAGCTGAAATTTAAAAAATATCGATATTACCATGAAATTAAATTTAGAAATAAAATATAATAAGTATGAAGACAATTATATGACGACTATAACTGACAGATATTGCTTCGTTTCATAAAAAGTTTGATTCGCAATCATGGTAATCCATGTACCACAGCGATAATACAACACTTTGGTATTGTTACTTATTAATAATAAAATTCAGTCGACTCTATTGGTCGAAATAAGCGTCACGTGATACAAACAAAATGTAGAAATGATGGTAATAAAAATTTGATGCGAAATCTATGATATTTTCATGCTGGACCATTCGCCGTATAGTCCGGATTTGGATCAATCTAATAACTCATTTTTATTCAAACATTTGGAAAAAATCTGATCTGTCCAACACATGTAACTTTCCTATCTAGTTATTACAGGCTTTTTCTGGCTATTTTGTACAACCTACTGTATTACCCCTGTAAATGTTTAGAGGATAAACTATATACATACTTTTTCATCAACCATCTTGCTCGAAACATTTTTTTATATATTATTGATTGCTAAAGAAAATACTAAAAAATTTAAATTTTACACTTTTCCTGAAATTTTTACATTTTAGAGATACCAGGTATGGAGTTAAGTTTATAGAGAATGATATCCCAAACAACTTTTAATTGAACAATTATCTCAAAAATTAGAATTTTACACTTTTTGTCAAACTTCTTGAATACGGTCCATTTTAAAAAAATTACACAGGGGAACAGCTGTTTTGGTGTCGAGGTTTTTTGAGCTGATTCTATATCAATTTGATGTCCTGAATTCAAATAACGTATTCATTTTTACCTAGGAGCTCAAATTTTTAAGATATATAATTTTAGAGAAATATAAGTTACATTATTTTAACTCAAATTCGTAAGTGTAGTAAACAAAAGTAGATACGAAATTTTTATTTTAGTCATACAAAATACAATATTATGTCGTACTTACAAACAAAAAAAAAAACATTGAAGAAATCAAATAGTCACTCAACACTTCGAAAGCTTCTTTTCCGCGACATTCTTGAATGTTTTTTTGAACAGTCCCTTTTTAAACTCCAGCAGTAATCTGCCATCATGTGCATGTTCCATCTTCCTTGGTAGCGGTCCTCCATCTTCCTTGGTAGCGGTCCTCCATAACTTTAATATTTTGGTGAAATCTGACTCACTCATGTCTCCTAAATTTTCTGGAAAACGGTCTAAGTGGTTGTGTAAATAGTGTATTTTAATACTCATATTGCACCCTAAGGATTTGAAACTATTAAGCATCTTGTTAACCATTTCAACATAGTTTTGAGCTTTATGTTTGCCTAGAAAATTTTCTACAACTGCAACAAATGATGTCCAAGCTTCTCGTTCAACTTGATTCATTGAATTTATGAAGGCAGGATCCTTAATTAATTGTCTTATTTGTGGGCCGTCAAATATCCCTGCTTTGAGTTTTTCTGTGCTCAACTGATGCATTTTTACCCCTATATATACAAAACATGACCCATTCTTATCAAGAGCCTTTACAAATTGCTTCATTAAGCGCAACTTTATATGTAACGGAGGAAGTATGATTTTTTCTCTTTCAACCAAAGCGTCGTTAATGACATTCTTTTCCCCAACGTCCATGTTTTCTCTTTGGGGCCAATCTTTTCTAACCCTAGTGGTGTGTTTTGTCCCTACTATCCCAGAGGCACAAGAAACACGGATATTTCGTGTAACCACTTTGCTGCCTAAGAAGAAAGTTTACCATTTTCATTAAGAAAAGTTGATTAGAATTGAATATTACATTCAAATATGCAATTACACCAATCTATCTGAAAAAATAGATTTTCTTATTTTTTATAAACTCTACACTCTACACATTGATTGTAAATATCTGAAAACGTTATAAATTACGTTAGCTACTATAAACATAATACGCTTTCCTTTTGTTGATGTTTGTGAAGAATTTAGCAAATTTCTTAATGAAAATTTTCGATTTTGTAAAAAAATAAACGTACTTTACTCTTGAGCAAAATTCATATTTTTTGACAAACCTCGTATACGGCTTGAAAAATTTGATATCTGATGACTGTATTTTAAGTTTTGGGTCATGCAGGACTTTTTATCAAGAATAACTTTTTTTCCTAAAATCAATAATAAAAATGTTTTCCATATGGTTCCAACTTAAGTAGACACACTGTATAAATATTACGAAACGCCCCAGAAACATTTCTGAAACGTTCCTAAAATGTAAAACTATCCTGTAAATGTAATATTTTATATATTTCATAAATAATAATTTGAAACCTATCAGAAATATAACATATTGATATTTCAGAAATGTATCCAACAACAGACGCAAACTTCCAATTATTTAGAATATATGGTTGTCTCTGGATATAGGATGAAATAAAATTATATTACTTAAAATTAAATGACTACAACATATCCCATCTTCTTCCTCTTCTTACAAATGAGAAATTTTTCAATTCTTGGCCATTTACAACATAACCAACATAAACCAACTTAATATTCTACCTAAGTTGACTACATATGGAAAACTTTTTTATTATTAGTTTTATTAAAATTTATGCATGGTCTAAAACAGATATCAATTTTTATGAGTCGTATACGATATTTGTCAAAAAATTTATTTTTGGCCAAAAGTAAAGTACATTCATTTTTGACAAACTTTGTATACTACGACTTATACAATTTGATATCTGATGGTTGTATTTAAGGTTTCAGATCCCGAACAATTTTTTGTGAGGACATTTTTTTTATAAAATTATTAATAAAAAAGTTTTCCATATACCGCTAACTGTCCTAGTATACGGCTAAAAAATGTGATATCTGATGGTTGTATTTTAGGTTTCAGACCATGCATAACTTTTTATGCTGAATAATTTTTTTTGATAAAACTATTAAAAAAAAAGTTTTTCATAGGTAGCCAACTTACACAGATACACACTGTACATAAAAAATGTATTAAAATAAAAATTAAATAGCTAGCCGAGGTAGGTACACTATATTATTTATCAATCTAATTATTATATAAAAAATAAATTATACTTTTTTCAATAAAAACGACAATTTCGAATGTCATAACAATGTAATATAAAGACTATTTTCGCAGAGAAAGATAAATAAAAAATCTTGTTTTATGAAAGTTACATAATATTTAAAAACTGGAAAGCTCCTCTTGTACGGCACTCTGTATACAGGTTGTTAAAAAAAGTGTCACAAAATAAAACGGGGGGTAGTATGGGCCAAAATATGCAGAAAAGTCTTAATAAACATATGTCCGCAAATGAATGGTTTGTGTTTTGTATCATTTTTTGATTATCTTTTTTCATTCTCAAAAACTTGCTTTTCTTATCGGAGTCTACCGATGTTTTTTCATAGATACTATTTGCAGTTATTATTTTGTTGTGGGTGAATAATTTTATAAATTTTCGTTATGCCTGTTTACACTAATATTGAATTAGCTGACATGCATTTTATGTACGGTCGTGCAAATGGCAATGCGAGGGAAAGGCTACGTCAGTATTTGAACATCTCATTTAACTCTATGTTGTTATTGATTGTTTATAAATATCATTGTTTTTTTATAATAATAAAAAATTGTTATAAACACAAAATGGTCCGTATCTCCGAAACCGTTAATTTGCGGTCATATATATTTATTAAGACTTTTCTGCTTATTTTGGGTCATACTATTCACCATTTCATTTTGTGACACTTTTTTTAACACCCTGTATAATTTTAAGTTTAAGCCGAAAGTACCTTCTCAGGTTAAACTAAAGAGGTGACATTCATTACTATAATATTGGTACCGATCCTTCAACGCCCGAGTTGCGAAGGGTATTTAATCTACCTGTAGCCTTACGCCCGAAATGCGAAAAATTAAGTATTCCGCCCGAGTTGCGCATAAATCGACGAGACTTACCCGAGTTAGGGGATTAAAAGGGTCAGTTCAGGTACCTGATAGGCAATGGTTCCACTATTTATAGATTTACCTGGAATTTACTCAATTACAGACTGACAATAAAACCATTGTACCTACATTAATGAATATATAATAATTTTAGAACTCTCATAAATGAATATACTGAATAAAAACCACATTGGTAGATAAGTTGATGTATCTAAAAAAGTAGAGCTAATAGGGAAAAACGGATTGCATGTACAGATTTAGCGTCTCAAATATAGTTAAAATCAGCTCTAAAATCCAAGGCACCAAAAAAAATTTTTTTTGTTGCCCTGTGTTATGTATGAAAAAAAAAATTATAGAGCAGCTTTTATTTGAAGAATTTTCTTCACCAAGCGTAAATAACAGATATATTCCATGAAGTAGAAAAACGACCACCCATAATTAACGTACCCCCAGATGTTCTGACTATGCTCAAAATTTAATCAGTTCACCGCAGAATAGATTAAATCCTAAATTTAAAATTTGGTGTTTTTCTCTTTATCCGTTCAAAATTTACGCATTTTTTCAAATATCTCGAATACGGTCCATTTTAGAGAAATTATGTATATGACAAGAATTACAGAGAATGACATTACAAACAATTTTTTTAAAAATTTATTTTTTTTACATTTTGTCACATTCTCGAATACGGACCATTTTAGAAAAATTTTGTATAGAACAAAAATTATAGACAATCATATTACAAGAAGTAACTTTTATTTGAAGGATTTTCTTCTCCAAACGTAAATAACATATATATTCCATAATATATAAAAACGACCTCCTATAAAGTACCTCCCAGAAGTTCCGACTCTGTCCAAAATCTAATCAGCATACCGCAGAGCGGAATAAGGCTTAAGTTTAAAATTTGGTGTTTTTATTTGTATCCGTTCATGAGTTATTGGGTCCTATGATTGAACGTTTACGTTATCCGTAACGTACATGTTAGGCCGAATTTTAAAAGTAACGAGGCAAGTTCGTATGATGGAAACCTGTTAAATTAGAACATAACAGGCGGAAAATAACAGTAATGTGTTATGAAAGACTTTACATCATACGAATTTGTCTCTTTGCTGTTAAAACTCGGCCTAACATGTACGTTACGGATAAGGGGGCGTCCATTAATTACGTGAGGTATTTTTGAGGATTTTTTGACTCCCCCTCCCCCCCTGGCGAGATTTGGTAATATTTTCCTTAACTCCCTCCCCCCCCCTTCCCTAATCTCACGTGAGATTTTTCAAAATTCGTGTTTTGGGTGTAAATGTGTTGGATTATTAAAAAAAAACAAAAACACAATATGTTCCATTACTTTTATTTAAGACTAGCAAAGACTAGTGTTTGAGAGTGTTGCAATTATTTAAAATCACATTAATAAAATTAAATGATAAATACTTAAATGGAAATTAATAAAAAATAAATAAACATAATTATAAGATTTTTCCATATTTTATTCTAGAAATACTTTTACTATAATTTAACTTTACTTTCACGCAATTTTACACCGTTTTCTACTAGAAAAAAAATTACGTGAGATTTACGAAACCCCCCCCCCCTCCCCTCAAGTGAGATTTAGAAAGATTTAGTTTTATCCCCCCCCCCCTTGAACACCTCACGTAATTAATGGACGCCCCCTAACGTAAACGTTCAATCATAGGACCCATTGTGTAATACAGACACACACAAGCGCGCGCACACACACATCATCGCGAAAATAGTCAAAACGGATTCATAGGACACCAAAACGAAAAAATCCATCAAAAACTTGATGTCGAAAAAATCATGATTCCTATACTTTCCTTATCTGTATACAGACAGGAAAGTAAAAATATCAGAAAGCGTCATTTTACAGAGGATATAAGATTGGAAGGGGATAATAATTACTGCAAAAAATATTTTGTTTGTAAGTGAAAATATGTTACAAAAATGAAATTATCGAAGGTGTATTGAAAATATTCTTTATTTTGTTATTAATAAAAAAAAAATTCTGCCTTGTCACGTATGTGACTTTTCTATTTTTTTGTTTGTTGCATGTATGTTTATAAAAATATGTAGTAATTTTGGATTAATTCAAAACTTTTAATCCAAATACTTAAAATTTCCCAACAAACATTTTGTGTAGGGGAATAAAAGGCCCAATAACTATTACCCTTTAATTATAATGATGGCCATTTAACTTTTATATAGGTCACTACCACCGATAGTCAGCCCGAAGTCACTTGGCCATCAAATTCAGTTAATAGGCCTCCGTTTCCACTTTAATGTCTAGACATAAATATATTGGCATATTAATACTGGCTGCTGAATAAAGGCCATGTATCAGGCACATGACATGACAACAATTCGGTAGTGCCTCTTTGACCAATAGTACCGTTTGAACTATAAACTCTATACTAAAACAAAAGGCATTCTAATATAGAATATTAGAGACATTTTATTTAATTCAGCTATATAATAATAGAGAAAAAAATTACTTCTGCAAAAAGTATATTCATAAAATAAAGTAACACATTTTAACAGTTTTGTAACTCGATAATGGAAAAAGGATTCGCAGTGCAGTTTTCGATAAATTTACTTCCAAGTTTTTGTTGACATAATTATCAAATGTATATTTTTTCCCTAAACTGCCGGAAAAAATTTGCTTTTTTTAAGCCAAATGATCGGTTTACTTTAAATAGACACCCCATATTTTTTCATACCATCTGAAAGTCCCTTCTCCTTTTCAAAAATGAATACCTACATTGTGATTATTTATTAAATGTTGGGGGAGATATCTTTTTATGAATCTACATCAAAAACATTGTTGGAATTTTCTGTTAAAGTTTATTCGTCCTACTACTACTATATAAATGTGAAAGTTTGGATGGATGAATGGATGGATGTATGTTTGTTGTTCAGTCACACTAGAATGGCTGAACGGATCTGGATGAAATTTGGCACAGAGATAGATTATAGTCTGTAATAGCTACTTTTTATCCAGGAAAAATGTACAGTTCTCGTGAAGTAGATTTGTTTTTGTTTTTCACAGAACAAGACTCAAGTTACGACGAACTTTATATATTTCTGCTATAAGTTTTATACAAATGGGAAAATATTCTATACATCATTTCACAAAAAAAAAAAACATTCTTGATAAAGGTTCTGTATCACTGGTAAATACATGATCAAGTATGCTATTTGTTTTAATTATGTTTTCTAGTAGCACAAAATTGACCGAAAAACATTTGATGGAAAATACATTTTATCGAATGACATTTAATCGAACAACATTTGATCGAAGATATATTTTATCGAATAACATTTTATTGAAAAGACAATAGATCTAAAATTTATTAGATCGAACAATATATCGAAAATCAACATTAAAAATAGTAAAATATAAAAAAAAATTGATGCAACCGTCCTTTTAATCCATATTATCGGGGAAACTAAACTCTGCTGCTATCGTTAAATTAGGTACTAATGGAAAATCTTAAACGATAGCTGCCTCATTTAACAAATTTTATCCTTACAATACTGTTAATTTATAAATTAATATTTTCAGAGCTAAACGATTATTATTTATGGTCATTGAGATTAAAGCATTGTAATTAATTCGTGTATTTTAGTAAAGTCGAGTTGTCTCTCGATGGGACATTTCAGATAAATTATTTGAAGTTTTTTTTATAAAAAACTTAACTAATTTACCTAACCTGTGCGGCCTGGAGCCTTTGCGGTTTGCCTCACAAAAAAATTATACAAAAATAAGAAAAATTTAAAAACCTTAACTAATTTACCTAACCTGT
The DNA here is from genome assembly GCA_927349885.1 of Psylliodes chrysocephalus. Taxonomy (NCBI): domain Eukaryota; kingdom Metazoa; phylum Arthropoda; class Insecta; order Coleoptera; family Chrysomelidae; genus Psylliodes; species Psylliodes chrysocephalus. Next base: position 43,794,478 of record OV651821.1, read on the forward strand.
GATATTTTAATTTTACTGATGATGTCTGTCTGTATCCACGTTAACTGGAAAACGGATAAATAGAAAATACCAAATTTTAAACTTACTATTTCAGTAACAGTTTGTGATGTTTTCTATCATTTTTCTCTATACACGATTTTTTCTAAAATGGACCATAATGGACAAATTTAAGGAAAAGTGCAAAATTTGAATTTTTCAGTGTTTTCATAGGCAATGTTTCGAATAAAATGTGTGGAAAATTGTTATATTTATATTCACTTTTTAATTAGATAGGCCGTATTCACGGGTTTATAATAATACAGATTAGTGGTACTCAATATACAGTACGTCCATAAAGTAAGGCATACATTCATTATTAGCAAAATAAACAATACTATTAAAAATTCCCGAAACAGGTTGATTTTTGATTTTAATTTACCGTTTTTTAAATAGTAACCTAATATACATGGTGAACTATCTTGATGTGATGACGTCATCACCATTTTTTTACGGAATACCCTTTTTTTCCTAATTTCTGGATTTCCCTTGCAACCTAAATAAACGTAATAAACAAATTAAATGAAATTACGTAGTTATGCAATTACTGAGATACATTACCAAAAACAAAACAAAAATTTACAATAAATGTTCAAATATTCATTGATTGCTATACAATAACTTAACCGCGGGCAATACATTCGTCTCTAACATTTTGAAGCATAGCGGGTGTTCGATTTGGTCTTTTATTTATTTATTTTGAAGTCTGTTAACATAGACTTTTGATTTTAAATAACTCCTTGAAAAGAAGTCTAATGGGTAAGATTAGGTGATCTAGAGGGACATTCCACTGTTTCCTATCCATCGATGTGAAAAGGTTCTCTTTTAAAATTCGCCAACAGCTCGAACGTAATGTGACGGTATGCCTACTGTTGAAACCAGATTCTGCGGTCTTAATTATTAGCTATCAAGGAAAAAGCTGGATCAAATAAAAATTAATGTATTGTCCCGTAAAAGCCTACCCTGTGCTTTGTTTACTCCTTGCCCGCGGTATGAAGTATAGCAATATAGAGACAAACGCACGGCTTCTCGAATCTACCAGAAAAAGCAGTACGTGGCTGTTGATTCATAGAGATGGAATTTCGGACATTTGAGAACGTCTAGAAACTACTAGTACAGAGTTGGCTTTGTATAAATAGCGCGAGTTCGTAAACAGACGGGCAGATTAAATTGATTGGTATGTCATAAATATATTGTAAATAGTGCGTTATAAATAAATAAACTATAAATAAATTAAATGTAACAGTATTTTGTAGAAAATCCAGAAACAATGCTGTTATATTTTCTTCAAAAAAATGTGGACCAATATTATTGTATTACTCACAATATCAGTCCTTAAGTTGATTTTTTGTGGTTTTGGCATTTGGTATTCTTCCACCCAGTATGTATTTTCATCAGGCCATTACGGGTGTTTTGGGGTCGTCCTTTAAAAAAGTGCGGCTCTATGACATAATTATCTCCAATTCCACTCCAAACATTCAATGACCTCCTCGTTTGGCTATAGTAACTATAAAATGTGGGTTTGAGTAAATAGAGAAAGTTATGCCTATTTAAACCTCCATTTTTATAAAAAGTCGATTCTTTACACCACAATTTTCATTTAATGTCGATAAATATCGATAAATATTAACTTTAGGTATAGGGAATGGGAATGAAATATGCCAATGGATCACTCCCTGTCTAGAGAACAGGATCATTTTATCCACTCTAGGAAAGGCAACCATACAGGCAAAAGTTACACGGGGCTGCCCACAAGGAGGAATATTATCTCCAATGCTGTGGTCAGTTCTTGTGGACGACCTACTCAAAACATTGTCCAAAGAAAGCTACCAGTCCCTAGGATACGCAGACGACCTAGCAAGGGGGCGATTTACAGGCACAGTCTCGGAGCGATCTCAAACAGCTCTAAACATAGTGAACAACTGGTGCAAAAAGGAACAATTGTCCATTAACGCACACAAAACAACAGTTGTACCATTCACAAAAAACGGGTACTTACAGAACTAAGACCACTAGTACTAAACAACATAGTTATCCCATTCGACACAGATGCCAAATACCTAGGAGTCATATTGGACCAAAGGCTGACGTGGAATCAACATCTCGAAAAACTCACATACAAAGCTACACTAGCTCTTGTAAGCTGAAGAAGAATATGTGAGAAAAACTGGGGTCTAGGCCCCAAAATGACCATGACACAAGGGCGATAAGACTCATGACAACCCATGGCGCAGTGGCGTGGGTAACCAAAACTGCGCAGGCAAGTGCAATAGGCCAACTCACTGGCATTCAGCGGCTTGCCTGTCTAAGGGCCCTATTCAGTAATTTATCGTTTATAGACGACATCGTTAAGCTAACGACAGTTCAACCAACAACTTTTATAACGTTAATTTTTAAAACTCTATTCAATAACAAAGTCGTTACGTTGTATCTAATTACCAAATCTGAACGATGATTTCTGGTAAGTTTGTATTATAATTTAGTGTTCTGTGATTAAATAACATACGTTGATGATTATGTTTGACATTTTTTGAAATTTAAAATAAAAATTCTACCAGTAGGTATATTCATATGGTTCTTCAAAATATACCTATTTGTTCTTAAACTACAACACGATCAGAGAAGTGTACTACGAGATGGGTACAAGAAGAAAAGAAAACAACTAGGGAGAAATATACTAATTATAGAAGTGACATCTATATCTCGCGATCCATTTGCTGGTCGTTTTGTATGTAGGGTATATTTAAATGAATATGAATATATTAAAAAAATTGAGAACAAGGTATTCCAAAAAAATATATAAAACAACTTGAGAACAGTACGAGTTGTATTTATGGATTAGAAAGAGAGAAATCAAATTCGATACTGTCAATTCTTATTATATTTTTTGTTGGTGTCAACCTCTTCTACAAGTCAGAGGACTCAGGCCATTAGCTGACATTAGCCTCGTTTTCTGTGTAGGTTACGAAGTATAAGTACTATAATAAGTACTTCCATAATACAGGTTTTGATACAGTGCTACTTTATTAGGAATAGCACTGTTAATTAGAATCCAACAGTAAATGGTCGAATGGGCAATCCTACCTGTGAATCAGAATTATTTTTTAAATAATTAGTTCCCCTAAAAATCATAATTGCTGTACTAGGTAGCGACCATTTAGTTGTAAAGTTTATAACAAAAAAGGTGAAACCTGATAGGTATTTTAAAACAAAAGGCGGGGATGGAAAAGTCACTATAACGACACTTCAGAGAGATATTGCAAATTTCTATAAAGCCAGCCACTAAACTTTAAATTATAGTTAATCTTTTTTGTTGTCTATAATATTAAAGAGGCATTAGAAATTATAATTTTAGAAGGTTTAAATGACAATTATATTAAATATTTAATATTTAAAAACTTCTAATGGATACGAATGTCGGCGAGCGCATCCGAAAACTATAAAGTCGCCACTACCTGCTGCCCTTAAACATCCACAATTAAGGACAGGCACAATCCTTAATAAAGTCAGTTTTAGAACATAAACATCTGCGCATGCTTAGATGTCAAAATAAGAGCAGCACTATTAGTGACTGACCTTAAGTGAACTTGCAATAAATTCTCTATTAAGGACAGGCACAATATTTATTAAAGTTAGTGATCTGCGCATGCTCAGATGTCAAAATAAGAGCGGCACTAATAGTGACTGACCTTAAGTAGACTTCCAATAACTCTCTAATATTAACGATAGCTATGTAGCTATCGTTAACGATAGCTATGTAGCTATCGTTGATGAACGACAATTTTGCAACTATCTTTAGCGACAATCGTTGTCTACTGAATAAGAAAAGTCGTCTGTAAACGATTATCGTCTGTTAACGACATCGTTCCGAGTTACTGAATAGGCCCCTTAGTGCTGCTGGGGCCATGCGCACAGCGCCAACTGCAGGAATGGAGGTATTATTAAATCTTACGCCACTGCACATCTTCATACAAGGAGAAACCTACTAAGCCAACTACATAGCACCGATCACACAAGGCATATCAGCAAACAAAAAGGGATAATATTCTAGGTATGCCTACTGATAGAGCCATAAGCACATAAAAATTTGAAAGAAATTTTCAAATTCAAATACCAGCCCGAGAATCCTGGAAACAGGGACGTCCCGTACAGGCTCAACTCGTCTGGTACACAGACGCTTCAAAAATCAAGGAAGGAGCCGGTGTTGGTATCTATGGACCCAAGTCGAAAACAACGATTTCGCTGAGTTTTGGAAAATATGCAACATTGTTCCAGGCTGAACTAATAGCCATTCAACACTGTCTAAGATAAATACTAAATCAGCAAGTATCAGGCAAAACTATTGCCATATACTCTGATAGCCTAGCAGCTCTAAAGGCAATTCTCTCACCAGAAATCAAATCACCACTGGTGAAAGACTGTCTAGAAGACCTGGCAGAGCTAAGTAGTCAAAACAAGGTGACTGTAGTCTGGGTGCCAGGCCATGAGCCGACGAATTAGCCCGAGAAGGCTCAGATAAGGCCATGACAGGCTCCGAACCCTTCTGTGGAGTTGCTAAGGCATTGTGCAAGGCATCCATCAAACAATGGATGCAAAAAGTCTCAGGAACAGTGGACCAAGTCTCCAAGACTGAGACAGGCCAAACAGTTTATCAATGAACCATTGGCCAAGTTCACGAAAGACCTACGGGATCAAAAGCGTCAAATCGTTAGGATAACAGTAGGTCTTCTTACTGGATATTGTCGCCTTAAAAGGCACATAAGTGTCATCAATACAGCAGAAGAAGCAAATTTGTGCAGGTTTCACGTCCTGTGCCAATGTGAAGGTCTGGCTAGAATGAGGTTTCTAACATTGGGTGAAGAAAAGCCAAACGCATGCAACTACATGCGGGAGCCACTGTCAAAGCTACTAAGTCTAATAAAAAAGACCAAGCTAGATGACATACTCTAAAACAAACGGAGTTCCACAATAGATCTGAAAAGGTCACAGTGGACAAGGACAAACATCGTCCAACTCCTTGTTAATCTAATCTATAGGCAATCGTTAATAAAAATGGATGGCTTATTAGAGAGGGTTGTACTGGTGATATGAAATATAGAGTGTCCCATTTAAATAAAACATGAAAATCAAGGATCTGAGTCTTAAGTCACCCTGTATACTAATAAGTAAAGAATAAAAATGTTACTAAAGAAAAGTGTATAACATGAAAATAAAAAAACTCGTGAAGGTAAAAAACTATTTTTTTTTCACAGTATGTAATTGGATACAGGGCGTTGATTTACTTATTATTTTCGTACAAAAATTACAATTTCTTTCAAAGTACCTACTCTATATAACCTAGAGAAACCATATATTAGAAGAATGAAAAAATGAGAGTAATTTAGATCTAAAATAATTCGACCATTCACTGTTGGGTTCTAATTAACAGTGCTGTTCCTAAAGTAGCGCTGGCAAACAGTAACAAAGCCTACACAGAACACGAGGCTAATGACCTTAGCAGTCGATGCCGATGACACCCAATTAAAAAAAAAAGTGGTGTTCTGGTTTAAAGAAACACATGTTTGTTTCGAACGGTATTCCTTTATAGTTGGCATATCGTTTAATATAACTGTACACATTGTAGTTGAACCTATTGAAATTCATCACTAACTGCGAAAAGGACCGTTGAGCAAGTATTCTCCACGACAACGCTTGCCCACACGTCTCCCGTCAAGTCACAGACCATCGTCAAGTCAAACCGTCGGTGTCCTGCAACAGTTCAAATGGAACACCCACCCTTTTAGTCTGGAATTTTGGCACTACCACCTGATCACAAAGTTGAAAGAACATTTAGGTGGATGGCGATTCTCGACGAAGAGATTCAAAGCTTTCTCAAGTACATGGTGGAGCTGGAAGGTATGAAATGATCATACCAAAACTATATTACAGCGTTTACAAAAATGCATGGACCGAAGTGGCGATTATGTAGAAAAATAGACATCAACCTTTAAAATGACGTCAATCTTATATAAAATAAACGGATTTTTGTATTTAAAAAAATAGACCTTACTTTTCGGATGACCCTCGTAGTTATTGCACAAAAAGTTTAAGATTTCATAATTCGTTCATATTATGAAATAACCAGCTACAAATCAATAACCAAACTTTGCATTCCACATTCTTACTCTTACTACAATCTAAATTTTTACATTTTTTTAAGAAGTAAATACATACCAAATCTGCCAAATACAGCTCCTTGTAACAAGACGGGGAAATGCACTGTCGAATACACAATATTTTTGAAACACCGCTTCTTCCAAAACAACCTCTTTGACAAGCGGCTTCGACCTCTCTAAACATTATTTCCTAAAACCGAAAAGTATGTAATTATCCTTAAAATCGCATTCATTTTTCTATGGATTACATTCTTGTTCGTTTCTTTGTATTGGAATTCTGGAAAAGTGTACGTTACTTTTTGCGCTTCATTATGATATAATAAGAAAATAATAAATAAGAAACTGAAAGAAGTCTTCATTTGAAACGGCTGTTGTGGAAGCGTGTGCGCAAGTGTATGTAGGAGAACATAAATCAATATCAACGGGAGTAAAATGTCTGTATAGCTACGGGAGTCAGGGCATCAGAGATTGTTCTGTGTCAAGGATCTTGTCCACCTGCAACAAAGGGTTACTGTTATAGAAGTGGTTGATGATTTACATTATTTTTGAATTCCTGCTATATTTTAACTAGTCTAATATTTACGTTAATAACGCGAAAAGTACCGCACGCGAGGATGTATTAACTCAAAATCATGTGGAAGAGGAGTATTGCCAATTGCATTTAACGTATTCCAAATCCACAATTTCCAGAGATTTTAAATCATGTCTCATTTTTTACTAAAGAGCGGCCTCACATTGCTTAAAGTGTAGCAATATTATTTTCCAGCATAAATTTCAACAATAGATTAGCCAGCAAGAAACTCACACTTAAACCCAATTGAACACACGTGGGACATCCTGGGGCAACTCATTCCAATGCTTTAACTCCCCAAACTGCCGTCCTCTCTAACCAATGGTGGGCGGAATAGTCGATAAATTTTTTTCTACGTCGATTTTTTGCTTAATTTGAAGCTAAATCGCTATTTGAGAGACACATAAACGTAGATTTTTGGTTGTCGTGGGATGTGGCCCACTTCTCCTTATAAATGGTGAAAAAATACAACCAGCTAACCTCCATATTCATGCTAAAACCTATTAGGTAAAGAGTTACAAAATCAAAATATCTCTTACTTTTTAATCGACTTCAAACAAGTTATAAAAAAAAATACTTTAAAATCGTGCAAAAATGAAGAATTTGATGATTTTCTTATGGACGCCATTAATAGATATTGACCAAATTTATATGGAACAACCCCTGAAGTACCCCTTTTCATATAAAAAAGAATCATAGAAATCGGGCAACGTGATAAAGAATTATCGTTCAACATACATAAAAAGAAAATATATTGCGACGAATTGTAACCTCTACCTTTTTTTGAAGTCTGTTAAAAAGGAGGGGTTCCCAATTCGTCTGAATATATTCTTAAAAAATAATACACCTATGTGAAATAAAAAAAAACAAACAAAATTATAAAAGTTGTTTAAAGTAACCTCCCATGCATAACATTAATACAGTTATAAACGAAGTTCAAATGATTAACTCACATTTTTCACACTGTATATTTTTTATTAAATAAAAATATTAGGTACGGGTAGATAGGTAACATAGGTAAATTTATATTTATATAAACTTGATTCCCCTTTTACTAAGGGACTGTAGCCCTACAGCCCTTACATACAGCCGCCACTGACCTAATAACCTAATTATTGATGATAAATGTTTTTAATAAAAAATGCCTACTATGATTTTTGATTTTAATTTTCCAAGAAAGATAACTCTGATTGCATTAATTCAAATTTGTTAAGTTTGACATGAATTGGCTAATCTAAAGTGTTCAATTGGCCGGTCTCAGTCGTGTCCTGCAACGCTATACATTTTTACCTAGGGGTACCTAATATAGTTCTCAATTGGCGACCGCCCTGAAATTGAATATGTCTCAATTAATAGTTTTCTACAATATTCTATGATCTATTTACAGAACCGGTCCTGTCTGAACAGAACTAGAAAACCTAAAAAAAATTGTCAAAGTTTTGCTCCAAATCAGATTTTTTTTATACCTACTACAGCATTTCAACTCCAATAAAAAAATATGAAAATCACTGTTCGAATGTATCTATACAAAAAACCTCTTTACAATTTTGGTAAATCGTATATAATTTGTTTGAATAAATACCTATTATAAATTCTACACATTTTTTTTATTTATTGCTTAGACTTCTGCATTACCTACGATCTACGATAAAGGCAGAAATACCTACCAGACAGGCTGACTTTAGACCTACTGTCACATAATATGCAATCTAGACACTACTCCAGACTGTCTTTTGTTTTCGTTAAACTAGTCTAAACCGGATTTCTAGAAAATTGTATTTTTTTTTCAATCGTGAATTTATTTCTTTAAATTACCTACTCTACTATTTAAATAATGTTTAATAGGCATAATTTGTGTTGTCAAAGACATCAAGCCATCATGCGTGCAGAATTGGATTCTGAGTGGGAGTTTTTGAATCTACGAATATGGGTAAGAAACATAATTTTGTTGGTTAGAAATTAGATGCACCTATAGTATACAACAAAAATTATTAAATTAAACAGTGTAGCTATATGTATTTTATATTTTAATAAATTTAAGAAAAAGTTACATACGTAAAACAAATAAATTACCTAGGTTAGTTTTCTGCATCCAAGTATCTTGCAATAAGAACCTATACCTACCTAAAAATATCTTGAATTTTCAAATTTAATCAATTGTTAATATAGGTATTAATTGTTTTTTGTTGAATATTTATATTTTATACGTTTTTCATACTAATTTGGAATAAGGTAGGTACCTACATAATATTTTAACGATTGACGTCAAAAATAAAGCTATCATATTATTGTAAATACTAACAAAAAGTAACGGATAAGTAGTAGGTATATAGATTTAAATACCTAGGTTTTCGATTCTTTTTTTACGAAAAAGAAAATTCAGAAGCTCAAAATGCTAAGTATAAAAACGAAAATTCGGAAATAGATGGGAAACTGATTCAGAAACTACCTATATAAATAGGACTTATAGGTACCTATCTATTCTACCTACTTAGAACAGATTGCAGAGTGTTTAGCTGTTGTTTTTGTTTTATTACTATGGTATCTACAATATTATAAACAAAGCAAAACAAATCCGAGCTTAGGTAGGTATATACCTACGGTTGTTGTATATTTTGGTTAAACTTTTTTGAAGTTAAAAAACGACGTGGCTACTGTTCCTACCAACGTTTAAATAGTAATTGCTACTTACATAACCGGGGTTTACACTTATTTTTTTAAATGCTGAAAATCCTCAGTAGAAATAAAGATATCTCTCTAGTTTTTCAATTTACTTTATGTCTTTATCTAGTCAAAAAGTCTTACTCTATACCTAACGTGTTTGTTGAACGTGACCAATTTACACAAAGTTAATGTTTACGTGACTGACATTGAATAACATAATAAACAAAAAAAAGAAAATACGAATAATTATTATGAAACAATTTAATACATTGAACTACGGAAACTGCTTCCTACAAAAAATCTCAAACTGAAAGGGTACCGGGGTATTAGAATTAACTACCTGGGTCGGTGGGTAGGTACCTAGCTAGGTAACAAAAATGCGTAGGTAAGTAGGGCGAATCTAAACTAAAAACACCCAAAAAATATTGGATTTTCCCCTTGCATTTGACAATATTGAAAATGAAGAGATACCCACGTAAATATAACATGTAATGTTACACGTTACACCCGGGATTCGGGAATCTCTTGATCGACTCTCCGTCTTTGGATTATTAAGGGACAATGATCAATTGGTCATAGCTTCAATTTACTAAATTAATGGTACAAAGATAAAGGACCCATGTAAGATGTTCCAGTTTAGGAATATTTTAGCAAAAGCACCCAGGTTTATTGATATATTAGCTTGAGACAAAGATACCGAATGATAATATCGGATTATATTCGGATGGGATAAGTTTTGTATTGTAAGAATACAAATATGTAACACTGAACAAAGTAGCTTTCGCTTTTTCAAAAATTACATTTCAATATAATAGATTATGTACCTACACCTACTCGATAAATCTTCAAGGATAAAACCAAAAGAGGTGAAAATTTTTTGAGATTATTTTGTTATTTCTTTGGGAATTTGCATAAAAATTTCCTCACCTCTCTTGATATTTGGAAAGATTGTTTAACAATATACACAGAACTTCTACACTCTATTTTTCCGTCCTGTATCGTTGGCATCGAAAGTTATTCGGAATTGCCTTAAGGTTATGACTGGGATGGTAGTAGGAATTTGAAAATTAATGGAATTTTCAGATGTAGGTATTTTGGGAAGCTTGTCGGATGATTTTAGAATTGTTACATGGAAAAATTAAAAAAAAGTCAGTTAGAAAATATTATATTGAAGTTGGAAATTATTTAAGTCGAAGATTTTATATCGTAGAGATATAAAAAAAAGGATAAAAAGAATAAAAAAAGAAAGACAGAAAATTTTATTTAAATTGAAGATAAGTGTGAATAGACTAGAAGGAAGGAGAACTTAACAACAAAGAGAGTTCAGCAGAAGGAGGAGTAAGAGAAGAAAGTAGAGGAAAACACCAAGAGGAGACCAGGCAGGAGAATAGAAGATATAGAAGAACGCAAAAGATTTAGATTTTTCAAATTCAAAATTTTTCTATTAGTTCTATTATGTTTAGTTATTTTTTTGAAATTTTTGTAGAAAGTCAAGGAGCCACAACCCTAAAAGCTGTAAGATATTGAAATGGTTTAACCTTTCAGGGGTGAAACCAATATAGTATATGCCCGCGTCGGTACTCGTACTCGTAACTCGTCAGCTCTAGGAATCAGAAGTACTGAGTACTCTAAAATATAAAGTAATCGAATCAGGATGAAAGTACTTACGAGTACCAATTACTGAGTACTTTGAGTACTCGAGTACAATTTTGAGTACAATTTACTCGAGTACTGCCCAGCTCAGATAGTGTTAAATAATCATTATTATATTCCACTGAAGTTCAGGCCAATTAAAATTATTTAGAGTTGTAAACAGCGCGCTCTAGTTCAGATTCTAATCGAAACCAATAATTGTGATATTTAATTGTAAGCAATGGATATGGATTTTCATCCAATAAATATGATGGCACCTAGTGAGGATCTGCTTTTTCTTTAGATAAAAAAAAGGTATAGGTAGACGTTATTAAATTTTTATGCAGTGTTTTAACTTGTAATCGAGTGTCGTTACAGTGTTTTGGCGGCTTGAGATTTCGCAGAAGTAATATTGGTATGCCTAGGCAGTTAATTCAAAAACTCAACTTGTTAGTTCACGGCGTCATCCGAGTTACACATCGTGTCTATTGAGTTGTATACTATTTCTGCTTTATCAAATAACTTCAGCAACATATCGTTGGTAAACGTAGCTTGATGAATTTTCGGGGTCAAAATAGCCCGTTCACAAAACCATTCAATTGGCTTATCCTGTATATTTGCAATTACCGGGAAAATGTGATCTATTTATTCCTGGACGGTAGTTTATCTATCTATACATTTTTTTAATTTTAAATAGTCCCTGCATGATTACACTCGTTTTTATAGAATATTGATGTTCCAGTATCTAACCCTTTAAAATATTTGCATTCCAGTTTAAATCGCGGTGTATGTATATTTAAATCAGTTATAAGTCAATCTGCCATTATTCCAATAACTACCTAAATAATCGATAGATAAAATATTTATCATTTTTCCCACTGTTATTTAGATAATAATTTTTAACATCAATCTGGACACCTAAATAGAAGTGTGTCCAGTTTACGATGTCCAAGCAGTCCCTCCACCTCTCTTGTGTGCTTCATAGCCGTCAGACCGGCGTTCATTGATCGACCCCACCATTACCTTCCCTTGTTGCCACATTTCCGTTGCTAATTTCACAAGATTGTAAATTCTTTGAATTTTATTAAATGTGAATTTATTATTGAAAACGTCTTTTTTTAAAAGAGGTAAAATGTAAGGCATTCAAATCGTAATATAGGATACCTAGTTTAATTATTGATAATAATTTGTTTGTTAAGGGCGATGAATACCTATAAAGATTGATGTATTAATCTTTATGAACTGAAGAATTTTTGGTATAGAACTTAAGTCATGATTTGGAATACCTACAAAGGAATGGGTACCTAACCACCAAAATAAAATTTTAAAGTAGATTTATGCGAAATTTTGGTAGTATATTTACTTATTGACATATATACGAAGGATGTTTATGTTTATACTTATATACCTATAAGAGGAGTTGTGCTTATAAATAACAAAGAACAGGTATAAAAGAATTACGAACCAAGATCAAATAATTCAGAATTTAGAATGATTATGGTAAAACTGTCAAAAAGGGCTTTAGAAATGATACTGAGCAAAAATGGAAAAGTGAAACCGTACCTATAGAAAGTTATATAGGTTGTGCAATACAAAGTTAGATGTATATTTTTCTTGTAGGTATGATTTAATTCTGGGTTCTAACATTTTCTATAATCTCTTTTGTTAATATTAAATTAAATTCTGTGTAGGTATTAAACTTAATCTATTTTATGTGATTTTTTTTTAAGTCTAGCACAGTGCTTGGCAAATATGACATTACTAAACTAACGTGCATCGAACTTTGTTTTGCACAAACTATATATACTCATTGAATTGAAGAAATCGGCTACAGAAAGGGGAAAACATAGAAGACGTAATTAGAGATTGATCAAAAGAAATAAATTATAGTGAATTGTTGGTATAGGGATGCAGGAAGCAGAAGAAGATGAAAAAGCGTTAATCATTATAGGTACTTTTAGAAACATTCTACTTTTATTCTTTATATCTATAATATTTTATTGTTATTTTTATAGTTTCTTCTCTTCAAGATTTTTCCCAGAATCCCAATTAAAATCAAATAAAAGAAGGTAACTCTTCTTTATTTATTTCCCGACTTATCTCCCTATTATTTAGTTAAATGTGGTTTCCAATTTCGTCACCATTATTGTTTAGATTTTCGTGAAAATGTGTAAACTCAAACTTCTTGTCTACAAACTGAAGTTGATACCTTGGTAGGTAATATAGTTTCTTTCCTATTGTGTCAAATCATTAATTACCTCGAAAATATGTATTCTATTAAAAATATCTGTATTCAATGAAAAAATAGTGGATTTGGCAACAGCGTATGCCATACCTACGGCTACACGCTTTCATGCTTCCCTCCGCCTTCTGCGTTGTGTACCCGCTCTATCGTTGAATTTGAGTTGCCAGGGTAGTTTGAGTGAGAAAGAACAAGAACCCTGCTCGACAAAGGTCGGGCGTTGTTCAAATTTTCCAAAACACACTTCGTGAATGAATAGGAAACTGTGAAGTTTGTGTTGTTCCAGTAAACCCAGTGCCAATTAACTAACACTTTGCCTTTGTGCAGTGATTTTTACCAGTCGTTCCGCAAAATCAGTCAAGCTGTGGGGCGCCGGCGCTTTTTTTCTTCCCCACCAGGGGATGTACTATCCGGTAAGTTTGTGTTTTTCGACAAAAATTAAAACATTCATTATTTTTGTTACATCTATTTATCCGTGTTTTGGCGAGCACGCTGTCAAAAGAACGCATTTCGTAATTTGTTTCTGTTTAATGTTTACGAATTCGGAAGCTGCATCTCTCTCTTCGCTCGTCGTTTGTCGACCAGATGTGTGCTGTGTATAGGCACATTGGCGTCCAATGTAAATTGCCCTGGGTGTTTTTGCTTTGTTTTTAAAACTGGTTATGGGTAAATTAATGTTTATAAATATAAAATCATTGATTATTATGTCTTCAAATTATTCAAAATGGTATTATACAGGAGGCTCTTAGTGACGCGATCTATTTACCAAATATACACAAAATATCAATATCTCTTGTTCTAGTTTTTATTTGTTATTTTCAATCTTAAACCACCTGATGTTCTTTTTTTTATAGAAATTTAATAACACTTAAAAGAAACCAGTAAGGTATATTCAATCTGGTGTTATAAATGTACGCAGTATCAGTCGAAAGAAAGTGTGTTAATGATCTGGATTCTAGATACTATTTTAAGATGTCGAAATTTTAAGATAAATGTCGAAATTGGATGTGTATTTCTTTTAACTAAACGTCATTCGTCTGAATTATAATCTAATAAAAAACTTAATTTTTATGTTATAATTTGGTGAATTTCTTAATATAATCGCGGTTTTTACTGGTATATCCTTATTACAAACCACACTGATGCGGTGTACTTCTTAGATTTCCCTTGAATAAAAAGCCTAAGAATTCATTTTTTGAATGATAAAATCGAATCACAAATATTTTAGAATCTTGACAAATACAAATATGAGTGTAAAGTGTAATTAGTAAGGAATGATCCACAAAAAAGGTTTCCAAAGTAGGCCTTGGAAAAATTCACGTTTGTAGAAGTTTACAATTCTTTTTTTAAGTGTCAGATTTAATTCATAACCGTGCGTAGTTCACGGACATGACTCGCATTTCTGCCTTTGTCTGTCATGTATTACTTTAGAAACGTTTTTTGTTGGATTATGGGTTTTAAAGGAAAACCGCAAAACAGCGAACCCCGTGCGATATTCGATTGTCAGATATTGGCGTGAATAATTTTCTTCTGATCTCGCCTTGGTAGTAAATACTGCTGATTTAGGAGAAGGGCGTGGGTCGCTACCCTTCAAGTTCCGGGACCCATGTAAAATGTGATGGTAACATGGTAACTGTATCCTTGCCTAGAAACCAATCAGGCTCTCATTGGCTATCAGGCTGGACCAATTTTACAATAGGGTGAATTTCCTGCTGAAAAATGCTTTTATATTTACCTAGACTTTCGTTCCAAGCCCATATAAATATTAAATATAATGAATTATCTCTAAACAAATATATCTATAGGAAAATAATATGCTTATCAATCTTATCATATTAGACAGGTTGCGGTCAGTTATATTGATATTTTGATAAGGATGACTATGTTATCAACAAATAAACACACAACTAAGCTTTTATATTTCTATACCTAGGATTATTATGTTTTATTAACATACTGAATTATTTATCACTTTATCAGGTTAACATTTAATTGAGTGTTAAACTTCTTGATCGAATTATCAATTAAGTTACTAAATTCTTTGCTAAAATTATTTTATTAGGCCGAGTAGTAAATAAAACGCTAGAAACAGTGTTATCTCAAATAATGTGTATAGGTACCTATACAAAATATTGATTATTTATAATCGCGTGAAGCACGAAATATGTTGTTAAAAATTAAAATTAAGAATTTTATTACGAGTCCGTAGGATGCCATTTCAAGAGTTGTATTCATTAGATTATATCACTAAACAATAGAATATAATTTTGTTCCATAAGTGACCATGAAACTTTTGCTGTAACGATCATCTGGAAATAGATATCATGCAGCTAAAAAAAATATTTTTATTTTAAATTTTGACAAAGCTAAAATAAACGAGATAAAACAGATGCAAATCTGAATAAAAATTTAGTAACAGTTTCCGGGCGTATTTTCGGCAACCGTATGGAATAACAATATCAATAAAGCACGTTTCTTTATAATTTTTATTTGTAGAGCAAAATTAGAAACATTTTAATTCTTGCTTAAATGATTTTTTTCTAAGGTTGACCTTTGGAAAATTCACGTATGTCAGAGCTTACAATTCTTCTTATAAGTATCTATTTGGATTTAATTCAGAGCTGTGATAGTTATATTATGGACATGACTCGTATCTCTGTCATTGTCGGTCATGGCCTACTTTAGAAACATTTTTTGTTGATCACTCTTTATTAATATTTATATTGAAATTCGAACAATTAGATATTCCAAACAAAATGGTTATCTGTGGATATTGATACAGCAACCCTGTGCTATTTATAAAGATTGATCATTCTTGTTTTTCAAAATAAACATAAGCATATACCTTGAAGCAGGGGCAGTTTCTCCATTAGTTCATGTGTGTAGTGAACATCCAGTTAAATTTCATAAAAACATAATTTTAAACTCACATAAAAATATAAATTCCATTTTTATATTTTTATTGTTTTCATACATGTTAATATCTATTTTTTGGTACGCCACTACGCTCTGGCTGGTCTCGTACGTCGGTGGAATATGCTGATTGAATAGGAGAAGTTTCCGCGAATGCCTGTAGTTAAAAAGAGAAGTCAACAGTGTGTTCATTGAAACCAAGCTATTTTTAGCATTATTTTGTGCACCGCACGTAAATTACGACACGATAGTTAACTTCGCTTGGTCAGGTCACTCTGACTGGAAGCCTTTAATCCAACGTTGCCACATTTAGTAGAATTTCAGGTTTTAGTAGACAATTTTTTGGTAATTTTAGTAAAATCGTTCAAAAATGGATACCAATCGTATTAAAACGCACGATGGAAAATAAGTTTTAAGGAATATTGCGTTTTGAACTGATCTTACAAATGATAAAATTATTGGAAACAATTGAACCTGCATTTAAAATTACCACGATCTGTCAATGCCTTGACGTAAAAATGTAGATAATTATTCTTTTACTATATTTAAAGGCTGAAAATTGGTTTAAACACTTTTCGCTAAACCGATTCTGATTAATGAGCACTTCCGAGGAGATATGGCCGCTCGCAAAGGGATTCGCTTTCCATAATATCATTGAACCTGTCAGAGCCTACATGTAGCATGACATGTTTGGTATACTCGTATTTAGAAGCCTGTTGTTAGAACATGAAGGTAAGGTATCCGATTAATGTTTATTGTTTCTATGTGTGATAATTGTTGAATGGTTTTGGTAAGTCGTTATTTTGTTGCTATGGTAATGATCAAGTGAATTCTTCTAAAGCATACCTACCTAAATTTTCTTACTCTTATTTGGTTTTTAAGTACAATGAAGATGCTTCCCGTCCTAGTCTGGAAAATACGTAATTTCATAGACTATGCCGGAAAAATGCTACTTTCTTATTGCTATGAGATTTTCTTGTTTTTTTACGTCTTTGTAACATTTGAGTTGGAATAATTTTACTTTTTAATAAAATAAGTATTACTGCATAATGAAGAGATCGTGTCCATATGTATAAAAAATAAAAGAAATTGCTTTTAAACTTTGTACACTAGACAATAATTATAAACTAATTTATCTAGATCGGGCCACTCAATTCCTAACTCAAAAAAGTTATGCATTTTAGTTCTATTTGGGTGTATTATATTACAAAAGCTAAATGATGACTAAAAAAAGACCGATACTTACCATTAGAGTTAAAGCGACTTTGGTCATTACTAGTTTATTAGTTGTGTCATCATAAATAAGTACGTCGTTACGTCATACTAATAGTCGGTAAATACCTTCTTCAAGAGCTATTTTATAAATGTCCTTTGTCTTTGTCATATAATCTTGATGTGTTAACCTCTACCCTAAAGTATTTTCGTATTTTATTTTTATGGTTGGTTATTACATTTTACATGATAGAAAATGGGTGCCTTTGAATGTTCCTGCAGATAGGAAAATTAAACTAGTATGAAAATATATACTTAATGCTTGGCATTCTATATTATCCTCTTCACAGTTCAACAGACTCCCGTAACCCCTAATTTTTAATCAATAGGCTTCTTCCCCTTATAAAGCTTAATTTTTCCTATATCAAGTTGAAATCATTTTTGAATTTGATTTATGATTTTTTCTTTTAAATTCAACCCCCCTTAACTCTCCATTTTTGATTTTATCTAAAAAATCCAAGTTGATATTGTTTTTCGTTTTTTATTTATGATGTCTTGAAATTTTCAACCCCCCTTAACCCCTCCATTTTTAATCAGATTGTTTTCAAAATCAATAAGCTTCGTCCTCTTACAGGTCTTGATTTTTGGACTCATTGTGCGGACAAAAAACGTGACATCGGACGGACGGACATTTTTAAAAGTTGTTTAAAATTTGATGAAAAGGATTTTGGTGCAAACATATTAAAATTTGGATCAATATTAAAACTTTTGGTTTCTTGAAAGTACCTAAATCTATAATACTCTATGCAGACGACTGTGTGAAGAGGATAATAAAATATTGACTACTAAGAACTTGAGAATAATTTATTTGATAGAAATAAATTCTCGTTAAATTTATCGTCCACTTTAAAGACAATTATTAACATTCTATCCATTTCAATACGGAAAACTCTACCAATAAAGCTAGTATTTTGTATATAAGTACATCTAATATGACAATCCTAAAAATATTAAATAACAATAATAACCGGCAAATTAGTTAATCTGTACCTTTAAAACCGATTGGAATACTAAACGAAATTAAAAAGCGGTCACAAAATTATGGGAGTTTAGTTTAACATTGGACATAAAATGGTTCAACCAAAAGTCACGAAGGGCTTAACTGCGTTTAAACCGATTAAACCGTTTAAACCTGATTACATAGTTTTATAATTTTATACTCGATTTTATATTTAAGTTAAATACATCAAAAAACATGGTTACCTTTATACACAGCAGGGGCGGATGGACCTAACAGGAGATTTCCCGAAGGGTCGGTCGCTTTGAGACAGGAACGGCCGGTCCAGTTCTGTCGTCTTCGAAATTTGGACCGAGAATACCTTGATCGGTATTCTCGGATTTGGACCTGGACGGTATTCGCGATTCAAATTAATTTTCGCGCGCCTGTCATTTGTCACGTATAAGTAGGATGTTTGTTTATTTACGTGTTGTGAGATTTTGTATTTGTGATTTTTTAACTGTTTTTAGATAATATTCTTATTATAATAGTGTTTTTGAGTTTCATTTAGTGTTAATTCAAGTTTAGTTTTCGTGCTTTCGTTATAAATGTAATATTTTTCATGTGTAGTATGAACTAATTTGTTGGAAACATTGACCTATTGGTTGCTACAAGAACATCTAGAAATATGTATTTACTAAACCCAGGACATGTTTTATTTGTGGTTTAAAGGACATATCAGGTACCAAACGTTTATTATTGATGAACTTCTTTAAAAATCTTACTATCCTTATTCTTATATCATGAAGTGAATTGTGTAGTACTTTGTATACATTTTAGATTTTAAATATTATACCGTATCAAGACAAGGCACGTAGTTACTCTTTTTTAGATTTTAAATATTATACCGTATCAAGACAAGGCACGTAGTTACTCTTCGCCCGAATAATAATAACTGCTTGGACATGTCAAACGGAATACGTCTATATTATCTAGTGCCATATATGCACAGTGGCGCGCTAACACGGCCATCCTGAAATTGGGACGCTCTCGGCCCAATAATAATTATAACTCGATTTATAAGAATAATATTAGCTTTATTCCTAAAACATTTACAATAACGTAACTATAATAACTTATTAAGACGACTCGGCTTCATCCTGACGATTATCGTTCTGAAACAAAAGAAATCCCTATCAACAGAGGTTTTCTTTGTAGAAATATAAAATTCCTCATGACACTTCAAGGTTAAAATAACCGACCAGCAAATCATAATGTGACATTAAGGTCCAAGCACTCCAAGGCAGAAACGTTGCCGGCCCGAAAACCAAAATGTACATCAAGATCCAGGTACCCCAAGGTTAAAATAACCCGTCATATTTCTTTGCAATCAACACACAACCATAATATATCATTAAGGTCCAAGCACCCCAAGGCATAAACGTTGCCGGCCAGAAAACCAAAATGTATATTAAGGTCAAATTACTATGAACATCTGAAACTAGATAGTCGATCAGAAAACCAAAATGTTAACATCAAGGTCCAAGCACCCCAAGGCATAATCGTTGCCGGCCAGAAAACCAAGATGGTCCAGGCACCCCAAGGCATAATCGTTGCCGGCCAGAAAACCAAAATGCAACATGAAGGTCCAGATACTCCAGGACTAAATAATTTCCATCGCTAACACGGCAAATTAATACAGTAATAAACATACCTTGACATTTTCATCCATATCAAAATAACTTTCTAATATCTCTGCGCATTCGTTCGGGAACCATTCTTTGGTCCATAGCCGCATTTGACTTGGAACAGCTACTGTCATTCGTATGGACTCGGAAACGTCGTCAACTCTTCGAAGTTCATATCTGCTATTTGGTAATTTTTTTGTTATTTTATAAGGTCCTACCCAACCAGATTCCAACTTTTTGGGTTTTAAAGCTTCTCTTGAAATCAAAACAAAATCTCCCACATTATATGATTTTGTGGAAGTTGATGAGTTCCTTTTAGCGTAGTTATCCTGAGCAGTTGCGTTTTCTGAGAGACGTCTATTAACAAACTGTCTCCATTTTTCACGTTCCATTGTGACTAGCGGTAATTTATCATCTGAGGCATTTTCAATGATCCGGCTTATCTCTGGTAGCCTGTTGTCACAACCAAAGAGAATTTGAAGTGGTGTCCTCTTAGTTGTCTTGTGAACTGTTGAATTGATTACCAGTTGAATTCTAGATACCATCGAACTCCATTGAACGGTACAGTCGGCCTGAACTCTTAGCAAGTTAGAAACAAATCGCATGTAACGTTCCACTTGCCCATTGGATTGGTGTACATAGGGCGTAATGAAATGCCACTCGATGTCCCATTCGAGATTATTTTGAATGGCTTTTAAAGAAGAAGCATTGTCTGTGATAATACGAGCTGGAGTGCCAACCAAAAACACAATATCCTGTACGCAATCGGCCAAATCTTCAGTTTTCAAGCTCTTAACAGCATATAAAAATGTATATTTTGAGTATGCATCGACTGCTATAAACACATGAGTGAACCCTTCTTCAGTTTTCGGCAAAGGTCCAAGAAGATCGACATGAATGGTATGAAAAGGGATATCTATCTTCGGAATGGAGTGAATTTCGTTGAAAACTCGACGAGGCTGGCGCTTTCGGGTAAGGCAGGTGAGGCATGAGTCAATATATTTTTTTACAAATTGACGCATTCGAGGAAACCAAAAATGTGAAGCTATACTTAAAATGGTTTTATCCAGACCAACATGAGCTTGCCCATCGTGATATTCCTTAATTAACGAATACCTGGCATTTTTGGGAACAAAATATTGAGTAACTTTTTCGGAGTTAATATTACTCAAATGACACAGGGTACTTCCAATAATACAAAACTGATTTTTATCTATTTCACCATTTTGTAATTTTTGCTTTAATTCGGTTGTTTCGCTATCTGTACTTTGTTGAATAAATAACCACCCAGACGGCATTAAGTTTTGACTACTTGAGTCTATTTCTTCGACAAATGGTATTTCAGAAATTTTGGTAATACAAACGCTTTTAAAAGTATCTTGACTTGGAATTGGTGGGTTTCGACTCAAATAATCAACATAAGCCATCTGGTCTCCAGATTTATGTAAAATAGTAAATTCAAAATCCTGAAGGTAAATCCACCAACGACTTACCCTTGGCACAAGGTTACGTTTATGTTGCGAATTTTTTTAGAGCATTGCAATCAGTGACCAATGTAAAAGGCACACCTACAAAATAATGTCTAAAATGTTTTAAAGCATTTACTACCGCCAAAGTTTCAAGTTCGTATGAATGATATCGAGATTCCACATCTGTGGCTGCTTTGCTGAAATAGGATACTACTTTTTTTTTACCATCATGATTTTGAAAAACAATAGCTCCAAACCCACGACTACTAGCATCAGTATGGAGTTCTAATGGTAGATTTGGATTAAAAATTGCCAACACAGGTTCTTCAGAAAGAATTTTAACAACTTCATCAAAAGCTTTTGAATGTTCATTAGTCCAAGTCCAAGTTGAATCTTTCTTTAAAAGATTTGATAGTATTTTTGTTTTAACAGAAAATTGTGGTATGAATTTTCTGAAATAACCAGCGAGTCCCAAAAATTGACGAACCTCCCTGACATTATTTGGATGTTTCATCAATTTCAAGGTCTCTGTTTTAGAAGGACTTGGTTTAACAATCCCGTTTACTATTAAACGACCCAAATATTCAACTTGTTCTTGAAGAAATTTGCATTTATTTATATTTATGTAAAAAACCATGGGACTTTAATGTTGTTAAAACTAACCGTAAATGTTCAAGACCTTGTTGCTTTGTTTCTGACGGAATAAGGATATCATCCATATAAACCAACGCAATACCCTTTAGAATTTCCGCCTGTAGAGCAGTGTTGATTGCTCGCTGGAAAATAGAGGGGGCATTAGCCAAACCAAAGGGCATTCGTAAATATTCAAATTGGCCATCTGGAGTAACAAAAGCAAGTTTTTCTACTGAATCAGGATGTACTTTAATTTGATGGAACCCAGCGGCCATGTCAAGAGTAGTGAAATATTTTTTATTACTTAGCTGATCGATTTGATCATCAATTCGGGAAAGAGGATACCGATCTTTTACTGTGATTCGATTGAGCGCACGAAAATCACAAACCAAACGAGAATCCCCATTTTTCTTCTTGACAAGGAAGGCAGGGCTTGCGTAAGGGGAATTAGACGGCCTTATAATTTCGTTTTTAATTAAATCGTCGATAAGATTTCGTACAGTCTCTCTTTCCACCATTGAGAATCGATAAGGGCGAAATTTGATCTCTGTATCAGATGTGAGACGAATTTTAAATTCCCCTGTTGTGATAGGAGTGGGTATCTTATTTCCAGAAGAAGAAATGTCGTTAAATTCTAGAAGTAACTCTTCCAATTGCTTTTCAACGAGATTTGAAGGAACATATTCCAAAATAGGTGAACTTTGAGTAAATTTTAAAGACATTCCAGGAATGTTTATAAAATCCAAACCAATTATTGCATCACAAGGAATATAATCATTTGAAACAATATGCATTTTAAGAGGAAATTTAAATTCTTTTTTAAGATTTATTTCAACATTGACTACACTCTTAGACGTAAAGGTGCGGTTACCAACGCCTTTAATAGTCATATGTTCGTAAATTGGCAAAGAATACATATTTTTAACAGCAGATTGACGCAATAAAGACACTTGAGCACCAGTGTCGATTAAAACTTCATAATCGTGATCATCAATATTAAGTGAAAACAAATTTAAATCTGACGAAATAGGTGTAGGAGAATAGCACAAATTAACCTTCTTATAATGATTACCTTTTTGCTTTTTTCTAGCAAAACAATTATCAATTACATGTCCGGGTTTTTGACAAAAATCACAAGTATTACTAGTGTTGGGTTTAAAATCATCTCTTTCACGTTTAAGACCTTTGCCTTGAGTACTTTTTTGGGGGCATAAAAATCTTGGATGTCCTAAAAGACCACAGCTATAACATTTTAAAGAAGAATTTTTTACTTGATTTAAACTTTTGTTCGGTGCATTATTTGAAACTATAGGCACAAAGGAACTAATTTTATTGCTAACTGATGGTTTAGTTTGAATTCGGCATAAATGAGAAATAAGATTAGTCACAGATGAATGACCAACTTGTGTCATCTGAGCTTGAAGACTTACATCCTTTATGGTAAAGCAAATCATGCTAACGATTTGACTTTGAGTGAAAGGTAATTTTAGGGCATTAATTTTTTGAAGTTTTAAACGGGCATATTGACCAAACGTTGGACAGCCCTCAGAAGAAAAAGAAATTGCGTCATACATCAATTTTCCAAAATTAACTGTACCTGCGAAGCTCTCACATAAATCGATTTTTAAATTTGCCCATGAGCGGCGGTCAATCGGACTCCAAACGTTAAACCATTCACCTGCCTCCCCTTCAAAACAACCTCCTATTTGAGCCATAATAGTGCTGTCACTCCATCCAAGTTCAGACGCCATCTCCGATATTTCGTTAACCCATTGTTCAGGATCATCTCGCCGCGGCTCAAACTTTGGCAAGTTAAGTCTTTCATGAGGCACTGAACGATTTAGGAAATCCCGTAGCAAAGTCGTTAATGTATTTTCGACAGAAACTGGTTGAGTAATATGATGTTCATCAGTCATTTTGTTCAATATTATACGCACAGTTTTCGTTTTAACGTAAACTTCACTTCAAAAAAAAAAAAAAAAAAAAAAGGAAAGCAAACTCTATATTTTTAACTGCACAAAAACACCACTGTTCACAAAAAAAGTAAGTGTTTGAGCGAAAATATTTTTTAGACTACCTAATCGACAACCGATATAAAAAAATGACAATGACTTAATTCATGTTTGAAAGCGGCATCAAATCAAACAAAAATAAATAAATAATAAAAATAAATAAAAGACGCTGAAATACATTAGCTATTGACAAAATATACTTAGCTGAATATCTTCTTATAACGTGAAATCAAATAGTCCCATCTTTAAAAACACAACTCTGCCATTTTTCTTTGACGGTCAACTTTTATCTTCATGATATTATAAACAATTTTTAGTCGCGACGGCTCGAGCAGTATAATAAATTTTTAGACGTCGATTTTAAATAATGGATTCTTTGTATCCCACTTTCTGATTTTAGATTTTAAATATTATACCGTATCAAGACAAGGCACGTAGTTACTCTTCGCCCGAATAAGAATAACTGCTTGGACATGTCAAACGGAATACGTCTATATTATCTAGTGCCATATATGCACAGTGGCGCGCTAACAATACATGTAAATGGTAATAAAACCGTCACAACTCATATTGGAGTTTGATTCTAAACAACGTTTTGCAAAATTTCAATATTGTGAATTTGTAGATACCCATTTATCGTAAGAAACAAAATTTTATGACTTGCACTTGAAAAATAATGAATACTTGAGTTTTGATTTTGACAATAACACCATATAGATTGCAATTTGCTGGAGGCTTTTTCGCAGATTTCATTTTTAATTTAAATACTATCACATACTATAAGAAATAAACAAATTTAAAGCTAAAAAGTAACAAAAAACTCTAATTGTAATAATTGATACAAATTAAAATGTAAACAATGAACACGAACGCCGATGTTGCCAAATGATGAACTGATTTTGTCTCTGACTGATTTTAAAACTAAAATTAATAAATGAACTGAAATTTAAAAAAAAAATCAATATAATAAATCGATTTTATAAAAAAATCCTTAAATAAAAGTATGATTACATATTACTAGACACAAATTTTGATTCTTAAATAAAAGGTCTTATTCATTTCTTCAAGAACTAAAATCCGACTACCTAACGAAATTTTGCTGCTTCTGGCAACACTGAACGTCATCTTACTTATAGGGACCTTCTACTAATTTCCTCCAGAGGGCGTATCACTTAGCTTGAATCGCGAATAGTCCATTGTAAGATAATCTAGAAAGCGCAATGGTCTGGCAACCTCTTGAAACGTTCGCCAACATGCTGATCAGAGCCGGCTTAGGTTGAGTGTTATTTGTTCAAATGTTAAAGATAATTTTTAAAATTTTATTTCTACAAATATTTTTTGCGGTCTAAATTTCATTGAAAAAAATATAACACGCTGAGATTAAAATTAAAATTAAAAAAAAATGTTCAACTAAAAAATATATTGAAAATTGAAACTGACTATAATGATTAAGTATTAATTTAAAAAGAATATCTTTCACTAGATTTATTTTGTGGAAATGTAGGTAAATGAATTTAAAAATGTCTATATTTTTAAATCACTTTCACAGTCACTAATTTCATGTTCTGAAATAATATCACCTATCATCATCAGTATCATCCAAATTTATTTTAATTTTTTGAATTGTATTGTTAAATCTCATATATTTCTCTTCGATTTTTTTAACATGTTGAATAGTGTTTTTCCAGTTTTCAACAGTTATACAGTTAAATGCATTTTTTACTACATCAATTACAGAAGAAGTGGACTTAGAAGAAAAGTTATTTGCTCGAGAATAATTTTTTAACTGTGACCATAATAATTCTATGGGGTTCAAAATACAGTAGTAGGGTGGTAAACGTAAAACTTTAAATCCGTGTTTTATTGCTATGGCGTCGATAACAGATTCAGGTTGAAAATCAACCAAATGTAAAAGTTCTATTAACTGTTTTTTGTGTAGTTTTCTTCAAAAAATATATCATTCTCCATCAGAAAGTCCTGAATCACTGATTTCGTAGAATTGGTATTTGGTTTTTTTCGTACCAACCGAGAATGGTACGGGGCATTATCTAAAACTATTACGCTATTTTCATTTAGTTTTGGTAGTAATGTACTCTCAAACCATTTTTCAAAAAGAGTACTTTCTATGTCCTGGTGGTAGTCCAAACTACTATCCCGTACATTTTTTGCAGACAGCAAGAGAGGTCTTTCTACCCAACCTGATTCTCCACCACAATGTAAGATACATATTCTTTTTCCTCGAGATGGAAGAGAGTCTGCATTACATTTTAAACTTCCGTCAGTCCCATTTTTTTATGATGTCGTGAGTGTCTTACCAGGTTTCATCTAAAAAATGAATGTTTCTGCCCTCTCGTCGATACTTTGTTATTAAGTCGAGATATTCTATTCTCCATTTAACTAAACCGCTGGATTCCATAATTGTTTGTCTTTTATTAATGGTTTTAAATTTAAAGCCGTTGGATTTTAAAAATCTCCATAATGTCGTTTTATGGCAGTCTTCTATTAACGTTTTTTGTTTTTAGACGTATTCAAAGAAGGCAAATTATTTACAGAGAACATTTCATAAATTGTTTCCCTAATCGTTTCTAAAAGAAACTGTGGAATGGAACGAGATGAACCAGAATCTTTTCGCACCTTTCTAGGTGGTGCCCCTTCCTGTAAAATTTTGTATACAGTTGACTGTCGTACTTTTATCAAAAAAACAGTCCCTTTTAGGGCTTCGGAGGAAGACAATTAATTTTTTAGACCTGTAAATAATACTCAAGTGTTAAAGTCCAATATATTTAGAAAATTGGCATTTTTATGGATTTCGACGTGTTGTTTTCGAATTTCTACCTGCGGCTTCGTATCTTTGCCGCTCGTGGTAAAATTGCGCCCAAAAACAGTATTTTGAAAATATTACCTAAATTTCTCTCGGACATATATTTTTGAGTGTTTACACTGGACTAAACAACTGTCAGACATTAATATCATGCAATAAATGTCAGATGTAAACGTACCTTAAGAATTAATTGAAATATTTTAAAGGGTGATTTTGGGGCAACCCACCCTTATAATTATACAGAACTTTTTTGTCATCATGGTTACCCGAAAACTACCCCTTAAAATATTTAATTCTTACTCATCCCCAAATTAATATTCATGAAGCGCCTAAATAATTTACCAAATATAGATTGTTTAAGTTAAACGATTGTAGATATATATATATTTTTTTTTTTTCGAAATGTATGGCCCCATTTCAGACCTCCGTAACTCCTTAGGGGTACAACTTGGTACAGATGTAAATTGCGTTAAATCATCATATTTTGTGTCGGTATTTATGCGGAACACCCTGTATATTTATGTTTATGATAATGTACAAAAAAAATTCGATACAAACATTTTTATTTGGATCCAAATCTAAATGCATCTACGTAAATGATCAAATAATCAAAATAATGTTTTATACAGTTATGTATATCGTAACTTTTCTCAATTGGATTGAATGAGTAAAGTGATATTTATTGCCTTAGTTAAAGTGACTAAACTAATTCATCAATTTATTGAAACAGATGAAGGTCGTTATCGTTAGGAATCTAGAATTTCAAAAATTCAATACAGCGAAATGTGTAATTATTAATTTAGATTAATTCATTTTTTTAAAAAATACTTCTAGTCGGATCGACATAAGTTAAATCAAATTTAAAAATAGTTTTGTTTACAAAAAAAAAAAAAAAATGGTTTCTCGAAATAAAATAAGCGAACTATTTTAAATTATTAGGAATATTTTTGATGGTTATATACACTTTAGATACTCCTCTCAATATAATTTCAATATAGTTAATGATCATCGTATTTTTTTATTAATACAAGTGGGTGTGGGTGTACCAAAGGCCATTCACCTTAATGTGTTAAGTAACAACACAATAATTACACGTTATTTAGCTACAGGGTGTAGAAAACAATAGGTACGGTCTAAAATTAAACATGCGTATAAATTACTTTGGTTCGTATCAATCTTTAACATTTTTTTATAGGGTGATTCATAGATAAATGGAATATTATATGTTCTTTTTTAATCAATTCATTTTCATAACCCTCCAGTCAATGTTTACCATAGGACCAGACAGCCGGATTAAAGGGAAATAGGCAACGATGAAATTTCCTAAATGACAAAATTTTCTTGCTCTATATAATATCTTCAAAGCGAGAACCCTATAAATGTTTAGAATTTTACTTTTACTTGAACATACATGAGGGGTAAAGGGTCCAAATATTTTTAGATGGATAGGCTTAAAGGGTAAATAACTCAAATATTTTACTTGTAGTACAGGTGTAAGTTGTTAAGGGATTAAATATTTTAATATGGACTGACTTAAGGAATAAAGGATCAAATATTTGGGCCAAATATTACATGGGCAGGTGTAAGGGGTAAAAGGACAACATATTTTTTTAAATTCGCAAATGAAAAATCATATGAATCTTTGTAAATTTAGGTGTCATAGTCTGACAAAAATTTTGAGATATTGTCAGCTAAACTACATCGCGACACATCCAATTATGTTTTAATACGCCCATTTATAACTAAACTAATTTGATTTTAGCGTCGTACAATTAATTAAATAGAGAAACAATTTATCAAGGAAACGGTTTATCTTGCCAAAAATAGATGCCAAAATATTCATTCACAAACTAGTTGGTCAAAGGTATAGAATGCAGCTGCTATGCTGTAACATTTTCAGTTTAGGGACATCATGATCCCGCTTGCAGTAAACCGAATTCGATATTATGTGATTAAATTGATTGGAATTTATCTATAAATAAAAGGGATGATTGAAGGTTTTAGTAACAAATAATGATATATCTGTAATAATTGCATTGTACACCATAACGTGCATTGATGGAAGTAATCTTCGAAAGGACGGAAATTAAAAATATTCATTTACTTTTTATTTTTCGCTTAGGATCTATAATTAAATCTCAAAATAATAAGCAGTAATGGAATGTGTGAAAAATGCTGTCATTTGTCATTGAGGCAACGATTATGTATTTTAAACATTTGATTGGCATAGTTTATGAACGAAATTCTTTCTCAAGCTATTGCATATGACAACTCTGTTAGCATTCTTCATACAATACTGCTTATTGGCGATTCAAATTAATTTTCCCGCCCTTCTCCAGGTGAACCATTGTTTATTTACATTGTATTAATCTTGTGAAAATGTTCGTCACAAGATGAATGCAATGTGTATTTTTTGCTATTAAATTTTTTTTAGATGCATATTACAATATGTTTTGTGTTTTGATATACAGGGTGTCCCAACAAAAACTCCCAGGCCGTATATTTTGGTAAGTAATAGAGATATTTTAATTCTGCAAAAGCCAGTTCACAGGGCACTAAGAAAGCTTTAGTTTTAGATATAAATTAATTTTAAATAGGTCAATATATAGATGGCGCTGCGCTCAATAATTTTTTTCGATGGGAGGATCTTTCTTATGTAGCGCATCTTGTAAAAAATGCTATTTTAAGCAGATTTTGTTCTATGAACTAATTCGATAAATCTAGCCATTTTTGATATACAGAGTGTGTCACTCAAAACAGTTTCATCATGTTTTTCAGCATTAATCATTGGATTTTAAGAAAATGCTAAAACAGATCTATTTTTAATCCAAATTAAAAACATTTTTACAATACACATCTGTCATGTGTCAACCCCCTCCCTTGCACTTTACTAACACCTTAATTTTAAATAGGTAATGTATCATGTACGGCACATCATTGAAAAGGTAATTTAATGGGAAATTCAGAAATATTTCTGTACACTGCGTTACTTTAATTTTATCGCCCTCTAGCGGAAAAAGAAACTATTACGTATTATAGAGGGTGACACTACAATGTGTAATTAAAAAGGTAATTTTATGGGGAATTTATGAATATGATTGTTCATTGCGATACTTTTAATTGTACCGCCCTCTATCGGAATAAAAAAAACTACTTATTATAAAGTGTGACACCTTATTTGAAAGCAAATTTAATTACTAATTCAGTGCACTACATAACATCAATATAAATATCCTCCATATTGCACTTGCAATAGTTTGAAAATTAGTCATGCATTATTTTAAACATTATTATTGCTAACTTTAGTTTGTTGCAAGTGCAATATGGAAATATTTATATTAATGATATGTGGTGCATTGAATTAGTAATTAAATTAGCTTTCAACTGAAATGTCACACTTTATAATACGTTACAGGTTTTTTATCCCGATAGAGGGCGCTAAAATTAAAAGTATCGCAATAAACAATCATATTTATGTATTCCCCACAAAATTACCTTTTCATTGATGTGCCGTACATGGTACATTCCTTATTTAAAATTAAGGGGTTGGAGAAGTGGAAGGGAGGGGGTTGACACATGACAGATGTCTGCATTGTGAAAAGGTGTTTAATTTGGAATAAAAGTCGACTTGTTTTAGCATTTTCTTAAAATTCAATGATTAATGCTGAAAAACAGAATGAAACTGTTTTGAGTGGCCCACTCTGTATATCAAAAATGGCTAGATTTATCGAATTAGTTTATAAAACAATATCTGCTTTAAAATGCATTTTTTACAAGATGCGCTATATAAGAAAGATCCTCCCATCGAAAAAATAATATTGAGCGCAGCGCCATCTACATATTGACCTATTTAAAATTAATTTATATCTAAAATTGAAGCTCTCTTAGCGCTCTATGAACTGACTTTTACAGAATTAAAATATCTCTATTACTTACCAAAATATCTGGCCTGGGAGTTTTTATTGGTACACCCTGTATACATGAGTTAAGTTTTTGTACTTTCTTAATTTATAATTTATCATGCGATCAAGTCAAAATATATTCACCGACCTTGATGCAATACCTATAACATGAATTTAACAATATTCAAATTTAAAAGGTTAATATTTTAACTTTTATAAGTAAACAGTCACAGAATTACTTTTCTAACTGAAATTGCAACGGCATAAGAACAATACAATATAAATTATTTACGATTTGCTTCTCCACAAATTTCAATCTGAATATAACATTGTTTTCGTCACAATAATATGTCCTGGGAGATGCCACATATGTAAATTACAAGAAATAAACAAACTTATTACAGTATTATTACATATCGATAAAGACTAACTCCACTACTTAAAAAAACTTGTTCTCGTTACGTCGCGGCTACAGGGACAGAAAATCCGCTTCCTCAGCAGAATTCCAACACTGGAATATGCCTTGCCTACTTAAAAACATATGTCCTACAGAGGGCGTATCGCTTACCTTGAATCGCCAACGTATTCAACTATAAAGATCTCTGTATTTGTAACGCGTGAAGGGTGGGTTACCCCGACGGCACTTAGGCCTCACTAGTCCCATTGTACACCTTCCTAAGATGATAGGCACCTCCTAGCTCGTGGGCCAGCCTATAGATTTAATGTAGTTGACAACGTCGCCAAGTCGCCAAGAGGTGCTTCTCTTATATCGGCCGGTGTTAGCCGATACTCGCCGAACACAAATCTAATAAATGAGAGCGTCGAACAATCGTAAAGGATATGCTCGATGGTTTCATCTTCTTGTTCGCACCCTCTGTAGAGTGCGGATTCTAACAGCCCTATGATATGGAGATGCTTCCCTACTTGGCAATAACCAGTCAGAATGCATGTGACTAGGTGCAGATTCTGTCTATTCATGGTCAAGTATTTGTTTGCTGCAGTGCTGTCAGGATAACTTAAGAGCTCCCTGGTAAATCTGCACTTTCTTGTTTCATTCCATCTTTCTTGAATTTCACAAGGGAATGTTCTTTAATTAGGTCTGTCACTACCGATTATGTCAGGCCAATAGAAGGGCCTGGTCCAAAAAGTATTTGGTTGGCTGCTTTCTTGGCTAGTGAATCAGCAAGACGGTTACCTTTCGATGTGGCGTGACATTTGATCCATCTTAAGGTAACCACATTGTAGATGTATACTTCGGCCAAAGCTTCGTGAATTTCTAGTACTAACCCTGATATTTCCGCAGGCTTGCGGGAAAAATGGGGAACTACAACAAAAAATGTCCGTATAGACTATGATAACCTACGGGTTGGTAGTATGGTGACAGGAGCTATTCGACAGCTCAACGTTATTCAAAGACAGGAAGGAGTTCCGCGGAGCCATGAGAACGACTAACAACGGATCTAAAAGTCATCTTATGAAGCCCTAGTAGAGCTGGGTAGTCAAAACAGACTAACCTTAGTTTGCGTACCAGGCCACTAAGAACATGGCAATGAAGAGCCTGATTTACTAGCATGAGCCTCAAATAAATGCTTTTATTGGCCCAGGACCCTTCTGTAGTGTCGAGAACATGCCATCAGAACATGCACAAATCAGTGGAACAATTTACCAGGACAGATACAGGTCAGAGGGTTCTTAAAAGGACAATCGCCAAAATTCACCTATCACCTACTCAGCCAGAATAGGAAAAGTACTCTTAAGCCTATTAACAGGGAATTGTAGGCTTAACAAACATATCCATAACAAACATACGCATAACATCGGTTTGGCGGAAGCTATCCTGTACCCATTATGTCAGTGGAAGAGGCAACTGCAGTACACGTATTGTGCTACTGTGAATGTCTATCAAGACAGATATTCCTTACCCTTGGAGAATAAAAACAAAGGGCAATTAGCTACACCGGAGAGCTACTTCATAGTCTATCGAGTCTATTACAAAAGACCAAACTAGACAAAGTACTCTAACCAATGATTAGAAGATAATAATAATACTCTCCCTAATTCACCCCCTTACGAGTGAATTTTAACCCCAAAAGCTGAGCTTGTGCGGGGAAAGGGACGGCTATTATTATTATTATTATTATTTGCCGTGGTGCTCCGGGGCGACTTAAAGATGATTGATAGTGCCATTTGACTTACAGGTGTGGAAAACCCGGAAAATCTCACCCACCATCATCGAGACGGTAATGCATGGCGATTTTATAATCTGCATGTCATATCAACAGAAATTGAATTTCTATTAATACGGCACACATCAAATCCTAAACCAAACTATGCAATTTAATTAAAAATCCACATGGTCCTGTCTGGGATTCGAAGCCCAGCAGTCTCCGACTCATAAACTTGCCTATAAATGAATATAAGCGCGTTAGACCGCTACACCACCGACCTCACAATAGATATGAAAAGGTCGAGGTGGGGTAGCCCTAACCAAATTTACTATAAAATAGGGATATTACAAATGCAATAAGGAGTAGTAGTTAACCAAATTGCAAAAATGCAAACTCCGGAGCAATGTCAAGAAAAACTTCAATCAGTGTTTGGGAAAGATTCCACAACTCGTGGTTGTACCCCTACATAGTTCTTAGGCCGTTTGATTGTGGTATCTAAAATTTAAACGAAGAAGAAAGAGCGGGTCGCCAAAAATTTGCAGTTAGGGTCCGCTTAGATAGAGAAGATACCAATATCGTACAAAAGCTCATAAACGAAAAAAAATCGAGTGTTACAAAGGAGGAATGGCTAAACATTTGTGAACATGTAAAAAAATTGAAATTCCGTAAAAATATTTTTCTCAAATCAATTTTCTACTCAAAAATCCATATCCCTAATTTGTGTACCAAATTAATCATTTTCAGCACGACACTGAATTGTCTTGCATTCAACCAGTAGACGAAAGGTCGCATAGAATTGATGATGAGCCTGTCCCATTACTTTTTTTTCATCGTATTCCACTTAGCATTTACAAGAAATATAATTTACCTTTGCTTGGACACCCTTCCTACAGTCCCGCTCTTGCTCCCTGCGATTTTTATTCGTTTACGAAAATCAAGAACCAACTGAAATGACGACGATTTTACACTGCGCCATAATTGCAAAAATATAGAGAGAATGGTTTCAAAAGTGAAATATTCGTTTATTTTTTATAAACATTTTTAATTTGTTATTGAAAATAGTTATATATTCAACATTTTGAGATGGAATTAACCGCTAATTATACAATTTTACTTATTTTAAATTTATGAATATAAAAATGCCTCGTTTGGCTACCTAATTTTTATGGAATATGAATACAACAACCAGAAATTAATTCCAAACGTATATAAGCTCGCGCTTGTATGCTTTGATTATAATCTAATGGTATAAAGATCACACTCAGGAATAAATAACAAACAACCATTATTATTATAAATTAAGTTCATGGATATTAGACAAGGTTGCGGCTAATGAATCATTTTACATTCCATGTCCACTGCGAATGTGTGTGTTGCCGGACATAAAACAAATATTTTCATAGACAGTCCAAGTAAATATACCAGTACCTTTATAACGTATACCAGTGGCGGTAGTTCATTTTTTTAGTATTATGGCTCTGGTAGAGACTATCCAATAAAATCAGGCTCAGTTTGATTTCTTTCGGATTAGAAATGTGTGTTCTGTGTAGGGTGTATCCGGGTTTTCATACAAATCATTGAACCACCCACCCCGTTGGATTTAACTCATTGATGACAAAAATATTTTGAAAATTTTATAATTCTAGACAACATTGTATTTTACCATATCAAAATAATGGATGGCCTTCAGCATTTGAATCAAACCACAGTTAATTAGTGTTTTTTGTTATTGGCCAAGTGAGGTACCACATGTTTTAATTTATTTTTTTTCCTACTTTTTCTTTATATTTATTCAAAAAATAAATGCGGGAGGTCGTTTTTAATAATAATAATAATAATAATAATAATAATAATAATAATAATAATAATAATCTCCCTAATTCACCCCCTTACGAGCTAATTTTAACCCCATAAGCTGAGCTTGTGCGGGGAAAGGGACAGCCTTACTAGGCAGTTTTTAATTTAAGTGCAATTTTTCGTTTAATCACATACGCCTTGGTAACGTGTAACAAGTTACAAAACAACTGCCGCAATATTTGTTCTATTATCTGTCAGTTTCTATTGTCACGTATTAAAATGAACAAATTCGAATATCGAGTCGTAAAATTCCTTACAAAATAAGGAAAAAGTCCAAAAATTATTCTTGAAGTAATGTTGGCTGTATACGGAGATGGTTTTCCTTCCAAGCCAACTATTTACTAACAGAGCTGGGAGTAATGAAACTAAAATGTCACTCTTTAGTAACCTGTTACTAGTAATTTCGTTACTTTTTAAAATGGACGAAAAATAACGGTAACTGCGTTACTTGTATTAGTCTAAGCGCCGATATTTTCACCTCTGAGTAAAGTTACATGTTACTTGACATATTAACAAACAGTAGCCGTATAGTTTAATCAGCAAGTAGTTACTTTCAACTTTACTCAGAGATGAAAAGAGTAGCCCTACATCCAGGGTTGCCAACCGGTCTTTACCACGTTACTCTCAAAACTAACTACCAAAAATATACCTACGGTGACTTCCCGATTACTCACATATTACTCACCCTTTACGCCCTTTACTCACAAAATTACTCATAAATGTGAGGAATTACAGATTGGCAACCCTGCCTATACCTTTACTTCCTTACAGTATCGCGTTACTAAAGAGTAACGCGTGGCTAAAAAGTAACGCGTTACTAAAAAGTAAGGTGTTACTTTAGAGCATATGTGGGCAACTCCCGGGCTGCGTCCGGCCCTCCACCAGTATCAATTAGGTCCACGACAGATTCAAATAATGCTCAAAAAAATAGAGTTAGCACACCTCGTTTAGTTGTAATTGTATTAAGCGTACGCAGTGAAACACCACAGATCGTGTCAGAAATAGTCTT
This sequence comes from Psylliodes chrysocephalus, assembly GCA_927349885.1. NCBI lineage: Eukaryota > Metazoa > Arthropoda > Insecta > Coleoptera > Chrysomelidae > Psylliodes > Psylliodes chrysocephalus. The sequence goes on from OV651821.1 coordinate 43,830,459, forward strand.
TAGAAAGAAATAAACAGATAAACATTCGCCCGATGCGCTTAAAGCGCTCGCGTATGGTCGAGAGTATTCTAGTTGCTTATTGGGAGTAATATATAAACCGCTCAGCGCTCGTCACCTCATTACTTCTTAACAACTGATAAAGTTCGCATCGTATATTCACGTATAATCGAACGTACGACGCGGGAAATATTCAAGCAAAAATATTGGCAACCGTTTTTTGAGAACAGTTCAGGAATTTTGAAGATAAATTTTCTTAATTTAGTAACACGGAACAGGAGAATATTATGCAAGTTTAAAATATTGTCTCAGACAAACTATGAAAGGCTAGAAAAACAAATGACGAATGCTTCCTGTTGCTCCACGACAATGTACCGTAGTGCCCAAGTCAAGAATTTTAAAAGCCGCCATTGCTGAATGTGGTTTTGTAGAAATCGGCCCTGGTGACTTTTAAATTTCGAAATCTTAAAAAAGAATCAAAACCTTTTAGGAGTAGATTTTTTCAAAAATAATTTTCCAATTTTTTTTTGAATTGTTATCACCCTTCAGCTTTATGATCGAAACGACATAATACTTGTATTCAGAAGCAAAAGCACTATATTGAACCGTACATTTTTGTTTTCTCGCCTAGTCCGGGATTACATGAACAACCCCTCGTAATATTAGATTAATATTCCTTGATGTAGTATTCCCTCTTTAATTTTGTTTTAAATTCTTTTACATAGTTTTCCATTTATGATTACCAACTACTGTAATTTTCATATCGATAAAATTGCAAAATTATTGGTTTATTTTAATGTCAAATACACATTTTTATATTATTTTAATTTCAATATTTTCTTCCCGTATTTTTCATTACATAAAAATATTTTTTAATAGTGTGAACCCCGCAGAACTTTATTCGAGACCCTCCACTGGAATACGAAGCAAGATTTCTTCACAAAGACAGCGCGAATAAGTGCATACCAAGTGTGTAATTAATATGTTAGCGTAGAGATTAGAACTTTGTGAAGTCTGTTTGCACATTGTAATTATTTTCTTTGTTTCCAGTATGATGTCAATCGAATAAAACGAGAAACGACAGAAAAACAAAAAAAAAAAAAACGCATTTTTAAGGTCGCGGAGATCTTAAACCTATTGAATTCTTTTAATCTCCTACACCTCGCACGGTTTCGTACATCAATTTTTAATATCAGGTAAATAAATGATACCGCAGTTGAATTTTTTTCTTTTTTATTTCTGTACTTCTCGCTTTCAAAAATGTTCGTGAGGAAGGTAATATTACTTATGCATGAAGATTCTTTTTATATTTTATAGTGACTTGTACGCATTACATACCCCTCCTCCATACTTTTATTTCTTTGTATGTTTCTTTTGGCAAACTTTATAACAAGGTTGATTATTTATATTGATACATATTGTCATTCAAAATTTTATTTTTATGCAATATACATTCTTTACTCGATTCTCTAGAATAGTAGTTTGTACAACAAGTAGGCGGAGTGCTCAATCATCTGAGTACGATGTGGACAATCCACTCGAGATGTACAGTATATTTTTTCTACGACCCACTAACGAAAATTTACAAATAAAAAAATATTTTAGGTTATTAAGACAAAATAGCTAATTTTAAAATAATTTATGACTTTTAATAATTTTTAAAATAAAATAAACGAAAAAAGAAAAAAGTTTATTTAATTTTTCCCCATCCTAGAATCGAACTCCAGTCTTCCGCGTGGAAGGCAATAACGCTACACCACAGGATTTTTGATGCTTTAATACTCGTAATTAAATTGACTTGATATAGTTTTATTTAAATTAACAAATAATTTATAATTATAGACGAAATAAAAACAGAAATGCTATTATTTATCGATTCTACACAAGAATAACCCATTTTAATATATTTTTAATCTCAATAAATAACAAATATACTGACAATTAGTTTGATAGAATTGTCACTTATTTAAAATTTTAAAAATAATAGCAGTCGGTTGATCAAAACATAAACGGTGATTGGTGGATTTCATTTTTTTTGCAGTGTTCTCACTACCTGGGATGGGTATGAAATATATTCGTTCAGTTGATGGCAATAGCATACTTTTTCGTTTTGTAATCTGTGCGTAGATAAGCTAATATCCATGTGGGTGTAGAAAAACATATATTCGTCTTTCGTGTGGAAATTACCTTCTATTTTTCTCAAACTGAGTTTAGGAAAAATGCAAAAGTATTTTTTGATTTTTGCAATATTTTGGTTAATATTTGTATGGTTAAGTTTTTTTGGTGATAAATCATAACTTTCTTATTAGTTTTAAGATAAGACAAAGAGGGCGCCACATACGTTTCTTTGGATGAAAAAGAATTAAAAAAATATTAATGTTTTTTTATTATCGGCTTTTTTTTTTCGAGCTTATCAGGAAACGTAAATTTAAACAAAAAGTTTTACTTGTTTTAACAGCATAAATTCAAACGATTTCGAGTTTGCATTTAATTTTTGACATACAGGGTGTTTCATAAGGAATGGTCAATATTTTAATCATAGGTTCAGTACATCCAAATATTAACATTTTACTAAGTAACTCTGGGTCAAAGGTTATCTACTACTAAGATACAGGATGTTGAAGTTAAAATTTATTTTTCGTTTTTTGCAATAATTTCTTTATTATTTAACATATTCCTAATGAAACAATCCTGTAGATACTTATTTATAATAAATATATTAAGTTTTACGTATTTTTAGTAAGAAAATATATAGTGTGTGTCTAAAGTCCCCCCCCCCCCAATTATTTTTTGAAATGTAAAAGTTAGAAATTTTAAATTTTGGAAAACTGAACTAAGGAATGTATACCACCTTTTTAATGATATTAGGTAATGTAATCATTAAAAATGGTGGACGGGAGCCGTTTTGGAAGATAATTTTAAGTGGGATCATATGGCAAGTGATACATCATTTAAAAGCTTGTTCCAAACCCTTTCCAATGACATCAACAAAAATAAAATTTTTACTCATAACGAATCCTTTGCTTTAAAATTTCAATGCTATCAACTGTCGTGCTACAAATTTTTACCCTTTGGCTCTGTACTATTCTCGTTTAAAATCAAAGTTTTTTATGTGGGGGGGGGGGGGGGACTTTAGACCCGCACTGTATATACATTTAAAAGTAATTAAGTTTTTCTGAATGCGCTAGTTCAGTGATGATGTAATTATGGTTCCACTGACAATTAAAGTGACAGTAGATTTTTTGAGTGCGTTTTGTTTACCTAAATTATATAGTTTTTTTCACTTTTATAAATATATTTCTAAAGTAAGTAGATAGCATGTATCAAATATACAATCGTTTAGTTATCAATTACATACCTTTAAACTATTTTTATGACCTGTAAACAATATTTTGAAATAAAATAAAAACAGTAAAAACGTATATGTCAAATTTATTGATGTTTTTGTTAAAAGTTTGGTTAGAATTAAATGTAAGTGGAACCAAAATGACATCACACTGAACTAGCGCATTAGCGACAACTTTGAAATACATAATGTGTTAAAACTTACAATAACATTTTTACTTCTAGTATACCACAAGGTTTAGCTTTACGCCTCTAGCTGTTTAATTTATTTGTAAATGATATATCACTAAACTCTCACTCTGCTGTATGTGGAAAATATGAGACATTATTTGTTCGTGTACAATTAGTTATTGCAAGCAACATGAATTAACAACAGTTAGTTGATTCGTCAATTATTGTCAATATCTGTTGATATTTTGTTAAAGTTCTTTTTTGAAATAGATAATATCGCCAAACGTCATGTCTTCTAGAACATTCGAAGTACGTGCCTATTGCTAGATGAAATCATTTGCGTATCATCGATATTCGTTATTGGGTAGTGTAAATAAAAATTAAGCTATTGCTTTTATTTAAAAAATGGTAACAAATAGTGCTTATTTTCTAATGAACAAATTCTTTTGCTGGAATTATTTGAAAAAGCTTCTAAGAACATTAAGCACTATTTTTATTTTTAAGTTAGTAATTTCGGGCTGAGAAGTATGTTTATAATTTCAAAATGAACGAGAACCGTACTTAAAACTTAAAAAAGTATATTTTTTTGAATTTATGAAAAAATGTTACTGGGATAATTTGTTTGTTTTATGGAATTATATACCCTATCTAAAAAAGTCTCAACTCATGAAATATCCTGAATAAGACATTTTATAAGATTTTTTTTTTAATAATGAATATAAAAAAAAATTCTTTGTCATCTACCTAAACGCTATACACCAATTTGTCTCTCCGATAATGGCTTATTTCTCGAATAAACAGATTAGGTTACTTATACGTTATCGTCGTTTTAACGATAGGTTAAAGATCAATAAAATGTTCTTACGACGATAAAATGATCACTTCTACTTGTTTGCCGTATAAAATTAAATTCCATTAAAACGTTTTCAAAGGCCTTTTACTTTTTTGATATTGACCCATTTTATCCGTCGCAGTCACTGGTTAGGGGGTTTAATTTCAAAATTAGTACGGATTTTAATCAGGAAATTGGTTTTTCCCTGGTTGTAGTGGCTTATTGTGTTGTGTTTTACCCCATTTTGGTTCATACCATTGTACCTTGTACGAGTTTGTAACTACTGGTCCTTGACTGAGTGTGTAGACAATCTTATTTGTCTCTAAATGAAACAGAGCATGGTAACTATCTGGTTTTAAAATTAGACGTTTGTGTGAAATGAGACTATAAATAGAGAGTATAAATGGGTATTATGAAATTGATACATTTAAAAAGCATAAGCTTCTTTATATTTATAGTTAATTACAAAATTGGCCAGGACGATCCTGCAAGAAATACATTGTAGGCTAAAAAAAAAAAGATAGGAACACGAATACAAATAACAAAATAAGCAATCGTTTCGGTAGTTAGTCCCCTTATGTTTTGAAAACCGTAAGGTTAGTTATATACACAGCTTGTTTATATTACTTTAGTATACCTAACCATGTGCCTGGCACATTTTAAGACACGCCATAAATAAAAAGAGATGCTTGTAAAAGAAACACGTAAAGCATGAAAAACAACCGTTAAAACAGCTCGCTGTATACCATTCTATAAATTCTACCGTAGAAAAAAAAACTAAATGTTTAATGACTACATTCATAATTACAAATTTATTTATTTAACATACACCACTCGACTACTCGACATTTTATCAATTTACAAAGTGGGAAAAATACATCGATTATATATAACATAAAATATAACTATTCATATTATGTATATTATATGAAGTCATTAAATCGTGAAATGAATCTGTTTGAAGAAACTGTCGAACTGCGGCAGCAGTATCACAAATTATACCGTCCTGCTGAAATTTTTTTTTTCCGAATTGCCCACAGTTTCCTTTTCGTTGCCACAATACATTTATCCGTATTTCTAAACTTTTCAATAACGTAATTAATTGGGAAGCGTTTATTTAACCCTTGTTTGAATCGATCACGCACGGTTCGCAGATTTGCACCATTACGCTAGCCGATTCCGTATTAGCCAAAATAATACCCTACCAGACACGCTTTCTCTTCTGTACTTAACACCATTTTTAACAATTAGGCCCTATTAATAAATTGTTTAAGGTTTACTTAACATGTCTATACCAGCTGGGTATGACAGCGGACACAAAGAGATACCGCCAATTTAGTTTCAGTTCTGTTTATTTCGGGCAATACTGTACATATTTTTTTTGAATATTGAATATCCAAATTTTAATAATCAATGTTGGGTACTTTTTAAACTGTAAACAAATTACAATTTCATGTAAAATTGATAATGAGAATTTAATTTTTCCTAGCAAACTAATTTTTTGTCTTGTTTCAGTTTTAGACTTGATGGTAATAGGTATATGTAGCAACACTCATAACTCATAAATATTTTATCCCCAATAACATAACACAAAACATTCATGATAATGTTTGTCCATAAAAAAGGAGAATGATAGATTACAAATGGTATTTGTCCATTCATTTATATATATAAAAAAATAAAAAGAATTATCAGTTATCACATGCTGAATTCAGAAATTATCTCATTGGCTGACCGTAAGGTCTTAAGTTAAAAGTTGGCGAACTTTCTACGGTACGTTAAGTTCTTAAGTTACGTTACGAACATTTATAAATAAGTATCTGTAAATTCAATGCTTCAGCTTCTTACGTTAAGTTCTTAAGTTATGTTACGGTGGTTATGAACAAAGCTTGAGTCTTAAAAATATTACCTATACATTAGGGTGGAGCGAATTTTCCATTTCTGGACATTTAACCACCCTGTATGCTTAATAGGTACCTATTGTACTCGCTAGTAAGCCAAAAAACACTGAACGTCAGAAAACAATATCTTCGGCTGCAGAAACCACTTTAAAATTTCGATAATTAACATATATTTTTAATTTAACGAATTTTCAATTTCTTTAATTTAACCACTCTGTATGCTTAATGGGTGCTTATTGTACTCATTAGTAATAAAATAAATAGAGTTTAAAAAAACTAAAAAAACACGCTTTTAGAGCATATCAAACTAAAAAGTTAAAAATATTTTTTCAAATAAGCTTAAAACAATAATAAATGGAAAGTACTAGTATTATTGTGAAAAAAGCGTTGGGCGCTCGATGTACGAGAAATATGGACAAAGCGCTTTTTTCACAATAATACTAGTATTTTCGATTTATTGTTTTAAGCTTATTTGAAAAATAATTTTTAACTTTTTAGTTTGATATACAAACATACATACATACAGGTGAAGCTAATAAAAGCGTGTTAAAAAAACTGAACGCCAGAAAACAATACCTTCGGCTGCCAAAACACCCTTAAAATTTCGATAATTAACATATATTTTTTTAACTTAACGAATTTTGATTTCTTTAAATTTAACCACCCTGTATGCATAAGAAATGCCTGTTGCTCTCTTAAATAATAAGCCAAAAAAAACTAACGGAAAAACCACTGTGCCCAAAGGAGGCCCAAAGGATTTGCGGGAGACATTGGTAAGACCCTTGAATCGTGTGTACCAGTCGTACAGTTTGAGAAAATTGAGACAATTTTACCTTTAGTTGATTTAAAAACCGTAAGTACCGATGCTAAGTATATGTACGAGATGTGTCAAGAAATCTCCACTAGAGTTTGTAAAGGCGATTTTGCTCTAAAAGCGCCAGGGAAAATGTCTAAAACTAGTTGCCAAGAACCGCTCGACTATGCTTTAAAGGGATATTGAACTAATATGGGCTCAAATGAAGGGATATGTCGTGAAAAACAATACAACATTTGAAATTCAAGATGTTCGTCAACTACTATGTGACTTTATATCAAAAGTTTCACCGGACAATTGGCAAAACGCTATAAGACATGTCATTAGCAGAGGAAGAGAAATTCTGGAAACTTGATATGTTAATAGAGGAAACAATAGAACCAATTATTATTTCTGTGGGTAGTGAGGAAACTGATGATGATGCCTCCTTATCGGGAGAAAACGACTAATTTATTTATGTATGTAACTATATTTGTATTAATTATAATAAGTTTATATGACGGTAGTACCCGAAATACAAACAAATTTATATAGAATCACCCCGTATTTCTAAAATACAAAGAAGATTTTTTTTTAGTATAATTTATAAATTTGGTTGTGTGTATATATTTATTATTACATTTTAAGGAAATGTCTTAACATAGTATACTATTTTTATAAAAATAAATGTGGGTACCACATACTTTGATTAATCAAAGTATGTGGTGGGTACTTAATATTGACAGTTTACTATTTTTTATATTAAAGTAATTTCGTGTTCCCCGTCATTGTGGTATAGAATTATTGGTTAATTCCCTAGGGTTTGCTCATTTACATTTATGATACGAAATTTTTCGGGTTGGTCGTACTAAAATTTAGTGAAAATTCAGATAAGGTATCAATATTGACTTTTCTTCTTTGAAAAATCCTGTATATAGCCATAAAAACTGTGCAATCCTGCATTTTCAAATAAACTATAGTATATTCTGAAACACCCTTGGATGTCGCTATGTTGAATACTTTTGTTTTTAGTAGGTTTGTTCCTACAGGCGATATAATGATTATTGTACCGGTCTTGGTTATATACTCGTTGTTTGTATACTTATTAAACTGACATATGACACAAACCTAATGAATTTATTCATAATGTAAAGCGCGTTAATACACGTGTTCGAAGATGGTTGAATGTAAGAATGCATTTCAACATTCTGAAAGCAGTTATTTTCATCTGTTGAAAATTACGACGTATTCTTCACGACTACGATAAACACACAAGGCGCTTTTGTTATTTGTTATATTTATATTTAAAACTACAACCATATGCTCGGGTATTTAGCCACTGGCAGACACAAATAAAGCAAAAAAAAATAAGTCCGCGTTAGTTTTAAGAAACACATACCACATACATATACAGAGAGCTCGAAAAATGAAAAACAAAACAGTTAAAAAAGTCGTTCGGCCTGTTTCTGTTTTCTTTGTGCAAGTGCGCCGGCCTTCTATTCGTGAACCTGCAGCCAGCCGTCTGAGGATCATTGTGTGGTGGAATATTCTTCGGCTCCTAAAATGGAATTCCTTTTGAAACGCGATTAGGTGCCGATAACAGAAAACGTAAACATACTTAACAGATGAATTTATTATGAGTTCATCAGTCCTGATTCTATTACAATTATAGTTCATTAACGCTATATAAATGATGTTGACGAAGAAAAACAACCATTTAGAAAAGTATTGTGGTTAATTGATAATCTTTTAAAATCAATGTATTGATAGTAGGTACAAGAAATGTATTATATTACATCACGAGTGTGGAAAGTGACATTTTTCACACGAGTGGGAAATATTTTCGTACGAGGCATAAGCCGAGTGCGTCAATTACTCGATTGTGAAAAATCACTTTCACCTAAGTGATGTACAATATTTTTGCTACGACCACAAAATAATTTTATCAAAAAAATGTGAAACTAGGAAATCTGGCTATAAAGATACTATCAAGATATTGTTGGTTTTAGATTTGTTTTTTATAAGCTTTATTGCATTAATTTTAAAGCGTTTTATAGATAGTGTTTTGTCAAAACTAAATATTGTGATTAATTTACAAACAATTTTATAAGATGATACTGATAAAATAACATTAGGTACAAAAAATATTAGAATACTTAATGTTTTTCAATAGTTCATTAGGATTCGAAGCAGGTGGCTCTTTGCCACAAAATTGGCTCGCAAATAACAATAGTCGTATTTTTCCAATTTTCATATTTTTTCAAAATAAAAAAAAATAAAAAAGATAATTTACCGAGAATTGAACCATCGTCACGAAATGGTTGGGAAATGTCATTTGACTTATGTTATTAAATATGTATGTGAACCAGGAAAAAGCAAAAATAATGTAGGTAGTTACTTTAAAATTCCTTTAATAATTTGTTAAAAAGAAATGCCTATCTAAGATATATATTTAAAAATTAATGTTAACAATTAATCATCAAATCTAGTTTACTATTAAAATTGACATTACATCAATCAAAATAGAAATTAGATGTCTGACATATTTGACAGCTTATGCGGAAAATAGATTCATAATCACACACAGGTGAAAAATAGATTAATATTCACACACGGGTGGAAAGTAGATTTACTCACACGCGTGTGATATAGGGCACTTTCCATAAGACTGAATAGTGCGATAGGTGTCACTTTCCTAAGTGATCGTAGGAAAATAGTTTTTGACGAATCGGTGTGGCCCATTGATCTATATTATTCTCTGAATTTGACATCATGAAAATATGTGCCAACAAGGGTACCCGAAGTAACATGAATTGGTAGATTTTGGAGAAATGGCAGGCAAATTTGAAATTCAATAATAAACTCGTAATAAATGTTTTATATGTTCATGAGACTACAAAATGTTTGATTTTAATAATACATTTCTATCGTAATTTGATAGACCTAACCTAAAATTTGAGTTATAATTTGAATTTTTATATAAAAAAAATATTAGGAACAAAAAGCATTTTACATTATTCACGTTTTTTAATCATCATACTAATAACACCTGCATAGGTAGGGGAAAGGATGATCAACTGTAAAGAATGGTGAAAATTAAGATTTTGAAACAGAACTAAAAGGAGATATTAAAATTAAAACACCATGCAACTACATAGATGTTTGGGTTATATTAGGGCGTAGGTAATTTTATAAGTAAGATTTTTAAACAGGTACATTAAAAAAATGTACAAATGAGCTTGCCTTCTAATCCTGTATGTTCTACATGTATAATTAATGCAGACAAATTCAGCTTTTGACTTCACTATGCATTCAAGTTCTCTTTTCAGAGGATTCTTTTGTTCCAAATTTGTTCCAAATTTGTTCCATTTCTCGCCACTATCCAGATTATTGTATTTTTATAGAAATTGAAGGTTGTAATGGGAGCTTAGGTTCGAAGCCTACTGACTGCGCCATATTGTATTTTATGAAAAAGGAAGGTTGGAAGGAATAAATCTAATCTTCTAAAACTATTAATTAATGTCAGATTTAAACATTTATATCTCAGTGGTCAAGCTACGTCACATCCTGTACATACCTACACTTAATAGGTATGCAACACTATTGTCAATGTATGACACAGATGACTCTGATTACTCTTGTAACTCATATTCCTAGGCAAATACTCCATCTATAAACATCTAGAATACAATAAGTTGATATTATGCAAGGTTTTCTTTAACCTTTAATGCATATTTTTTTCACTTTTGTTGTCTACGAAAAAAATTATACATATTTAAAAAATCAATGACACATGGAGGTTCGCTATATTGTTTGCCCAAAACTACCAATTTTAGTCTGCCTCATCATATCCAGTAAGTATTACAGATCAGTGGAGTGGTCACACAAAAAAGTCCATTGCGTTAAATCAGGCTATTGCGTCCGACATTTGCTTTAGTCGTCCCAAAAGTCGTAAAATCTAACGTAGTTCTAACTTCATTATAAGTAACTACCATAGAATGGGCCAATTTTCGGGGAAGGATTAATTAATTGTCCAACACTAAACAGCGGTGTTGCCAAGTTGGCAACGCAATAAAACCGTTAAATTAAAATTATTTTATCCAACAGCTATTATGTATTTATTTTTTGAATGTAGATAGGAAAAAAGGAATTATTTTCCTTTTTTAATTAAAGTTATGTTGCTTGATAAAAATTTCATTACCTACATTTGTCGTGACAAAATTTATTTATCAGTTGTTTAAACAAATTACTAAACAGTATTTAGCAACAAGTAGTTAATTTAAAAAATCAGCTATGTAAATGTAAAATAGCAATATTTAAAATTGCCAGTTTTTTCTTTTTTTTGTCACCTATTAAAATATCTTTACTAACTCAAAAATGTCTTAAATTGTCATGTATACATATGTATACTAAACATAAAGTGTATGGGTCTGATATGCTTCAGTTTTTTTTAATCTCTGGAACTTTAGAGGTATAAGCGACTTTTGGGCAAAATTTTACTTCACTACCAATTAGAACTTCGTATTTTATTTTATACTAAAAATGTTATTTCTTCTTTAAAAATATAAAAATATTGTAATCTTTTAAACAAATTCACTCATAAATATAATATTTATTTTCAATTACACAAATAAAAAGTATACATAACCTAAGATAAAATCAAAACGTTTATCACACTGACTTGATCACTGCTTCTAACGCCACTAAATTTCAGTTACATTCGTTTTTTTTTTTATTTATTTGATGGTTCAAAAATAATATACGTAGCTTCAAAATGAATTGTAAATTGCCCGTATATTAAATTTCAAACAACATATTTTACACAACAATACAATAATCTGTCAAATGTCTACTGAAGTCGGGCGCCATCGCGGTTTAGTGCTGGACAATTAATACTTTCCAATTTTCAAAAGTTGTTTGATTTTGACTACTTTAAAGGGCAATACGAGGGAATATTGGCATTGGTATCTAGTTAGCCTGGAAAGGTTCTAGTAAACAAAATTGAATATGGTTGGTGTTTGACATCCATACGTTGGACGATGATAGAACTGTTTAGTTTTGGAAGTCTGAGAAAAGTTAGATATTTACAAAATGGAGTGTTACTCAGTTAAGTATTTATTTTTGAAAGGCTTATCGAGTGAAGACATTTTTGTTGACATTATAGAAACTTAAGATTATTAGTGTCCTTTATGTACCATCATTAAAAATTTGGTTGAATAATTTAAGAGAAAAAGATTCGATGTTAAAGATGAGCACCGCTTTGTAAGACCAATGTCTGTGACCACTACGGAAAACATTGATTCTGTCCATGATATGATTTTAGTTAGTCAACGAATTGGACGCTTATATCAGAAGCAATGCATATTTTCTATGAACGTGTGTTTCACATTCTTGAATATAAGAGGAAGTCGTTTGAATACAATTCCACAAACTTTTTGAATTGCCTTGTTATTATACTAAAAATGTGACTTCTGATATTTTACCAATTAAAAAAATGTTGTCCCACAGCGTTTCGTTTTAGGACATATACTTTGTCTGATTTATACAAGCGACTTTAATATTTGTTTAAATTTAGCAAATGTATCACACTTTGCCGATGATATAATCATTATTCATTCTTATAAACTCATTGACAATATCTTAGAGGAAAATCTACAAATCATGAAAAAAACATTCAATGGATCGTCAACAATAAAATCTCAATTTTGATCTTCTATTCTTTAACAGTTAAATAAAATCTGACTAAATAAATAAAAAAATGTAAATGTACTTTTCACCCATAAAAAAATTGACATTAATAACGAAAATTCTGTTAGATATCTTAGTATAAATCTGGACCCAACTTTAAAATTGTAATTTGCACGTAGATAATATCTCAAAATAGCAATTTTTGTTTTAAGAAATTTAGTAAATTTAACCAACTTTCCACTAATTTTAACTGCATACCATGCTCTGATAATGACTGATGATTTATGCTCATATAGTCTGGGGTCACGCTCCAGCTGCTACTAATGTGTAACATTGGCTACAGAGAAGATGTTATCTCAAATTTATTCATATTGTCTTCTTTATTTATCTACAGTTGCATAATGTACACGTTTGATAATAAGGACTTAGTTGAAATTCCTTCTACTAAAAGATTGCCCAAAACTTCCTTACGGTTTATTATGCATGCATGCATTTTGCAGTGTAAATTATTTCGATACCTTAAACCTAACCATACATGTTTTACCCGAACGTAAAAATATAATTGAGAAAATAAAATTTCTCATTGAAGATGATCACATTTGGAAACTTTTTGGCTTCAGTTTTCTGGGACAAAGATGGGATAAATATGATTATTTGGAAGAAAAGTATTACTAGATCATATACTGAGGTGCTAATTAGATTACGTATTTTTCTTTTCTTTATTTAATTTTAAGGTAAATTCGACTTTTTACTAAACATGCCGTGTAAGGCAAGACATATTCATTGTTTTTTAATCATTTTAATTATATTGTGACTTCTCTGTTTATTTAAATAATTCGTTTAAATAATGTAAGACTTTTATTCTTGTGAAAGTTGTGAGTGCTACATATACAAATTACTCTCTTGTATTGGTTAGGGCGGAAACTTTTCCGAAAAAGTAACATCCCTCACCATTAATATACAGTCCACTTACTTTCCACTCTCTCCAATACAATACACCTGTGTTGGTACTACCACTACTAGAAAAAAACGAGAAAAAACCTGTATAATAGCTACCAAAAGTAAGTTCAAATCAATGTGACCTAGAAAATAGAATAATAAATAATCAAATAAATATTCCACTAGGTTATTTATTATTAAAGTCTTTTTACATTCATCTAATTATTGTTGTAATCGGATTTTAATATAGGATATTTTATTTTGATACATTTAACGATAAAATTGATTCCTATTGTATATTTCATTATGAATTGAATATTCGAACAAAAACCTTATCGTCCGAATTGCTTTTAGGCACCCGACATGCATAGGCGTACCGGACAAAAATTAATTTAATATAAAATGAATTTAACTGCCCTAATAGCCACCAAAAATAAATTTTTAAGTGGACATCAAATTATTTTAAATAAACAGCTCTTTCATAATTATTCAGGTTTCAACAATCATTAATTACGAAAATGTATTTATTTTGATTAAAACAAGCCAAATATAATTAATATAAAAATCAAGTAAATAACAAAAAATATACAATATAAAAAAAAGAATGTATAGTAGTACGCATACAAGAGTTTCAATTCATTACTCGATTTGTTCTACTGTATACGAAATACGGTACATAATATTTATTTTGTTTCATTTCTCTTTATATTTAACATTGCTTCAGAATAAACTTTAGACGAACCCGAATTTATATTAAAATAAGTATAAAGCAATTTTCTAATAGCAATCATTAGTATATTTTTAGCAGCGTTCTGTTTGTGTATAATAAAGAATAATCTCAACGATATTTTATTTATTAAAAAACCTTCAGATATTCCAAAAACCAAAGTTATAATTTAAATATTTATTAAGAAATAAAACAAGATGTATTTAAAGTGCTAAATATTATTATACAGTGAGCATCATAAGTATTACCCCCCCCCCTAACTAACTCGTTACTGGGGTCTTGTTAGGAAAATCGCCGAGACAGGTCGATTTTTGATTTCTACAATGTACATTTCTGCATGATTAGTTTACCCTTAATTTCATCCCTTACTGGAGGGTAGCAACCCTTTCGAAAAATTTAAATGGCATGGGGTGGTGAGAGATAGCTCATTTGAGAGGGGGTTTTATTCTCTATTCAACCGTGCAAAAAATTTTGAAATTTGCTTCATTACGTGTTGATTTAGTAATGTTTAAAAATAACAAAACCTCACAAAATAGGAAAACAACTAGACTAACAGTGACCTTCTAATGGCAAAAGTCTTACTTCACGTCTGAACCAAAACCGAAATCATGCAGGGCCGAATTTTAATTCTAAGGATGAGTGCGATACGTTAATTTCCGTTATTCTGAAACAACAATTAGTCGAGAATTAATGAAGCAAATTTCAATTTTTTTTACACGGTTGAATAGAGAATAAAACCCTCTTTCAAATGAGCTATCACTCACCACCCCATGCCATTTAAATTTTTCGAAAGGGTTGCTCCCCTCCAGTAAGGGATGAAATTAAGGGTAAACTATTCATACAAAAATGTACATTGTAGAAATCAAAAATCGACGTGTCTCGGCGATTTTCCTAACAAGACTCCAGTAACGAGTTAGATAGGGGGGGGTAAGACTTATGGTGCTCACTGTATAAATATTTACCTCGGTCATTAATTTTATTATGTGCAGTCCAGTTTGTTCTTCAAGGAAGTGCTTATATAAATTATCTTGATAAATAATAAAATTTTGGACTTTCATTTTTAATTTTTTTTTAACTTACAACAATTTTATACATAGGTAGTGGTGCAATAAATCAATAAAATTGTTAATTTTTTGTTAAAATAGAATTAATTTATTAGGATATATTAAAAGAAAAACCTGAAATAAAAAACATACTTATTTTTGTTCCATTTATTTCTTGAAGTTGAAAATTGAAGTTATTATTTGTCATCTCTTAAATTTAATTAGCTAATTTGAATAAATATGCATATATAACAATCTTTTGTTGAGACGAACATTATCTTCCATTATTAAGAACATAAACAAGCTAATTTAGTATTCAGGAAGTAAACGGTTTGTCTTTTAATGCATTATTTTTATTTCCATTATAGAATTATAAATTATTATGTGGATTTTACCGATCAATTTTTTTTGTCAATTGACTAAAATTAATTAAAAAATACTATGAAACAAAATTCAATATATTTTCTGCACCGTCAAGAATGGCTAGTGCAAATAATGTGAACTGGCATAGAGTGTGATTTATGAAATGCGCGTATGCAGCGACACTAGGTTGGCTTTTGATCGGTGCGAGTGAAATTTGAACGCAAAATAATAATGAATTGCGCAATAACTCCGTGTCAGTGCAATTTAAAAATGCTATACAGGGTGTTTCCGAACTTGGCGTCCAAATTTGTAGGGGTGGTAGTTCGCATAATTTGAGACCGATTCGCAGATTTAATTTTTCCAAAATATTTAAAATAAAAATAATTAAAAAATTATTAAAAATTATTAAAAATTATTAAAAATTATTAAAAATTATTAAAAATTATAAACATTATAACCAGCGCTAACCTGCGTTCTCGCTTTTGCCGGAATGACAATTTAGTTTATTTCTGCTTTTGGTACGCTCTGGATAAGAAAGCACTTATTGCTACCGTTTTTGAAAGACTCCCTATTTGGGACAAGAGGGAGAAGTTGCATTGCAATCGGAATGAGATTAATACATATTGGAAGGAAATAAACATTTAAATAAAACGAACATCTTTAATTTTTCAAAAGTTTGCTGCCGCACGTAAGGAAAATATCTGAAAACATAATACTATCTTTTCGTTGTCGTGTACATGAATTAGTGGATTAACTTTACACTTATCCTCGTCCATTATCTTCTACATCATCCCATTCTAGTGCGCCTTCTCCTGGTTTTCAGAATGCCTACTCTTCCGTTGCCTTAAGCCAACAACCAACCACGTCATTACGCCAAATCATCTTGCTAATGATCCTAGACCCCTTAAAAGTAACCAACAACAAAATATAACTGACAATATTACTACAGATTGTATACCAACTCTCTTTCTCTTCAGTTTAGTCAAAACAGAATCCAAAGCAATCATATGGTAATCAGAAAAAGACAACTTGCTAGAAGTTGTAGACGCAACTGAAAACGATTTTTCTCGCTTTTAAAGGTATTCACTCTGTACCATTCAGTCGCGAGACAACGGCGCAGATCGGCGATGATTGCCGGTAAGCGGAAATCTGCTTCTACTGTGTTTGTATCCTTAGAATCGACAAAATTGCAAATCGCTTCTGTTTTTGAGGACTATTGCGCTACGCGCTCAGGGTAGGACCTGCACTTTGATTTTTTTTATAATGGCTCTATTTTGTTTATTATAATTTTTTTAGAAAAATGAAATCTGCCAATCGCTCTTAAATTATGCGAACTACCACTCCTACAAATTTGGACGCCAAGTTCGGAAACACCCAGTATATTTTATTGATATTGAAATCCGACAACCGGGGGTTGATAATTAATTTAAATAATTCTTATATATTACATATTATATTCAAATTTTTATTTCGAATTCAAACAACATCCCAGCGTATCCCGCCTCGTAGGCGCCGTTTAATTACTTCTGGGAAAAGAAGTCGACGTGTAGACTCTAACGGCCGCTAGCTAAAAACCATATGTAAACCGATAGGGTTATATTCAGGAATTAATACAGGGCTTTATAGTCTTTATACACCGAATTCACAGTCGTTCTCTTTCTAATACATTTGCATATATGGGAAATTTAAGTATAAATACCGGGGTTTTTGAGAGCTGGGGGATAATTAGCTCTTTCATCTTCGCCGATTCAAGTTAACAAAAAAAAAAACGCAAATATCCACGTTACCGCCACGGTGACTCCTTTTTCTTTATATTCTTCAAATATAATTAAAAAGAGGCATCGCTACCCTTACGCACTTTTGTTATATTTTGAGAACGGAAATAAAAGATATCGACGGAGTAGAGAAATTAGTTTCTATAAACGACGGCTTCTGCATAGATATCCAGTTGTCCTTAGGATGACCACCTTCTTATATTTTATATATAGGTAAAAGGAAATATATAGTCAGGTTGACCAAGCAGATACACGTTGAATAGAACCAGATGTCGCTCCTAGAACTGTTTTGTAAGGTTGTATCTACCGAGCCACTAAAATATTGGCGTAACTGATACTGGCAATACCACGGTAGTCTAGTTAAACGCCAGATATTTTATATCTCCGATTCATTATAAAATGTTACTAAATGATTAAAAGTACTACTCTAGGCGACGTTCATAGTGAATTTCGTCACCCTTAAGGCTGACCCGACGAACTTGCGCCAGGTAGACGCTTCTATCAGCGGCATACTTTTTTTTCTGTAAGGTTTCTTTTACATAGAATTAAAACGATAATCGCACTATTAAAGTAATCAAACTAATATTTAATATTCAGATATTCCGGGGAGAGTTTAGACTAACATTAATGGGTTACAGGTATCATTTTATTACTGTTATATTCATTAGCGGGAAAATTCGCGTCTGTGTGTTATTGTCTTATTTTTGGTATTCATTGATAAACGTTTATTGTAATTGTAGGGTTTTTATATTGTGCTAAATTATACTATTTAGAGAATCGATAGTGATGTTTTGTCATAAATATTAATTATTGTAAAGTCGGTCAACACTCTCAAGTAATAAATTAAGTCATTTAGATTTATGGCCAAAGGGCCGAATTGTAAAGTTTTGGTTGTCTGTAAACAGTATCTGTCCCTTTCAGTAAAGAAGAAACGCACTTTCGGTTTTACTTTTAAATGGCAAACAGATGTAGATTGGTAGGATAAAAGGCCTTGATTTGTATATATTTTAAAGTTAGATTGCGGTTAAAAAAATATGTTTTCTGTCGTTCTTTGTTAAACAAAATTGGGTAGACAAATGTGTCATTTTAGCCGTAAGGAGTGTTAGTTTTGTATATCGATTTTTCAGGAAAAAGGAGATATGTACAGCGGCGGGTAGAATCATGAATATTGAGGAGGGTCGGATTTATTTGTACATATCCACATATCTTGAGCGGGACATTACGCGGAAGTAGTCGGTATGTTTGTTATTTATTTAGAATAAATAGGTGACATTGTGTTTGTGAACTAGCTAACGTATCCTCAGAACTGTATTTAATAACTGATTTGTCAATCGATAGAGCAAAAGAGCATCGCGCCGAAAAAGAGCCTTGAGCCACCATAGACCGCCAGGGACCTCAATAGTAAGGGCCTAAAAATGGTATTTCCCTTGCGGCTATGTAAATTAAAGCCTGGTAGAGGCTTGGATGGATCTCTACTGATATACCCCAAAAATGGGCCTGACGGGCATCCCCCTTTATATCAGGTGTTCTCCGATCGACCGTTCAGTGTTTTCCATACAGGACTGAGTATGTCAGTACATTACGGCATTGGAATATTAGGGAAAGGCGTGACGTACGGTGAGGTAAATCTAAACTCCGAGTTTTACACATGCTACCGCTGTACTCTCTTTTATTAGACAATGCGTAATTCAGTATTTACGTGGAAACGTGTGATTGTATATTAGGAGACAAACAAATATACCAAAGTACTTCCGACTTTTATTTTACCCTTTTATGGGAACTAAAAGCTCTGAGGTTAGAAATGACACATTGGAAAGCCTACATAAACATAATGTTAAGCCTAAAAACGGCACATAATCTAAATGTTCGGCTGTACAAAAGAATAGATGTTAAATAAACAGTATTCAAAATTAATCTCGGTGTTTCCTTTGTTCTTCCTTCATTGCAGCTACATTGAACTCTAAACGTAATTCTGGGGGTTTTAACATCACTTCGTGGGGATCCACTAGACGAAATTTAGGCCAAGGTTAAGGGTATTTGGAAAACTAGGTTTGTCAAGTTACAATATGTAACGTAATACAACTCAAATAATAGTTATTTTTAATACTAGCTATTTTTGTCAGACGGTCATGGCTATGTTGATAAATATTAGCTGCAGATAAACTATTTGATTTTTATAGTGAAAGTGTTTGCTGACTTCCGCAAATCGCTATGGTAATGTATAACTTCATTGACGGTTGGCGATAAAATATTTTATATTAATTTAGATATTTTGTCCAAATTTGACCGATCAATCACGTAGTGGACAGTTACTTTAGAAACTTAAAAAGTGAACACCCAATCTTAAAGTCCAAGGTACATTTCAGGAATAACTATTTTACAGGAACAAATAATTAAATAATTAAAACTAGGGAAAACAGTTCAGTAATTATCACAGAATTATCCTTTAATACGACCCAAATAAAGAAATTTTGTTATACCAATTACTATTTGTTTAACAGAAAAATTAAGAAGTAAAAATAGTTAGTACCTAGGTGAAACTTTTATGACATTGACAGACCTAAAAAACTAATTACAAATCTGGTAGTACGAAATCATACTTGTTCTACGGCTATAATCTATCTGAATTAGGGTGTGGTTCAAAGCCCACTCTTACCGAAGCTCTAGGCTTATTGTACCCCTCACAGTTTCTACTCCATGAAGTTAATATTCTTAATGAATTCAAGATTATGTATGATGGGCGTTTTCGCAATTTCTTCAGGTTCCGGATATTGTCCGAAGTGCCATTCCCGTTCCCATTTAAGGTTCCGCCGCATAGTATTTGAATAGGAGTTTCGTCCTCCTTTTCACATATTCTACCTAGGGAGTCATCGGATATCCCTAAGAGATATTTAGGTGTCTTCTAAGGCAACATTGTCCTGTAGAGTCCTATTAAGGCCTATAGTTCGCTTCTGCTTAGGTTTAGCAGTTGATTTTGCCTGCTCTTGGAAGGACCCTCTATGAATATTTTGGAAATTCCAGCCAGAGCCTGTGGTGTTCTCTATTTATTTTTTCCATTAGCACCCGTTTAACATGGTATGAAATACCACAAGCTGGTTCTGGTCCAATTAGTTTTTTCATCTCCCTTCTTGACTAGGAGGTCTGCTCATGTCCCGGCACCTATTCAAGAGTGACCTTGTTATGTTCTGCATATTTAACCTTCTTTGCCATTTTTAGATGTCCCCACATATAAAGCTTCATTCCTTGAGGGTTTCTTTTTCTTGTGAATACAACAACAGAGGTTTTCGTAGGGTTTGTGGCACCATCTTTCGACGATATTTAGTGCCTGGCTGCATCTTTTCAGAAACAGCAACCCCAAATGCAAATGCTTGCTTGTATAAGTTTTCCCTCTCTAACTCCCATAAGAGGACATCACCCACCGAGGTCCATATACGTGGAGATAAAAGTCCTCCCTGCGGCCATCCCTTGTTAACTGAGACCTCTCTTGTTTTGTTAAAGAGGTTACTGGTAATGGTTCTATGATTTAACATGAATCAAAGGCTCCTTCTATATCTATGGCTAAAATATAAAACTACACTTTCTCAACTATTGTAAATTAAGAAATTATGTACATTTATTTGATTATTCTGATATTACAAAGTAATAATTTCGAATTATTTTAATAAAATCATGTGTGCCATGATTAAATAATTATCTAGAAGAGAGTTTACATTTTAATATATTTTAAAAACTAATTAAAAATGGGTAGCAGCGTGTTATAGCCATAGAAAAAACATAGTGTTCGACACGCAATCAAATTTAGGCACGTGTTCGCTTCTGGAGTTATTTAAAACTAGTGCAAAAATCATCGTTGCTTTACCATTCTGTATGTTATTTAGTTCTACATTTATTTTAACTTAAAACACTTATTTTCACTTATCCTTATCACTTTCACTTATAATAAATAAAATAATTTATTTGAGGATTAAGAATGACAGCAATATACAAAAAAAAATGTCTGAGATTTCACAGTTAACAAGAATTGTTATTTAGTTAAATCAGTATGTACCCGTGTTGCAGTTGATAAAATAAGATTCATAAGAACTGCATTTTAAAATCGCACCAAAGTTAAACTGAAAATTCTGAAAATCAATAGGTTTCTCGGCTGGAAGAAATTAAAATAAAAAAAGGTGTGGAAAATAATACAATGCTGAGGCCCCATAGATAGGGGGGACGAGTAAATTCGAAAAATACACAAAAAAACCCGCCACATGGCTAACATAATGTCGTCTACTTGTAGGCCAAATGGCAGGCGCAGGAAAATGTATTTGAATATCGAATATAAAGTACTTATGTCCTTTAAAACTTCCACCAATCAGTTCATTCTACGATAAAATGGAGTTTCACTCTTGCGACAAAACTTTTAAGTATGTGGCCAAGGTAAATTGAGCTTTATTGTTTCCCTCGGCGGGTTTTTTTATTACGAAAACTTCGAAATGGGAATTTCTGTGTTAATAAGAAACTTTTCGTTATTAACGAACTTCGAAAATTCTATCGGAAGTTGGAAATTTATTATGGAGGAATTGTATCGTTTAGTCGGAGTTTTGGTTGTTCGCGTTTTTCATTTTTCGAAAGTTGGAAGGAACATTTTAATTGAGATTTACGAATTTTAATCATACTCTAAAAGTAGGCCTTAAGCGACAAAGACAGAGGATGCATGAGTCATGTCCGTGATAATTACTAAATCCAAACTGAATTTTACGCTCGACATACTTGAATTTTTCGAAGACCTACTTTAGAAATTTTTTTTGTGGATCACTTAATGAACCAAGTACTAATATTTTTTTTTAGACGAAAAAAAAATAAAAATCCTGATCTCACAGCGACTGGTTTCGAAGTCAGAATTTACTTCATCTTCAGGTACGTCTAGTGGTTAAGAGAAAAACGTAAATTTGTAAATTATGGAACATTATATTTTAAGGAAATTTTGAACTAATTACTAATACTAATATTACAAACAAATTTTAATTTTTTTAACTAACAAGTAAAGGTAAAGTAATATTACCCTAGTAAATGGAATAAAGAATAGGGTTTTCAAAATAAATGTTCTACTAAAATAAATTTAATTTTTTTAATAATGATAGTATTATTGTTAGTACGGTCAGTTCAAAGTGTTCTTAAAAAGTGTTCCATTTACAAATAATTCCCCATATGTTTTTCTTTTATCCACTAGGCGTGCCTGAAGATTAAATAAATTCTTACTTTGAACCGGTTGCAATAATCATATCTCTGTAAGATCAAGAGAGGGCTTTTATTTTTCTTCACCTTAAATATATACAAGTATTAATAGTAAAACAAGAATAGTTATATCATAAAACATTTTTTAGAAAGAGTATGATTTTCTGACCGTATTAGAATTTATAAACAAATAAAACGTCTTCAGCAGCTGAAATAATAAAAATATAATTTACCTATAATACCAAAGACGTTTTATACTAATTTTCCCTTTTTTTTTTTTCAGGTAAGTTACAAGATTTTTGTGCCATTGTTTACAAGTAAGTAAATTTAATATTATTATAACAGTTGAACCCATTTTCTATAAAATTAATGAACAAGTAAAATCACTCAGGCTGACCCTGTGTACATTATTTTACAGGTAACGAATATTTTATTCTCAATCTCTATTTATCTTAAAATCTCAAAGGTCAGTCAAAGTCAACCAGTCCATGTTTACCAGTAAGAAACACGATCAACATTTCACTTTAATATCTCTCTCTCAGAAGACGAACTAAATATCTATAACCATACAGCCAATGAGGCTCACGCATGCGAAACTGTATCGAAACTAAGTCAAGCGGCATTGTTTTACAATCACTCGTACTGAACACTAAACTTGACATTATACTAAGAGATAAAGTAAGACGAGAGCTTCTAATTTGGGTAGACCATAGCGATAATCTGAGTAACACGCAAACCAGATGAAGACAAGAACATCCCCATTGAGCAGAAGACGCGAGACTTTAAGGTTAAAATAAGTTCAAAACTGTAAATAAATGTCCAAGAACTTTGATATCGGTAAGGAAAAACGTTATTAAAACGACAGAAAAAAGATTTGTATGCTGTTGAATGAGGAAAAAAGTAAAGAAATCACTCCAAAAAGCTGTTTTCTTCAAATTTTGTAAGTTCTAAATATTATTTTCGTTTTGTTGAGCCAAAATTAGGGTAGCATGCCTTGATTACAACAGTAAGTGTACAGTGTTGGCGCGTGGAATCTGTGTGGCAGGTTGTCTTCTCAAATATAATATCAATTTTGCCATTTCCAACCCTACATATGGACACGTCCATAATGCGCTGGTTCAGTGATGATGTAATTATGGTTCCACTGACAATTAAAGTGACAGTAGATTTTTTGAGTGCGTTTTGTTCGTTGTGTTTACCTAAATTATATCGTTTTTTCACTTATATGAATATATTCCTAAAGTAAGTAGATAACATGCATCAAATATACAATCGTTTAGTTACCAATTAACATACCTTTCAACTATTTTTATGACCTGTAAACAATATTTAGAAATAAACTAAAAACAGTAAGAACGTATATGTCAAATTTATTGATGTTTTTGTTAAAAGTTTGGTTAGAATTAAATGTCAGTGGAACCAAAATGACATCACACTGAACTAGCGCATATAAGGTGGGACATACGATTTAGGGAAACCACTAAAACCTAAATCACGACACTGTACTATGACAATTACAATATTTTTGATTGGGATTGGTTTGGTTTATCTGATAGATAAACTGTCCAGTAGACGTTCAGCGCTGAGTGAGAGATATTGAGAGTCAGAGAGTAATCTTATGTTAGGTTATGGAAGTTTTCTTTTCATTATGTTCTTGTCAATCTGGCGGATGACAAGAGAGAATTGTGGGAGATCTGGTTTGTTTTTCTAGTTGTTTGTGTGTTTGCTTTGGATTGAGGATAACTTTGTTATCCCCCATCCGTTGTCCGAGGGGTGGTAGGAGATTTAGTCGATGTGGGGTTTATTAAGGCCGTCCTCTTATTATATATGAGGTTGTGTTTGAATATATCGTTGGTGTTTAATAAGTTGAAAGGGTCTTTTTTAGATGAGTATTGTGTGGAGATCTTTCGGAGAACATAGAGTGCAAGTAATCCAAAACTGCATTTGTCTAAAATGTTAGGGAGTACTTTTGGATTTTCGATTCGAAGATCGAGTTCCTAAATCTGTATTTTCCATCATTTAAAACACAACAACAGTAAATAAAAGTCCAAGAACTTTGAAATTTGGCATATATAAGATAATTGGGGGTAAAAACTTTTTTTTTATTTCAAAATTGCGAAGAAGATATTTTAGGTGATTGACGAGGAAAAATTAATTAAAAAAATTAATCCAAAAAGTTTGTTTACGTTGTGGTTTTGCCCCTGTAAAATAGGCAACTGGTGGACTGGATTTTTTTTACCTTAACACCTTGTCCATAGTAATGAAACGCCGATGAAAATTATATCCTTTATTCACTTACTGACGGAAGTTACTACACATATAATACATATGTACCCTGAACCTAAACTAAACCACCTGAACAACCTTATTACTACAGTCATGTTTTTTATTATTGTCGCTTTTGTACCTCTGGGCTAGGCCAATAGGCACGGTACAGATTGCCCTTTGTTTACATTATGAAGTATTGGAAAACCTAGTTTTCAGTAGGTTTTAATGAATTTTGTATACTTGTGTTTTATCATCTGTATACTTGATGTTACGAATAGTCAATAAAGTTGTTTTGAAGTCAACGTGACTTATATTTTTACTGTATTTTTCCCTCTGCTCAATCAGTATTCCAATAGGCAATATCGAAGTGTTCTCGTTTGTGGTCGAAGTTAACCTTTTGAAATGATCTACTGCCGTCGACCGGCAAGTAGTTTGCGGAATGATGATAGCCTATGGGATGCATGTTGATGGTTTGGTAGTCGGAGATAGACTCGCTTGTATCTCGCTGGCCGAGAAGGTGCTACCTTCCTTCTTACCTTATTGTATAATCGACTTGTCTGCTTAGAGACACGGCGTGGTCACTGGAATTGTATTTTTAATCAAGGAATATTTTTAGTTAATTGTATTAAAATTTTTAGATTTATTGTTGTTTTGGAGATGGACTATATGCTAGAATATTTGACTGTTACTAGGCAGGTTGGTTGATTGGTTGGTTGTTTGGTTAATTGGACGGCGTTATGCAGAAAACTACCAACCCACAATATACTAGATATTAGGTTGAGTGCGGATTTGGGTAATAAAATACACGTTCTGCATTCTGTAAGAACCTACAAAGCCTCAGTTAATTATATGAAACTATAAAATGCTAGCCCACAATCTATAGCTTTCTTAAACGAACAAAAACTTTAGAGCTGATTATCTCAGTTTGTCACTATTGAGGGTTGGTAGCTTTCTGCTTAACGCAATCCAATTGGTTGGTTAGTTGATTAGTTGGTTGGTTAGTTAGTTGGTTAGTTAGTTGGTTAGTTAGTTGGTTAGTTAGTTGGTTAGTTAGTTGGTTAGTTAGTTGGTTAGTTAGTTGGTTAGTTAGTTAGTTGGTTAGTTAGTTAGTTGGTTAGTTAGTTAGTTGGTTAGTTAGTTAGTTGGTTAGTTAGTTAGTTGGTTAGTTAGTTGGTTAGTTAGTTGGTTAGTTAGTTAGTTGGTTAGTTAGTTGGTTAGTTAGTTGGTTAGTTAGTTAGTTAGTTGGTTGGTTAGTTAGTTGGTTAGTTAGTTGGTTGGTTAGTTAGTTGGTTGGTTAGTTAGTTGGTTGGTTAGTTGGTTGGTTAGTTGGTTGGTTAGTTGGTTGGTTAGTTGGTTGGTTAGTTGGTTGGTTAGTTAGTTAGTTAGTTGGTTGGTTGATTGGTTGATTGGCTGATTGGTTGATTGGTTGATTGGTTGATTGGTTGGTGTCCATGATCTTTCAGGAAATATGTTTTGATTCTATTATGTTTAATCAAGAGAATAGTTGTTACTTAAAGGATGGAAGATACATGTTTTTGACTGTGTCTTGTTGCTAAGCGAGCTTTGAATGCAAGTATTGTCTTATGCACAGGTTCGGCTTTGGAATGCTTTTTTAATTGAGCAATGTATATTACGAAATTTAAACAGTGTGTTCTTTAAACATTGTTAAATTCTAAATATTATTTTCATTTTGTTCAGTCAAAATTAAGCAACAACTAAATACTGGATATTTCTAAAATGTTAGAGAGATATTTCGGATTACTGATTTGATGATGAGTATCAAAATATTAGATTATCCAAGCTGAAAACTGTAAAGAAAAGTCATTAAACTTTGAAAATCGTATATAAGGTAATTGGGATGGGAAAAAAAGTTCAAAATGGGGGAAAATATATGTATGGTATGATAAAAAATTAGACAAATTATTGTATTACTCCAAAAAGTTGTTTTCTTTAGAAACTATATCAATTTCGATTTTTTTTATTCCAAAATTAAGTAAACTACCAAAAACTTCATGGCTCTAAAATGTTGGATTTTTGATTCGAAGATCGACCACAAAAGTTGAAAACTCAAAACGGTAAATAAAAGTCCAAGATCTTTAAAACACGGTATATGTATGAGTTAATTGGGAATGGACAAAATGTTTTTGATGTCGAAGAAGAAACATTCATCCAAAAAATTATCAAATTATCATTTTATTTTTGAGCCAAAATTAAGCAAATAACTATGCCACAACTAAAATATTATCGACTAACACATCCATTTCCATTATTTTGTTTCTTCGGTAATCCGTCTTACAATGTCAAATGAATTCTTAAAGGAATTTCATCATCTTTGGTGAAATACACAGAATCAAATAAATATCCATTTTTTAGCTGTATCCTAAGAAATATAAACCTGTGTAATTATCAGAAAATTTTACTAAAATTAGTAGTAGAAATTTTTTCACAGCTTACGCCGAAAAACGTTCAAAGTTTAATTCACTTTTTGTGAGGATGTAGCCCAATAAAGTTAGTTCCACCTAGAGTTTTTTTGAACTTCCTACCTTGTTTAGAAAATTAAGGAGAACTATTTAAAAAAAGTTAATTTGTTGTTATCAACCAAGCTTCTCTACCGTGACTTACACGTTACTTACCAGCAACCTGTAAATCTGTTTTAATCTAACGTTAAAATAAAACAGTAGTAGTAATTGTAATTTCCGGTGGATGGGTACTCTTAATGATACTAACCAACATTGTAATGTGTACAGTGACCTGAACAGGAAAAAAAGCAGTTTAATGCAACATCACAATTTTTTATACATACTATTCTGGCCTGCACCTGCATTACTTGATTAATATTACACTACACATTTCGTAAACCAATTGAAAAAAATTGTTTGGTTTTCATCAGTTGTGGGGTCTATGTTCTAAGAGAAACGAATTTTCAATTTTGGCGATACGATGTTTTCATAAAAAATTAATTTGCTCAAATTGTTTTTTCTTATTGGCTTCCAGCTACCCTATGCATATCCAGATTTTATTAACATTGAATTTGATTCATATTACGATTTAATAAAGTTAAATAAAAGTTCTATAGTAAACTTATGAGCCTTTTAGAAGCGAATAAATGTTTAACAATCCTGACAATTTAAATCGTCACTTTATTATCATTTCCAATGTCATCTCACATATCAAACCTTATATGCTAACCAACAATCTTATACCCTTCATTAGTCCCCCCTTAGTGATAATGATACAAAAAAAAATATTAACGAAAATCAATTTAATCTGAATTTTACTCTACTTTTATATCTTGATGTGTATACATCTTGTTTATTAAGCGTGTCTCCCTCTTTTTTTTTCCTTTTCTTGTGGTCTCTTTGGTGCAACTTTATCTCTATGCTCTTCATTAAGCTCTAGGAACGCTGGTTTGATTCTATTTTGAGCTCGACGCCGTAGACGGAGTGCTCAATCGTCTGAGTGTGATGTGGACAATCCACTCAAGTTGTACAGTATATTTTTTCTATGACCCACAAACGAAAATTTACAAATAAAAAAATATTTAAGGTTATTAAGACAAAATAACTAATTTTAAAATAATTTATGATTTTTCATAATTTTTAATATAAAATAAAGAAAAAAAAAAAGGAAAAAAATTCACTCAATTTTTCCCCATCCGAAAATCGAACTCCATTCATTCGCGTGGAAGGCCAGAACGCTAACCATAGGACCACCTAGCCTTTTACTTCTGTTGCTTTAATACTCGTAAATTGACTTCATATATAGTTTTATTTAAATTAACAAATTATTTATAATTATAGGCCAAGTAAAAACAGAAATGCTATTATTAATCGATTCTACACAAGAGCAACCCATTTTAATGTATGTTTAATCCTTAGATTATACAAACCTTAGATGGAACATAAGACACTGCGCATAATCCCATTTCGAAATTATTCACACCCACCAATCACAGTTGAGAACATCACATGTCAGAGCGTTGTCCATCCAAATTTATAATGTCAACGAGAATTAATTTGGTATTTTAGTGACTTAAATTTTGGAAATTAACGTTGAAAATGCCAAGATGTGTTGTAAAAAGCTTTATTTATAATAAACCTGCGAAATGTGACGGAGATAAAAGAAACTTACATTTATTTCGGTGAGATATTTAATTTTTAAGAATTCTGTCGACGTCCATATTTGTTGATTTGAAAATAAACAGAATCGGACTAGGTAATTGGTACATCTTATAAGCAGCAAATAAAGGTTATTCTTATAAACTGTTTACTATTTCTTGTTTCATGGGGAATCTTTTTTTGGGAAGTGGAAAGAGAAACATATAATCAAATACAAAAATATCAATTTCATTGCCAATTTATTCGTTTCAAACTTCACAACTGGATTCAATAGTTTTCTCAAAACTATTTATTTCATATTTCTCTATAACAGTGTTGCTCAAAGTGTGCTCCGCGGAGCCCTGGGGCTCCGCAAAGCCTTTGTGAGGGCTCCGCGAAGAAAATATTCATAAAAACAGTCCTATCGCCACAAAATATAGGGACCTGGCTTGAGGACTTTTTTTTGAGAAGTAATTTTTTTAAGTCACTAAGAGAAAGGAGGATATGATTTTGCTTTAGGACATTTTTTTATTTAATTTTTTTATGGGTGAAATGGATTGGGGATAATTCTTGCAAGGAATCTTTGGAATTAATCAAAAATAAATTAACAACATTTTCAGCCTGAGTTGTCGATTAAATTATTCGTAGATGCATCAAATGTGGGAATAAGGGCCATGATATGTCATGTTTTTGAAAAAAATATTGAGAAATCTATAGCTTCTGCTTCGCGTACCTTATCAAAGTCCGAACAAAAATATTCCCAAATTGAAAGAGAGGTCCTTGCAATAATTTTTGGCTTAAATAAATTTAATGAATATTTATATGGACATTTCTTTATCCTAGTTACAGATCACTTACCTCTGGTAAAATTTTTAACCCAGCTAAATGTATACCCCAATTTTCAGCCAACAGACTACGTAGATGGGCAATAATATTGTCAAATTACAATTCTAAAATTGAATATGTGAAATTGGAGCATAATATAAAGCCGATTTTTTTATCACGTTTACCTATTGAAAGTCAAAATGAGAGTCAAAATAAAGAAAAATTTTAAATAAATTTTTTAAATTGTGTTTTATGTGTTTAGGGCTCCGTCAAATATTTCGCTTTTCAAAAAGGTAAAAAGAGTAATCGAAAAATCTAAAAATCGAAAAATAAAAAATCGCCAAATCCAAAAATCCAAAAAACGAAAAATCGAAAAACCAAATATCGAAAAAAAGGCAATGAATAGTAACATTTCTCATTTGAAAATGACATTACGTTTAACAACAAAAAAAAAACAAAAGAAAAGCTGTAAATTGCGTTTTATTTTTTAAATAACACCGTTATTGAAAACAGAACAGAAATGTTGGGGGTAAAATTTTGACGTACTCCTTTAAGGATAATAAGTAAAAATGTTTTTTTTTTTTCAAATTTCTCGTGGGTAATGTCAAAAATTAGATCGGCAACACTGCACATGTCCCTTATTTTTATTATTACTATTGAAAAAAAAAAAACGTAGGGCAATCAAATACAACAATTTTCTGAAATATTTGATTGGAAGTACCTACAAAAGAATGATGGTGAATCATTTTTCAACACAATTTTATAAATAATCAAGTCAAAATTAGAAAAATCTTGTATGTAAACACCTTACGAAATGCCGTTTTGTGTAGATCGTTCATTTTGCGGGACATCGCTCCGCTCGTTCCGCAAATATTTACTCATTACACAAAATAGGGCATTTCGTAACTGGTTACATAAATAGCTATTAATTGACTTCTTAATAATTTAATTCATTGAACGGTATTTTCCGTAAATAATTAAATTATAAATAATTACCGGCATATAAGTACCAAAACATTTTTTTCTCTTCGAAGAGTAGACCTATGTCAAATAAACTTAAAATATTATAACGAACGGAAAGGTAACCCATTTCTAATAAAATTTAATTCTTTACTTTGTTTTGGTGTGATCGTAGAAAAAATCTTGTGTTTAATTCGAGCAAAAAGTACTTTGGCTATTTCGATAACTTTTTTTCTCAACAGCTATTTTGTTACAATAATTTTATAAACTTTTACTTAGGGTCGATTTCACCGTTTTGTTAAACGAAGTTTAAAATACTAAACGAAGATTAAAATGACATTTTTTATATTAACAAAAACGAAGTTTAAATTACTAAATGGAGTTTTAAAATGACATTTTTACGTTAACAATGTCATTTTAATCTTCGTTTAATAATATATTAATAATATATTGTATATTAATAAAGTGTTATTGCCCCCATCATAAATGAATCGTGCTAACAAATAAAGTCAAAAAAACGTCTCATAATTTTTCATCTTTTAGTTACCTACCAAAATTAGATACTACAATACAAATATTTAAGTCCGGCCCAGAATATCTCCCTACTCCTTCCACCCAGTTTTTCGGTTTTGGCAAAATTCGCGCAGCGACAAATGCTTCCTATGTTACCTCTACCCTTTCTAACCTCTTTGGTTTAATCTCAATAACTAAAAAATATACTGACAATTAGTTTGACAGAATTGTCACTTATTTAAAATTTTAAATATAATAGCAATCGGTTGATCAAAATATGAACATGAACGATCATTGTTGGATTTCATTTTTTTGCAGTGTTCTCACTACCTAGAATGGATATGAAATATATTCGTTCAGTTGAAGGCAATAGCATACTTTTTCATTTTGTAATCTGTGCGTAGATAAGCTATTATCTATGTGGGTGTAGAAAAAATATTTATCATGTCTTTTAATGACCTTAAATGGACCTTGGTAAGGTGGTTCCAGGGATTTTTTAACTCTATCAACTCTTACAAAGACCTGACCAATGTCTTAAAGCTCCTTATAAGTAAATGGTTTTTCTTGCTTGTGGTATGATGCTTTCGGGCACATATTATATAATCCTCCCTTAGTAAAGTTATAAGCCTTTTAGAAGCGAATACATGTTTAACAACTCTAACAATTAAGACTTTATTATCAATTCCAATGTCACTTCACATATCAAACCTTACATGTTAACTAACAACCTTATACCCTACAGTTATTTTCAGAAAATAGTTAAACATCTTTCATTAAATTATACCATGGTCCTGTTATACCCAACTATTTAATTTAAAAATTTACTGATCGAAGTTATGAGACAAACGAAAATCGCTAAAATGGCGAATATTACTGACATGAGCTCGTTCTTGCTCATCACAATTCTTATATTGCACTTACGTCAGAACAGCTTACATATTGTACTTTACAAACTTGAAAAGGAACTTGGTTAGTATTAATATTGATATTTAGAATTAAAATCCAATATCCTTCTTTAAGTTTAGGTGGCTTTATTTTCCTATTTTGTTTAGCTTGTTCCTAAATGTTTTGTTTCTGTTTTATTTGATCCTATCGAGCCTAAGCATTTAGTTTTTTTCTAAATATCGATATTCCTAATTCTTTGTCTGCAGGTAAAATTTTTGTTGTGTGACAATAATTGTGATAGTTAAATGGCGATGGTTATATATCTATGGCTGTGACGGACCGTACTCTTCTTTAATGAAACTGAGTTTATGCTACATTCCTGGAAAGTTATTGCAACAATTCAAGAATACTCTTCATATCTCGTATAACCCTTTCTGTTATACCATTTCTTGCTGGGTAGTATTGTGTGATGGTTATCAAGCTAAATACCATATTCTATGTTTATTCTGTAATAACTTTTGAAGAGAAAGCGCTTTCCTAATCGATCAATAAAAGAATGATTAAGGTGTGTTTTCACAGCAATATTATTTTGTTTCTTCAGTAATATCTAGTTGCCTCGTCAATTACCACAATGAAAGATTTTGCGGGTCTTCTGCTTTTTTACGCATTTCTGCAAAATCTATATGTATTGTTTCGAACGAATTAAGGGAGTTTGAGGTTAAATTAACATTATTTGGTTTTGGTAGGTCTTTGAATTTTGCATGTTGACAAACAACATGTTTTTATGTACTGTTTACTAATAGATTTTGCATTGAAGAGCTGTTTAATATTGTAATAACTTTTTTTTATAATATCGAATGTGGGTCATCATGATAAAGTTGATAATATTTTAGGTATAATAGGTATCCGTTGACCTTACTAGATATTTTTACAGTCAATAAAATGTTACTAACGTGACGTAATGGTATCTTCTCTATCCTAGCCGACTCTACATTAAAATATACGCATCTAAATAACAAAACCTGTCCGAGTATGTTTTTGTTACTTGTCTAATAAAGCCAGAAATTTAATGTTCTGCCCATTTTACGCCACCCTCTATGTACTATATTATATTTTGTACATCTCATCGAGAAAAATTCAGCCTCAGGAGCAAACCGCATATTTAGCTCAAGCTGTTCCTGAATCGTTTTCACTGTTTTTTCCCCTAAAAAAAAAAATATACGTCTAAACTTAGATCTCGCATGATGGTATTACCCCCAAAACTCTGTCAACACCACAAACAGAATCCCGAGTACATTTCTCTAGAAAACTTTTGAAATGTTTATATCAACAATTTTACTGTTGAAAATATATTAACTAGAAACTTTTCTGCTAAAACATGTTTAATATCAATATCAACGTCATAACATACTCTACAGGTAATAAATATTATCTACGGAATATTATTAAAAAACAAAAAACAAACACAGAAATTTAATCGATAAAAGATCAAAGCAATAGGCGTATTTATAGAGATGTAACGCCTACATACATTTTTTAGGGTAATTTTTGATCGATTTGTATCCGACAAGTTTATTTAACTGCATTATAAAGCTATTAATGTATAATGATTCGCATTTGTTTCAGTCGCAAGTCATAAATTATCGCCTCAACGTAAATTATTACGTATAGGTTATCTTTACTCGACCATTGTATTCATAAATAGGACTATTCATTTTGAAATAGTACCGTTTATAACTTTGAAAGGCTTGTAATTTGTACTGTCAATTAACACCTTTGGAAACATATTCTTACTGTATAAAGAATGTCTCACACAAATGATAATTTCTAGGCGATGACAAAAAGATACTTAACTTAAAAAATATTGTTTTTAAATGATTTATCACGCTGTATACTATAACAGCCTTTATAGCCACGTCGCAAAACAAGTGTTAACATGGTTTTATAATGTTTCATTAAATATTTCGAAAAACTAAAATAAAAAATGTTTAAAATCTAATTAATTAAAAAAAAAAAATGAAAAATGTCTTTAACGGGCACAAACGCCTACTTGCTTGCGTTCCCTCGATCAAAATTCAAGTGTGCCCGTTCTCTATCGGATGCTCCGACGAATGCGCTATGGTATCGTCAGCTTTAGCGGCGCGGTCTTCTAATTCGCTAACTCAACAGTATTTAAAAGAAAATAATAATATATTATCTTCATCTGGTGGAATTTATCATCTGCAGTTTCATGAATAAAACTTGTTCTTGTATGAGTAGGTACTTTGGACTTTTCTTATTTATGCTTTTCTAACTGCCTTTTTAAAAATGTAACAAGTTTTATATATTTAGGTATTTATCTCAATATTTTTGTTTAAATTAATATTCGTGAAATGGGCAATAATAATCTTTTTTGAATGGCTTTTCATATTTTTATTTTTGATCCAATCTAGAAAATCTTTATAAGGTTTCATGTAGGTTTTTTTTTTGATAAAAATGCTTTTGTTGACATTTCAGCTGTTTTTGCGGTATATCAGAATCAAAATTTCGGTGTTCCATTTTAGGATACAAATGAAAATTATTAATGAATCCGTTTTTAGGGTAAATTTGTACAAGCCACATAAGCAAATCGATTTGTCAAATTAAATGCATCAAATTCATTGTTTTGTGAATTAATGACAGGAAAAAGCGAAATAAATGACTAATGTATCACTGACGTGATGAAATAAATTGGTTGCATGTATAATGAAATCTCCGTAAGAAGAATAGCATTGGTGTTCAGACAATCATTTTGAGTATTATAAGGACGATCGTATTTTAAAACTATTGGATATTGACATACTCTAGTATAAAGTATAGATTCGCGTATTAAAATTTGTGTTTAAATATCAACTTTTAAGAGTGGTCGTAGATAAAGAATGTTTTCTCCGATTGACTTTAAATGTCACTTTTTTATATTTTATATTTTTATACAACAATTTTTTGCTAAAGAATTATATCGATATATTTACGATTGGCAAATGTTCTGTTATCAAAAAATAAGCAGTGGTAGAAAAAATAAAATGTGCAACATGTTTGAAATTCCCTTTTCCGTCTGACCTGAGTCTAATCCTAACGGCTCGTCTTACAATTTCTCGTGGAAAAAGTTTTATTTTTTTCATTTGATGCAGAAACTACTAATTCCTGCTATCCCTCCTTGAAATCGACAGTTTCCGCATTGTTTTGACATTTAGAAAATTACACGCTATAAGAATATATACGAGTTCAGTTGAAGACGAAAAGAAGAAGAAATTTTACACATTTCTGATTTCACCTCAAATAATTCTTTTTTACTTCCGATTTGGACATCGTCGTGGCAACATTGAAATGGCGGTCTCCGAATCGGGAGACTTGAAGTCCAATAAAAATCACAAAATATCTAGTATAAAACTGACCATTCGACTTCAAAAAGTATACTAAATTTAATAAAATATTCAGTGCAAAGATTACAGAGGAATATTTAAATTAATTATCAAGTGCAGTGGAAGAGTGAGGACAGTAGTCTGACGCTCGAGGATGCAGCTTTTCTACTTAACAAAATTTGAAAAAAAAAAAAAAAAACTTAACCTGGGTAAATAATCCTCATAAAAAACTAAGAAGAAATAATTCTTTCTAGTAGTAGCGATATTACCGATCGGTTACTCGATTCTATATCCTTTCTTCTAGTGCATATGCGAACGCCATTTTCACTTTAACACAAGCAAAGCAGACCCGAAGATTGCGATAGCACTGTATACCTGTATATAAACAATATTTTCTCCCATTCGTCGTAGATTAAATTTACTTTTAACTCCCCGGCGCACAGAGTGGAAACTATTAGTTAACTTTTTTGGTATAAATATGAGGTATATAGATAATAAAGTCTATATCGGTCTATAGGTAATTTCAAAATTTCCATGAACACATCCATTGTACTCCTACTTTATCCTGTTGTTCAGGTACAGAGCCTTTTTTAATAATATTTTAAATTATGATGCGGGGGTGCTAATATTGTTCTCGCGGCCATTGATTGTCCCGCTGCTGTGCTATAATATAATATTGTGCCATTAACTTTTATATTAATGATCGTATCTGTAGCGATCGATGCCGCATGGCGTATGGAATAAAATAAATAATTCCATGGGCGTTCTGAATATTATCGGCTCAAGGACATATATGTTGTCTTTAAATTACATTTTTATAACACTAGAGTTTCAATATAAATAAATTTAAATCTAATTTAAATTTTCAAACTACCCCGTATAAAATAAATGCAATTTAAAATGATGTTCAATGCAGACTAGCAATATTTTGGTTTGCATCGTTTGCTCTTCAAACATTCCAGTCTCATTCTATGTGTCTTGAAACATTAAAAGTACCTTTATCTAGAAGAACATTTAAAAATATCATATGATACGAGTACACTTAAAAAACTAAGGAAGTAGAAATGAAAGGGATTGTATTGAACAACTTAAACAACTTAAACTTTATAAAATTAACACAGAAGTATATTAAACAATGATGCCGCGACCGAAGTCAGTAAGGAACTTCCTCTTTGTCTTATTTTTCGGTCTACTTCCAGACCCCTAGAAATTAGTCATACATACTCAGCAAAAACCCCAAACTGGTTTTGCCAATAATGAGATTAATACTTTTGTGATTCGATTTGATAGGTACTAAATAATAAAACCATACAAATACCTATTAGTAGTTATCAAGGGTCATCAAAATCCGACTTGTAGGTTGTCTAGAGTTCTAGGAACTTTTTCCTTTTCTTCCTGAACTTGTTGTACATTGTGCAGACGGTTGGCTGACATTCACATTTGCTGAAGGAACAACGGGTAATAAAGTGATGCTATGCTAGGTCTAGGTGGACTTTATCCAGTGTCATACGATCAATAGAAACCGTTACATCTCGTACCCTCATTGTTAATTTGAAGGTTCTTTAACCTCGACTAATCTCTTGATATGAACCTTCGTAGTGTGGCTTTAACGATCCTTTTAACATTTTGTTACAAACACATGGGAGGAGGAAGCTAAATCTTTTGATACAAAAATTTGTTTTCCGTACCGCTTTACTTTTCTTGGTTGAAGATTTGTTGGAAAGTTTTTATATAGTCGCTTGTGTCTTTTTTGGATGTTTTTGGAGATTTTAGCATTCTTGGTAGTTGTAATGGTTCTCCATATAAGATGCTGCTTTTAAATATTGTTCTAAGATAATCTAAGACCAAGAAGTATAATTGGTAATGTCCATTTAATTTCTGCTTTCAGTTGTCTATGGAATCTCTCTATCATTATATTTGATACAGAATGATAAAGTCTGTAGGTCGATCAAATTAAATTGTTCAAATCTTTGAACAAATTAAATTCGAATTTGCCGCCGCTATCCAGCCGCGTAAGAGAGTTCAGTCGATAGTTTTTGCTTCTATGTCTTATCGGAGATCCTTCTAGCTATATGGTGAGACGACCTACACACCTTTGGTATTTGTATCCATTCGATGTTTAAAGCGGTCGAACAATATCAATATGGATATATGTTCAAATCTGTTTGAGACCAGTGAAAAATAACCCGTAGGTATTGACGTGAATCAACTAGTGAAACTAATGAAATAAAATAACTACTAGCTGCTAATATCACAATATATGAGACAACTTACATTCAGAATTTTTTATAATCTCAATTGAAAACCACACTTAGCTAAAATAGATTTAATTTTATCATCGTCTTCTTGCGATCCAGCTAATTAATGCCTCGAAATCAGTCGCACTTGTTCATTAATTCGCGAAAGAGCGTCTACAACGACATTATCTCTGCGTTATAAATGTACTAAACTGACCGATGAACTGGAGGTACCCAAATTGTTACAGCAGTTTTTGCGGGAAAGCGAAGATTAAAAATTTATGGTCGGAACAGATGCAAAACGTAGCTTCCACCATGTGCCTGAGCTGTTACTGCCATATAATTTCCTAAGCTACAATTTCTCTATCAAGCGCACCTTACTTTTACTGTGGTTTAATAAATTTCTTAGAGAAAAATGCAATAGTTTGCCATCCATATCCGCATTCTTGCTGAAAAACTGCTACAACAGTAAAATCGGAGCAGGGATGGGGATTTTTGGCACACATCCTTAACTTTTTCGAGGCATTATGTCACTGAAATGCGCATGTGTCATGACGTAATCTGTCAAAGTAATCTGTCAACAGCGTTACTAACATTGTAGTATTGCTAACATTACAGTGTTATCAGCCTTACAGTGGTGACAACCTTGCAGTGTTATCAACCTTTCAGTGATGCAAACCTTGGAGTTTTATTAATAGTAGGCATTATGCTATTTACTTCTATAATAGATCTTAACTTCATCGTATTTTGAACTGCATAACGTTACTTTTATAGTATGAATTTCGAACCTCTTAATCCCTTCCTTTGATACGACCATGAATCAAACTTCCATTATGTTTATTTTGTACAGCAGTAACAATGCTTTGAACGTATCCGCTTTAACGTGGATGATATTGACCACAGGAATTGAAAACATAATAAATAATTCATAAAGTTGATCGAACTCTACCTGGTGTGGTGTTAATAAAAACGAGATAGGTATATGTTTATGTAGGTATTGCAGTAAGTAAATAGTACACCGGATTATAATTTATTTGTTGGTAACAAGTAAATAAATTATTTCTAATATCTAAAATTTCAACTATATTTTGTTACAAGGAAGGTTCAGAGGCTTTAAAACTGAAATTGAAACTTATTAAAATATTGTTATATGTATAAAACCTTGTACGACCCTTTTCTAAGGTAATACAAAATGTACATGTTAAAATATTCTTCAATAGATACAGGCATGTTATTATACAGGGTGTTTTTTTAATATTGCGAAAACATTCAGAGGCGTGTCCCTTGGACGAAATGAAGCAAAGAAAATCCTATGAACATATGTCCTACGCCTCTTAGATTTTGAACTACAGGGTGGTAAAGTTATAAGAAAAAAACTTATTTTTTGCGATACATTTAATACCCTGTAGATATTTTTCTGAAAATTGGTACGCATCCAAAGCAATTTTCCGATACACAATTTAAACTTTTACATTTCCCATTGGCGTTCTTGCGGGCTTTGAACTGAATATTTCTTTAAAAAAAAAAAGGTACGCCACTGGTTTTTCTTGTAGTAAAAAACATTTTTGAATTCTTTATTTCTTTTATAGCATATCTGGTCTCTTGGTCTTTTTTCGCTTGATGCATGGTTTTCGCATAAAAAAATAAAAACCATTTTCCTGCAATGCCCTATCGTTAAAATTTAATTTTTTAATTTAATAGTAATTACTGTATTTTTTATTTAGAGAAAAATAATGCATTGAAATTAAAGATCCTTGAGTTTGAGAGAAGCACTTTTTGTGAAGTTACTTTTTTCCGGTAAAAAATTGAAACAAGCCTGTCTGATAAACATTAAAAATATACCACCCTGTAGTTCAAAATCTAAGAGGCGTAACATATGTTCATAGGAACTTTTTTGCTTCATTTCGTCCAAGGAGTATGCCTCTGAATTTTTTCGCAATATTAAAAAACACCCTGTATAATTTAATATCCATAAGGACCCTTGGAGATAGAGACGTTTGTAGTAAGCAGGTACATATACATATTTCTCAAATTATGTCCTGTAAGGGTAAATTGAAATAAAAAGAAGTCTCACAGCATGCTTCTATGATACTTCTATCTTGCACAATAGAAGTTATACAAGTATCCTTATGATTAAGGATGCTTGCATGACTTCCAACCAAAAATAGAGGTTAGGTCGGTATCATAAGAGCACTGTTTGAAGTTCAAAAGCAACAAAATACTTCAAGATATAGATAACAATAGTAATTCATTATTTAGTTAAATTATTAATTCGATAAATTAAATGGGAATTTATATAGGAAAGCACAAAGTTTCTTGGCAATGACGTTTGGTTTAGATACTCAAAAAACAAGGTAACTTTCCTGAAAGCGTTCTTACGCTTTGGCTGCATTTGTCTTCACCTAAAATTATTGATTTGATCTACATTTTATATACCTTACAGTTTTCCGAAATTGCAAATAATCGTACTTTTCAAACAACTTGCACAACTTCGTAGAATGAATGTCTCTTTCACTCGGAGTTAGAGAAATAAATTTCTGTGACAATAATTGAAAGTTTGGAATTGAGCCAATATCGGGAATTGTACAGAAAGTTTTCAAATCGGGATATTTCAATCAGAATTAGAAAACAATGTTTTTCTCCGCAGAGAAGAATTTATTTACAAAATTACTTTTTTCTTATGTATTGTTCAAAAGAAAAATGGAACACAAAACAGGCAAATTTAGTGGCGTCCTGTCAATATTCTTTCCGTTTACGATTGTTTTTAAACAACTAGTCATAGAATTATATCGATATTCGACCCCTCTGTCTATGGAACGCTTGGGCGGGGCCATTTTCACCCTAGGAAATATTTGGTACATCAGAGTAATTGGCTGTATCTGATTTTTTGTACACAGGAACACAGTGCTACCACGTATTGAAGATGTCAAAATAAGTCGATTGGACCAAAATGTACCGTTTGTCCGTGAGAAAGGTTCTAAGTTTACTTAAAAATCACTTTTTAGAGGTTTACCCTACTTTCAGTAGTTGACTTTTTTATCGGGAAGGCTTTTTTTTTCATGTTTCTGTCACCCTTTTTCAGGCATCGCTCGTTTTCCTCTGAAGGGTTCCGGCAGACTCCCCCCAATCAGGCTTGAATGGGGACTGTTTTAAAGAATTTCTTGCTGATCTAGGCTACGTTTTTAAAATGATTTCAAAAAACCAAACTTTTTTAAATTGCTGCCGAAACTTCTTTTTTTTTTTCGAGGTACCTACCGTAACTTTGTTATTACTTATGGCGCCCATCTTGGATTATTACATTTTACCCTTGTTACGGTTTCAAAATTTAATCTCTTTATTACTCTCCGAACAAGTGAGAAAAATGAACCTCTTATACAAATGAAACATTTAATGTTAAAAATAATAATGAAATGTCTGCAGCAGAATAGACATTTAAGTAGAATGCCACTCTCCACATTGATAATTTATGTCCTTTCTAATTAGTGGACTGTATCTAGGTGTTAATTATTTCGATTTAAAGTTGCGTGGTTAACATTCAAAAACTCACCGGCTTCAAAAAAAATACGAGTTTGTACATCACCTAACTTAGTCACTAGACATCTTTTACGCTTGGTTAGAAAAATTAGTCACATAGCCGTTCTATTTATGCTTTAATTAAGGAGTTAATACTAAAACGTTTTGAGCCGTTTTAAAAGGGTGCCGCTTCGGTTTACGTCACGAGTTATGTTATGATGAGAATGGAGTGTTAATACACTGCGACCTAAAAGGTCTATTGTGCCCCCTTCTGTCGCCACTGCACTAAGGTCACTAGTTAGTTTTAACTAAACATCGGTGGACTAACGTGAGAGTATCTATTGGCGTTTGTGGACTAGATCTTTTGCAGGCTGAAAGGGTGACGTAATCACCTTTGGTTGGATCTAGAAATGTCAGAGACGGCGTTAGAAGTAAAAAGTGATAAAACGAACAAATGTCTTTAGCAAATATGTTAAAGTACCTATATCAACATTGTTGATATAAACAAAATAAATGGTATCAAGAAGAATATTCTCTCTCTCTCTCGCCTAGTTGATTCTGGTTACCTGCAAAATTAAAATAAAACATCTTTAGTTTACAGCATCCTTCTGTTCCTTTTTCATACGGGGTCGTTGAGATTTCTACCCTAAAATATTTTATAATAATTATTGTTTTTTAATTTGATAATGGATTGGTTAGTTTATATTTCTATTATCACTTGCACTTATTTCATTGTCATTTAATCAGTTAGAACTTATCTGAATTGACTTTTCTTAGAAAATGATTCATTTGGCTAGTTATTAAGAAACCAAAAATGGTATGAAATGATTATTTTATGTCTAATCTGTTAGATATTAGATATACCTTTTGATTAGGGATCAAGATCATCAAAATTATATTAATATTATCATAAAGGTCTAGCTACCATCTTAGGTAAGTCCCATTGAATCTGGAACTTCAGTATACACTCATTAGATCATCTTTGTTATACAGGGTGGCTCACGCTCAACGGGACGGAGCTTTATGGGAAAACGACCAAAGATATAAAAAATTCGTTTGGCAGGAATACGTAGGTTACAGACGGCTACAATTTAAAATTTATTAGATGTATACAGGATGTCCCACATAAATGAAAAAAAATTAGTTCATTAAAAATTATTCAAACAAGAGTAAACAATTAATTTCTGGGAGACTTTTTTTCCTTAAAAATTCAAATAAATCGAAAACTAATAATAATAGTAATAGGGAACCTTTAGTTAACTGACATTATTTTTGATGTAGTTTTTAATTCTAAAATAAAAAACAGGGTGTTCCATTAAAAATAATATAACTTTGTATATTTTCTCTTATGTGGGACATCCTGTATACATCTAACAAATTTTAAATTGTAGCCGTCTGTAACCTACGTATTCCTCCCAAACGAATTTGTTATATCTTTGGTCGTTTTCCCATAAAGCTCCGTCCCGTTAAGCGTGAGCCACCCTGTATATCTCTAATCACTTTACTCACTACTCGTTTTATACTGTCATATATTATAGAAACCTTTTAGGCCCTAATTTTCATTTCTTTTCTGCACTTCTCATCTTTCCTTCTTCCTTTACATCCCACTTCGTAATCTTACGCTCTCTATTATTATTTTCCTTTCTTCTCCTTCTGGGATCGTGGGGATCGCATTAAATCGGTTCACCCAGAGCAGTGATTGAATCTACATAAAATTAAACTACGATCAGTTGTTTGTGCAAAACTGGTGAATTTTGAGTAATCTACTATTTTGTTCGGTTTTAAAAACACTTGGTTCACACAGAGTGAACTCTTTTTTGCATATATACTATAGTTTTCATAATATATCATTCATTTTCTATTATATCATAATTTCTCATAAAATCAAGAGTACGTACCTACTTAAGGGGCAACTATCACTATAATAATATAACAACTAATTTCTTTGTGAGAATACTTACCATTTTTTAGTTTTTATAACCTAACAAAATTTACTCACGGCACCGTATTAACTTAGCGGCAGAAGTATTCTACTTAATCCATGTTTTATTTTAGTATAACCCAATCCCTCCTAACTGAGCTTATTAACCTTTCTTGTTTTTAGTCAATTTAAATAATCAATTTAATGAAATGAAAATCATTAATTTTGATAACACCCTCTAAATTAACACTTAAACGATGTGTCACATGCTATTCAAGTTTAAAAAAAAATGCTAATCCGAGGTCAGCATCAAATTCTCTAAAACTTTTCCCCTTTAACCGATCTTTTATCTCTTATATTACGTGAAATACCAATTCAGACATGTAGAGACTCGAATTTTGGACACCCTGTATTTGTAGTTTGAGCACGCGGCTTTAAGCATACTGGTTCAATTAGTTTCAGTAAAACTTCAATAGGTGTGTAATGTTTTTCCACTCATCGCACAGAAACCTGTAACGCTTGTGTTCGATTGTTCTCCGACAAATGAATTTACTGGTGTCGGTGCATCCTTATAAATAGCAATTTTATAAATTTTTCGGTTCATTTACAATTGAACACAACGACCAACTTAATCAGGATCGAGTTTCCGTTAGAATAATGCAGGGGTTTCCATGGGAAGTGGTACTTTCTAAACGGCATTCGAGAGTTTGTACATTTGTCTAATCCAATCGGATGCCGTTAGTGTTGGGAATTCGGAAAAATCGAGAATAATTTGCAAAACCTCGAGAGGTGAGGTTAATGGTGATGTTAAAGTTGAGAAAAAAACGCTAGGATCGTAGATTGCATCGATAGAATGTAATTATTTATATTTTGCTACGAAGATAATTTGAATTTAGAAACAAAAAATCTCGTCTCAATGCTTGTGTTAAATGAGGCGCACATTTATTTTAATTTTATGAAAACCCGCATAAACATTATAAGATGAGAAAATACGTTTATTTACAACCATATATGTAATGTTGTCATTACTAACGTCATTGAAGGTTGGGAAGTGTCACATTACACACCTCTACTTTCCGCCCTCACTTCCCGCCCTCATTTCATCTATTCTAGATGAATATTTTTTATATTTAAAAAAAAATAACACATTGTTTGACAAATTTTATAATACCTATTTAA
The DNA here is from genome assembly GCA_927349885.1 of Psylliodes chrysocephalus. Classification (NCBI taxonomy): domain Eukaryota; kingdom Metazoa; phylum Arthropoda; class Insecta; order Coleoptera; family Chrysomelidae; genus Psylliodes; species Psylliodes chrysocephalus. Next base: position 43,875,028 of record OV651821.1, read on the forward strand.
TGGCAAACAATAAAAAACAACAACGATCTAAAATATAACAAACTACTTATTGATATTTATTATTCGCGAATTTAATATCCGGCTTTATCTGACATTTATTTATATTGGTGACAGTTGTTTACCCCGTATCACAGTAACAATATATTTACCTACTTAATTATTCTGAGAAAACCGCGCGCTTGGTAATTTGTCGTTAAATGTAATATTTTGGGTATGTTCAGAACAAAACAGAGATTTATTAGCTTTGATCGAAATATGATGGTTGTAAATAAAATCGTATACAAACCTCGGTAGGAAGTTTCATTCCTGTCTCGAGATCATAGCTAACCTCGACGCTTCGCGTCTCGGTGATCTAACTAATCTCACGACAGGAATGAAACTCTTCCCACCTCGGTGTGTAATGTACTATTTTATTCTTCAAAGCAATTTAAAGTATTCAACTCGTATTTATCCCATAATTTTTCTATCCTCAAACTTCCCGAAGAACTCGGAAACTTTGCAATATATATTAATACCTTACCGTACGTAAAACTTTCTGCATAAATCGTGGTTTATCTTTCTAGCGTCTTCATAGAAAATTTACAGCTGTTTTCGTGCACTTTACTCTTTTCTTTCCAAAGTTTTAATCTAACGATTCGAATGGTGAATTTTCGTAAATACCAGGGCCACAAAATTAATCGAAAATTGTATAATGGTTACCCATATATACTTTTGCTCAAATTAGCTAAGAATAAGTACAACGGGATTAAAAAATAAGCCGCTATGGACTTTTCTAGCCTCTTCCGCCGCTATGGACTTTGCTAGCCTTTTCCACCGCACTGGAGGAATAAGGGTACCTATTCTTGAAACTCAGGAAGTAGAAATTTTGAGGGAAGAATGAGACAAAAAATACAAATTTTATGCGTTGCAGATAAAGCGGAAAAACCGGTTTTCTACTCCCTTCATTTCAAGAATATCGAATAGCTACCCAGGGATCTTGCTTCTGAAGGCATGAGATGGAAGGAATGTTGGTAGGTACCTGAGAGGATGTTACTGACTCATCATTGCTATTGCTATGAGGAAACCTTCGAAAAAACTCATAGCAGATCAGGTGGCAGATGCGTTACCGCATAGACACCACTTACATCGAGTGGTAAGAGCTTCAACTTATCACATACCATGGAAAAATACAAATGAGCACACCACACCTACTCTGATCGGTCGAAGGTTAAACACCTTGCATCTTTTGTCTGAGTAAAAGATGTACATTGAACGGTTCTCGAGATTTCTTGGGAACATAAGAGTCCAGCCATAGCTTCACCTTTCAACCAAATGGTCTGTCAATAGAGATGGTTTATAAAACCCCTCATGTCATGCTACCTCTACATTGAGATAGTATTAAAGGCAGATCACATGTTCCGTTCTTAACAGAAAACAGGGTCTTATTGTAACAATATGGTGGAATTATCAGGATTGTATTTAAAACTATTTGAAGTCTAATTAACTAACTGAACAGTATTTATTTATAGTAAAAATAAATAGTACTTTATTGTATATACAATAATGTATGAATCGAAGGTTGTTAGATGTTAGATAATAATGATATAAAATAAATATACATTTCTAGAAATCCTTCCTTTTTTTAATTCAGTAATTTCATCTCCTTAACTATGTTTCTTACCTATAGTGTTGGGATAACATCATTTCTTAATCTGACATGATAAGGATGTTCTTTCAATGTATTTTTCATCGAAATGCTTTAAACAGAGTGGTAGACACATCCCAACTAGCCATTCATAAAAGTGTATTTGTTGTGAAGTCCTCATCATCATCTATTGTATAGTCCAGGAGACAGTGACGATTTTCGGTATTTATTTTCCCAGTCAGTAAGAACGAATAGAGAATTGTAGGATTAGCAATTCTAAGCAAAATTCATATATATTTAGAGGGGGGATCCGATGGGCTGAGGCCGAAAATGCATCAAAACATACGAGAACACGGCCCTTTTTTTCCATTGATAAAAATAGTTTTAGTAGTAAGAGATGTACTGAAGTTAAGTAAAAAAATAGTCTGATTAATCTGTATGGATAATATATTTGGCAAGTGCATAAAATACACTTTCAAACGAGTTATGTACACAATTATTTCTACGACCACAATTATTTAAAGAATGTCCCAGGTGTTCTGTATATTAAAGTGTACGCATAGGACACATAAATAAAATCTTATATCACAATGTTTCACCTAACCAGTTGGTTTATTTATAGAAATTAAACATAATAATTGAAGATATTACAGAAGAAAATAGGGAAATAAATTACAATTCCTTTTACACTTTTATATAATAATTGTTTTATTTAGAATTCACGAAACACTTATTACTCTACATTAATTATAATTATTGTTAGTTTCGTTATGTCAAATCATTTATACTAGACGTGTGAGGAAAATACAGTGAACTGTGGAACGCCAATATCGTTGGATGGGCGTGGTAGAAATGGTCCTATAATACTGCTAAAAACATAACTAAATTTTCATGGAAACACTGTACTTTTGACATTTGCGATACTCCGACGCATATGCATTATTGATGTAATCTCATGATTTTACTGTAATAGTTTTTGCAATTTTAGTGTGATTTTTAGGTCATTATGGTTATTCATTTTATTTGGTTCTGATCTTTTGCGCTTTTAGAGTATTTGTCTTTTATATAGTTTTTAATTTGAATTTTAATATTGTGGTCTATTTATATTTGATTGCTGCTTTTCGACTAGTGCTTTATTCTTTTTGTGTTAAAATAAGCTTTATAACCATTAAGTACAAGCTTCTAGTTGATATCTACCTAATCGTCATCGGGTGCTTGCAACAATGGGAAAAAGTGTATGGTTTTTTTGGTGTAAAGTTAGACGCCTTCATTTTTCAGGTAAGTTATTTGTAGTTATTTTTTACTTAAAAGGATAGCAATACGTCCTGGTTTGGGGTGTGACTTTTGGGTTTTAGCTATCTGAGCCAAATTGTCGGCTAAGTGTCCTCTTTTAGGGCACCCAGAACCGAAAACTATATAGGTATATAATATGTTTTTTTTTAATTATTTTTTAATATGTATGCAGCTTGGATGAGGGCTTTAGGAAGAGATCCTAAGACTGAAACACTGACTGCTATAAATGCCGTTTTTAGAGCACATTTTATATTAAGTGATTTCATTCTAGCAGGAATGAGGAAACGTTTAAAAAACATGCTGTACCAGCTATTACTTTAAGACCTCGTCTCTTTAAGTTATTATTACTTCATTCTAAAGCATATATTAAAATGGTTTTTAAGTTATGCCCTTATGATTAAAAGATGTAGGTATTTTAGTTATGTTATAATAGAAATATATGATGCATTGTATTGACACCTACTGGCCACTGGTCATTCCACTTTTACTCCCTTTTTTCATAAATTATCAAATTATTTAAAAACAAATACATACCTAGCTATTTTCTGTAAATTACATTAAAAATGTAAAAAACGTATTTCTCATCTATTAAATTGTTGTTAACGATAAAGAATACTTTTAATTTATTAAAACAAAAATAACTCGATAACTTAAATCAGTGAAAATAAGTTGCTTGAGATGGGGTCGTTTTTATGGAAAATTTTAGTGTTAATACTTTACTAATAAAACTTCAGTTAATTTATCTTATATATACACAACGGAAGAGTTAATTGGATTTTCTCCTTGTTGAGTTTCAAAAATAGTAATTTAACATGATTTAAAAACAAATACATGAAATGGGCAAAATAGGCCTGCAAAGGCACTTTGTAAACAATCTCACTTGTATCGATGTGACGTAATGCGCGAATTCAATCTCTTACTTTTGTTAATAGATTGGCGTTCCATTTTAAATATACAGTTCACTGGGAATAGATTATTTAAATATACACGGATCGGGAAAACAAGTACGAAAAAAAATCACTGGCTCCTGGACTAGTACTGTATCGAAGGAATTTTATGAATGAAACAATATACGACCCTCCACAATTGCGGTCTACTTTAGTTCCGCTGTTGTCAGACGTTATTATTTTTTGGACAATTTAAAGTCCTAACAGTATTTCAAGCAAACGCAATAACATTACTACAGTTAAAAACATCGCAAACTTGGCATCAATATTTTAATTTTATCCATATATTGCATTTCTGTCGAGGATCATCCGCGTTGACTTCAGAAATTGTGTAATCTGTCTTGGTTATATATATCTATAGTTAAAAGCACGTAAACTTGGCATCAATGTTCAATCCGATTATTGGGTTTCTACCGCGGACACCACCGTTCATTCTTCAAAAATTTTGTAAATAATCCTATCTGTCTTGGTTATATATCTATGGTGGTAGACTTTTAATTACCTATACCCACAAATGTTATCCAGAGCTGCACCAGTACCGGATATAATATTTAAAATCAGTTATTTTTCGTTAAAACTGGAGTAAGACGTCAATATTTGTATATATACACACACACACTTATAAAACTTTAACCACAAAGGAACCTACTTTTATGAGAGTTATAATAAAAAAATACCTTTTGAAAACCTCCAGCTATGCTAATAAAAAAAGTTATTAAACTGTATTGACCAAAAATTGACCAACATTTCTAAAAACGGCCATTTCCATTGTTATGTTCACATGTGAAAAGTTATTTCTGATGTTTTATTTTTATCTACACCGGTTCTGTTGCATCAAACATATGACATGTTTTTTTTATTAAAATAATAAATAAATAAAAACAGTCACTGAAAACACCAAATTATAACAATGTGAAAAAATAACAACCAGTAGCGTAGCCAGAAATTTGTAAGGGAGAAGTTCTATCAGCAAAGGGAAATATTTCAGGTTTTATAAAACGATGAAAAATGAATAAAAACAGCTAAGCCATAATACGACGGCGGGGACCGATGACACGACGCGGAGGCACCCAAAGGGGATTATGATCTCCGAACCCTCTCCCATTCGTGGTTTCGTCACTTAAACAATTGACATAAGTCTTAATATTAATATGGCGATAGCGGTGCCGCATATAACTTCCATACCGTCTACTTTATTGTTTTCTCGAAAACCACGGTGAGATGATCGTTAAGTCCCGTATCACGTACGGTCTCGGTTTCCCACACGGATCTTGTAGTCATATACTTCTGTATCTGAAAGGTACTTATGCCTCACAAGGTCAATTGTGCATCCTTCAGGGACATATAGAACTTGTCAAAACCTGCTAGTTATCGCTGAGAGGTGTCTAGAGACATCCATCTTCCCTGTTCATCGAAGTCTTGCAGGTTATTAAAAAAAAACCTGCTGGTTGCCGCTGGGGGTGTATATAGATAGGCAGCCTCTCAGGTTAAAGTCCTGCAAGTTAATAACGTCGCCGAGAGGTGTCTCTAGATGCCCCATTTTTGGAGGAGAGTCTAAATGCTAACCAAATGGAAATACGGTTGCCACTTGTATTATTCTTCTTCTCCTCGCCTTTTCACGTCTTTACATAACGTAACTGACATTCGGTCATTTTTAAAAGTATGGTTAGAGAAGCATGTATGTTTTGAATTTAATTTAGAAGTAGCGTTAAAACTAAGCTGGATATTAATAATTTTGTCAGAAAACGAACTGTCGTGTTTTAAAAAAAAGTCCATGTTTTTCTAGGATTCGTTTTCGTTGAAACATCCTATATATCTGAATATGAAGATCAAAAATGTAACACATTTAACTCAAAAGTATAACTACAACAAATATCCAAATTAAGAATACTAATTGAAATAAATAAAACGATTAACTCACAAGATTCATAGGATATTTAAAAATACGCGCCTAATTACTGAAAGATGCATCGACAGATGACATTTCTTCGTCGAAAATCTAGCAACACTGGTTTTCCATTTGGTCAGCATTTAGACGTTCCTCATTTTTGAGAAGTGGCCATATTTGGTTGGCTTTTACGACCCCGATGGTAAATGCCCCGGGTAAATCTATTCAATCCGCCCGCTCCACAGGGCAATGGTCATATACTTATGTTCCATTCTTTGGACAAGGAATACTTATTTCAAACTCATTATTTAAAAAACTTTTTGTAGTTCCACCTAGTGGAGATTTTTCGTTACTTATTATAAACATAATTTTTTGAAATTCGTTAACTATTAGTTTTGCCACTCCCTACTGGAGGGCAGCACCTCTATAAATTAAAAATTAATTTTTTCAAATTTGAATTCTTCAAACCGTTTCAATATTCATTGCCAGTATCCATTTTGCTTTTGTGAACATTAAAAACTTTGTCAGTTTTTTGTTTTTTGACTTTGTAATGTAGGCTCATTAATATTTTAGTATCGTTATTTTAACATGTGACGTTTTAATTTTAATATGTTTTTAAACCCTGACAAATATCAATGCTTTTATAAAAAAAAAAAAAAAATGTTCAGTTCGCCTCTATTCCTTCAAGATTTTATTCCAATAGTTTTATCCCCAGTGGATAAGAGATTATGGTGAGTTTTTCGTGTTTTTTATTGTACTATATATAGTCATTTTTTTATCTTTTACCATTTTGGTGTTGATTGTTTGTTCCAACATATATTTTTCAATATTCCTTAACAAATTTTTCCACTTTTTCTTTTCTTTTTTTTTTACTCATTTTCGGCTTTTTCATTTAGTTAGTACATTAATTTGATTAATAATTTTTTGTTAGTGTCAATAAATAAATATTAGTTGTATTAGTGTATTAGTTTTGTTAATTTCGCTTAATTCCATCATTTTTTAATTTTAATGGTTTAATTTTTGCTAACAACAATTCTTCCTTTTCTCTTACCCATTGATGATAAGTGCACAAACTTCGAAACCGGTCGCCGTTCAAATACAAATTTCTTTGTGAGATATAAAGGACCTGTTCTCTTTCTTTTCCGACCTTAAATATTTATTATAATAATATCCTTCCGGATGTCTAAATCATCAGTTTGGACAGTATATTGGCATTACTTCGAACACAGTACAATTTTTTTCATATGCTTATTAATAAAAGCGTATTTCTAAATTGTTTGGGCAACCCTCGTATATCCGAATCTGTACGATGCCGATATTGGCTTTCATCCAAATTTCGACAGTCTACTATTGTTTTGAACCTAGGACACATTTGTTTCGCACGGATATTGAAACGTTTAGTTTGCACGAACAATAGAACATGTACATTTCATGAAATTGCTAAATTGATGGCGATTTCCTATATATATTCAAGTTTAACGCTCCAGCTAGTTGAACTGGATAGATTTATGAGCGATTCTGTTTCAAAAATTTGAAATGCGAATAAGAATCGTCTAAATCTAAATCACTTCTCGCAAACGGTCATATTAATCACATCTAAAACTTCACAATTACCTAATTTTGGAGTTTTTTTGGGTTTTATTTCCATTTTTGTACTATTTACATGGTAAGTAACGCTAAAGTTGTAATGTTAACAAATGTTATTGTAATAACAAAGTATTGGATTATTTTTTCATTATTTACTATTTTTCTTTTAGACAATCTTAGAGATTCCGTGATGAATTTCCGTCTTTTTCTCTATCAATTTTAATCCAATCTCATTGAAATGCTTCCCCGTATTCCTCGAATTTCCACTTCTTAGATCTTTTAAAATACAGTTTTATATTTCCAATAAAACGCCAACAGCCCGAAGTGTATCCTCTCATCTTCCGAGCAATTTTCCAAAATGCTCTTTTTATATTTAACGTATTTTCGCAATATTGCCACGAACGCTCGTGGCGTAGTTTATTTTAAAATGAAATTCCCAATTGGTGTCAAAAGCCAGGCCTTTGATGAGACCAACTCGAATCCCGGTTTTGTACTGGAACATTTTACATAGGGCGAGGCGATGGAAATTAATTTACACTCAAGCATTTTCTTTCGCCATGTTTAAATTAATTTCATCTGTTAGCTGGAAAAAACAGTGTCCATCTTTTTTGGAAATTATAGAAGAAAGGTCTCAGATTTATCTTTTATTCAAATCGGTTTCGAAGTTTTTAATTAGGTACTTCAAAATAATTAATTTTGCTGATGATACGGTATTGTTTTGTGAAATTGGACTAAGACTTAGAAAAATAAAGGTGTGGTTTGATCATAGGCTCTTGTCATTAATCTTTAAAAAAAAAATTACATACCATTTAGATTTCTTGCTGATTATAATAACCTTGTTGGAAATACGTTTACCATTACACCTATAAGAAAAACTAGAATAAAGATATACAGTGTCAGAATTTAAAAACTTACAATGGGCTATATCTCACAAATGAATGATATAAATATATGCTTAAAACCGCTTCTAGGATAGGAAGAGGGAACTAAAATGACATAAAAGAGAACTCATAAATTTGTCGTTCAACAAAAACTTCATTACATTTTCATTTTAAGACAAGGTTTCACAATTATTGATTCACCCTGTACAGTTATTATTTATACCATTGGATAGCATTTTTTATAGGCTTTTCAATGATGTATCACAAGTAGGGGTTTGCTATTTAAACTTTTTTAGTTGGGGTTGGTGGGGGGTTTTAAGCATTTTCTGATATCATCTTTCGTTTGTGAGATATAGCCCATTGTAAGTTTTTAAATTATCACACTGTATAATGCTTGGCATTCTATATTATACTCTTTAACAGACCCCCCTTAACCCCCATTTTCAATCCGAATTTTTTCAGAATCAATAGGCTTCATCCCCTTATAGAGCGTGATTTTTGCTAAACATTTCAAGATGATATTATTTTTTGTTTTTGAATTAGGAATTTGGTTTTTGCTAAACATTTTAATATTATATTTTTCGGTTTTGAGTTAAGATTTTTAAAAATCAAGTCTTCATCCTCTTATAAAGTTTGGTTTTTCTCTATATTTTAATTTATTATCGTTGTTTTTTTCAATATTTCAATCTGCTTATCCCCCTTTTTTATTCAGATTTTTTTTTCAGAATCAATAAGCTTCATGTTCATAGAGCTTGATTTTCACTAAAAATGGCATTGATATCGTCTTTTTATTTTTTTATTTATGATGTTTTTTTAATTTCATCCCCCCTTAATACATCATTTTTAATTAGATTTTTTTCAAAATCATTAGAATTTGTCCCCTTATAGTACTTGATTTTTGCTAAAAATTTTAAGTTGATAGCATGTTTCGTTTTTAAGTTAGGATTTTTTTTTATTATTTCATTCCCTCTTAACCCTCCTATTTTTATTCAATTTTTTTTGAAAATCAATATGCGTCATCTCCATATATATCTTGATTTTTCCTGAATTTTCAAATCGATATCGTGTTTCGATTTTGACTTACAAAAAACGTGGCATCGGACGGACGGCACCAAGCGCTGTGTCAAGAGCATAATAATATACCTGGGCATTTTATTAGATCATAGATTAAAAATATATCTCAAAAAATGTGCGTTGCAAACTATATACATCCTATATAAATCCTGGTAGTCCTTTTCTTAAAAGTTCTCATCCAAATCCATTCGTGAACAACTTTTATCCTGCTGCCAAATCCTCTGCCTCTTTTTTAACAACAAGGGGGTAATGGAGGAAGACCTGCACCATTGCTGCAGTGAGATCAGCTACTAATATAAATTATAAATACTAATGGCCCCACAACGCTGCCTTGTGGTATATCGTTTTCACTGAATATTTTCAAGGAAAGCCCTTGATACCACATTGCTGTCGGGTAATTTACTTTATATTTCACATTAGTGCCGTTCTCTAAAATCATATTGGCCATATTTAATCTAAAATTTGTGTCACCGCCGCCAATGTGTGCTTACTGTTAATCGGAAAATGTATTGTTCTGTTACTTTAGACCTGATGTTGTATTAATATTCTGGAACACGTTTAGAATATTAGGTGCCAACGGGTAATATCAAATCTTTGAAGAGGGCCATATTGTTTGGCTTCGTGTAAGGCATCGCTGTAGAATAATGTTCTCAGAGCTGCTATTGTGCTTCAAGATTGGTATTGACTTCTATGCTGTTGTTCCTTTCTGTATTGTTCCTCGTGATGCTCCTATTAAAATTCAAAGCAAGGACTTTTGTATCCACAGTGTACGTTTTGTAAATTTGTCTTTATTAAAACTATACATATTTAGATTTTATTGTGATGGGACTAAAATACCTAATTTGAATTTTCTAATGTGCAGTGTAAAGAGTCCCGGAACACTCAGTTATATACAGTGTGTCCACATAAACATAAATAACTATAGGGGGAAAATATAGTGAACTTAATCCGTAGATAATAAAAAGTTAAAACCAAAATATTGATTTCTTACTTTAAGTAGTTTCAGTTATCTAAAACTATTCTTTTTCTGATATTTACCAAAAAATTACAGAATAATATAAACAAAATAAATGTTTCATAGAAATAAGGAATTTTCGTTTATTTTATTTAAAAGTGTCGATGAAAATCAAAATAATTTCCATGCCATCATAAAATTTCTAATTTTCATTATAGAGAAATACTTAAAAGATTTTGTAAATTTATAGGTCATAAAATCTCGAAAATAAATTTCTGGTAAATAAAATTTAAAGCGGGAATAAATTTGAAGCGGTTACCAAATATACAGTTGCACATTTTCTTCAAAGAGCATAATGCCCATAAAAAGCACCGGTACTCAATTTCTTTTTATCGCTATAATTAAAACCTCATTGTTCATTAAAATTTCAGCTTTATACAGTGTGTTTCATAAGTATCGCCATTTATTTAAATACTTTTTTATCTAATAAATTCCTTATTTTTTTTTCTTATAGAAAATTCGAAGTACGTACCTGGTCTTAGATCTACTAATTCGTTATTAGGAAGTGCGAATAAAAATTATGAATTGTTTTTTAAAATGGTAACGAATAGTGCTTATTTTCTAATAAATAAAATGTTTAGCTAGAATTGGGAAATAGGAATTATTTTATTTATCCATTTTTGAGTAAAAACAATTACTTTATTTTTATTCAGACTAATTATTGTCACGTTCAAAATTACTGTAAAATAGATAAATTCTTAAATCACTGTACAACACACTGGAACACTACTCGTAAACTATCGGCTGGGAAACTCGACAGTCGTTGTTGCGATAGTCCAGTGGTTAGAGCATTTGTGTTCATAACAAAGATGTCTGTGTTCGAATCCTGGCGCTGTATGTGTTTTCACCTTTGGGGTTCGGGGATGGTCTTAATAATTCGTAGGGGATTTTTGAGATTTGTTTCCGAATTTTTAAATTTCTTATCTTATATTTCTTATGTTAGTCATTATATCCGGTTGGTGGAGTAGCGGTCTCACGCGCTTATATTCATTTATAGGCAAATTTGTGGTCAGAGACAGAGGGGCTTCGGATCCTACACCAAACCATGTATATTTTTAATTAAATTGCATGGTTCGATATAGGATTTGATGTGTGCCGTATTAATAGAAATTCAATTTCTGTTGATATGACATGCAGATTATAAAATCGCCATGCATTACCGTCTCAATGATGGTGGGTGAGGTTTTCCGGGTTTCCCTTACCTGTAAGTCAAATGGCACCATCAAACATCTTTTAGTCGCCCGAAGCGCCACGGCAAATAATAATAATAATAGTAGTCGTCCCTTTCCCCGCACAAGCTTAGATTTTGGGGTTAAAATTCACTTATAAGGGGGTGGATTATTAAAAAAATATTGTTACAAGTTCGGTTTCCTGACTTGGCTTCTGCATCGCCTCGTCCGTAAAACAACTCGTACTGTAATAACATCTAACGGACGTGTATCGTATGATATTTTATTTCATCCTGTCTTTATAATACTTTTTAAAAAGAATAAATAGATACGAACTACCTAAATAGTATCAATAGGTATGAACAGATATAGGTCCAAAGAAAATAAAAATTACTAATTTTAGTTAAGCAAAACATTTTTAAAAATGTAATTAAAAGCCTCTTTTATAGTTACAAAACATTCTTCATTTACTAAAGTTGGTTAAAGAGTGTAGTTTACAGCAAGAACTACCTACATATCTCTGGGCGATTTTCTAATAAAATACTTTTGGTAACTCAAAAAAATGACATTTTACGAATTTATTAACATCCCTAAAGTGTCACTTTTTTATCCGCATTTACTTTACGGGCGCAGGTTTATCATACTTATCGGTAGTAATTATGTACAAATTTTATTAGTTAACGATGAATTTTTAATCGATTAATAAACATTTTAACAATTATTGCGTTTAAGCCTCTTTTCAAAAACAAGAAATTAAAAAGAAACGATCAGCTTAACGGCTACACCAATACTTTTATTGAGCGCAATACGCATTTTCATAGTCGGCTATGACTGTTTTTAATTTCTTTGAATTATGATAGTTAATTTTATTGAAAAAAATTGAAAGTAAAAAAGTCATTGTTTCTAAAATTTAAATAAGGTACCTAGGCAACACATTAGGGTTTCTGATACTGCCACAGTTTATAGCTAAAGAATCAGTTCGCTCTCTCTGCGTCGGCACTTTTGATCTCAATGTTCCAGTTTATACACTGCGCAATTCGGATTTGTATCCCTGGCGCATACATAATCAAATCATAACCAATACAATATATGACAATCGAATATATTCAAACAGCAGTCTTCTGCGTATCCTGAATTTGTATCCCTGGAGTGGATATTATTTTGGAACATTCAACTGGTCCAAGTGAGCTAACTGATTCTTTATCAATAAACTGTGATACTGCTATCTTCCATTTACCGACCGCAAATGAGTACAAGGTAAGTAGATTTATTGGACAGGATAAAATAAAACAAATTAAGCTCTTATAGTAATGTTCTTCCGGATTGTAACCGCCATTACATCTGAAAAAGAAAAATAAAAATTTTTGACATTATATTAGATCATCGCTTGAGATGGCATTAACACATAAAATTTCTTGAAAAAATGAATTGCATATTATACAAATTTAAACAAATTAGTTGTATTAATAATATTCAACAAAAATTAATATAAAAGAGTTTACTTGAATCCTGATATACCAGGATGGAAATTTACCTTTCATCAATTGAAATATTTAATAAACGATTTATTAGAATAGAATTATTCTTCAGCCGTGGTTATGATTGCCCAGATTGTTATGTAGTGAGAGTTGTATATTTGATCCTTGAAAATTATATTTTATAAATGTAGGTACCCAATATAACTACAAAGTGGAATTCCAAATTTTATGTCACGAATATACCACCTGTAACAAGCAAACATTCGTTAAATTCTATTTTTATGAGTCAACTTGCCCTTTTTTTGATATAAAAACCAAAAAAGGTTTATTTTTACTTGTTTTCTTTTCGCAACTGGTGACTTAATTAATTTTTCGTAACCAGTTTCACAATGTTCAACATTATGTCACTGATTGCGTAAAGTAGATCATTTTAATACTTGCTGTGATTACAACAAATGGTACTTTTTATGTCAAAATAAGAATAGTACATTATATACCTAGGGTAAGAAGTGAGCTATTATTTACCGAGCTCTTTTATATCCTGAGGCGCGTAGCGCCGAGGGATATAATGTGAGAGGTAAATAATAGCTCACTTCTCACCCTATATAGAATTTTTTTTACTACTAACATTAATATACTAGCAATTTTAATTTTGACATAAGTAATTTGTTAAATATTTCGAAATATCAAGCAGAGTGGAGCGTGTTTCTAATCAGACTGGCTTTATTTATGTAAAAATTTGGCATGTGTCAAATTTTGATATGATTCTAGGTAATATCCCATTGCATTTTTGATATTTTAGTGACATGGATTTATTGGTATTAATTAATAATTTTTGAAGCCTATTGCCGGTGTTGAATTTCCTAGTTAATATATATTTTTGTGCTTTTGGTTAAAATTACGTTAACAAGTGTTTCTGTTAATTACGTTAAGAATTGTTCTCATTATTTACCTAGGTGTTTTTTTATTATCATTATTTACCTAGGGTGAGAAATATTACTTCTCGTTAGGGGAATGGAGTGAATAATAGCAATTTCTCATGTTAGTAGTAAAAAAAAAATATTTTTACAGTCGCACCAATAAACCGAGTAATAATAATAATAATAATAATAATAATAATAATAATAATAATAATAATAATAATAATAATAATAATAATCATCATCACATTTTAAGTATACAAAGAGCTTCCATAGAAGACATGTGATGCAAAATTTACTAAGTATCACTATATTCTCGCAAATGTCTTGAGATAATAAATAAATTAGACTAATAAACAGACCTAAGAATACACTTCTAAAGACAGAATGAAAAATTGTTTGCATGCAACTATAATCTGTTATAGCTCAATTATAAACATTGGTAACGACATATCCTTACAGACAGATGAATTTGAAATCGGTTTAGTACACGAATAAACAGCTTCTTAGAAAGTTCACAAATGTTGTAAACCACTTTGAATCCTCATATAAAATCTTGTAAATATTTGTTTTATATATGCGCCAGAATATAAGATGAGTTTGAGTGTTTTGGTCGGTATCACGTCAAGTGCAGATATATTCATTGTTTTTAATTAAAATAATAATAATGAAATGTAATTTATGATCACAGTACAATATTATGTTGATATGAACATTAAAAGGGTTAATGGGCGTGTTTAGTGAAATTTAAAAATATTTTTTTCTAAAAGCTAGCATAAAATCGAATCTAAAAATGTATAACCAGACAGTAGAGGATATGTTTTTACCTTGTTGCCGCTTCTTATAAAGAATTATTGAAATTCTGGATAACGGACAATTTAAAGGTTAAGATCGTATAATTTAACATAAAAACAGTTATTAAAACTAAAACAATATTTATTCAAATTCAGTTTTTATGAAGCAACTTACTATTTCAATAAACTTTCTTCTTAATCGAAAGGTTATTCAAATCATAATCGCGATATCGCGAAATATTTTGTCTTAAGTCTGGCAACGTGGTTTCATATGTCCATTTAAATCCTTTTCGATTGCGAGATTATTTTGATTTATTTTAAAATTATTTAATTTTTTAAAATTGGCCAAAGTACAAACAGGATTAAAAGAAGAATCTTTAGATAACTTACCTAAGGTGGATTCTAACATTATTAATGACTTTTTATATAAATAATGTATGGTTTATTGGCTCTGAAATTCGCAACGTAAATACGAAAACAGTAAGTACACTTTCTAGGCTACAAATCTTTCTAGAGTTATTGTATTCAAAGAGATTTTTGTTTAAAAAAGAAACATTTTTTTTAGTGACCAATAGAAATAGGCGCTTCATTATGACGCGGTAAATGACGCAAAAGTAGTGTGTTTTAAATAATTGTGATAAAAGTAAACTTTTTAAAGTACTATAACTATTATTAATTATCTATTTAAAGTATTTAATGCATGGAAAAAAGTTTTTTTGTGTTTAAACAGTTAATAGCATTAGATTCGTTAAATTCGTTTATACTAAACACGCCCATTTCCACAAATGTTTTGCAATAAAAACTATTTAATAAGAAAAAAATTAAATACTTTATTAATATATATTTACATATTATTATAACCTATAGAGTCAGTGTGACATTAAATATAATTTTTTAAAATATCACTTATCTGAAAAATTAATTATTAATTTTTTCCTCATAACAGAGTGCATAAACTTTATTTAACACATGAAATGAGTTAACAGAGCTAATGAAATGATTATGAGTTAAAATATATAGTTTATTATGTTTATTGTTTAATTGACTGAACATTTTATATCTTGACTGGAACTACTAAATACGCTCAATTGCGGTTTATGCAAGCCTATAAGTATGAAAACTTCCAATCGAAACGGATCCATACTTAAAACATGAAGACTCATATCTGATTCATTTTTTTTTATATGTCCAAATGAGCTAATCTTACAAGATTAATCAGGATTGTTATAATAACTTATTTTATCTATTACCAAATTTTAAATATAGATTTCACCTTTGTTCAATACTAGTTATTAACATAATCTGCACACTTCGGTATTGTGGCTCATAACACTAACTGCTTTATTGCGAATTACTTCACTTACACACGCTCAAACGGTTTGACTCTTTTAAGTTTGCGCACTAGAGCCTGATTGTCTAAAAGTTGGAGAACTTAAATGTTGTTGTGTTTGTGGACCCTCTTTTCATGTCTATTGGCAATTTTTATTTCTCTTTGTACTTCTTTAGGACTAGTTAATAATATGTTCTCTATATCCACTTCCTCTTGGTTGTCCATTTCTTCACTTTCTCCTGGGTTCGGTTGGAAGATGCGTTCTAAATAGTTGCAGAAGCATTAACTTTTTGTTTGCAACTTTTTGCCCACATCCCGTTTTCTGTTTGTATTGGGGGTATGTGTTGAATTCGTTTGTTTATTTTTTGACAGCTTTCCATAATGAGTAATCAGTGATTTGTCATCTGTGATCTCTCTCAGATATTTGTTCGTTGACTTATTTTTAATTTTTTTCTATCTCTCTTCATAGCTGTTGTGTAAATCTATTTAAACATTTTTAAAAAGAATTACAAAAAAATATTTACCCGACATTCTGTATTAAAACTATGAAAATGTGCTGCTTTTTGTTTCAATAAATATCTAGTAGTTTTTAAATGAAAGGGTTTCCCACCTTTTTTTCTTAAATGTCTATAGAATGCTATCTTATCGTTGCCCAAATATAAAGCTCTCAATATTCCCGAGACACAGCATCGCAAAATATTCCCAGTGGCGCGCATATAAATACATTTTTGCTTTTTGCTGGAAGTCCCGTTTGCTTTTAACTGATGAAACACCCTATATGCTCGCCACTCTTCTTACTAGAGAAACGAGAACTGCATTTTCGCTGTAACCAATCTATTGCAGAATATATTGGCAATATTCTTTCATATATGACAAGTAGTAGTAGCAGCGATCATAAAAATATAGGAATTATATCATATATCTTTAAGAAACTTTTTAGAGGCACCGACAACGATTTTTGTATAGTTTATGCGTCGTAAAGGTGCTAGAACGATGCCATTATTATTGTATCATAAAGTTGATTAAAAGCTTTACACGTAAATAAATTTACGACTCTGTCGACGGTATAACAGATTTACTGCCAGAAATAATAACACCGGAAGCATTGGGTTTCATTAAAATTGGATAAAGAGGAATTTGGATTTTATATCTGTTGTCCTCGCATTAAGGTCTTTTGTGGTATTAAGGAAGAAAATGAAATGACCGTAAAACTTATTAAATGTCCTTTAAAGCAAATATGGTATTCGTGCGGCAATGGCTGAAATCCTGCTGATTATAAATCGGGTAGATTTTGCATAAATATTAGCAGGAGGTGTTTGTATGCAGAAATATTGCTCGAATCTGCTTTCAATAATCAGTTATTTTATATATTTGAATATTTTTAATTATTGACCTTATCAAAGTATTTCGTCACAATTTTAATGCAAATAGCAATCCTGGTAATTACATTTTCTAATTTATTAACTTATACTTAACAGTAAACATTAATTGCATTACGTGAAACTAAGATTAACGACATTAGTTAAAGAAGTATTGAAAATTGATTTGAAGAGGTTTAGATACTGCAGCTTATGTAATAACTTTACACAATCTACAGCAATTCATAAACAGTAACACTATTTTGAAATAAAACATTTCTTCTAACCATTTATATGAGTTCTGTATATCTTAGTTTATAAATTTAGTTTTACTCTTTTAATAAAGTATCCTTTTCTATAATATCCTTAATGTTGACATAGTTTGCAAACAAATATTTGTACCATTTCGATTTGACTGTGATATTTATTACATACTGTTAGCTTAAGAAAAAAAATCAATGTTTGTTTCTCCGACATAACGAAAAATGTTTTCCGAAAAAGCATATGATTTCTTTCTTATTCGTAACACGACCCAACAGATTTGTTTGTGTTCAAAATAAATAATTCAGCTTGCTGAGTACTCGACTGGGAGAGGAAAATAAAAAACTCAACACATGGGAGTTGTCTAAAAGCTTGTACGGTTCGAAATATAAAGTTTTAAACTACATAGTACGACTTGTTGTGTACAGGATGTGATGTCACAAAATGTAAATTTTTTAAAATAATTATGGTATATCTGTTGAACATAACAATTATAAATTAGAGAAACATTACAAAAATGTTTATTTTTTTTTAACTATTATGAATTAAAAGTAAACATTTATTTTTGGTTCTTTTAGACTCTAATTGTCTAATATGTACCTTGAATACTTCTAAAATATTTTGTAGCAGTTGTGTAGCATTTTTGATCTAGTCACAATATATAATTATTTCTAATTTCTTTCATACCTATTTCATGCTGAGTAATTTTAGTAAATTTAAAAAAGTTTTTCGTAAATAAACGAGATCTATTATTATTAATAATTTCAAAACTAATCAAAAATGTACGAAAATAATTATCTAATTGAGGCCAATTGCCTCGCTCCCTACCTGTCGCAGTCTTCCAGTCACATCCTGCCCCTTTGTCAACCTCCGCAGCGAACCAACGTCTCTAGAATTTCCCTGGATAGTTTCCCGGAAACGAGCTCCATTGCCCGGGGAAAGCTCAAAGCTTTTCCTCTACGGGGACGCGTATTTTGCCGCCCAGAGACCGCAGTTACGTTTTATCTCTTAACGAGGCGCTATGGTTCAATTGCACCAAGGCTTTCTATTTTCGTAAATTTATTTTTATTTGCAAGTTCTATTTTACTATATTATTAATAAAAAATTTTAAATATAGGGTGAGAAAAAGGTTGTGCTGGAAATTTTCTTTAATTTCAGTGAAGCATTTTTCTTGAAAAATATGTGTAATCAAAGTATTTTGTTAAGAAACACGGCTCTTTTTAGAAAATGTCCAATTTGTGACTTCAAAAACTAGACATAAGATTTAGTTGTGGATAGTAGTTTTCGGATAAATAATGTGTTTATTGCTGATTCAATTTCATCCATATTGTTTGTAGAACTATTTTTCCATCAGGATATTATAGAAAATGTTTTTCTTTTTAATTGTAAAAGCCAAGTTTTCTCGTTTTTGAGATATACGACGATTTCTCGAAATAGAAAGTTGAGTGTAGATATATTAATATTGATTTCTATCCTATTTATTGTAAAAACAGCCATATTAATCGGCTTCCTTTACGTGAAGGTGGTTTTAGTCCAGTTCAAAGTCCTTCCAGAAAAGCTGTTCTTCGAGATTTGTTCTGCACACTTAATTAGTGGTATAATTTATATTGCATCCGAAATACCATCATAGATGTTTTTGGTTCAATATTGGTGAGTTGCAGTCTTAAATCTCCACGTTCGTTGATTTTCAAACGGTTTCTTTGTTTTGTCAAAATCAAGCCTTTTTCAACTAGGTATTTTTCAGCAATGTTCTACAATACAGGATACAGTGTTTCAATTTTGCGCTGCAACCATAACTTTTGATAGCCTTGGATGATCTTCTGCTTAAGCTCCTCGTCTGTGCTGATTGTGATCAACTCTTCTTGCATTATCACATTGGCTTCTTCCATGACTGATATTGTACGAACCTCATACCTCTTAGTAAAAAGAATTGCTTCGAATCTTGTTGAGAGCATTTATAACATATTTTAAAGTCTGGTGCAATCTAGTACTTACATTTTTTTTGCTACTAAATACTGTCTGTGAATCACACAGTCAACGATCAGTAGCTCAGGCAGTTGTCGCTTTAAGTGAGCTATAAAACCCCTGTGACAACCAACCATAGATGGTGCACCATCAGTCGCAACAAAAACAATGTTCTTGCATAGAATAGCTTTGTCGGTAAAAAAAAAAACGTTCCGCGCCCTGAAAAATCGATTCTCCTCTGATATCAGTCTTTAAATCTGTAGCAAAAAGTAGTTCTTGGCGCATATTTTCTTCTTAATATGTCGAACATATCCTAACAACAGATCATCATTGCCGGGTAATGTAGACTCGTCCAACTGGAGAGAGAATCTGTTGGTCTGTAAGAAATTGCATAAAATGTTTTCCACGTCTCGACCCATCTCATCTATTCGTCTCTGAACGGTTTTATTGCTCAAAGGAATTATCTTTATAATATCATATGCGGGCTTGTGCAATACATTCTTGAGGACCTCCGCAATGACTGGTAAAATAAGCTGCTCTCCAGCTCTGTGTGTCAGTATGCACTCTTGATAAGTGGTCCTCCATTTTTAAAGGCATCATTACTGAATACTGTTTCACATATGAGACACATCGGCAAGTGTTGATTTGATAGAGATGGAATAAATTTAAACTTCAAATTGTCCAAACTATATTGTTGCATTTTTTTTGTGTCTGCCATCATGAAACTCGCAATAATACTGCAGAACAAAAATAAAATATGTTTAAGAAACTACTTTAAAAAAATTATAATAAAACTGTTAAATTTACACACGAGCTTATTTTTATCACACTTAGGCACTGGATGTTTTTTAGGTATGCTCACGAACTTACTCATTAATAAACTTGGATATAGTCACTGTAGTATTGAAAATTTGTATTATGTACCAATTAGCGTAAAAAACGAAAACTGAACATTTATAATTTTAGGTAACAACTTTTCTAAAGTAATTTCAAAAACTATTAAAACCTTTTTTGGTGCTTACCCTGTTAATTTTTCACAGTGTCTAGGTACACGCTAACTTGTACGCAATTCAAAAATTTATATACACGCGAAACGTCTTGACAGAGTAGGTGAGCTGTGTCCAGGCCGTCGGTGTTTATGCCGGTCGGCGTAGCCAGGTATGGATCGAAATTTTCTGGTGGCGGCGAAGCCGCCACCTTAAGAGAAATCGTTGCTTCGTTTTCTTGTTGTCACGGTATTATTATTATTTGTTCATGTATGTAAAATTTGCTTCTAAGGTTTATAAAATACTACTGCTAGTCACGGCGTAAATGAAAACAAACAAGACGCATTCACACAAACACCTCTCACCACAGCAATATGACGTTTCGCGAGTATATAATTTTTTGATTTTTGTACACGTTAGCGTGTACCTAGCCACAGCGTTAATTTTTCATAAACTGCAGAAATGTATGGTTACGCTATTAACGCGCGTAGGTAATCAAGCACTTTGTAAATTCTTTTCAATCACTTTATTTTAATTCACTTATCGACTAGTTGAGTTAATTTAAAAGTACAACAATGATAATTCCTAAAATATTAGTCATTTTTATAACACGTAACATAACTTATACATTATCTTGAAAGTTTCAAATAAGAACTTGCATTAATTAATAGGGGTCGATTTTTAGACCTTGTCGACCCCCAATATCAGTTTTCGTTTATGTCGACCCCTGGGAAACCCGTTCGACCACTTTGGGAATCCCTGCTCTAATCCATTTCAAAACAAGTTATTATTAATTATTGTAAATAAAAACCGAATAATAAAAAACCAGGGATTTATAGCATTTACATGAATATATTATTATCAACAAGGTACATATGGCAACATGTTTTGAATGATTAGTAACGTATATAGTGGATTCAATATAAAATCCATTGCACGTCATTGATCATTTGTGAAGTCGCCAACATCCATTGTTGTCTAATCGTCAAAATAATCGAGAAATGTAAAATTGTAAGAGGTTTGGAAAATGTAAGGATATGTTTTTTTATGTTATATTACTAGGAACAATTAATTTTAAATGTCTATAACTTCTGTCTTTTGGGAAAATTGAATTTATTTGTGCAGTAGTTACATTTGCAAGTTTTTATATTTAAAATATGCCATACTAATTATTTCATTTATACAGCTGTCGGTTAAACTTCATTTATAGAATGCCAATTATCGATAAACTCAACAAGTAATAAGCAGTTGGAACGTGTGGCGAAAGTTTTAAAACTTTCAGCGATAAAAAAGCAATTAAATCAGTTTCATTTGTTTTTCTTCGTTAAAAATAGACTAATACTGCGGTTTATTTTTAATTTTGTTTACTGGTTTAATGTCAAATTTGTGATTTTCTGTTTATTTTAAATGATTTGAATAAACAATACATTTATAAAGTTTGTGTAATAATATAATTTAATAAAAATGTTAACATGAATAACGGTTTTTTTGCAAATAAATATCATTGGTATACAAGTTTTTATTTAAAGAGCACTATGATTCAAAATATTTTTTTTTTCATCTTCTGTTGCAGTCACTAATTATAATTACAAAAAAACATTGACGGACAAATATCAAACATTCTAAAATTGTAAAACTGGCGAAATCTATTCGAAATATAATTTGAATTATTAAAATAAAATTGGTAACATCTGTTTATACTTGAAAAATTCAGTTTTAAATGCTTTTGATCTCATTTTCTTTTGGTTTTAAAACCAAATTTTAATTAATGTAAATGTAAATTACAAAATTTCGTCATTATTTTAAAATGTAAAAATTGCCATTAAACGTTCATCGATATGTTTGAAAAATTCCTTCATGGATTCTTGGACAAATCACACGGTGTAAATTCCTACGATCTTTGTTTACAACAAAATGTCATCTCGCCAAACCTGCAAAAAAAGGCGAACGAATCAAATTATACGCTTCTTATACTGCCCTTCCATGCAATAAAGTCGTACCTATCTAACAATACGACCAATAATTCTAAATATTTCATATATGGCAGTTCTGGTTAAAAATACAAGTTTGAAGATATGACAATTAGTTTTGAGTGTAAAACATGTATTTCTGCGATAATACCTCCAATAAGCCAAAATTCAGATACGACTATGTTTAGACGGTCAGTATAGGAAATATTATACAATAGAGGGAACCTTGAAGTACGCCACATGAGATATTTGCAATAGAAGATCGAAAAACACCATCCAAATGTTGTGTAAAATGTTTGATAAGTAAGATCTTCAAAATTTTCAAGTTACCATTCACAATACTAAGGTGTACTATTGATTATTGCGTATCTCGAAAATCCGGACCAATAGGAACATTCCTCCCCAATGTACACGCGTGATTTGAATATGTGAATATAATGAAATGTATTTAAATTAATATATTATTTAGGAAATAAGTATGTCAAACCTATATTTTTATATTAATCCATAAAACTCATTTATATAATGATGTAAACTAGTAATATTTTGAGGATTTTATAGATACCTGTATACGCGGAGGCTATTAAACTGAATAACAATCACATGACATAACCAAAACACATTTTTATTCCATTAATATGAAGACCAGAGAGAAGGAGGCGAATCGACAATAGTCAAATTTCAAATTTCCGTCCTTTTTATAAAGTTCACGAAATTAACTGTAGTTGGCAGGTCGAACATCAGCGGTGTCAATTTTCTATGTAAGTCAATGTAAAAGAAAGTGTTTTTTTTTAAATTGGTGAAAATAATCAAAATAATGTGAAAAAAAGTACCTAAGTACAAGTAACATGAGTGACAAAAAATATCAAAGCAAGATTTACTTCGTTCCAGATTGTAAAACGGGATACAAATCAGATTTATAACTAAAGAAAACGAGGAGAAATCAAGTAAATGTCTTTTTAAAGCTTCTAATATAAGTAAAATAATGTATTTATTTCTAAATATAATATTTATTGTAAACTAGTCACAATATGTATCTTACGGAGTGTAGTTTATTTTATTACAAGTTTCTATAATATAAAATTTTATAGTCATAGATCCTCACTTACAAACAACAATAATTACACATTAAATTTAACTTACAGAAAAGAAAATATGTTTTTTATATAGTTTTATTGTTAGATGAAGAGTTACTACTGTTATTTTTTTGTTGAACCCCAATTTTGTCATTGTAAATGTTTTTTTATAGGGTTCTAAACGCTTAGAACAGTGGTAGTATATATAGTTCCTAGGGCCGATAAAGCACTTTCTAGAGATGATGGATGCTGTTCTACACTTTTTAGCAGATATTTCCAAATATTATAAGACTTTTTTACTGATGGTACTGCTAGCAAAACAAAAAGGAGAAGGCCGAAATTAAATACCATTTACATTCCCAAATCTCCCTTTAAGCTTGTATTGCAACAATAAAAATTCTGTTAACTGTGTTTTATTTTGCTTTAAAACTATAATTAGGTTTAATTCAAAAAAAAATTGCCACAAAATTGTACTTTTACAATTTGGTCATACCTACCTAATTTGTATTTTATATAGATAAAATTAAATAATTTATCAAATAAAACATTCAAGACTTATTTAGAAATACATACAGCAGTATGTTTTGTGCTTTATTTAGGAATAAACAAGTTTATTTTTATTATTTTGATAAAATTATGTATAATTCCCATGAGAAACCATGTAATTCGCACAGCGTTAACAGTAGGTACCAGCGCCCATGCGTTCGTTTTTTTGTGACCGTATTTAGAGTATGCCGATTCGCCTCCTTATCTCTAGTCTTCATATCCATGAATTTGCCATTTACCCTTAATGGTTTATATCACCCGCGACCATTATGGAATATTTTTTTGATTGTTCTTATTGGTTGTTACTGCGCACCTACGGGAATACTACACCTTGAACGTTACGTCATAATTCTTACAAGCTTTTTTACCAGCTTTCACGATCAAGTTTATTAAAAGCCTCGCTAAAATCCCTGAATGTGGGACTGAAGTCCTATTATTCAATTATTTTAAATACACTTTGAGAATCTTGCTGCAAAATGAACCTTTGTGAATTTATTGAGAAGGAAAACAAGCCAGGAGCAAGAAAAGCTCATTTTATCTTTTTGTAATTTTCTTTTTGCTTGCCTTCAAATATGGTAATTCGTCTTTCTGCGTGTGCAATTTGTCACAGCGATGTTGTCGAGGATAAAAAGAAAAATTTCCGGGTGTTGACAGATGGGAGAATGATAAAAATGGAATGTCGCAGAATATGTGAATACCTGATTTGTAATTTAAAATTTTTCTGTTTGGTATGATGTTTGCAAATTAGAACGCGTTTTTTGGAATGAAAGCTTTAATTTAGTATTAAAAATTTAGGTTTTAAGTCAGGAAAAAATCTCATATAAACACCACGAAGGACTACTAAATCAGTGCCGTTTGTATTAAATGCGTATAAAATAAATTCCCTCTATAGAATGATTACCATTTCAACCTCCGATGAAAATTCACACTTAGAATTTACCCATACTATTTAACAAAAATATATCGATCTAATAAACTAGTAGTTAATCGAAAAATTATCAACTTAACGGAAATTTCTAAATGCTACAAAAAAGAATATTATCCAAAGCATATCAATTTATTGAAAATCGTGGAAAAATCCTTACATAAAATATAATTAATCTAGTATTATAAACCCCTTTTTTACGTTATTTAAAACAAAATAATTAATACTATAAACTAATTCACTAATATAAATATGATTATATGTATATTCTATCGATAAATAGTGGGTAAATGTTACGTTAACCTGAATACTTATTTTTTCTGGTTAAAAATAAATCCATTAACATAGGTCATGGCTTGTATATTGCGGATGGAAATACACTAGATACGCACCAAATGTTAGATTTAAAACTTTGTTTGTCTACTTTCAGCTATCACGCTAAAGGTACGTTTACATCCGACACTTCTATCACTATATAACTATCGAATATCTGACACAAAATTGCACTGATTGTTTACATCATGACATAAATTACTTGACATGTAGCGAGGCACTACTTTTGAGATATAATAAATATATAAATCGTTTACACTGGTGATGCCACATATTTTATGATGAAAGTATTTAAAAGGAAAGTTGCCATTAAGTAGTTATTTTAAATATATATTAAAATCAAACAGTGATAAAGAAGAAACAAACGTTCTATATGGGTCCGGGAGTGAATTTTGAGACGTAAAAAACATGGTGTTCATTAACAGCTAATGAATGCACTCCGTGTCGAAGATCCAGCAGGATTTTCTAATAGTAATTCACTTGTAGGAAGCAATGCGCTCCTTTTTTTTTTCGACGAAAGATGTTCTTGAAAATAACTTCTGACTTTCATTTCTGCTTAATTGTACGATTCTTCTGGCATAGTCATACTATAATGATAACCATTCCTTTTTATGCGAGACATATTACACGATGCTAATCAAAAACGTAGATGACTATTCAACTTTCGCAATTTTTATTAAATAGGTCGTAACTTGTAGATAATGCAAATTTTTTGTTTACAATTAACCTGTCAGACATAAATCTCATTTAATAAAGTCAGATGTAAACGTACCTTAAGTTTAGTTTACAACAAATTCAATCTAGACAGTACTCAGATAAACAAATAAAATAACTAACGAACTCCCGTATAACATAGGCTTTGTTTGAATTTTTGACAGTTGTGATCTCCATGGGCGTAGCAAATAGTTTTCTTCATCATCTTTTAAAAATATTTTGTCATTCACAAGTTTAAATGCAACTCAAACATAAAATTTTATTATACAAAAAATATATTCTGCTATTTTTATCCAAATGTAATATTTATATAAAAAAAAATAGGTTTCAAATGATTACACTGTTTATATTGTTTATAGTGAACTGTATATTTAAAATAAAACAACAATCCCTATTGATAAAAAGAAGGCCAAATTGAGTTCGCGCATTACGTCACAGGAGTCCTTGTGAGATTGCGCACAAAGTACCTTTTGCAGGTGCGTTTTAATCATTTCATTATCTTCAAATTGGGAAAAATTAATTACTAAAACTCAACAATAGAAAAAATCCAATTTACTTTTCCGTTATATACTTAAAGGTGGCATTCTTACCACTTGAAATGTTAAATTTTAAATTTTTTACCATATACGGGATGTCAAAAAATAGGAATTAAGGTAGAGTTACACTTATTTTGAAAAATATGGAAAACATTATATGGAATCAGTCACCTATCTCAAAAAAAGATTGATATGTAATAGATTTTATCATTTCTTATACTAATAATAAACAAACGTACTATATCCTTTGAAAGTAATTTGTAATGGATTAACTAATCTAGAAATTTGTTAAAACTTAAAATTACCTTTATATAGTCTGTAACCTTGTTCCAAGATGGATATAATGGAGACTGTTAAGCCTAATAGAAACAATAGATTTCTTTTCAGAAACATATCAACTGGAACAGTGACGAGGCCTTAAAACCTTGACTAGTGGCATTAATTTAATTCAGATAAATAAAAATAAAATGCTAAGATAAATTAATTGTAGCTTTATTAGTTAAATAGTAACATTAACATTTTTCATAAAAGTCCGCAACTCTAGCAACATTTTCAGCGATTTGTTATAGATTCAGCTTTTATTTTTGTTTTAATGTGTAACGGTTGGAACCGTTTTCGTTATTTTGACTCAAACATCTCTACTCAAATGTCATTTGTTGTTTATGCCTTGCGTCAAAAGTTCGATTTTATTTTCATTTGAATCTGTCAACGAATCAAGTCGATTTGAATTTTAAATTATCTTGGACATCCGATGTACTAATTGTCTTTTAATATTCTTATTGGCCGTCTGATTTTATAAGGTAAGCTTTAATACCGATATATTGTTGAAAATATATATTTTGTACAAAGATTTCTTAATTAAAATGTCAAATATTGTACATAACCTCAATATCAACAATGTATAACACATGTACGTTTTATATAATTTTATATATTATTTTGTTTGGAAG
The DNA here is from genome assembly GCA_927349885.1 of Psylliodes chrysocephalus. Taxonomy (NCBI): domain Eukaryota; kingdom Metazoa; phylum Arthropoda; class Insecta; order Coleoptera; family Chrysomelidae; genus Psylliodes; species Psylliodes chrysocephalus. Next base: position 43,902,648 of record OV651821.1, read on the forward strand.
AGATATGCTTTACTATTTTTAAATATGTTAAATAAGATTTTTCCTTTTCATATTAATTTTGGTCTCTGTGAAAGTATTAACTTAATAGTTCACTTTATTAGTTAAAGGCATTTTATATGGTTCCTGTACAAATTTCCTATTTCCTTTCTTAACATTTTTACCTTTTCACTAGCTATATCTAAAGAAGTTTATTTCAAGTTGTATCTAAGAAGTTTATTTCAAGTCCTATCTAAGAAGTTTAGTTCAAGCTGTATCTAAGAAGTTTAGTACGAGTTATATCTAAAGAAGTTTATTTCGAGTTATATCAAGAGGTTTATTTCGAGTTATATCAAGAAGTTTATTTCAAGTTATATCTAAAACAGTTTTTGAAGATTTAAGTTTATGAAGATTTATACCTAAGAGTTTGGTGTTATCCGAAGAATATCGTTCAAGTCCCTTTGAAGAAGGCCTAATATACCATGCAAATCACCCTAATATAACTACCTCCTGTTATAACAGATAAGTTTTATGCAATAAACCATCTAAATTTGAATTAAGTAAATCTTTGTGAATTAGAATTTGTTACTGCCTTATCTAAAACTTTGTTTAAATATAATATCTTAATGGTTAGTGATTTTCTATATTTTTATCACTAATCTATAGTCAAGTATATTAAGTTTTAAATATAGTGGTGCCCAACTTCTTTTTCAAGGTAATACGAGTTATTTAATAACCTGACCCACTCCCAAAATCAATTGAGCTTAAAACACTATAACAAATAGATAAAATAACAAGTATCACGTTACAAACTATAGAATTTTTTAGCATTAATAACAATTTTATAGATAAGAAATACATTTTTTCCTAAATTTTTAATGTCATTTATAGAAATAAAATAGATATTTGTGTACCAAAAGCCATAAGTATAGAGTTGATATTTTTCGGCCGAATCAGTTTACCATCGAGACCAAGTAACTTCTGGTGAGTAATATTACAATAGATACACAAATAATTTCATGTAGACAATTTATTACAATGTATTATGATTCGTCAAAAATAATACAATAATACCTATAATACCAATAATACTAATTACAAACAATATTTAAAATATATCCTCTACAGATAGACATATATTTTCAAAAACTTTTTGAGCTTATTCTTAAATAAAATATCTGTTTTTGTATAAAATGGGCCCTATACATTTAAGAAACCTTTTAGTTAAATGTAATCTATTAACTGGCATATAATTAGTTCCAAAATTATGAAATCTATATTTTGCTTAAATTTATTTAAGTTCTTAAATACATAAACAAATTTCTAGAACATATAATGAAGCTAATGACAAAATACCATATTCTACAAATATTGGTCGACAAGAATCATATTTAGGAACTAAACCTATTATTCTTTTAGGATCTTCCTTCGAAGAATAAAAACGTCACTCGAATCAGTTGAATTTTCACATAAACTAATCGGGTGTCTCAATCAACATGCTACTTGAGCATAATAAATAGATTAAAGTTCATGGTCTACAACTTCTCTTACATTTCTAAATAAGTAACACAATATTAGTAATTACAGAAATTTGACACAAGCCAGTTCATTCCTAGATTGTATGCATGTCTCAAAAACTTCCTCTATACATCTAAATCACATAAATTTTGTGTAGCTAAAACTTGTGTGTGATAAGAATTCCCAATGAAAAGTAGCCCGTTTTCATTTGATAAAATTTGGTTACGGTGAATTTAAACGAGGAGATTTTTAAAAAACACTCTGTATAGGTAATACATAATTTCTCTGTAACCGAACGTTTCTACGATTTGTTTAAAAGTTATAAGCTCTGGAAATGGGCTACTTTTCATTGGGACACCCTGTATAAGAATAAAGCTGCATCCAAAAATGTATAAACATACAATTAACGCAAAGGATATAATAATTTAATAACAATACAAAAATTAAATATAAAAATCCAATAAAAAATACAATATAAAAATTTAAAAAGTGGTAATTATAAATTAAAAAAAAATTATAAAATTCGTTAGTGGAGTGTCTATTTTCAAAGAAATATATGGAAATCCCATAGGAACCGAAGTTGTGCATGGGCTACGTATTATATTTAAATGACTACATGTATGTCACCAAATTGAATTAGTGATATTTTAATATTAGATACATAGATACCTCAACTGCTTCTGATGCATTTTCGCTTATGTAATTTTTGTTCTCTTACATAAATATGTTAGAAGCGAATATTGACAGATATTCTAGATTGAAACCTTTATCTACTTCGTTGAATTAATCAACAACTAACAAAAGTGTAAAGCACTAACGTTTTGGTATTCTCTACTTGCTGTGCTGTTCGTTTTTGAAAAAAAGTAAAGCGCTTTCAAAAAAAGTTATACATGAGTAGCGTTTTGCTGTTCGCACTTCTAGTTTTGAAATAGATAAGTCAAACATTAAAATTTTATTTTTACTTGTAGTTCTTGGGTTGTTAGGTGCTTGTAGATCAAAATTAGAAAACGTATGTGTTGTTATAGCTTTCGGCACTGATCAGTGCCTTCTTCAGTAGTTTTTCTTCAGCAAATATTTTTTTTTTTCTTTTAATTAACACATTGTTTTTTTTATGAATGTTAACATTAGGTGTATGAATTCTTTGGTACAGAAATGGGGTGTGTCATTAAAGTACATCAAACCATTTTTAAAAATTTTTTTTACCCCATAATCGTAGTCATGTCTGTTGTTTTATTTGTTCGTTTTGTGGTTATTCGTTTTTTTTATAAGGGTGCTGGACCCTCGTTTTTTCGTTTATGGACCCGCATAGAAGTCCGGGTATCATTTAGAAATATTTTTGTTTTACACGAAAAGTTTTTTTTTTGAGAATTGCTTCCAGCTTTAAAAAAGGGTTCATACTTGGCTTCAACCAAATCTAAACCGTTAGTTATCTATTTAATATTCATTTGTTTATCGAGAGACAATAATATTAAAAGCGTACCTTTTCTTTTCAAGAATAGCTACAGGTAACTAATTCATTCTAGTAGTATTAAATAATATAATAGGTAATAAAAAAAAAGAACATCATACCAGACAGCAAATAAAAAACCTATTACATTTAATACATTTACCTGTATTTAACTGTCATAACTGTTATTTAACTTTGTTATGACAAAATTAAAAATAATGTTTTTTTTTTGTTTAATTACAAAGCGCATTAATGTAGATGACAGTTACTTTAAGACCGTTATAAATTTGCACTTGACCACAAAAAAATATTAGTCGTAGATAATAATCTAGCTGATACATTTTGTAGCAGTAAATTTTTTCGAGCATATTTAAGTTTTTTTTACTTTCCTGTAGTACGGAAAGCATAGGATGATTTTTTCGATCTTGAGTTTTCGACGGATCTTCACGTTTTAAGATCCCTGAATCAATTTTGACCATTTTTGCGATGGCTGTATCCACAATAACTAAAAAACGAGGGGGTGGGGTGGGTTGGCTTAGTAATTAGAGTCATGACTAAATATAAATAAGAAGAATTAATAACAATAATGTTTTTGTATGTTAAATAAATAAAACACTTTAATAGAGAGTTATTTTGTAATATTCTTACTTAATAAACTTATTATTATTTGAGATAAATGAAACATGAATTTCTTTTCTTCAATTTTATTATTATTTATCCCTATTGGAGCAAGGTAATTGTTTTTCAAAACATTCAATTTCGAGCAGGGTTGAAAATACCTCGGTAACAACGAATTTTAATTATATTTATAAATTAGTGTACATCCATTTTTCTAATACCTTATTAGTTTTTTATTTGAGAATTTTTCTTCATTAACTCTTAATAATAAATATTTATATTTTGAAATGAAAACTGTTTTCTAATTTTTTTTGTAATATTTGTACGTAATAGCTATTTATGCAACCGTCTACATAAAACGGCATTTCATAACGTGTTACAATTTTTTGTCTAATTTTGACTAGATTATTTATAAAATTGTGTTTTGGAAAAAAATACTGACATAGGCAATCAATATTTCTTTCTTGTTTTGTTAGTTGCATATGCATAACTTCATTCGTTTTATTGACAAATAGAAAATCATATTAATTTATTCTCAACGACTTGTAATGTGTGTATATTGCTTAATAAATTTAATTTGTTTTCAAGAAAGTGTGTTATTTTGTCGTGTATTGTGTTTTAATTATTTTGTGCTGGAAAATAAGGACCAAAACAATATTATCACTACGTTGCAAGTTTAACCAAATTCTATTTTTCTAAGTCAACCTGTTGATGTATTTATATATATATTTCTTAGAATAATGTGATCGTAGAAAAAATCTTGTACATTTTGAGCGAAAAGTTCGTTGCCGTTTTCGACAGATTTTCGCGCTCCGTTACGCGTCGCGCGGCCAACTTTCTGTCTCAAGCGGCAAAGTATTACTTATCGCTCTTAACACACAAATAACTATTGTTCTTATGATGTTAATTTCCATTTGCAAGTTCTTTATTTTTTTCCACGAACTTACTAAATTTTGCATATTTTTCTATGATTTATCTATTAATATGGTACCGTCGATATAAATAAAGTTGTTTAGTGCGTTTGCAGTTAAATTTGTATATCTAACATTGATTTAATTTGATTTCTCTTTGGTTTTCTTGATTTATTCCCTTTTCCAATTCATCGTCCGTTTACTTGTACCTCTCCAATCTTTTCTCAAAATGTTTACGTACCTGGACGCGCGCCATTGATTTTTACAACAGCAATGATGATATATCTTCGCCAAGGTGTGCGCTATGCAATGCACACACGATTTCCATGGATTTTAATCAGGGCTGAGGTGCTTCTTTTAATTGCGTAATAATTTTATGCTACAGTACACTCGGTATTGACCCATTTCGACTGAGGTCAAGTTTCGAGTTGAATAGTGAGAGTATGTGTTATCGCTGTTGATTTGTAGGTTAACTCTTTCGAGACAAACGAAATTTTCAAATAATAAATCTTACTTATTGATTGGCCAACGATCGGATCTATGTTTGAATGTTGTTAATTATAAGACAAAAGGTGGAATTAAAATCACTTTTTATATTTAATGGCATTACTATAACCTCAAACCAGTTACTTATATTATTCAACACTGCTGCTAATGGCGTCCTCTGTTGATGAATTAACAATTTAAAATCATCTGCGAACAACAAGCCAGTGTTATCTAGAATGATGGTAAAGAATCGGGTAACTTACCTAATTAGTTTCATAAAAACTATTAGATTCTAAAAGTACTGGTTTTGGTGACATTTTCAACAGGTCGAACACTAACACCATTTCTCCAAATAACGTTTTCTGGTCTCGTAGCTCACCAGATTTATGGGGATTTCTGATTTGAGAGGAGTGCTCAACAATACATTTTTTCATATAAATAATACGCTTCTACTTCTGCAATTATTTTATTTTATTTATCTATAATCTATACAAGATTAATTACATTTATTATAAAGAAATTTTACTTTTATCTTTGTAAAAACGAAATAAAATATAGAACATAACTTAATATTTTTACACAAACTTGATAATCTATTTTGCATTACTTATCTACTCCATCTTTTAGAAATAAACCTCCAAAACTATATAATAGTCACACAATAAAACGACTCTTATATGAATTGATCAAAGAATGTCTCAACATTGTTTAAAAAAGCCCGTCCCTTACAAAGTAAAATTCCCCGAATTTCTTGGCATCTTTCCAGAGTGTTCCAGAGTGATTAAATTCTTGGAAAATGTCCTGCGTCCCTACAGACGGAATTGTCCAGATTCTTCGTAGGACAAATCTCGTACACAAAATTATTCGTAAGAACACACACATCTACTTCAACCCCATTATGAGTTTACTCCAGAGAGATGCGCGGAGATGAGAAATGTGTTAGAGACCAAATCAACCAGTATTTATTGATTTTCCTGCTCCCTCTCACCCGTTCCGAATGGATTGCGGTGGCCTTAGGTCAACACATAAGGTGAATTGGAGCATCTAATTTGTTGGCGGAGACTCCTTCTGCTCCTGCCTGACAGATCCAGGACATTAATTAAAAGAAGCCAATAAAATACAATCCCGTCAGATTATCTGAATTTTGGACATGTTGTAGAATTGTCTTACTTTACAAAAGTTTCAAAGTTTATGACTAGTTTTCGTTACACAGGGCGTTGAAAATGAGTTTTTTTTTCATTTTATAATTTGATTGGTATTCAGTGCTGGTACGATCAAATCTTCGTTCCTACTTTGCTTGTGTTGGATTGAATAGTATATGACGTTCTCATGTGCAGGAAATGAAAGGATGTGGTGTCGACGTTGTCAGTTACCGATCGGCAGCTCGCTACCCACCCGTAACTCGACCTGTAAATAGCGACATTCATATTGTTTCGTTTTTTTCCTGCATGTGCATGCTTCAGAGCTGGGGAGGATTCAAATCACATAGGATTCGAATCCTGGGATTCGAATCCTTTTTGAGGATCCGCGAGCGGTATTCGAATCCTTAAGAAAAAAAGGATCCGTCATCCGGATTCGCCTAGGAAATCCTTAAGGATTCGTATTCGAATTACCAGTATTAGTCTCGGATCCTTTTAGAGACCAAACTACGCCAGCGCGAACGGTCGACTCACGCTTTGTAAACTGAAACAGACTGAGACTGAAGACCGATCAGTGTTGCCAGATGGAAATTTCTGTTAATAGTAGGAACATAATCAAAAAAACAGGAGATTGTCTTTTTCAACAGGAGATTTTAATAAATCCATTTTTTGAAAGAGGAATACAGTACAAACATAAATTACAAATATAACTCTTCAATTAACAGTTTTCAAATACATCGGAACGTCACGTGATTAAGGTCCGTATTTATAAACAAAAATCAGCTGAGTCGGACTTGGGTAAGTCATCCTTGAACGAAAATCGAAGTTCGGTTATATCGCGTGAGTTTAGAGATGAGTAGTAACAAATCTGTAAATGTACATAACAGTTATAGATTTGCTAATATTCAACTCTAAATTCCAGTGCAACACCGGAACCACCTGGAACTTTAGAGACGTTGTAACCGAACATCGATTTTAGTTCAAGGACGACTTACTCAAGTCCGACTCAGGTAAGTCCTGTTTATAAATACGGACCTTAGCCTTCTAGTCGGTTAGTAGGTCAAACAAAATTTTAATTCTCACATATGTAGGTATAAAAAAAAACATATATACATGTAAACAAACAAAAAAAAAGCAAATTTCGTAGTACTTTAAGTAGAAATTGACAATCGTCGTCGAAACACAGTGTCGTATTAAAATATTCTAGTGAAAATTACTGAAACCAACGGAAGATTTCCTAGAAAAAGCAGAAAAACAGACATCGAGGCTAAAAACAGTAGATTTCATAGTCAAAACAGTAGAACAGGAGATTGAGAGTGAAAACAGGAGATCTGGTAACACTGAGACCGATTGTTAATATTTAGAAGATAAGCGTTACAATCTACCAATTAATGTCAAAGATGGCAGCAGAGCACCTAGACAATTTTGAGTTGAAACCTGTACCATACTTTTAAGCTATTTTTATACCCTATTCAAAAAGTTTATGCTTCTCGTTTTTTGGAAAAATCCAGGTTCTCTGCTAGCTTCGAACGAAGCCAGCAGAGTACCTCGGTTTTTTAAAGCATTTTTCTAAAAACAACCACACTGCATTTTTAGGCTCTTGAAATATTTTCAAACTTAACTAAAAATTGCTATTTTAAAATAATACAGGATGCTTTGTTGGAACAAAGTTAGCAGAACACCACGGCTTTTTTTTAATATCTAATGTCACGAGTTTAAACTATTTTAGGCTCTTAAAATATTATAAAACTTTTCGAAAAAAAATAGTGTTTTTTAAAAATTCAGGGTGCTTTGTTGGAACAGAGGTGTTTTGCTGGATTTGTTTGAAGCTAGCAAAGCACCCTGTATATTTTTAAAATAATATTTTAAGATCCTAAAAATATTGTGTCGTTGTTTTTGAAATAAAACTTAAAGAACTGAGGTGCTCTGCTGACTTCGTTCGAAACTAACAGAGTACCTTGATTTTTGCAAAAACGAGTAAGTAGCATACAAATAGCTTTAAAATAGCCTAAAAATATGGCATAGGTTTCAACTCAAAATTGCCTAGGTGCTCTGCTGCCTTCTTTGACATTACAAATTAGCAAAATAAAAAAATCCTAAAATTTAACACTTGCCTTTCTTCGTCTGCTGCAGTCTACCGATTATTTTTGTTTGCAGGTATAATCGACGCTCTTTGAAATTTTGATTCTATGTAAGGCCAACCAAAAGACATTTTTATTTCATTTTTTGTTAATTATTTTGTTTTTTTTTGCATTAAAATAAAATATATTTTTTGTAGATTCTAATTTATTTATGGTTCATATTTATAAAAAAAAAAAAAGTTTATTTTCTTGTATCAATCATTTGTATGCAAGTCATAGTCTGTAATAGACACATAGTTGATATTGATATTAGATTCGGAAGCATACATAATACCATGGTATGACACTAACAGTAATTCGTATTCCTGATCCGAAAAAATGGATTCGAATTACATCTCGTGATTCGAATCAATTTTTTGAGGATTCGTCCCAGCTCTGACATGCGTCTTTTACTATTCACTCCCAACATCTTCCAAGACACTGTATAAGTATTCGTTCAATAAAAGTTTTCGTAGTTACTTTTAAGACGGAGTAAATGCAAGATTTTTAAAGAAAAAGTTATGAGTTAAATGTTCCCAACAACTTATTTACATAAACAAAATTTTTAACACCATGTGTAATTAAAACTATACCTAATAGAAGTTTGGTCCATGAATATTATTGTAAAGTACGTCAATTGCTACAATATATCAAAACTGGGGCAATTTGCGCCTCGCTTCTGCATTTAAACAGTCCTTTAGAATAAAGTTTTGAGTCGGTCTCTTAACAATGGTTGTTAGAACTGTTCAAAAAACGTGAAATGCCTATTATTATCCACGAGAGGATAAAGTTTGAAACATGTTTAAAATGTAGAATTTGCTACAGTTTAATTATGAATTTGGCAGTTCACGCTAGTCTTTTACTGTAGTTTTAAAGTTCAATCAAGCCTTGTTAATAAATAAGTCAAATTCCTTCAGTAATATAACAAAATCAATGAAATTAATGTCCCACAAAAATTATTGGTATTACAAGGTTATTTGAAAATGCATGATAGCACAGTTTTTATGGCAAAGGTCTATATAAAGGATTGTTCAAAGCAGAAAAGATAAGATGATTTAAATACTACGATTGACAATCAGAAATAGCCTTTATAAACTAGCAGTATAGTTTACAATAAAATATCTTCAAAATCAGCAATCTAGAACGGTTTACCTTTTTACGTTTACTAGATAGAAGGTAAATCGCATTTAAAACCTAGTATTTTGTAATGCCAAGTACGCACTTCCAGTTTTTCTATTTTATAAGAAATAGTATTATCTGATAGATTAATTAATTGTTTTATTTTATTGGCCCATATTTTTCAACGAAAAATAACCCTAATTCCATTAAATCTAAATTACGCCATTCTCGCTTCGACTAACTCGTTTATTACATAAAATCTACAGCAGCCGGTATTGAAACAAATTAAATTTTATATATCACGATTATCGTCAAGTGAAACTAAACCATACGGGCATCGTTATTTAATCACATACCGCTTCAAATTACATCGCCCAGAGTCCATAGAGGCCGACTCGTTTGAAGTATGTCATTAAAATGCGGGTTAGAATCTACACATTTTCACATAACGCACTGAGATGTGAAACAGTCACTGTAGAAGGGAATTTTACGAAGAATTTTGGGTTTCCGGAATTCAACCAAGCATTGTGTGTCTAGTAACAGATTTTTTGTCTAATTAAAGAGTTCTGGAAACTAGCATTAGTGAACACATTTAATTTAAATGTAGTACATATCCCTGAATTCCTCTTAGTAATCACAAACTTCTGCACATAATAGAGAGTGAAAAAGAATGAATGAATGAATATGTTTCTTTCCTTTTCGGAAAAAGCCTAACAAATTTGATGCATCAAAATATTTAAAAAATCCACAAATCCGTATTAATAATCTTGGATTTTCTATTGATTATTTAATTATAGCTTCATTTTAATTGGTCAAATATAACACCATCTTAATAACTTTCCTATACCAATTATTTATTTTTAGCCAAAAGAAGACACCAATAATTAATTGTGTCATAAACTTTTATATCAACATTAATATATTTAATATATTTTATCAAAATAATGAAAAGTAATGCTCCTAGATCCCTGAAGTCGCCAATCACCTAAAAGATCTCGCTCCTTCGCATTGAACAAACAATTTCAACTTATGTAAATATTTAAATCTCCATATTAAGCAAGTTTAAACTTGTACACGTTAATTTTGTCACCGGATTTACTTTAGTAACTTTTTGTTTTTCTTCTCGTATGGTAGTGCTCTAATCTCGCTATGTTGGCCACCCCTGTTACATGCGATTCCAGTCTTTTACCTTACCAAAATCTAGTATTTTTTATACTGGTAGAACTGTAACCGCCCCACGTTGGTAACGCTGTTACATGCCATTCCTTAATTTTTTAATCGATATAATTGAACTAACTTTATGTTATTATTGTTAAACGAATGTATTTTAGGTTTGTATAAATATAGTAAAGCTTCTTTTTTATAATCATAATTCTTAAATTCAAAACGACGTACTTTCTGAATAATGTATTCTTCTAGTCCATTGAAAAGAATTGTTGACAGAGGACCTCCTTATCTAAGAGAATCCCGACTCACATACTTCAATTATTAATTGGTACCCTGACATACATTTCCATACCTTATGATATACAGTGAGCACCATAAGTCTTACCTCCCCTATCTAACTCGTTACTGGAGTCTCGTTAGGAAAATCACCGAGATACGTCGATTTTTGATTTCTACAATGTACACTTTTGTATAAATAGTTTACCCTTAATTTCATCCCTTACTGGAGGGGAGCAACCCTTTCGAAAAATTTAAATGGCATGGGGTGGTGAGTGATAGCTCATTTGAAAGAGGGTTTTATTCTCTATTCAACCGTGTACAAAAATTTTAAATTTGCTTCATTAATTCTCGACTAATTGTTGTTTCAGAATAACGGAAATTAACGTAGCGCACTCATCCTTAGAACTAAAATTCGGCCCTGCATGATTTCGGTTTTGGTTCAGACGTGAAGTAAGACTTTTTGCCATTAGAAGGTCACTGTTAGTCTAGTTGCTTTCCTATTTTGTGAGGTTTTGTTATTTTTAAACATTAATAAATCAACACCTAATGAAGAAAATTTCAAAATTTTTTGCACGATTGAATAGAGAATAAAACCCCCTTTCAAATGAGCTATCACTCACCACCCCATGCCATTTAAATTGTTCGAAAGGGTTGCTACCCTCCAGTAAGGGATGAAATTAAGGGTAAACTAATCATGCAAAAATGTACATTGTAGAAATCAAAAATCGACCTGTCTCGGCGATTTTCCTAACAAGACCCCAGTAACGAGTTAGTTAGGGGGGGTAAGACTTATGATGCTCACTGTATTATGTCCTTGGTTTTTATATTCTATGAATTCTATGTTTTGTTCATTCTTTTTGTACATCCTTCTTGATCCTGACAGCTGGACAGTATTGAAAATAAATAACAACGATGTTTTAGTTTATTTATAAAAATAAATAAATAAATTATCATTAACTATGTTGCTACTGTAAGGGTATTTTTTTAAATATAACTAATGGTAAATTTCTCGTAGGTATCTAGGTGCCTATAAGTTAACTATTTGCAAGGGTTTATTTAAAAAACCGTCATTTTCACTTGTGAGAGAAATACGGGTTTAGAAACATACTTTTACGTATTATGTTAATTGATTTATTTCTTGTAGTAATTAAAAAGTCAATCGTAGTTTTTTCAAGTAAATAATTTATGTGTCACAGTTTTTTTCGTGTAGACGTTTAATATATTTATCACGGTTTTGATTTAATGCAAAATATACTATTATAATGTTTTGTGTGAATGTTTTTAGTAACTGAAAACTATTCTGTAAATATTTTCCAATCTAATCACCTACGAGGTACATCATGCAGTTTTTGTTTGTGCGTGGCTCAATTTCAGGCAATTTTCCCGATTGCATTACAGTGTAATTTGGTTTACAACAGTTTGATCAAGAATAATCGAGCTAGTTACGTACATTCAAAAGACACGATGAGAATCATCTGAAATTAATTTCTAAAATTAAATTTGATGCCTCATCTAGGCAAATTAGAAAATCACGTATTCATAATTCATCATGTTCTGGCGGTCGAAAACGCAATTCGAGTCCAGCATAGTAATTTCCCTGGGTGCAGCCATGATGAAAAACAATAATTAATAATTGTGGATGGATAATTTGCATTTTCAAATGGAATTTTATTAGGAAGCGAATATAAAAATTGTTGACGTGCTTTGTTGCCTTGTTCAACATTATGTAGATATTATGTAAACTAATCACGAATGTAAACAAAAAACTGCAAGCTACTGAATACAGTGATGAAAATTGTAGATGTACAAAGATACCTGAAAATAAATCGTCGATTTTATTCAACGAAAAGGTGAAAGAAAAACTTCCTGCCAAATATTCACTTTCCCATGCAAAATTACTTTATATTTTCTTAATAGTGATTTAATATCCTTAGAATTGCGCATCTTTGCTACTTCTTTATTTATCTTTTTATTCCCAGTTGATAAGCTAAAGCCAAATATATATCATCTGCTCCTGATGCTATTCCCTGTTATGTTATTAAAGGCTGTAGATACTGTATCTATCCTTTATTAATGATAACGAGGCTAGCCTCGAGATTAGTATGCATTCACGCTTTCGCAACAGTTAAGCAGTGATCTATCCGAACACGACCTGAAATGAATAACGGTGAATAAGTGAGTGAATTGGTAAATGGGAAAGTAATAGGACCTTCAAAAGGTGGTACAATCAGCCACAGGTGGCAGTTGCGCCACGCCTAATAACGGATTAGGATTTTAGCATGGGGGGTTCAAAGGAAATATAAATAAAAAATCCTTTAATAGTAATATTTAATGTTGGTAAAGTCTGATATTTATCCAATGAATTTAAGCTGACCAAAATTACACCAATCTTTAAAATGGAGAAAAGACGTTTGTCAATAATAATTATAGACCGGTAGCAGAAAAAAATTCTTGAATTCACTATTCATGAAAAAGTATTATTGTATCTTTAATTCACTAATCTATTATATGAATCTATTATGGACTAACACAAGAACTCGGATTGTATCATATAAAGGTGAATTATCACACAACTGTATCGGGTGTTCCACAAGGTGTAAACCTAGGGCCACTTCTGTTTTTAATATTTATTATGGACCTACCAACACACTTGATATCTGACTAATATATGCGGATGTTTTTAAATTATTTCGCGGAATTTCGGATTAGTCTTTAAAAAAATCATTATTTAATTTAGCAAAATTAATTTTCTAAAGATTAGGATTTTCATGAGTTGGTATTTCATAAAAATCAACATTTAAGCCACGAAATTATATTTAGAAACATAATATGATTATAATGAGTATGATGACAACCATATGACAACGATTATCACTGAAACCATGGTTTTTATAAAAAAAGTTTGTTTCGCACTCATGGTAATCCATGTATCATAATAGAACACTGTAACATTGTCACTTATTAATAGGTAATAAAATTTAGTAAACTCTAAACTCGATTGGTCGGAAGCAGGCGCATGTAACATAGGAATGATAATCTCCAATAAATACACGTCATTATTTTCATTAACAATTATCAATAAGCTGCAGATATTATATAAATTGAATTTGTAATTAGGAAAACTTAAGTAATACTATTCTTATGCAAATCCAATTAAAAACAAATTTCTGTTAAAAATATTTGTAAAGTTGGTTTTACGAGGGTTGTCCCAAAATTAACACTCAGCGCGCTCTAGCGGGCGTTGTAGGCAACGTAGATATCTGATCGAAGCGACGAAGTCTTAAGAACACGTTGGTATCATATGGTAGTGGCATTCGTTTAAAGGGAAAACGCCAAAAATGCGAAAAGACAACGTGAACACTCCATCACTACAGAAACCTTCTTCAGAATGTCCTGTACCCAAAAATTCGTAAACTGGGTGCTGGAATGTTGCAAAATCGTGTGTTGATTTTGTACGATAATGCGAGCCTGCACATCACTCCACCGATCAACAAACTTCTCGAAGAATACGGCTCTAAACAGCTGCCACCCGACTTATAGTCCTGACCTGAGCCTACCTGACTTCGATATTTTCCCCAAGCTAAAGAAAACTTTTCGGGGGTGCGTTTCCCGACCCTTGAGGAGCTCCAAAGAGAAGTGATCCGACATGCTCAATACGCTGAACGGAATACAAGCACTTCCGCGCATTGATAATGGAGGGGATTATTTTGAAGACCTGTAATTACTTGTATAATAAATCTTTTTCGAGTTAGAACCAACCGTGCAATACTTTTGGGACAGCCTTCGTATTTTAATGAACGTTGCTGTAAAGATCAATAATTTAAAGTCCTGCGTAGATTTTACGAATTGAATTCGAAGTAAATTAAAAAATAAAATAAAAATCTCTTTTTAATTACCGAGCTCTCGCCGCGACTTTCACATAAATTTGAAGCTTCTCTAAACTGAACAAACAAAAAAGCCATTCACGGTTCGTTTACACAATCAACATAATTAGAAGCCAAAATTAATTGGAGTGACGTTTCGCAATTATGGTCATTCCCTATTTTAATTGCTCATAGCAGCTCAGAGCTTGAACATCAGGATACTTGTTTGTTTCCAGGATGAAAATGTCAAGAATGCTTAACAAGAATTCGCCAAGCCTGAACGCAGGGTCAGATAAAAAAGATTTAGTGGTTTGAAAAAAAAAAAAACTATAGCAGTGGTTTGAATAATATAACAGACCATATATATCCATTTTACTTTAATAATGTTAAGTTTTGATGTTCACGAATTTATGGTGATTTATGGTGATTACAGCACCCCTTATAATTTTCGGATGATATCTCAAAAAGTAATTTTTTTAAAAAATTAAAATTTTGGCAATATAAATTAGGCAATAATATCTAGAATATGCATATATTTTAAAGTTTTACTTCCTTCCAGTTTCCAAGAAAAAAAAATCAAAGGGCTTTAAATTTTGAATTATAATGAAAATAAATGCATTCCTCAACAGCATTATTATTAATATAATCCCCAAATTTAAGCTCTTAATGTCTAGTTAATGATTTTTTAAATTCGCCAAAATTAGTGACTAAAACGCCTTGTTAAGTGTTATCTATATTCTGGTGTAAATCGTTGCAAGAAACGAATTATGACTGAGAGTATACGATACGATAGTTACAGGCGCGTTACACCAGAAGGCAGCACTTAACGAGGTGTTTAAGCCACTAATTTTGGCGAATATTAAAAAATCATTAACAAGACACTAAGAGCTCAAATTTTGGGATTATATTAACAATAGTGCTGTTGAGGAATGCATTTATTTTCATAATGATATTTCAAAATTTAAAGCTGTTTAATTTTTTTCTCTCGGAAACTGAAAGGATTTAAAATTTTAAAATATATGCATATCTAGATAATATTACTTAATTTATTTTGCCAAAATTTTAATTTTCTATGAAAATTACTTTTTAAAAAATCATTGTCCGAAAATTATAAGGGGTGCTGTGTTCACCTTAAAATCTCGGTTAAAATAAAATCACGGGTTTTGTAATTTGGTTCACCTTAGTCCAATCCTGGTAGGAGAAGACACGAACATCATGATTCAGTATCGGCCTTCAGAAATAATTGAGTTAAATTTGTTTAAGTCATATAACCACACCAATTCGTCTCTCTGCCTTCTATTTTTCACTTGAGTTGGCACTTATTTTCAGGAATGTCACCAACTCTGTTAATCATTTCATTTGCAGTAAAGGCGTACTTGTCTTTCCAGATGTGAACAGCATTCCAATGACGTTGTATGCATTTTCCAAGTACATGGATATGCCAATTGTTCGCACTAAAATTAGACGCCCATTTGTTGTCAAAATGTTGATATAATTATTTAGTCTCTGTTGTATGGATGCTTTTTAATTTTTTAATTGAATAGAAAAATATTTCTAAAAATAAATGTCTTTAATAATATTGCTTACTTACACTGTGTACCAATGAAGACTTTTGGTTTGAATATTATTTTTTAGAGACGCTGCTTTCAACCAACCGAGTAGACTGAATTTTTTTTTATTAATTATTGTATTATCGCTATGATACATGGATTACCACGTCTGCGATCAAACTTCTTTTGATACAAACCATTATTTCCAAGTTTCTACCTTTAATCAAACAATTATCTGTCAGTTTGATACTGTCAATGACAATAACTTGATTGACAGTCTTGAAAATATAAATAATTTTTTAAAATATAAGAAAAAAAATAAAAATTGGCTCCTATAGTTACCTGAAAATAACTTTCAAAAGTTGCATAATACAATGTCTTACTTTATAAAGAATTGTAAAAAATAAAATTAATAAAAAAATACAAAAAAATAAATAAAAAATAATTTGAAAATCCCTGAACCCCAAAGGTGAAGACAAATACTTAGAATTTAAAAAAAAAGCTTGTGGTCGCTGGACAAATACCCTTACCGCTAGACCATGACGAAATTGAATGTCGAGATTCCTAGACAGAAATTTGATGTGTTAATTCGGGCCAGACGTCGTTTCAGGCTAGTTCTCAAATCTTCAAATACCAATCTACAGCATCCCTGTATATGAAAAATGCACGGATGCATACTAAGTGCGGTAAGTGCATTTGTCTAGAGAACAAAGATATCAAATCTCCAAGTATTTGCTTTTACCTTTGGTGTTCGGGGATGGTGGTGATAATTCGTAGCGGGGTGGGATTGATAATTCGTAGGGGGATTTTTGAGATTTGTTACCGAAATTTCAAATTATTCTAAAACTTTTATTTCAGATATTTCTGACTTTTCGAATTACAATTTGCCATCTACGATATATTAAATTTACTTTTTTTAGAAATAATTCAAATATATTAAACAATGTAATGTTATATTAAATTCTTGTAATTATTATTGAATATATTTTATACATATTATTGTCAGCTTAAATAATATTTAAAATTGTTGCTCTCAACAAGTTTTCTTTGAGAGTACCTATTGTACTTATTTATTAATTTATAAGCGTTATCATGTCGTTTTCATTATGTTCTCCTTCTAAACATAATTTCGTGGTACTTATGCTTAAATACCGATTTTTTTTGAAATTTCTATTCATCTTTGGAATTATCGTCGTTAGAACTCAGATTCGTGACGTTTCAAAAAATTGTCGATAAATTGTACCATAATTAAAATTACCTTATTGCCAATGATACTCGACACATGAACCTATTTATCCCAATTTGAGTATATATAGACCAGAAATTTGATCATTCTCATCCTCTTAAATCTATAATTTTCCCATTACTACACATCGTTTACTACCACACCAATTTGTCTATCTTTCATTTCCAATTACCCGTTAGAATTTATGTTCTCCAAAGTCATGTGTGTCTCTCCGTAAAATAATCATCGTTGCGCAACCAACGTGTAAGTATCACAACAGAACTGGAACAGAGCTTATTGCATGTCAGGTTTACTCCCCAACGTGTCTGTTAATAATAGACAACGGGGCTTAAAAGTCCCTGCCACCGCCCTACTTGTAATTAAAAATGAAAGCAAAAGAAAAAGAAAGAAAAGCAGTAGCTGTTGTTGAATTAAATTGTATCCTTCACAACGCTGCTGGGGAACCTTGATATTTCATCTGAAAAGTTTGATTTTCTTTTCACGCTTCTGTCTGTTTTCTTACCTAACAAGATTCGTGACTGGAAAAAAAGAATTTCTTCAAAGTTGAGTGAAATGTTCCACCTATCTACAGATTTTGCCATAGCCGAGGCGCGAACCGAAATCTATAAAAGGCTTGCTAATTATCAAAATCTTGAGGTAAAGGATATTAAACTCAATGTGGTAATCACAACATAAATATTTTTGTGATTTATCATTTAGCTGATTTTCAATTCTATTTTACCAATTGTAAATAATGGATTAGTGAAATCAAATGTCATTAATATAGTAATGTAAAAAATACGAGTGAGTATTTTTATATTATCTAACCTAGACATGAAAAAATCTTTGAACTAGCTTGATTTAAAAAAAATATGAACTTCATAATATTACTTTGAACAATGTCAAACATTAATATCGATTTTCTGAACAATTTTAGATTTGGCGCTTGGAAGCCTTTGGTTCTCAGCCCACGATAGGTATAACAAGTACTTATTCTAATTTAATGTTTCTAATACATACAATATTTAATTATTTAGCTTATCTGAGGAAAATTCAACATTTTCAACAACCTCGCTTATCAAGGGCTAGATACAAGAGTACACGCTTGTCTTTGTTTATAATTAATTGTAAAATTCATCATAGGATTATAATAATTACACCTATTATTAATGTCCTTGGATATATGTGAAAATTCAAAGGAGTTTGTGAAGTAGACTTGTTTAAAACAGAAACATAATTATTGGAAAACCTTCCTAGAGGTACTAAAAAAGTGGTTAAAATTAAAAGGTCTTTAAATATGAGTTTAAAAATCTGAAATAATTAACTGAATGGTTTCACAGAATGTTCAAAAAGTCGTGAATAATGAATTATTATTCAATACTTGCAATTATTTAAGATAATAGAAATCATGTAATAAAGAATGTATTTATATAACATAACGAAAATGAAGTGAGAAAGATTGGCTGAGATCCGATAAACTGAAATGTATTTTTGGAAATAATTCCCCCTACAAAATTGTGAAAAATATACCCCCATATCCCCCAAGTGAAAACAAAAGAAAAATTGAAAAAAACTGAAAATTAAGAAGGAAAAATGAGTGCATCGACCAGAGATCGAACCTGGAACTTTCGGACTGTGGCCGTCCATGTAGTAGAAGAGGTGGTAGACATTTTTGGGTACGTATTTGAAGCAATCTAAAAACTTTCCCTATAACACCCTAACAGAACTGCAGACCTGGGGGTTAATTTTTGAAACCATTCGCCATCCGACGTATGCGAAAACGTATACTTTTACCAAAACTGTATTTTTGACTTACTCGATTCGTTTTCGCATGCGAAATTGACATCACTTGCGATTAGACATTTAATAGGTTTTGCAATGACGACGTTTATTCATCTCGATAAATCAGTTTCATACTAGGTTTCTATTGGTAGATCATCGAATTTTGCTGAAATAATCTACGACTCTTCGTTAGTTTGATCTGTTCGGAAAATATTTATCGAAGAGCATTCAAAAATATACCTTCCTTGTCGCATGCGATAAATGTCATACGCCAATTGACGCATACTACTTTTAGCGAATGGTTTCAAAAATTAACCCCCTGGCTGGGAAGTAGTGGCGCTGAATCAACCCTTATATTTGCAAAAAATATCCTTGAGGCAATCTGAAATGTTTATACCTTTAAATTGAATATTTAAACAGTTAAAAAATAAATAAGTCAGATTATTTAGTTTTTACCTTTGCCGGATGCTTGCAAAACTATTCTGCAAAATAAATTTAAGGCAAGTTGTATTATAACTAAAAACAAATTCAAAAGCTTACGCGCGTATATTTCCGAATCTACCGAACCTCGAGTACACTCGAAAATATAATATCCCTTTACCTCAAATATATTTTTTCAATTTTTTTGCAAAATAGTTTTGCAAGCATCTGGCAAAGTTGAAGACCCGACTAAATAATCTGGCTTATTAATTTTTTACAATTTCAATATTCAATTTAAAGGTACAAACATTTCTGATTGCCTCAAAGATATTTTTTGCAAAACATTTTCTAACTTTGAAAATATCAGTGTTGATTTAGCCCCACTACTCTCCAGCCAGGTCTGCAGATCTTTGTTAGGGTACTATATGATAAGTATAGGATAAGTTTTTAGCTTGCCTCAAATACCCAAAAATGTCTACCAGCTCTCGGACTAATACTCTTACCAGTTGAGGTATCGAGGCATATGCCTTTCGACATCCGAATTGGCAGATTTATAGTCGCAAACACAAATTCTAATCTCGTCCCAGCTCTCTCAATTCTTCTTAAAGCCACCCTTGTGACAATTCTCAGCTTATTAATTTTTTCTTTAGTTTTTTTTTTACTTTGGGGATATGGGGTGAATTTTTCATAATTTCGTAGGGCAATTGAGAATTATTCATTTTCAAATTTCCAAAATTGAATTAGAAGTGAATTGTAGAAAAATTTGGTTATTACTATGCTTGTTAACAATCCTTTACCTCTGAAATGCAATTTTGTGTTTAAAAGGTCGGGTAATCAGGCGCCATAATGCGACAAAAGATACACGCAGTCTTGCATGTATAGATTTTTACAAATAAACCGAGAAGCTGAAATGTAAAACCCCGAATTACCTTTTACGATATACAAGGGTTGATCCATATGCTTCGCTCTCGACCTCTTTAATTAGATAAATAGTAGCATGACTAGGAACAGCACACCTTTATGAAATTTTCTACATTTTGTTCGTTTAACGCATTTACGCAATTTAGAAATTAATTCTGCGTAATACATACTTGAAATAGTAGCTCCCTGAATACGAAAAAATTCAGAGCTTATCTTCCTATGTTTTCAATCTTTATTCTGCACTTTAATTTCAAGATCGTAATGGTGGACCCATGATTTGTCTATAGTAATAAATCTGTTAAGAAAATTTTATACGTTACGCTCCTATACTTAATAGGCGATCACAAAGAAATAATCAGTTTTGCTTTAAATAATCAGTTTTCTACCATTCGTTTAATTCCTTTTTTGAAAGAATATTATGGTATCTTTGATAATTTGTCTGATATGCAGGGGGTTTACAGTAGCAGAATATAGATCCCGGTACAGATATAGGTAAAAAACTGTCAGTGTTTTAGAAAGGTATATCATAAACTTTCTAAAACACTGAAAGTTTTTTCATACATCTGTACTGATAACTATATTCTGTCACTGTGAACCACCCCACGAGCCGCCACTGCTGATACGCACAGGCTTAGTTTGCTACTAGATGCTGACTTTAAATATACTCAAAAATTTGGAAGGGTTGGTCATTATTCTATCATCTATGTACGACAATAACGAATATCAAATCGGGCCGATGGTGTATTTCCGAGCGAGTACGTGCAGCTTTGTGGCCCTTGCGGTCTAATATATTCACAAATGTAAAAGTCCTAAAAAAACTAATTATTTATTTTAAATATATAAATTAAAAATAATAAAATACATTTAAGGATAATTTAATAAATTTCAAAAAATGTTCCTTGTTCTAACAATATTTTATAATCATTAGGTAACTCTTTATTGACGTTGTTTTTCGCTCCTAGCACTCCTATTCATTCCAACAATTCTTAGAACCCAAGTCCTACCACAAGTGCGATAACAAAATTCTTTGACGCAAATGTCAGGACCGCAATTGCAATTACCACTACATCGATAAACAGGCCTTCGTTAATTCCAAATATCAAATTGAGGACATTTATTTATCCAAAAGTATATGATTAAATGATACGACTCCTCCACACTCACAAAATGGACCGAACATCTTTAATTCCGAGTCTAAATAGATGGAATGAAGTTAGACAATGGTCAGTTGTCATACGTACCATTATTGTGAATGGTAGCTTCTTTCATTATATTATAAACTATTAAACCACGAAGATTTTTGTAATTAAGAGACTATTTGGAAGTAAAATGATTGTTTCGTTTCTTTTTGTAAATTACACTGTTGAGTCATTTATTCAAAATTTCTTGTTGCATAGAGGGTAAATATAGAGTTACGTATCTAAATAAATTAGTCGTTTTCTCCCGATAAGTAGTTATCATCATCATCATCATCAGTTTCCTCACTTCCCACAGAAATAATAATTTGAAATTGTAGAGAGTTTGAATACCAATTCAAATTCATGACATGGCAGCAATTCAATAGAATACTGATTGGGAGGAAATCTTCCATTTGGTTTATTAGAATTAATACTGGAGTCTCAAGTCATCTTTTTGTTAACTTTTCATTCTCTATTTAATGTTTTTTAGAAGAAACATATAGCAGAAACACTCCTTCCTAAAAATTTAAGGGAATGTTCCTGCACTCTGCTTGTAAAGCATAAATTGTCGTTTACTTTATTCTAAGAGGAGACCTCTGGGGAAGTCCTTGATTTGAGGTTCGTACGGTCCTTGAATTTGACCATAGTTATCTGAAATTGAAATAGATATGTTATTTAGAAATGCATAAATAAGGTTGCATAGCTCTTTTTGGTCAATTTAGAATACAGACGAGATATATAGTTTATATTTTTCCGTGTTAGGCATAGGAGTGGTATACAAGTTAATAAAATGGCAACAGGGCAACAGCCAGTTGTGGACTAGAATTAGAAGATATGGTGGTGGGATATTAGCCGAATCGAATGTCAGGAACAAAACTAGGAGCATAGCGATAGCGGGGATATCGTAATTGCCACATATTCGCTGTGATAGTACAGCTATGCCTAATACAAAATAATAAGTACTGTATTTAGATTATCATAGGCTTACAAAATACCAACATTATGATTATTTGATGCGAAGCCTATTTGGATAGTGATTGAATTAGATGATGATTTTGAGCAACTTTTTCCTCATCTAAAATCTTAATTGTAAAGGACGTATGATTTTCTTGTTTTCCAGATACCACAGACTGATACTTTTACTAGGTACAACAATAATATCAACGACTATATAAACTAATTTTGTTTAATAAAAAACGAATTGCAAGCATTCTGAATACTTGTAATAAATAAGGGCTTAATTATGAATAAATTTATTAATATAGTAGTTTTGGATAATGTTATACAAAATCTATATTGTCAAACTGTCAAAACTAAATCTGACTGCTCTAAATAGGTCCGGTGTGAAGCACGGGGACCAACGGACAAACCCTCGTATTTTTCGATGTTATTTTCTTCACGTTTACTGTGAAGCGTATTTGATTCTGAAACGGGATAATTTTCACGCGATGCGAAATAACTTAAACATCCCATTCAGTCAAATGGGTAAGTGCGGGAAAGATTGATAATTCTAGACCCAAAAAATATAAATAAAAGAAAACGATATAACAATGGATAGCTCTTCCATATATCAAGCCTACGCCTGTCTGCCTAAAGGCGCTGATAGATGAATCTTTTGAGGATGACAAAAACGATAGTTGATGAAATATAGGGCAAGAAATAAGGGAATTTATCAAACTCGATGAGTACGTCTTTGTGAAAGTCTATAGGACTATAAAATAGGGTATTACAGCCAAAGGAGAAAAGTGAGAAAGAATTTTACTTTGATAGTGATTCTTAAAATGATCTATTAGTTCTAAATCTATACAAAAAATTCTCCAGAATTGATCATGCCCCATTCAGACTTGATATGAAATCCAAAGTGTTATTTAACAAAGAAGATTTATTTCATGGTCAACTAACTCTATAAGAATGTTATGACTCTTAGATTATAATTCTTGATTATTCTCTATTTCGCAGTGTATTCAACAATCAAACTATTCAAGCAACACATCCTTTTTCATGTACCTAAAACAATGTAATAACGTCGTATTTGTATTTATTATATAATAAAAATGGAGTGTTTTAAGGAAACCAGAGTTCAGAAGTAACAGCCGAAACGTAATAATAATATTAATAATAATGATTTTATTGATACAGGCTTTTACAAAAAAATTAAAATACATCACTTAAAAGAAAGAAATACAAGGTATCCTGTAGAGCAACAAGCAAAGTTCGCTTTCTTCTATCTGAAAAAAATATTAGATAGAAGAAGAGCGTTCTTCCACTTAACCTACAAAAAAAATACATTAAATTATACATTAACTAGGTGCGATAAACTAAGTACATGAATTTTTTTTACCGATAAACTGATTTAGCAGTAAAAAAAATATATAATAAACTGAGCAATAATTAGATAATAGTCATAAAAAAAAGCTGAAACAAATACCTAGACAAATAAATTTACAACTCCATGTACGACATCATGTTTAGATAGGCAAACGTCACTCAGAATTAGAGGTTTTAACCTTATTTTAAAATTAACCAATGATAATGATGTAAGGAAAATTAGATAGCGAGTTATAATACTGTGATATGCAATAGAAGAAGGAGGATTTAAAAAAGCAGTTCTGTGTTTGGGAATGGACAATGATTTAGTAAATCTGAGGTTTAGTGAGTGTGCTTGATGATATCGAAATTAAACTTTTTTATAAAGATATGTTGGAATTTTAGTAACAATTAATTTGTGATAGAAAACGCAGCAGTGGAGGAAACGCCTTTGTTTTTAATTAAGCCAGCCGATCTGTTTTAAACTAGGTGAGATTCTATTTCGTCTACGAATTCCACAGATAAGCCTAACGCACGAGTTTTGAACCAGCTGAAGACGCCTGCATTCGTTTTGATTTATGAATGGGCCATACACAATATCGGAGTGATTGAATCTTGATAAGACTAGTCGCAAATTTTTGAGCTATAGGTTAGTATCTTTCGATGAGAATAAATCATTTTTAAACAGCAAAAAGATTTTTTTTATTTAGAGAGAAATATGTTGTTTAAATTTGAGTTCAGTGCCAAGATAAAGACCTAGGTTTTTTTCACATGACGTAAAATTCAATTTAATATTATTTATTTTGGTAATTTTTTACGAAGATATTTACTGCCGAATACTAATGCTTTAGATTTGGCTGAATTGTTGGTTAAATTAAATTTGTCAGATATTCTGACAAGGTTTTCTAGATCATTATTCATATTCATGCAGGCTTCTAGGATATTATCAGTGTTGAAGCTCATGTAAAATAAAAATGAGCTGTAAAATGTATAATGGAAAGATGAATTTGAGACGTATATAGAGAGAAAAGAAGGGGACCAAGAATGGAACCTTGAGGTAATAGTTTTTTTAGAGGAAAATAAATTACCTGCTAATCCTCTCTGGGACCTATGGCTTAAATAACTTTTTATAAATGAGGAAGCTTTTAGACAAAAACCAATGTGGTGCAAGATAGATACAAGTAGAAGATGATGCACCCTATCAAAAGCTTTACTATAGTCAATTAAAACTAATACACATACCTTCTTATCATCTATGGCTTGATAAAAATCATCAGTTTTGTTGGCCAAAGCGGTGGAGTATCTGTAACCTTGACGAAACCCGGATCGATTTGCTGGGATAATGTTATTTAGATTAGTAAACTTAGATTGTCCTTTGAAAACAGGTAATGAAGCGAAGAAAAACTGTGCAAATAAAAACAGCAGCTAATTTTATCAGTGGTTTTAATATAGTTTTTTATTTATAGTCAGTTACAAGAAAATTTAATCGATGCCGACGTTCGTTTGTTACGTTGGTTTATCGGTAATTACATGAATAGGTCAGTACTTGAACTCTCAAATCAATCTCTTATTGCACACCAATTAAAAATAGACCGTCAATTATCTCGTCCGACTTAAACGAACCGTATAACCATTATTGTAGGGTCAATAATCCCTTTTCTGTAAGTCATCGGTTTTTGGTTTAATAATGAAAATAATGCAGTTATGTATGCACTTTATCTATTATTCCATTTGATTGGCGAAAAATCACTATCCAGCCAGGCTGAATATTTAAATAGGATAATGTCGCATATGTGATAACACATAATTCGAATTTATCAGCCTGCTATTTAAAAATCAGTAAATATTTGGAATTGTTTTATTAAAAAAAAATGTTTCCACGATTGTTTCGTATAATTTCTGTGAATTTGTTTTTTTATTGGTTTTCAACTAGCTGTTAAAGGCAGTGTCATATTTATAAAAACTAATAAATAATTCGACATTATTAATCAATCATTTTTAAGCCAGCAATGATTTGCTTTTTTAAAAAAAAATTCTGTTTTTATAATTTCTGAATTTTTTTTTTTTAATTATTTCTTTTAAACTGCTTAAGTTTTTAAGGTGACAGTGCAACATTTCTAGTAACTCATACTTTATTAACCAGCTATTTTAAATTCAGTAATATTCGTCTACTGTATTAAAAAACTATTTTGTATAATTATTGAATTTTTTTAGTAACTGGTTGTATATTAATGAATTTTTTAAAATGCCAGTGTCATATTTCTAGAAACTCACAATTCGACTTTATTAACCAGCTGTTTTATATCCAGTAATATTTGTCTATTGTATTAAAGTAGTTTTTATAAGAACTGTTTTCTATTATCTTTGCGAATTATTTTTAATAACTGGTTATAAAATAATGAATTTTTTAAAGCTGCGTCACATTTTTGTAAACTCATAATTCGACTTTATTAACTAGTTATTTTAATACCAGTTAAGTTTGCTGTCACAACTGGCAATATCACATTTCAAGAAACTCATTAACCAGTATCTAGAAAAACTTCTAGAATATACCCGAAATGGTGCTACAAGATATGCATTAAGTTTTGCAATTTAAGTTCAGTTACTGTTGTGTTAAGATTTATGTTGTCAAAGTAAATTAGTAAATAAGTATTTGGAATAAAATAGGGTCGGAATAAGTTATAAAATAAATAAAGGTTTAAATAAATTCCTGAATATAGTGTAAATAAATTAAATGGTTACAATATTATTTCTGTGAATTTGAGATTATTTTAATTGCAAAATGATAAAATTCAAACATGAAGTGTTAAAGTGTAGGGTGTTAAAGTTAAAAAAAAAAAGGAAAAATTGTTACTGATTATAATTTCGGAAAATGTTTTTATTGCCATAAGATACACCTAATACCAAAAAAAATCAGTTAATTTAATTTTTCCTATGGCATGGACATTATCTTTATCCCTTCTAAATGTTACACTACTGTCCAAACACTAATTTTTACTATGATTTGAATTTTTTGTTTTTTAAGTAAACCATGTATTATTGTTGGGAGCTTACAAAGTGGGGTAGGTTTTATAAATATCCGCGATTCAAGCTAAGCGGTACGCCTTCTGGAGGATATTTGCAAAAGTTGTCTATAAGCAGGACTGTTTCCAATGTAGCGCATTTTCGCTACGTCTGCAATGGAAAGACATTTTTTAAGAAACTAAATTTGGGTCTACAATTTACTTTTAAATTTCCAGATTTTACAACTTTTTATTAGTTATTTTGTTAAAAGTGTTAATTAAGTTGAAACTAGGCTCCACAACAAAATTCTGTCTGTACATAACTACAAATTATGTCTCTCATTTCTAAATGAGAAAATTCGTTTTGACGCTGCATTTTACAATAATGTTACCTATACTATACGCCTAAACGATAGCTTCTGATTGGTTATTTGACAGACAAGCTCACACATACCAAAATGTCTAATAATTACTTTTCGTTTCCTATATAATACATCTTGATCGATAACTTTTAAAATTTAAGTGTTTTTTGTTTTATTCTTTCTACTTACACCTATTATTAATTCAAAATCAAATAAATATTTATTTTTGGGAGTAATTACAATTGTGTATTGCTTTTTACTACGAGCTCTTTTCATTAAAATGGAAATCGCTATGCCAAGCACTAGTTCTGAAATATTTCGCGTCCAAAAAGACGTAAACAGTTGGATTTAGGCTATTTATCTTTGGCAGATAAACAAACTAGGTATAATAAATTTGTAAAAAAAATCCTAAGAGATAAACCAACTTTGAAATTTGTTAATGTTGTATCAAAAATTGCTATTTCTGTTGGTAAAATGTTCTTTATACAATAATAAAAATCGTATGTATACAAGCATTTGTCATATAAAAGCAAACAAATCTCTTCTCAGTATACAAAATAAATGAGGGGTATAATATCAAAAGAAAAATAAAGCAAAATATGGTAATAATAGACTAAGAATTAAATATATTAAATTATATGCAAACATGTAATAATAAATATAATTTATTGTATTTATTATAAAGAAATAAATTGGTAACAAGGTAAAAGAATCTACAATAAATAAAAAAATTAATAAGCACACTAATAACTTATCACAAACTGACACTTTAATACTTTAAATTGACAGTGACAGTACTTTATCATAAATCAAAGCCTACTACTCAAATTTACTAACAAAATGGAACACATATTCTTACGATCTCTTCTTAATTAATACTTTTTACAAAGTTACTAATAAAAATTCAGAATAAAACTAGACTGATGATATATAATGCTTGTCATTCTATATTATACTCTTCACAGTTTAACAGCCCCTCTCCCTTAATCACCATCTTCAATCAAATTTTTCAGAATCAATACACTTCATACTCCTTGTCCTAAAGATTTCAATTTGATATCGTTTATTTCTAAGTTAGGATTTTTTTCAATATTTCAACCCCCCTCAAACCCTCATTTTAATTCTTTCAGAATCAATAGGCTTCATCCTCTTATAGAGATTGATATTTACTAAAAATTTCATATTGATATCGCATTTCGTTTTTGATTCATTTTTTTTTTTAATTTCAACACCCCATAACCCCTTACATTTTTAATCAGATTTTTTCAAAATCATAAGGCCTTTTTCTCTTATAGAGCTTGGTTTTGCTAAACATTTCAAGTTGATATCATTTTTTTTTTGATTTAGGATTTTTTTAAATATTTCAATCACCCTCAACCCCCCATTTTTATTTAGATTTTCTTCAAAATCAATAGGCTTCGTCCCGCTATAGTCCGTCAGATAGTGACAAGTTTAGGTGCCCCATTCTCGCACACAAACCTCCAAGAGGGTTGAAAAGTACATCGATTTTAAGTAGAATAAAAGGAAATTTACGAGTGGCTGCTGGGGATAATACATGGAAAATTCGATTTTCCCCAACAAAAACGAAAGGTTATTAGTTGCCAATTTTTCCACATAAGCCGTTTTCACTATATGATTAATTAATAGAACTAGGCTTCCAAAAACCAAAGGCTTTAATGTTGCAAGTGGCTAAAGGGTTGAAATAAGGACCTAATCTTCTAAGGAAAAATCGAGATTTTGGCCGATTTTTCCACACAAGCTCATAGAATGTATGAAAACGCACATCATCACTAGTTCGAAAAACATATTTTCTTGAATGACCCGAATGTATATATAAGTGCATTTTGGGGTCGGAAAATTTTTCTGATAAGGAAAATCGAATTTTCCATGTGTTATCCCCAAGAGCCACTCGTAAATTTTCTTTTATTATACACAACATCGATGTACTTTTCAACGCTATTCGAGGCTTGTATGCAAAAATGGGGCACCTAAATCGATCACTATCTGATGGTCTATTATAGAGCTTGATTTTCCTGAAATTTTTAAATTGATATCGTTTTTTGTTTTTGACTTATCATACGATTGAATAATACTGCTGAAAAGTGTAATAAAGAAAATCTACATTTGAGTGCGAATATCTCGAAATTCGATCACTTTGTCAGTTCCTAGCAAAAATACTTATGATTTACTTAAGAAACGTCAAAAAATTTAAAAGTATTCTAACTTAGTGGACAGTAGCGTAACATTTATAATGGATACACGTGTCACTTACACATGCCATACGCCATTGGTATTAAGAGTATCTTAAGCCGTGTCTAGACTGAAACAACTTACTCCAACATAAATCAACAACAACTTATTTTAACATAAAAAGTTTACCTTTGTTAGAATAAGTTTTGATATGTTGCTGTTGCGGTTTAACAAGAGTTGTAATATGTTGCGGATAAGATCAAATGATTATTTGAAACATTTGTAAATGTGGACAGAATATTGGGAATTGAGACTTTAGCAAACAGTCAGACGCGAAACCAGGTACTTGTAGTATCATATTTTTCGTGGCATTTAAGTGCGGATAATTAAATTTAATTGCCATTTATAGACAGCACCCAAATTTTCTTCCATGTCAGACTTGTTGTAGGCATAAGGTTGCAATAAATGTTGTATAAGGCACAACAAGGGAAAACATATGTCGCCTAGTGTGGACAGTTTGTTGATTCTAAACATTTGACAACTTTTCTTACAACGTAAGTTGGTGAATGTTGATCCAGTGACACCAAAAATATTAGCCGAATTTTGTAAAGTTATACTGAGTAATAAACTAATTATAGCCACTATTTTTACTTTTAGTATTTTAAAAAACATTTTACCTAAGCATGTTTCGTTTAATCGAGTCATTTTAAATCAGAGAATCTTTGGTTTATACTCTGTCTCATTCTGTATGTATCAATCGATTGCTCTTTTAATCATTTAAAGCAATTTATAGCAATCGCACACTGAATTTTGCTATTTTCATTCGTTAAAATACCGATGAATAACATTAAATGCATATATGTTCATGTAAGCGTTCAATTCTAATGGGTTTGTTGGAGAACTAACTGGTGCTAAAAACGATAAAAAATACCAACTTGCTCGCCATTTGAAACCCACCATTAATACCAGTCATTTCCGAAATGACAGCAACATAAATTCAGAAATATGGGGGCCTTCCGCGAAGATTGGAAATAAAATGGGAGGCAATCAGTAGAAGATTTTCCGTTCCTAAACGAAAGTAGGTATAACAAAAACGAACATTGATGAAAAAACGTACATAATATTCTCATTTATACGTTACTTTTTTCTGACGGGGAAAAGTATGGAAGCATAATGATGATTGGCTCGAAAAAAAGGGAGGATTTTATCAGAATATTTTTAGGACAGAGAAACTGAAAAAAATACAAATATGGTACAAACGTAAAAATAATTAGAGTGGAATGAAACCAAATGAGATCTTTATATTGTCATAAATTTCCCTCGATTATACAGGGTATTATTAAAATAAATGTAGATATTAAATTATTTTAATATTTACACTTTTCTAGAGTATGCAAAAATATTATTTTAAAAAATACTAATACTAAAAAATACTGAACACTTTAACCTCTAACCTTACAAAGTAAAAAAACGAGAAAAAAGAACTACTTTAAATCTCAAACAATGTTGCCAGGATATTTTTTTTGTTAGGCACTAGATTTTTATAAGAAATGTACCAGTTTTTATAAAAATTGACCCGTTTTTAAATTTTACAATTTAGTTCTCAATCACAACCACTCATATATACTTAATTTTACAATTTAATGCTAAAATTGGTGCCGTTTATTTTCGAACATTTATATACTCCTGACGCCCAATATAAGTAACTTCATAAATATTGTCGTATGAGCCATTTTTGACCAGTCTGGTCCTGCTGTAATCCCTTAAGTCCCTCTCTGCCTTATTTAGGCCTGTTACAGCCTAAAATTTTTCCATTATCAAGACATCCGATGAAATCATTCAACCTCGAATCCCCTGTATAGAGACGCCTATGGTTAGTATGGTTGCTATCATTCGAACTGCATCATTCATTCTAAAAAGTACTGGAGCCGTGGCGAAACTCTTAGAGATCCAGGTGGAGTGTAGAAAATGGCGAATGCACTACATTGATCATGCCTTTTAGAAAATAGGGGAATGGAGAAAACAGAAAGGTAAGTTATGGTATATACATAAAAGACCAAAAACGGTGAAATAAAGTGCCTAATGTGAAGTCAAAGTCGAAATAGGAAAGGAATTGGAAGCTCTGCTCGTGTTAAAGTCCCAACTTTCGATGAAGAGGTTGTGGGCCAGCTACCTAAAACAGTTCAAAACAGCTGCGAGAGCAACTGAATGGTCTGAAAGAGAAAAGACAGTACAATAAGGACTGCAAAAGAGGAAGAAGAGGGAAATAAACAACAATTCTTCTTCTTTTTCTTTATAAATGGCCCAAGTAAAGAAGCATTTACATTAATAATCTGGTCATTAAGATCAATTAGCAATTTTATTTCAACCTAAATTATCTATGGATAAAAAACTTCATAAACTAAGATTCTTCTTACTAGGGAACCTTATTTAGTTATACTACCGTTAAAGTATAACACTAAATCGCACTATACTTTGCTTTTATCTAACTTCACTGAACTAACTCAAAAGGCTTGGTTCTCTCGAGTCTTCTTATCAAATTGGCATTGTTGAGGAGGTAAATAATCTCAACGTTCCCATGTTGGAGCAGTCGTTGGTGACTACTGGCAAATTTTTCTATTGTATTTTCAACAGTCTCCACTTTAAGATCTCTATGAAGATCAGTATTGCGGCAGTACTAGGGTGCATCGACGATACTTTATTGTGGAAATGTTGAATAACTTGGATTTTACCTTTAGTGGTACAGCCCCAAAGCTGGATACGTCCAGATATAATTCAATATCATCCTATAAAGAAGCAGTTTGTTGTATGTGGATGATTTGGATTTTTTTTCATAGCAACCAATACATTATTTTGTATTTTATATCAACCTCTTCGCGTTTATTTTTAATATTGACTTTCTAGCGAAGTCTAGCATCAAGTGTCATACCCAGATAATTTGCTGTATTTGCAAAAATAATCTGAATGTCTTTTATTTTAATAGGAATATATTCATTTTGTTTATTGCTGAAGTTGATATGGACAGATTTGCCTTCATTCAATTTTTTTTTTGTCCATGTGTTAATCTGGTCTATAGATTTTTGCAATTTTCTATTATCGTCTTCGTGATTTTTTCCAACAGCAAGGATTTCAGTATCATCAGAAAATGTTGCGATAGTATTGGGCTCAAGATTGGAAATATCTCTGGTATACAACAAGTAGAGTACTGGACCTAGTACACTACCTTAAGGTACTCCTGCCTTAATTTCTCTTAGGTCCTCCTGTTTAATTCTGAAATACCTTGCTGATAAATAGGATTTTAATAGTTCAGAGTATTGACATTTTCAGTTTTTGAATCCGTCCTTCATTTCATATCATACTTTGTCGAAAGCCTGAGCAACATCCAAAAAACGGGGAGCAAACTTTTTTCTGCTAGGGACTTCTCGATGATATCTATGATTTTATGAACTTGGTCGAGGGTCGAGTGTTTCTTTCTGAAGCCAAACTGGTGGGAGGACATTAGGTCTTTCTCTTCTATTATATATTTTAATCTCTTGAGAAACATTTTTTATAGAATTTCGAGATAAGAGGTAACAAGGAGATGGGTCTAGTCTGTACGATGTAACTTCATGGGGAAGTTTACCGGCTATCATTATAACTTCTACTACCTTCCATATATTTCGTACGTACTTTAGTCTAAAGGACGCGTTAATAAGATTGGTTATTTTGACAATAGTTTTCCGTGGAAGCATTTTCAAAAATTTCTCCAGTAATGAGGTCAAATCCAGTTGCTTTTTTCGGATTTATATGTTTTGATTTCCATAACTTCTTTTGGAGAGGTAGGTTTATCGACTGTGTCTTCTTGTGCTAGTTCCATCCAGTCGTGAAAATATTTACCATTATTGGATTGGAAGGTTCGCTTCTAAATGTTTCGCCAAAACTGTTTGCTTTTTGCAAATTGTTTCGAGCCCAGTTTCCATCTCTATTTCTGATTGGTGGGTTATGTATAGTAGGCCTTTTTAATCGTTTGGTAGCTTTCCACAGTGAATAATCTCTACTTTTATTATTAGTTAATTCACTTAACAATTCGCCAATCGACTTATTTTTAATGCTCCGTATTTCACGTTTTAGCTGTTGTGTTGCATTGTTTAAAGTTGTTTTATCATCTGGTGCTCTAGACTGTTGCCATTTTTTTCTGAGTTAAGATTTCTGATCTCTGTTGGATAATTATTATCTTGTACTCTGCATCTAATCTCAGGAGTGTTTTCCCACGCTGCTTGTTAAATATTTTTGACAAAACATTCAACTTATTTGTCTAATTGTTCTGCAGTGGAATTGAGATATTAATTAGTTCTTCTAGGTTGATTTTAAAACTTTTACACTCCTTTCCTTTGTTGACTAGTTTAGGTAAATTTTCTTTTTTAAATACAGTAACACTCAATGTGTAAAGTATGGGACCAAGTATTTAACATGATAAAAACCTTATTGACCAAAAGACATGCTGGAATTTAAAATAAATAAATGTTACAATATTTTTTTGAAATACGAGAATAGCTATTTATAATACGGAGCGCGTCTGGTTGTCACTGTAGAATATTACGTTTTGTTCATATATTTTTTTTTTTTATTTCCGTATCTACCATTTCTTTTAATATTCAAGTCCTAATGTACAATGGCGTTTCAAATATTAATAAAGTCACGTACCGAATCGATATAGCTACATAAATTTGAGGATGTCTCTCGACCAGACGTAGAATATGGAGGCAAAATGTAACAGATATCAAACCCTATTTTTTATTACGGGGTAGGATATTAGGAAATGAAGAAAGATGTTGAGAAAGGTCTGAATGAATAATTCGGAGCAGAACACGAAGGCCGACGTCTACAGGGAGCAGTATCGTTCCTAATGACAATAAAATCAAATACATTTTTAATATTTATAAATTCAGATCGATTTAATGTAGATTTATCGTGTTAATACTCGTGAACCTTAAGTGAATAAATAAAGGCATACATTGACATTTTTAATTAAATAATTTAATAATTTTGTTTGTATTTTATCTATGTTAATACTATTTGTCTTGCATGTACTATATTATTTTTTATTTGTCAACGTCCTATTTTGAAATTGGGTGTAAAACGTGGTAAATAAAAATTATTAAATAGATTTTAATATAAGCTACGTCTTTGGAACCACATCAATTCTAAATTTAGATTTGCTTCTGTATCATTCATCGAAGTCGTCAAAAAAAAAAAATGTTGTTTCAGTGTTAACTGCAGCAGTCAGCACTCAGAAATGATAATAAAACTCTGATTAAAAATAGAAAAATAACTTATAGAAGTTTGCAATTAAATAGATAAAATGTTTTCTCATTAATAAATACTTATTAAATGTATCTTCTACTTATATAAAAATAATCCTGAAAATGGGATGGGGGTATTGAAAAAAGATAACAGATTGCATCGTTAAACCGGAAAACAAATGATAAACGGTAGACTCGATTTAAAACACACGATCCCTTCTACAATTCTACGCTTCAAAACCATTACTTCGAATTACGAATAGATATTATCTATAACTAGGAATAAATAAAGAATAAGTAAGTTGTTATATAAAAAATATAATATTAACACTCCACTAAACCCCCAGTAGGCGGCGATAGCCAATTAATTACTTTGCCAAATGATGACGTAGCTGTGTTCTTTTAATTTATTGTAATCGCACCCTACCAACTACTATCCTGAGCTTCTGAATAATCGGGTTTTGACGACAGTCCTGTACACGCACCTTTGAACATTTAGAACCAAGCGGTAATATTATAAATTCCTTGATACAAAAAATTTGCTCTATTTGGAAAACTCTCTTCTGTCTTCCTCAATAAGATTTTTCGTTCATTTCAATTCTTTATGACCTGAACCAACAAACTGACTATTTTCACAATAAAGTTGTTTGCGTTTTAAATCATTTTCTGAAAATTTTGCAAATAGCGAATTCTATATCAAAAATATTATCAAAAGATCAGTACTTTATATCAAGAAAATTCCTGATAAAAGGCCACGAAAAATAACCACTTTAAATGTTCGAGAGGTCATCTGGAAAAGAGATAAACTTGGATTTATTCCGGCTGCCTTATTTTTAAGTTCTAATTAGCTCTTTAAATTGTTTTACGAAGCATTTAGTTCCGGTGCTGGACTGTAGTTTGTTTGTTTGTTATTGTTATAGATTGTGTTGGCCTACTGGTTATTTTATTACTTATGCCACTTTTTTAATGACAGGCCACGCCACTGAACCTGTTTCAATCCATGAAGTGGGAAAAGTCTATTCCGTGACCATTTTTGATTGTGTGGACTACATCCATCTTGTTGGAACCAGATTTCGTTAAGACGATATTCTATAGGAAGATCATCTAACATGCCCTTTAGTATATCTAAATATTTTGGTTTCCTTTAATAAAATATGGTCCCAGTAATTTATTATCTAACAAACCGCACCACATATTCAAAGAGGAACGATATTAACGTCTCACTTCTTGGATTAAGTAAGGATTTTCCGTGGCATAAAAATGTTTATTTCTTCGATTGAACATACCAGAATTTGTGAATGTTGTTTCGTCTCTCCAAATGATATTGTGTGCAAATTTGTTATTAATTCTTACATTCTGTTGAAACTAATTACAAAATCGTAATCTTCTTTCAGGATCATTACGATATAGTTTTTGTACCGCTTGATATTTGTAATAATAGTATCTGTGTCTCTTGACTAACTTATTAACAGCACTTTTTGATGAATTACATTTATTCGAATTAAAAATTGGTTTCGTTGAATGGTTCGTTTCTTCGAACATACGGAACTCTAGGTTTATTGAATGAATTATGTTCGAGAAGAGTTGTAGGCAAATGCCGAAAAATTTTTATATTCGTTTGAATTCTGTCGGGATATAAGTCCTCGTATCTTTGTTTTGCTTTTAACGAATGTCTATTTAATGTACAATTCGTAATGTCTCGTTTTTCTTCTGCAGAGTATCTTACCATATTGAAGTTAATCAATTGGTGCGCCAGTATTATTAATAATAACAACACAAGTCTGCAACTAAAAAACTGCACAGGATTTTTTGACTGTTTTTTGTAGATTTTTTTCTCATTGAAACCAGGAAAAATATATGAAAAATTTTATCACGTTTTCTTGCAAAATTCATATTGACACATCCTTATTTGAAACCTATGGTGAAGAGATGGGCGAAAGATTTCACCAGGATTGTCAGTGATTTCGAGAGACGATACCAAGGAAGATGAGACGTCAACATGATAGTTGATACTGGATGCTTAGGAGGGACACAGAAGATAGGGTGTTCGAAGGAGCATGAAAGAGAAGAAGAAAATGTTTCCCAGTTAGAAAGGGTAAACATGTAGTGCTAAATATGTCACGAAGGAATAGTTTTGTTTCTTTTTTCAATTATAAGAAAAATTATGCATATTTAATTGTAATAAAATATTGATTTTTTCATCGCTGTTGTGCTTTTTTAAAGTAAACTCCCCATTTTTTGTAAAAAAAAACTACGCGAAGGAAGGGCATGGAAGTTATTAAATATCAAATTTGCCAAAAATTTCCCATGCAATTGAAAATAACCATTTTTTTGCAGACCCGTGAATCAATGATAATTTGATGGAAAAATAATTGTAAATAAATAATTAGTTTATTCAAAGCAGTAACAAAAAACAACTGATTTTCAAATGTATTTTGCCTTCAAATTTGTCAAAATTTGTCAAAAATGATATCGGGAAATTTTTTTAATTATTTATCTTATCAAAACATATTTTTTAATGGTCGAATAATTGATTAATTATTGATTCTCATTTATTTTTCCTAATTAATCACTTTATACTCGAAGTATTGTAAAAATAACACTGATTATAAATTCTATACAGATCCGTAACAATAAAATTTGAATTACGGTCCATATTACCCAAAAACCGTCAGTGAATGGTATTGTCTGATACACCGCTGGATGCAGGATGAAAAGATTTTTCGAATAGTGTCATAAAATATCCAGGTCCGTATTAAAAAATAAAAATAAATTGAGGGTGGTTCGGAGAAAACGAAATTTTTGATGCAAAATCTGAATTGTACTATCGAATAAAAAACTTCTAAAATATTTTTGGGTTGTTTCGAAAATAAATGAAGGATGACCAAAAACACAGTGTCTAGGTACACGCTAACTTGTACGCAATTCAAAAATTTATATACACGCGAAACGTCTTGACAGAGTAGGTGAGCTGTGTGCAGGCCGCCGGTCGTAGCTAGATATGGATTGAAATTTTTTTGTAGCGGCGAAGCCGCCACCTTACGAGAAGTCATTACTTCGTTTTCTTGTTGTCACGGCATTATTATTATCTGTTCTTGTATGTGAAATTTGCTTCTAAGGTTTATAAAATACTACTGTGCTAGTCACGACGTAAATGAAAACAAACAAGACGCATTCACACAAACACCTCCCACCACAGCAATGACGTTTCGCGTGTATATAATTTTTTGATTTGTGTACACTTTAGCGTGTACCTAGCAACAGCGGACCAAAAACCGAAATGATGGAATTTCCTTTTATCGTCATATCTCAAGAACCGGTCCTGATTTTTTGGATTACTTTCCACCGCTATATGATGCAACTTTTTCTCCATTTAACCGACCTTCTAACTAATATGGTTTCTAAGTTACCAATACGATCCCATTAAAAAAGTGATATGGTATTTATATTTAAAAAAATTACATTAATTTTTCATTTTAAAGCTAGGATGGCTAAATTAGACCTAGTTTTACAAAATCTAAAACCAAAGTGGAAATTTTTGTCCATATTTGTACTGTTTAAAACTGTTTCTATTAATAATTTATTTATTTTTCTTACAGGTAAGTAGTAACCCCGAAGGACGAAATGCATACTACATGAATTATATGGAAGAAATCAATAAGGTAATATTATTAAAATTTAAGCTTTTACTGTTTTATCTATTAATATTAACATTTCCGTATCAGAATAGTATACTAAACTTAACAAAACATTATTACTCCATGTGAACCACAATTAACACAATGTTTATAAACATTAATATTACATAGGTATTATAATTAACGACAACAAACACACATTATAGGTTCTCACGATTTTTACTGCACTGTAAATAGTAAGATAACACTTTTATTATTCAAATAAAATTATTTTTTTACTGAAATAAAAGATCTTTGTTATTTAAAATATAATTTATAAATAAATAAATCCCATTTAAAATATCCCAAAAAACCCAGCGAGTTTGATTTTTTTTTATTAAACTCGGGTTTTCTTCAACACCATGTATTGAACTGTCTGAACTGATTTTTGTTAAAATTTACAATAAAATCATTATATTATGAAAAGTTTCTGTACAAATAAATGTGAACCACAATTAACACAATGTTTATAAACATTAATATTACATAGGTATTATAATTAACGACAACAAACACACATTATAGGTTCTCACGATTTTTACTGCACTGTAAATAGTAAGATAACACTTTTATTATTCAAATAAAATTATTTTTTTACTGAAATAAAAGATCTTTGTTATTTAAAATATAATTTATTAATAAATAAATCCCATTTAAAATATCCCAAAAAACCCAGCGAGTTTGATTTTTTTTATTAAACTCGGGTTTTCTTCAACACCATGTATTGAACTGTCTGAACTGACTTTGGTTAAAATTTACAATAAAATCATTATATTATGAAAAGTTTCTGTACAAATAAAATTGCCACTGAATCTATTCTTCTGTCACTAAACATACAATAATACAAACATTTTTTAACGATTTAATCTGGTTTAAGGCACTTAGTATAGATACGTACCGAACTTTAAAGTAGGTAAACGATTATTTTTTTACTAATCTGTTTGCTCTGTCAACAACTGTGTAAATACATGGTATTTGAGAATGATTAGAACTACTCGAGCAACAGTTTTGTTAATATTAAATGCAAACAAATCCTGTTTATAGGCATTTAATTAATCTTTTCAGCACTCATGTCGGCTGACGTTTATTACATTATTGAGTGTTTACTGTACACATGGCGTAAAGTTAACCAAATCTATCCCTTTACTGCTAATTTACCTAATATTATTGATACAATAGGTATCAGTGCCGCCATTATATCGGAAAATTTATTAGAAACTAACATATTTTTAATTACATAGGAAAAAGATAAAACAATTATAAGAAATTTGTAATATTGTCAATATACAAAAGTACGAAACTAAACATAATATCAACGATACGTCTTTACATAGTATCAAAGAATGCTTGGCATTAATCTGAAGCAAAATTGTTCCAGATTTCTTGGACACGTTCACGCAACTCCGAATCGTTTCCAAGCCTGTAAACAAAGCTTATTCTTCGTGATATGCCACAAGGTTTGATCGGAGAGAGATCTGGGCTACTGGACGTCAATTTTAAGAGTAAAATATTGACAAGCGGAACCATCTCGCTGGAAGATACATTTCGAATTTATGTAATCGCTTTTGTTCAATTTGTGGTTTCAAATTATTTTTAAGGATGTTAATGCATTTAACAGCGTTCATAATGCCATCTCCAAAGTGTAAGTATTTGACATAGATCCCAAAATCATCACAGATGCCGGAAACTTAACTTTATTTTTAGTTTAATCTAAAATAATCGATTATTCGAAAGTAATCTGAAATAATCGATTAATAGAAAAGAATAGATTAATCGATAATAATCGATTGTCAAAAATAATCGATTAATCGAAAATACTCTCAGGTTTTTGAGGGGCTAAAGAGGGACGACAAGTTATCTCAGATGATTTGCGACAAATACGATCTTGCACCTCAAAAGCATTGAAAAGATCGGTACGTTCCACCGAAATACCCGTCCATTAAGTATTTGGACTCTTGTTGAATCCGTAGAAAACGAACAAGAAAATATTAGACAGATTTGACAAATCGAAGTCGGGTTTCTTCACCAGGACAACGCTTCAGCACACACTGCACTGCATATCAAGAGATTTTTGGTTATGAGAGCCCTGGATTATAGTTTATTTGAAAATGCATGATTGCACAGTTTTTAAAGTCTATATACAGGATTGTTTAAAGCAGAAAAAAGTAAATATTGATACCTTCTTATCTGTATTTTTCCTAGATTTTAGCATGACCACCCAGAAAAATTTCTAGTACAATACATCATAAAACGTAAATAAGAAAACCCTAAGGGATTAACCAATAATTCTATACCTCAGTGACGGGGAAAACGAAATTACTTTAATATAAAAAACAGTAAACGGATACTAGCGTCATATAAACTTATTATAGTTAATATAAATATAGAGTTACATACCTAAATAAATAAGTCGTTTTCCTCCCGATAAGGAGTCCTCATCATCAGTTTCCTCACTTCCCACAGAAATAATAATTGGTTCTATTGTTTCCTCTATTAACATATCAAGTTTCCAGAATTTATCTTCCTCTGGTATGACATATAGCCTTTTGCCAATTGTTCGGAGAAATTTTTGATATGGAGTCACATAATAGTTAACGAACATCTTGTTTAAAGTTTAAATGTTGTATTGTTTATCGCGACATATCCCTTCATTTTAGCCCAGATTAGTTCACTGGGGTTAAGTTCACAGTGGCATCACTTTAACCCCAAGTTATTTTGCTATTTCATCTACACTATACTTCTTAAATTTTGGTGAATGTTGTTTACATAATTGCAATAGCTTTTTTTTAT
This sequence comes from Psylliodes chrysocephalus, assembly GCA_927349885.1. Lineage (NCBI taxonomy): Eukaryota > Metazoa > Arthropoda > Insecta > Coleoptera > Chrysomelidae > Psylliodes > Psylliodes chrysocephalus. The sequence continues at coordinate 43,943,977 of OV651821.1, forward strand.
TAATCCCACTATTTCTTTGGTTATTAGCCAATCGGTAAGTAAAGGTTCCTTTAATCTTGAGTGGTAACCGGCATTATGCATAACTATTACAGAATTGGTCGGTATTAAATCTATCATTTGACTGAAATATTCCTCAAAAACATCAGTAATCTTTTCTTTATGGTAGTCTTTCGTAGAATTTGAAACAAATTCTAACAAGCCTCTATCAACAAATCCTTTATCTCCTTCAATATGAGGGATAATTAAACGGCGAAATTTTAAGCCAGCAGACAAACCTTCTATAAATGCCTGACGAGCATTTGTAACCTGTTTATCTTGCCAAACTTTTTTACAAAATGTCCTTCATTTATCCATGTTTTATCGAAATAAAAAATATTTTTGTCTTCTCTTCTTAATTTTCTAATTTCCCTTAAACATTGCTTCCTCTAACAAATAATTTCATATTTCTCTATAAGCGCAGATTTTCTATCGTTTTTCTCCCAAACGAAGTCTAATTCATGTAAAGTTTTCCACAATTTGTCTCTTTTAACGTATGGCAAAGTTTCGTCTCTATTAATGTCTACTAAAAGTTTATCCAAAGTAAGAATCTTTTTTTGTAAATAAAACGAATGCACTTTTCTTCTGAGCAGTTATTTCATAGTATTGTCTATTTGAATGGGTTTTCTCCTAGTTGACGTTTTAGGCGCTACTGTAATACTTAGAAAGTCTATAAATGGTTGCTTTTCCAACTTCAGTTGGACACTTAGAAACTATACTCCGAACCGTACTGTTGAAATGTTCATGTACAAGAGCGTCATGTACATTTAACACTACTAAAATTTTCATGTGCACGGTTAAATTGCACTTTAATTTCACAGGAGTATAATTAGACGTTTGTGCCATTTTTATTCACAAATTCACTTTATCAATATCTCTTTTTATCGCCTATTATTACAGAACTAACAATTCTGCGTGTTACGATCACAGGACTATACAAACAGAAATTTAAATCTTAACTAAAATAATTTACAATCTGCATAACACTTTCTGCAAAGGATTAGAAATTTTAATCCTTTCTAAGAAAGTTGAGGACTACTTAAATTGATCTTGAATTGTAAATATTTTCTACCTCATTTTTGTTGATAAAACTGACTAGAAAATTTAAGACAAGAATTGAAATAAATTGGTATTTTTTAAAATTTTAGGAACAAAACCAAAGATATTATTTTGGAACAAATAATGCTAAACATTTTATTTTAGAAATTCTCCGTCACTGATTTATGTTGGGGTTTATCTCCTGGGTTATAAAAATTTTGGTATCATTCATTTTCAAATAAACTATAGAACATGCACCCTAATCCCGGATCTTGTCTCATTTGACTCTTTTACTAGCTATGTCGCACAATTGTGCGATCACCAAGTTTTCATAGAGACTCACCAGATTGTGACCAAAAAATTGAATTATTTTAGAATTTTAATGCCGGACTGTGAGGAATGTCGAATAGCACACGATACTTTCTTTCTGAACATTCATCGAAAAAGTCGTTAAAAATTGTGAAAGTTTTTAAATATTTTTTGCGATTTTCACCAATTGATGCTTTATTTTCGTAAGCGTATAAATCCACTGACAAAAAACAAGTTTGTCCCGCCAGAAAACCTGCGAAAAAAACACTTTAAAAAAAATTCCAAACCTTAAAAAAAGACCATGAAAATGATTTAAAAAGAGGGTTAAAACGGCACTGCTATGCTTAATGGAAAATTCGAATAAAGCAGTGTAGGAAAATGTAAAGCAATAAACGATTTCATAGGACTAATCCGGTTTTGTCTAGCTACCCATCGTATAAATGTATACCTATTTATAGTTAGAAACAGAAAATGGCGAGAACAAGCTTCAAATTTTCAATTTAACGATTATTAAGCTTGTCGTTACTTCTACCGAAAGTGCTGATATGACAAGTATCATCACTTAACCTGCTCCGAAGTCAGACAGTGAAGAATTTCCTTTAATGAAAGGTTCTATAACGATAGTATAAATAGTTGGCAGAGGTCCAGATGAATTATTAGAGATTACGCCGAAACGCCTTCCTTCGGAAATGATGGCGACGAATCGTCTCGAAACGCTTCGGAGACCTCGTCGACCATTAATTTTCTTAGACGGAGATTGGTAATTACCTTAACGTGGCTGATTCATGAATGTTATGCTCGTCGTGTGTGAAGAATTTTATATAAACTGAATACGATATACTTCTTCAATTTATCATCATTACCTGTCTTCATATAGCTTTCTTATTGTGTCTATAAAATTGGTAATTTTACAATTTATTTAAAACAGTTTTAAACATTTAAAGAAATAAAGGTAAAAACAATCTTTTGATTTCGTGTTATATTAACAACCAGTGAAAGGTACCGTTGCGGTTCTCTCACTTAATACACATGAAGGAGAGAGAGAGATAGATAAATATGGCATGGAATTTGCGAAGTCGTTCGATATGTACCACCTCTCTACCACAGGTGCCCCTTTCAAATTGCTAGTGATTTCTACCCGAATACCTAATAGAATTAATTTTGAAATTAGATTTGTTCGTAGAGCGATCCACAACCGTTTCCAACTGAACAGCGCAGGCGCATTGAATATTTTGCTTTCGTAGAAGAATCACTGATAGTTTACAATTATTAGTTTGGTGTTCGTAGAAACAAATGAAGTGAATGCCATCTGATTGGGAACGGTAGAAGAATCACTGACTCTTCTCCGGATTTTAAATCCGGGACATGCGCACATGAAATAGTTTTAATAACCTACTATATTTGACATTTGTTTTGCTTGCAATTTATGTCTATTTATGTGTTTATCATTCGTCCATGCTAATGTTTATTTGATTACTTGTAGGTAGAGAAAAATCCATAACAGTACGCAGAACATAAAAATGACAATAAATCCCAAACCCTTGGAAATTGCGCACGCGCCTCATAAAAGAATCATCAACCGTTGGAAACTGTCTCTACGAACAAACCTATTATCAATTACATCGAGTAAACTAATTATGCACCTACTTATTCAAATTTCCACTTACTAGTTTTAATGCCTATACAGCAATCCAGACGAATTAATCATTTGTTTTTACTCCTTCTACTACTGGAATATACTTTAAACCAATAATATTAAAGAGCCCAGTAGCAATAACTTAAATTCCTCCAATTAACAACAGTAAGTGAGCATTATATTTCGGATTGGCTGACTTTTATTATCTAATAGGTGTGTTTCACATTTTTTACGTATAAATGCTTCATTCATATCAGACTGAACAAATATGACATAAAATGGAGTAAAATTGTTGTTATAAATTCTATTTTGAATTATAATATTAAGATGATGCTTTTAATGTAATTTTAATTATTATTTTATTTATTTTCACGTATATCTAAATATATTTTCGATAATTAAATACACCAATATTAACAAGGAAATTACAGGTTACTAGACATTTATTTTTGCAAATCGTGGAATAATTAATCACAATATTTAAAATAAAACAGATATTTAAAATAAAAAGATATAAACATAACAATAAAGGAAAAAAGGAATTAAAATTTAAAATTAAGATTGAAAAATATCCTGAAACTCATTAACAGCGTGATAGGCATTTAGCATCAAATAATTTTTTACCACCTTAAAAGTTCTAATGCTTTGATATTATGATGTAAATAATTGTATAAATTAATAATTACTATATTATGTTATTGGTTTCTGAATCTATAATAATGTGGTAAGGCACAAATAATAAAGCTTTACCCCTAGTGTCATAATCAGATAATGTTAGTACCTATTTGTTAAAAATAATTTTTCCGTTTCATAGGTTATATAAATTGAACCTCCTGCTTACGCGTTCTAATCACTGTTTAATTTCCTGTTATTTAAAATAAGAAAAAAGTTGGTTCCAAGTATGAACCCAGGTACATGTGAAGTGTCATTAGTAAACAATATAGGTTCTAAAGGTAGTTATTAACTTTTTTTGGTAAAGAAAAAATCTGCTTACGGACCCCCGACGCAAGGGGCCATCGGGATGTGTGTTGTTGAGTTTCGTGAGTGCTATCTCTATTCAGTAATAAACCTCCACCTGCAGCCTGTTATAGCTCTGACATCGTCTTTTGAAGACATTCTTCGGAGCTTGGGATTGGTCTTCTTAATCGTCCTGTACTCCTCCTGCCTTGTTGTTCTTCTGTTTTATTCTCATAATTCTCATTACATAATTATGTAATGTGTCCCTGTTTTCCTTTGATTTGCGCATTAGTTTTATCAGATTGTTCTCCTCAAGCCTCTCTCCCACTGTCGTTTCTACTTCCCTGCGTCCTGCATGCCATCTTGTGCACTCGAATAATGTATATTTTACGTCATCTAGTTCTGGGCGATACATGCAGACATCTTTCTTCTGTATTCGTTTTAAATACTTCATAAAACAGCCGTGTCCCGTCAGTGTCTGTAAGGAAATACCCCAATTGTCGGTGGCCGTATTTCTTCCAAACTTTGAAGTCCGAGATCAATGTCTTCGCCCACTGCGCCACCGCCGTTGTCTTGGACCACTCCCTTTGCCACCTCTCCATGGACTGACGTCTTGCTGCACCATCGCCCCCTTCGTTGACTTCGTTTTGCCCTCTCATCCGCTAGGAGGTCTATGGGTATGATTCCTGTCACCACCAATAGCAATTCATCAGTTCAGTCTTGTAACTTTCGATACTTAGGTCTTTATGCCATATCGGAGCACCATACAGCAGGATAGACTGTATGATCCCGTGCAAAACTCTACCTCCCTCATTCTTATGGACTCCTATGTTCTGAATCAGCCTTCCTAATCATGCCGCGCTCTTCTTCGCCTTCCTCCCCTCCTCGTAAATATGGGGATCGAAACTGCCTGTGTCATTAAAGGTTATTCCTGGACACTTCAAGGCCCTCGCCGCGCGTTGATTTCTCCCAGATTGAATCGCTAGTACTAGCCCTTGTGCCCTGGTCCAGTGGGCGACCACCAACTAAAACATTCAACACTGGTACAATATTATAAGTAGGGACAACGCATCGCTTAATATCAAAAATTAATGATTGAAAAATATAATTAATAAAACGGTGTATGAAAACTCTATCCGAGCACTGAAGTTTAACTATTAAATTAACTAAATAATTGATTTCCCCTTACGTCTAGTGAATTAGTTAAAAAAACTAAAAATGGACGAAGATGCAAGAAGTGTGTAATGGAAATATTCCATGTCAAATGTACTGGATGAAATTTCTTGAGTGACAACAGGGAGTATAATATATTCAAAAGGAATAGGGCTACTTTCTTGAGAATCACAACTTGAAATGGGACAAAAACTTTTTTCTTGTTCGTCAGCTTCTTCTGTTTCTTGTTTTTCATCTTGTGCCACTCTACCTTTTCTCTGAAATAAAGATGACTTTCTATCTTTAAAAAATCACACACGAATTCATATTAAAAAAATTCTTTGTGAATATAATATCTAAGCTATTTAGTATAAATAGTATATTATTGTAAAATATCTATTGTTTTCATGCAATATTTGGGAGTCCTCTCCTGTACAACTTCCTATCTATTTAACATTCCGAACACGTTAAATCAGACGTCAGAACCGAGCTCATATCCGTTGTTGCGTTAAAATATGATTCGCGCCCGCTTCTGTAACCGTAATCAAAATGGTTCTGGCCAACATTAACGAGAAAATATGACGACCATCGAAGAAACATCATCCCCTATGAAATATACTACTTTAATCAATCCATCTTGCTTTCTCTTTTGTCGTTCCAGTTTCGGGTCATCGGTGATAATCATTTTGTTTTGACGCTTTCCATTCCCTCGTCGTTTATTGACAAATAGATGGGTTTTACCGGTAAAGAATATTGAAAATGATAATAAATAGGATTATAATAGTGCGGCAACAAGGACATTCGCTTCTATCAATATATTCAATGTTCCAAAGCCAGTAAGTGTAATTTAGAGGTAGTGAATACGCGTGTTTAGTGAAAACGTCACAGGTTGAGGAAGGTCATAGCACTGGATGCCAACAAAGGAACCATACTGTCAACTTTTATTAATGTCCATAAGATTAACACAGTGGTCATTGAAATTTTTTTGAAAATGAAAGCAATTTAATTGTTTTTCTACATGTCAGTAACCGTTAAAAATCGCACAGTCAACATTCCTTGTAAATGACATTATACAATAACATGCACGTAATGAGATCTCATAACATACACGTGCGTTTTGATAAGAAAATTTAAATTTCTTAGTTTAATCAAATTTTTATCTACGTACGACTTTATTTGGTCTATTTACATAAATTTACTCAATTGAAAAACAAAAAAACTTGATACCCCTAAATGTCGACAACACATTATACAATTTTTCAAAAAATAAGTCGCGTTTTCTAAGCATGCTATGGAAATAAACGTCTTGTCATTTATATTGTCAATTTTTGTAACAAAATATTATATTCAAACATTTTTTCAACTTTACCTACGAATATGTCTGTTAGTAGTGAAAGTGATGAAATTATGAGCACTCCACCAAAGATTTTAGAAAAAGCTCAAGCTGCCTCACATAATTTGTTACCGCTAAAATCCAAAGAAAGGTACGAAAATTTATGGATTGGCGACACAAGCATATGTCCTTTATTTAATAGAAGAAAATAAGTGAGAGTAGAAAAAGTATAGTACGTTACACGAGTTGTAAGCCCATTACGCACTCGTGAAATTTAACTTTTTTCACTTCGTGCGTAATGGGTTACTTACAACTCTTGTTACGTAATATACTATTACATGTAATTTTATCGATTTCATAATCTTTATCAGGAAAAATTCTATTTCAGCGATTTGAGAAACTTAACCTTGTTAGGCATTCCAAACTGAATGGCTACCAGTGGGTTCTGACGGGTTATGATATGGCAAAATTATGGCAACCCTGTAGGCCTGGTGATTTGACAAGGTCAATGAAATAGATAGTTACATAGATTGATCATCCATATTTTTCAAAATAAACATAAGCTTATGCCTTGAAGTAAAAATGTAAGCAATTATTTTTTTAAATATCTAAAGGCTAAAAATTGGTTTTAAAACACATTTTTGCTAAACCGATTCAAATTAATAAATATTTGCCAGGCAATATGGCCACTCGTAAACGACCAGCTTTGAGCAATCTATATAACTATATATGTATCATTGACCCTGTTAATGACAACATGACAACAGGGTTGCCATATCTAAACTGTCATTACCCACTGGTAGCCATTTGGACAGGTCGTTGGAATGCCTAATTCCTGATTTTGAGAGTGAAAGTAATTTAATATTCACAAAATGAATCAATGCCTGGGTCCATCCAGAAAAGAAGAAGGTGAGACATATATCGAGGGCCACAAAGCAGGACCTCGTTAGCCGCAAACTAGACATTTTTGAGATGAAAAAATTATTTTACGTATAGAACAATCCATTTTACTCTTTAATAGGACTAATATTTACCCAAGTTTTGTTCAAAGTTTGTAATACTTCCCCTATACAGTAGATGGAGCGAAATGTTTTTAACGAAATTATCATAAAATATAATTTTCAGTGGAAATGTTAGTTACGAGGTTCTGCATTAAATAATTAAATTGCTTTCATTTTCAAAATTATGCTTTAATAATTTCAATGACTACTGTGTTATTCTTATGGACATTAATGACAGTTGACAGTATGGTTCCTTTGTTGGCATCCATTGCTATGACCTTCCTCAACCTGTGACGCGTACTAAACACGCGTATTGAGGTTGCAAGTGTTAGAGAACAATCGTATCAATTTCGATATTGACAGTTGCTAATTATCGTAACTAAAGAGTAGATGTAAGACAGGATCAAGGACGTGCCCTTGTGATACTCCCGCTTTTTAATTTCATGCGTTCGCGGAAAATGTGAAACAAAATACAAATTACTTATAAGCTTCGTTCGCGGTAACAATCCTGAACTGATTCAAGTAACCTAGTTGAAAATTTTTTGTGATTTTTTAATAATAATTTCTCAATAAATTCCACGGTAACCTATATATTTTATTGTAAAAAACAAAACCTAAATATTTCAAAAAGTCTTACTTTCTCATAAGACACTGTACAAACACACACATTTTTAAAAAAAAATTTTCTCAAAAATTTGCACGATAAGGTATAGTTAAAAGTTCACTATTAGATAAATAAGGACATCTACTATTAGAAAAAAAATTATTTTAGTCATAATCTAATATTTTTTATTTAACATTGGTGGCGAAAGGACCTCCTTAAGAGATCGTTCAGTATGCATAAATATTGTCCATATAAATTAGTGAATAAGTAAATATAAATTATTGCCTTCGTGAATATAAATTAAATAAATAATCATACAAAATCGTATTTGTTTCGTTGCAATGCCTAAGGATGTCTCTGTCTCTCTATATGTGACAAGCCGATCTAATGACACAATAATTTCATTCAGCATCACAGACATTTCGAAATAATTTGTTTCATACATTACCATTTCGCTACAACATAGAATTGCAACAAAAAAAAAAACTGGAAAAAGCATGTGAACTGTTTCACAAAAGCTTCGGAAAGCTCACAAAAAGCTGCAAAAGCATCTACTCGCTTTGTCGTGCCTTTCCGGTGTATTATAGAATTCCTGTTATGCATTAGAAACTTCAAACGATTAATTACTATGAAAGGGAACATAGAAAATACGAGTGGCTTTTTCTTTCAGGACATCAAAGTATTTTCCCTGATTAAAGTCGTCACATGCATGGAAGGAGTTAACGCGGATTTCCTGTCATTTTTAATGCATCGAAAAAAAAAATTGTGAATGCATGCTCGATAACGAGATTTTAATTAAAAATTAGATTGAATGGTACGCGGTTTGAAAAAATAACGTCAATAATTTCAAGGGCGTAGTTATAAAATAATTAAAATCAATTCTGCATAGACAAATTTGTTATTATTAAAGGAAGTGAAAAATAAGTCGGTAAGATCAGAAAACTATGAAAAATTAAATGAACATTTAGAAATAATTTCTAAACGACAATTAAAATAAAATCCACATGCTCCGGGATGATTCGAACCTGGCATATCTAGTATACCAATACCTCCTAAAATATAAAGGCCAGATGACTGGTGCGTGACGTCAGCACTAGTGGATCACAGAATGCACGGCGTTAAGCCTGCTTTTTATTTACTTAAGGTGATATATAGTAAAGTTACAATTTATTTTGTTCATTAATAAAGTAAATATCACGAAAAATATATTTAAAACTTGTTTTCATTTAAATGTAACGTTATTTTAAATATTAGGCATATTTATCACATGCTTATGATATTGCAGAACTTTTATTTATTAATTATTATTTTTATTTAGAAATTAAATTGCTTATTTATTTACCTCGACTGTCTTACCTTTTTCTGCTTGCATAAATAATGTTTAAGGACTTCTGGTTTAAACAAGGCTGCCAGTCGTGAACTGAGCCCTTAGTCGCGCCTCATTCGATTTTTTTAAGGAAAACGAAATTTCAAAGCAAAAACCATTGAATACAACAGATAAATAACGAGTATATCAAAATAGGCAGGTGATAAAATGGCCTAACTCATAGAAGATATGAAAAAGTCATAATAGATAGGTAATAATAACCTCAATAATTAAGAAGTAAGTAGTTTATATTTTAGGAGGTATTGAGTTTACCCCCTTAACCTCTCAACCATCAAATTTATTATTAATTCAAATTTTTAACACTCAGGTGGCTGGACATTTATACCTCTAAAATAGCAAAGTGAAGTTCCTTAAAATGTATTCTTTTGCAATTACAAACGCTTCTGGATGCAGTAAACGTCGCAGCTGTAATTAATTGCACATCCGCAAATTGGAGAGGCGGCTTTAACTAATAATAATATTGCTCTCTGCAAAAAAAAATCGAGATAAGCTAGAGTGGAAACAAACGAACGTCGTATTTGTCATTGTTACAGCAACTAATTTACAATTTAAACGTTTCCTATTACTTCAATTAAGCAATGGAGGCATGTTTTAAACAGATGCCACGCTGAGAACTTTTAATGAACGCTACAGACACATCGTTACGTCATTTGTTAGTTAAACTGAATCATATTTACTATTAAGTAAAAAAAAAGTGTAAAAACTGTTCGCTTTAGTAGTTCATGAATGTTTAATTGTTCTTCAGTTAACACAATGAACTGGCTTTTAATAATTGTTAAAAGCGTTAAAATAAAATAAAAACAATTAGCTGGAAAAATAATGAAGGCATTTTAGAATTTACACAATGAAATAAGTATGTTACATCATGATGTGATGACACCTATTATTGCTAAACCTAAACTGCTGGTTTGAATTATCGCATTAGAATTTCATATACAGTGAGAGGATTAAGTCTGCTCCCCTTATTAACTCGTTTATTCTAAAACGTCTGTTTTTAAAGTCCTTGGAGTATCCGACGATATCAAAGTTTCTGTATTCGGGGTATTCCTTTGAACCCCCTTCAGGTGATAGCCAACCCTTCAGTATTTTAAATATGAAGAGAGGTCGTATGGCACCTCATTGAAAAGTAATTTTGTGGGCAATTCAGAAATATGATTTTCATTGCGTAACTTTTGATATTAGCGCCATCTAGCAACTATTACGGATTGTAAAGTGTGAGACTATTTGAAAGTTATGCACTTGGACTACATATTATGTTAACTAAAACAAAAATGAATTCAGAATTAAAAACAAAACAAAAAATGCATTATTACTAAGGTTTAGTTTTCATTTTTCAAATGTAATTTATGTGGATGCGGTTATTGAGAAGAGCACGTGTCAATAAGAAACATGATCTCCTTATAATTTGCCGATACTTCGACGTTTACTTTACGTCCTTATCAAGACTCATTAAACTAGTTAAAACGAAGCACATACAGGGAATAGCCATTTATGAAAATTGCCAAAGAGATTAAAATAATACATAATAAAATCTAATACTATATAAGGTTAAAAGACATTCATACAAAAACTGTTCTGATATTTAAAAAATAGAATGTACCTGAAGGGGGTTCATAGGAATACCGAAACTTTGATACCGACGAATACTTCGATGAGTTTAAAAATGGACGAGTTTTTCTACTCTTTAAAATAAACGGCTCGACAAGGGGGAAATACTTAATCCTTTCACAGTATAAATAGGAATTATCCTATGAAATGGAAATATATAAATAATGGAAATATCGAAAACCACAATTTTTCCACATTCAAGTCGAATATGTAATTTTTTTTGAGAAGTATCTTTTGAATTTAGTACAACGCCCTTTTTCATTATTAGATTTCGTTTCACAAAGAAACAACAAGCAAAAGTGAAGTGCCTCAGTTGCTACGTGCTAAAGGATGGTAATTGTCCTTAGCTTTTCTACCTAGAACAACGTGAACTACTGGTAGAAAACAGTAATTGTTAAATGGTATCAAGAATAGTATTCTTCAAGTAGAAAGAACCTATTGCACTACATACGTTCCTACCTTAGAACGTCACACACTTGCCATTTTTCAGGCAACCTTCATTATGTGGCAGCCTTGGTAATGAAAAAGGTTAAACTCAATTCCTTGACAATATCCGTTATGGAACAAACTAAACGAAAGATCCCACATTGGTGACCCCTTGAGGAACACGAAACTTCATGACCCGAAGCAGCTTATACGGACGTGGCAGTATTCCTGGTTTCCTGCGTTAGCAACAGGAGCAACAGCAGTGAAAAGGGTGGAAACAAAAGCGGCAGCAACAGAACCGTAGTCACATCTATTGTATAGGGATGAGTTTAATATTTCTACTGACTACGTATATATGTGTTAAAGGAGCCAAATGTCTACATGATAAAGGCCATATCAGCTACTTGCTAAAGGACTCGAATGTCCTCACATATATGCTAAAGCAGCCATGCTCAACTTTTTTTCCTTCGGGCTATATTCGTATGTTTGCTATGTTACACGGACTATAATATTTTTGGATGATGACCCTTTTTAGGCCAACTATTTAAAATTAGTGGGGACCACTAATAAATAAAACATAAATATATCCCGTCGGGTTACTGCAAAAACAAGATAATTCACATTTTTAGAGTTTCGAGAAAACTATTCAAAAGATTAAATTTGAATTCAGTAAAAGCTTCAAACTGTTTAGTAATCAATACTTTTAATGTAATAAAGGTTATCAAAACATAATTAGTCTTCGAAAAATATAGACTAAGAATCCATCGAATGGTAACAAAAAAAGTCAGCTAATTTTAGCTGTCTACATACAGATCCTAATATCCAATATATGTGTCACTTCAATGGAATATTTAGGTACCGTGTCTTTAACATTATTGGATACAGGTAGATTGTGATAATAAAGGTGAAATATATCAGGTGTAGCACCTGATTTGCAAAGTTTTAGTAAATGTTTCTTCTTGTACTTTTTGTAAGTATTTTGAGAGCTATTTTTTTACCCTTTCGGGCATTCCTCTATTGGTTTTTAAAGGTTAGCTGTATTGCGGAAAGAAAGGGTGACGTAATCACCTTGTCGATTTCGGAACAATCGAGAATGGCCAGAGACGGCTCTAGACAAAACAAAACAAATGACTTGAAGTATTTCAACAAATACATTCAACAAAAATATGTGTTCTGGCCTTTATTTTATTTTGGCAAGAATATAAACTATTAGGAATCGGACTAAATACATTTAGCAAAATAAGCTGACTCTTATCTGTTTTGGTAGAGACACTATTATCAATTGATTATTTAGGTATAAATGTCACTTATCTTGTTTTTGTATATTGTGAATATATCCACGGTTGATAGAAGAAACGGTTAATACGCCAGTATTGTGACTTTACAGGAGAGCTGTTTGAAGTTCGCTTAATACATTGCGTTTCTTATGACCCATCCAAAATTAAAAAATGTTTAATACGCCATAAAACTGGCTAATTGAGATCAAATATACATAGATCGACGCAGAAAAATCACTAATTCCGATAGTATAAATTACTCAATTTTGGCCAAGGTGACGTGTTAGTCATTTCTCCTTTCAACCGTCGATATTAATATGGAGTTAGTTTTTATTGGCCATCTGTTCATCATGAATATAAACTTCGTACCACTTGTCTTGTTTATGCCGTATCTATATTTTTTGAACTATTTTGGAGACGAAAGTGTACTTAACTCGAAAATGCCAAAAGTGGAGTTATCTTATTTCTGCAGTATCCCCTCGTAAAAGGTTTATTTAAAAATTAGCGTGATATTTAGCACACACCTTAATAGGGTTCCGGACCGCAAAAAAAAACCTGAAGCCGCATGCGAGACGCAGGTTGAGTATGGCTGTGCTAAAGGATGGTAATTGTCCTTACCTTTTCTTTCTAGAACAACGTGAAGTACTGGTAGAAAACAACAGTAATTGCTAAAATGGTTTCAACGAGTATCTTCAAGTAGAAAGAACCTACTGGATACCTAGCAATTACTAATAGGTGCTAAAAAAACTAATACTGACTAAAAATTTACAAATTATACTCATAATAAACAACACAATTTAAACTACATTGCATACTATTCAAACCAACGATGAACAACTACTAGACCAATTTTGTTTACAAAAATCGAATTGCAAATATTCATCCACGTAGTTGTTAAATTATTACGAGGGTATGGGAGATTATTGTTACAAGGATTGTTCATGGTCATAATTCGGTATTGACTAAACATAAGGCTCTAAATAGCACAAAAGACTTTCAAAATTACATTAGAGAATTGTATTTGCATTCTTAACGCCAAGTATTATCAGTTAAAGGTATTTTTCTTGTGGCCACTATTATAGTTGTATAGTGTTTTTCAGGAAAGAACGCAATTTATTTTGAATTGTGAAGCAAGAGTAGTAGACGAAAATACTGATTCGTTCATAAAACGTATGCTCGCTCCTCAGATAAACATACTCGCACAAACCATCACGACTCAAATTAACAGCTGTCTCCTTCTTTCTAATGCGTCAGCCGATGCGACAACTCTCTCTGCTTAATAATAAACACAATATGAATGATTGCAATAAAAAAGTGCTAGTAGTTTTTCATCGTTGATTCAAACACAAAAACTTAAATTTATAACCAAACTAAAATGCCCTAACAAAATCTAATATAAAGCCTCTAATTAACACATACACTTCAAAAAAGGGGGAAAGCATTGTAGTGCCTCAGTTGAACTAGATACGTTCCTACCTTAGAACTTTTCAGGCAACCTTCATTATGTAGCCTTGGTAATGAAAAGGTTAAACTCACTCCTTAGCAACATCCGTTACTACGAATCTTTAATCTTTAATAATATTTATAAAAATGAATTGCTGTTCGTTAGTCTCGCTAAAACTCGAGAACGGCTGAACAGATTTATCTTATCTTGGTCTTGAAATGTTCGTGGAGGTATAGGAAAGGTTTAAAAGGTGAGAAAAATGGGGAAGAGAGGGGAAATAGGGGAAGAGGTGAAATAGGGGAAGAGGGGAAATATAGAAAAGAGGGGAAAGAGGAGAAATATAGAAAAGAGGAGAAATATAGAAAAGAGGGGAAAGAGGGAAATAGGGGAAATTGAGAAAAGAAGGAAAATGGTAAAATAAGGGAAAGGTGTGGGGGTGAAAGTTTGTATGGGGCTATCGATTTTTAAAATGTAGAAACTTGAAAATTGAAATTGTAGGTACTCATCATAAATAGATATTTTTCAAGATATTTAGATTTTTACATATTAAGGAGGGAAACGGGAGGTGAAAATTTAACTATGACTTTCGGTTTTTTAAAGTAGGACCTTAAAAATTGGAATTGTAGCCACTCATCAAGTAAAAATAAATAAAAATAAATTAAAATAAATAAAAATAAATAAAAAAATTCCAGCGAAACGGGATCGGGTCAGCTAGTCTTTAATATTTATTGATATTTTCATTATGCATTTTAATATTTTTTATACAGACATGTCATTCCGTTCCTAATACTAAATATGTATTAACAATTTACAACTTTATTTAATGATGGAACAAACAAAACTAAAGATCCCACAGGAAGATCAAACCTTCAGCATGCCTTTGCATCAAAAAAAAGTTTTCATTATGAAGTTCCTCTTGAACCCTTGAATATCTTTCTTTCCAAAGTGCCTGTTCGAAACGTCGATCGAGCACTCAATGGAAGCGTAACCGCGACGAAATTACTTTCATCACTTTCAAACCCAAGCGAAGCAAAAAGACAATGGCGTTTCCTTTACACTCTACACGACACACACACGAACACGGTGTAATTGCTTTTTGGATGTTTTGATGCATTTATTTACTTTCTAAAAAAGAATCCGAGCGAACGTTAACATGTTCTGCATTTAACCTAGTCTATTTATGTTAGCGAACAAAGGGTTGTTCGGAAATAGACTTTCGTTTGACATTCGAAACTGCACCAAGCCATCGCGGTTGAAGGCACACACGGCCTGAAGAATACGGCTTATTCCTGGAACATCGGAATTAGTATGGCGCCAGCAGGGTTGATGTTAACTTAAAATGATGTATCTTTTTGCACGATGTGTTTCCACAAAAAAAAAATGGCTAAAATTGATCAGGGTACGAGTAAAAATCCACTAGTTTCAATAGTTTATCTACGGGAAAAAATAACGTGCAATCGTGCAAAAATACATTGGATAAATTTCTACATATATTTATTATTATCATTTACCACAAAATTCAAACAAAACATCTTAATTTGCAGGTTCAGTTTAATTTACTAGAAGTTAAAATATAATTGAACGAATCGTAGTTTTCTCCATTATCTTGGCCCTCATCATAATTAGGATTAAAGCCTTAGACTAGAAATGTATTTTATCTTGAATATAAATACTGTGGCTAAATAATATTTTCTGAATTTTTCTTAACAACCATTTTACTTGATCTATTAGTAAAATTGGAATTTGAAGAATATTTCGTCGGTCTAAAGCACACTTATCGTATATCCAAAAACCCTTTTTTTGACAATGGCAAATTTAAACTTGAGGTGCGTCCACGTTCTCTTGAGTGGAATTATGCTTCAAATTTGTGTTGGGATTGAACAATATGGCGTACTTGTTATATTTATTAATTCTAAGGGGTTTGTGGATACTGATTGAGCATTTTTTTAATAGTTTGAAAAAAGTGACCGGAGATACAATATGTGTACCCTACATTTCAAAGAACAATCATCATATCTCCTTATTGAAACCTGCTAAACTATATGCGATTTTATGAAGACGTACAGTAAAATAAGCTAATGATATTGTTACAACTTGCGTAAGATAATAATTATCTAGATATTTAATATTATTTTTTAAGAATAAAAATCAAAATTCAACCGAATGTATGTATTGATTCATTTTTAATATAATGTATAAATTTAAATAAAACAATGGGTAAATTTTCTATGAGTAGTTTTTACTAATTTAATAATAGGTACAGTTTTTGAAGTAGTTGTTAACAAGTTAGGTAACCATGTGGGAACTTATAAGCTGCTCTTATGTGTAAACTATTTCTGACAGTTACAAATATTATATGGTGCTTACAACAAATGTGCTCTAGAACGTGTAATTAAATGCCTTAATTCTCAGTTTTAAATTTGAATTTATTGTAGTTTGGTGGGTGTTGGTGCTACAATGTTTGTGCCCAATAAAGAAGGCTAAAATACGATTTTATTGGTACCAAGATCGTCATAATATTAAATTTGGAGTTACAATATGTGTGCTTTAGATCGACGATTGGTTATTAGATCTTATATACGCACACATCACTATTTAGTAGTTTTTGTACTGAAAAAATCACCATTCACAATTTTGACATATAAAGTGACATTTTAAGAGTGTCATCTTCATTTTGCCATTCTTGGTATCGAAACGGAGTGGTTAAACCAAGATATTCTCTTTATGTCTTTCTCAAATATTACAATTAAGAGTGTCATCTTTATTTCGCTTGATGCGTCGGTTAATGTATTGTATAGTGTGACCTGATCCTTGATATTTCTTTCACTCTGCAAATTCTACAATTCTTGATTTATTTAATTGGTTTTATTTTTCTAAATTTAATTTAATAATATTGTCTGCTTGAGCACTATATTAACTATTTAGATTATATAAATTAAAACTTTTAGGAATTAGTTTATTGTAACATGAATTTCCTATTTTTGAGTTTATAAATTGTTTGGTTTTGTTATATTTTATATTTGTAAGATACATACTCGTTTCTAATTGACATTTGACAATCTAGACGGTACTTTCCGGTTTTGTTAACATGGTGCATTTATCTGTTTTTTATTATTTCAAGTTCAATAGCCACAATAATTTGTACACTTATGTCTTAGAATAGAAGGTTAAATAGTGGTTAAATTGTTCTCAAAATGACTCTCAATTAAGAGTATTGTCCTTTCAAACATTTTTTATTCAGTGGTTCAATCATTCAACCTTCTATTCGCTTGTGACCAAACTATTGGGGGTTCACAAGGTTCACGCAGTACAGATGTAGGTAAACATTTTTCAATGTTTTAGGTATTACAATACTCATGTATCGTCATTAACTGTATAGTATAAAGTTTTCGAAATTATACTGGAAACTTTTGTAATAATCGTTACGAAACTGTAAGATTTTTAATTAAAACAGTTAGCCGATATGCTTGATGTTGTGGCTGAATTCGAAACTTACCAAATGCCAATTCGGCTCCAGACTATATTCTTAGAATCAACGAAATTATGCACATGGGAGTTCACAGAACGCTTCCAAGGATGAAATAATCTATTTATCACTCCTGTTTCGCCTTTATTCCCATTGGATTTAATGAAATTTCTACTATTTAAAGTTTCGTAAAAGGACAAATTCATTACATTTTAATTTATAATTGTTTTAATCAAGTTTTCAATTGTACGCCAAATAAATTGTTTGAATGTTCGTGGAACTTGTATCATTTAGAAATGTGATGTATTTTTTAATTCTTACATGTATTTTGATCCGAAAAGGATAAATTTGCCATTGAACATATAATTTCTTTATCACTTGACGCTGCTTTGACTAATGGAGTTGACTGAATTTTAAGGATAATACCACAGTGTTGTATTAGGCTTGTTCGGGTTTTTCAAAAATACGTTGAGAACTCTCAGAGGACTAGTTAACCAGTGAACAATTTAAAAGTTTTACGAATAATTTGCTATTCAGCTCTTCAACTGGATCTCGAACGCTCTGCATCAAATTTTAAAGAAACCCTAACAAACCTATTATTGCTGTGGTATATGAATTAGCATGACTAACAATCTTCTTCCGATACAAATCATTATCTGTAAGTTATAATCGTTGTCATACTCATCGTATTCTTTTTATAAATATTCTTGAAATTCCAACTCATGGTAGTCCCAATCTTTGGAAAATCCAACTTCTACTTCGTACTTGTTGCATTTTCGTCGTTGGTAATTGACACTCGTAACTTTTAAAAAAATTGTCGATAATAATCGTACCGAGGGGGTGGGTGGCTCAGTGGTAGAGTCTCTGCCTGTGGATCCAATGGTCGCAGGCTCGAATCCTACCGTTGGCCGGGATTTTTTCATTTAATTTAATTATTTAAAATTAATTCTGATGCCTTGGTAAGATTCCCCACTCGACCATTCACTGTTGGGTTCTAATTAACAGTGCTGTTCCTAAAGTGGCGCTGGGAAACAGTAACAAAGCCTACACAGAACACGAGGCGAAATAACCTTAGCAGAAGCCGATGACACCACAAAAAAAACGTACCATTACTTTTGAAAATAAATCGCTATATCTGCGAAAACCTGTTATTTCCAGCAACTTAAAAAATCCCCACGTTGTCGTTGGGTTCCAAATTTCAATGGAAATTATTTACTTTTCATTCGTTTTTTCTTTTTGAATCAAAAATTTTTAGAATCTTGTAAATCATTGAATATATTTTTGTCATGACAAAATAGATAAAATGGATATTTCTTTAAATACATCCTGCATTTCATCGAAACAGATATCTAGGCAATTAGAAATGCAAAATTCGTTTTCCTATCGACCTTGATATTAAACTGAAAATCGCGTGTTTCTTGACCATTACGGCGAAAGCAGACATTTCCTGGGTGTCTGCCAGTCCACAATTTTAGTTATTGTTTTCAAACAATCCCTGAAATCGACAGAAATCCTTTTAGCGTGCGAAAGAATGAAAGTAATAAAATGGGATGATTCTATAAAAGATTATTGATAGCGTCTGGACGTCTGGAGACAGAATAGCTTTTGGATATTTTCGGGTATTATGCAAAGTATAGGATAAATTAACTTGATAGATCTAAATTTAGGAATATTTGAAAACTGTTGAGTTTTTGGTTCATTTTTAGGGTCCTAAGAATATATAATGTGTGTATTAAAAGAGCTCTGACAGCCTTTCTTGGTGCTGGAACCTTAATAAAGGCTTCTCTCGACTCCTTGTACTCCAAGAAGTAATTAAAAAAAAAAAAGATAAAAAATAAATCTGAATAATTTTCTTACTAACTGCGCCACTTACAGTACTTTTCTGAAATTCATATTGATTGATGTTTTCAACCAATTTTAATTATTATTTTTTTGTTTTCAGCACATGGTCCAGACCGGTATGACGGGCCCATTCCAACAGGCGCAACCGGCCACTCCAACAGGTTTCCCAACACAAAACGGCGAGGTCAAACATGGGGCGGAGGAGAAATCTGCAGTACCTGCGCTCCTACCGCCCCCAACGGGCGCACCCACGCCAGGAGCAGGTCCTCCTTTCAGTCCGCCACCCCCGCAACCCCCCTCATCCGTGGAACCGCCGGTGAGCATAGCATGTAGTCCCGCGGCGTTAGCCGCGCAGACACAACCTCAATTCAAATGTGAACAGATTCCGACGGTATGTAGAATAACACATTAAGTTTTTAATTCGGCCAAAGTTTTTGATTAAATATATCTAAGGCCGTTATATCGGGCGTAACATGCGATCTTGGAAATTAAAACAAATTAATTATTATCTATTACGGTTAACTTCAAAACATTCGCAACAACTTCACAATTATATCATGTAATCCACAAAAAAATATTTCTAAAGTAGACCATGGCCGACAAAGACAGATACGAGCGATAACTACAAGACTCTTGAGTTAAAGCCAATCAGCCATTTAAAAAAGAAGGATTGTACACCGACATGAGTAATTTTTTCCATGACCTACTGTTGTGGATCACTCCATACTAGTGACGTATCTGTGTTCCATTGCATGCAAATTCCAAATTTTAGTTGACTTTATATGAAGTTAAATTCGTGAATTTTCTTTGAAACTTTTTTATCGCTCTAGTCACTCTGAATAAGCAGATAAGTCCATAAAAATCGTTTTTCTAATATAAGATCTATAGATCGTTCCATCTTTAACAACACAAGGTCACGAGAGACGAGCTAAGTTCCTCTGGCCTGTAGGGGCCACAAAATTTCGAACCTCAGTGCCCATATATTTTTTATCCAATTTTATTAATTTTAAAAAACATAATTAACAAAACCTATTAGGCATTTCAACAACCTGTCCAAATGGTGCCCGTGGGTATTAACAGGTTATGATATGGCAACGCTGTGGACCTGTTGTCTTTGACAGGGTCAATGATATATAGTTATATAGATTACTCAAAGCAGGTAATTTTGTGAGCGGCCATATTGCCCCTCAAATGCTCATTAATCAGAATCGGCTTAGCAAAAATGTTTTAATTAAAACCAATTTTCAGCCTTTAAATAGTAAAAAAAAAATAACCTACATTTTTACTTTTTTACTTCATCAGGCCTACAGGGTTGCCATATCATAACTTTCCATTACCTACTGGCAGTAATTTTGTTTGGAATGTCTAATAGTGTTGTTGATAGGGGTGGGTTCGTGTTCGCAGCATAAACACTTGGTTACATTTTATCAAAATGTCATAATTTGACAGTTCATCGGGTCAAAAACACTAAATTTTTCTTTATTTACAACAAATAAGTCACTTTGGAAACTCACGTTCGCTTAGAAACATATACAACAATATTAATTAAATTAAGTCAGTAACGCATGTCACCAATATTATAAACTTTCGATTATTTCGAAATATAGCATCTGTTTAAATTTCAGATTAAAATCTTAAATTAAAACATAATTTATGTAAACCTCCTATTTTCAAGTCATTTGTGTTAAAATCACACACTTCAAAAATGCATATTGTTTGCCCTTCATTTGCCCTTCAAATAACTCATCTCGCTTTCTTTATCCATGCATTAAAGAAGTGCATATTGTATTAACCATTCTGCGAATGAGTTAACAGTCGCACACGTCCCTATATAATACGAGTTAAAAATATTGCCTTCTCAACCAGTGCTAAAGGTTACGTATGCACCTTCCAAAATAGAACCACGCCATATTCCCTAGCGCGCGCTATCTCACATGTTGCAATGCTTGTCTCGCTCCCTCTCATTGAAGTCGAGAAATAATTCTTCAGAACATTCCAGACTCAAGTAGGCCACGCCCACTCACACAGGATTCAACCAGAAAAATTCACTGCTCTCCGACTCGCGTAGTAACAGAAAGGATGGGAAGATATCTTATACCAGTTTAGTTAACCTAAAAGGTGCAACATATAGTGCCAGGCACTTAGTCAATCAGACGCTGCCTTAAATGTCCTGACCAATAACCTCCATGTAAACAGACATTTATGCAACCATGAAGTGAATTTTCGAAGCACAAAAGCTAGCATATGTAAAAAATGTGTTTGTTTCCTATAGTGGAATAAATAATGTAGTTCATGTAGCTTTTAATTTACATGCTGCAAATTTTCCGCCCACAACTGAAATACAGTTCCATTTTGTCCAGGGTAACACAACACAAGAATATCTGAGTGTAGAAAATCATATTTTAACCTAAGACAGGCTCTTTACTGTCACTCTGACAACAGGCGAAATTTTAGCTAATTGCAGTAACGAATAAAGTCACAAAAGTAGGTACATTTAGATGTTCTCTCTCTTTTTTATTATACCTTTCTGAAAGGGTCCCCAAACGATATGTTTCCAAGGGTCCCAGCATGGTCTAAGACGGTCTATATAAATTGTTAGGTAATTGAAGGAGGGTATCCAACTCCTCAAATGTGATCATCTTATGTAGTACCAAAGAACACAAAATCAATCCCACATAAAACAATTTTATTCAAAAATATGACAACCGTTTTCGACCATCATCAGGTCTACACCATTGTTTTCTTTTTGTAGACCTGATGATGGTCTAAGGCTGAAACCGGTTGTCACGTTATGATTAAAATTGTTTTAAGTGGAATTGATTTTGTGTTCTTTGGTACTATGTTAGGTAATGTTAGGAATCACTAAAAGAGATGACACACAAACCAACCTGCTAGAAATAATCTAAAATATAATAATTACTTATTTGAAAAAACTCCAAAATATTTGAGATATTTCTTTCACTTATTGATAGTACGTTTATTGTTAGTTCGTTTATGGCCGAAAAACTAGAGTATGGAGTATAGAGTATGGAGTATAGAGTATGGAGAATAGAGTAGAGTATGGAGTATAGAGTATGGAGTATAGAGTATGGAGTATAGAGTATGGAGTATAGAGAGTTATATCATTTTGACATAATTTTACGCTTATCTGCTCATTCAGGGTTACTAGAAAATTATTTTGATGGTACCAATATATATCTGCGGATTTTTAGGAAACCGAAAATGGCCAATCAGTCCCACCTCCGACGTCAGAATCCTCAGATGGAACGAATCAATCGGCGGCGCAGGCAGCTACAGATCTTTCGAAAAGTCAACCAAAAAGGTTACACGTTTCCAACATTCCATTCCGGTTTAGGGACCCAGATCTTAGAGCAATGTTCGGGGTAAGCAAAAAACCAATTATGTGTCATTAAGAATGGGACACAGAACAAGTGAAAATTATCTGATTTAAAATAAATAGATTAAATGAAAACATGCTTAAATAAAATATTACTGGTTTGACGATTCAAAAATTATTAATGGCTATAATTTTTTTATTTCTCATTTTTTGGTGTCATAAGATACACCTATCGGAAATAGTTAAATAACCTTTGCCAGTGGCGTACGCCATGGATTAGTAATAATGTTTTCATACCTTCTAAATTTTACGCCACTGCACTATGGTTTCTAGGAAGGGATTTTTTGGCCAAAATTGATTTTTTCAACTCTAAGTAAATACATTTTTAGATCGATATATTAAAAATTAATACTCCAGAGCTCACGAATCGTAACTGTGATTTTTATTTGAGTGTCCCTTTTACCTAACTCACGTAACAACAAGTTGTAGTTTCTGTCGGGGTCAGTTATGGTAAATAAATCGCCGAGCTAAACTGTGGTGATTTTTAAAAATTGTATTTTCAGTGAACTTTGGTATTACCGTTAAGGTATGAACTTTTAATTGATATAAATAAAAATACGTAATTCTTCAACCTAGTTTTTTAAATTAATCAATACGTAAATAGTGTATATTTATTTAAAAAATTGTAAACTCCAAGATTTATAGTTTATTTGAAAATTAATGATAGCAAAATGTTTATGACCCAGGAGATAAACCCTAATAAAACATCATAAATCAGTGGCGGATAATTTCTAAAATAAAATTATTTGTTCCGAAATAAAATCTTTAGTTTTCTTCCTAAAATTTAAAAAAAAAAACTAATTTATTTCTTAAATTTTCTAGTCATTTTAATAAACAAAAATAAGGTAAGTATGTAATATCTACAGGTAAAAATATTTACAATTCAAGATCAATTTAAGTAGCCCTCAACTTTCTTAGAAGGGATTAAAATTTCTAATCGGCAGAAAGTGTTATGCAGATTGTAAATTATTTTAGTTACGGTTTACATTTCTGTTTGTATAGTCCTGTGATTGTAACACGTAGAATTGTTAGTTCTGTCATAATAGGCGATAAAAAACGATATTGCTCAAGAGAATTTTTGCAATAAAAATGGCACAAACGTCTAATTATACTCCTGTGAAATTAAAGTGCAATTTAATAGTGCATATGAAAACCTTAGTGTTAAATGTACATGACGCTATCGTACATGAATATTTCAATAGTACTGTTCGAAGTATAGTTTCTAAGTGTTCAAATATGACCGGAGTTGGAGAAGCAACAAGTTTAGACTTTTGAAGCAACGAAAGGATGGAATTATTACAGTA
The DNA here is from genome assembly GCA_927349885.1 of Psylliodes chrysocephalus. NCBI lineage: Eukaryota > Metazoa > Arthropoda > Insecta > Coleoptera > Chrysomelidae > Psylliodes > Psylliodes chrysocephalus. The sequence continues at coordinate 43,968,194 of OV651821.1, forward strand.
GCACCTAAAACGTCAACTGGGAGAAAACCCATTCAATTACTATGAAACAACTGATCCGAAGAAAAGTTCATTCGTTTTATTTACAAAAAAGATACCTACTTTGGATAAACTTTTAGTAGACATTAATGGATACGAAACTTTGCCAAACTTTAAAAAGAGACAAATTGTGGAACACTTTACATGAATTAGACTTCGTTTGGGAGAAGAACGATAGAAAATCTGCGCTTATAGAGAAAGATTAAATTATTTTTTGGATGAGGCAATATTTAAGGGAAGTTAGAAAAATAAGAAGAGAAGACAAAAATATTTTTTATTTTAATAAAAGTTTGGCAAGATAAACAGGTTACAAATGCTCGTCAGGCATTTATAGAAGTTTTGTATACTGGCTTAAAATTTTCAAATGGTAAAGGTCGCCGTTTAATTATTACTCATACTGGAGGAGATAAAGGATTTGTTGATAGAGGCTTGATAGAATCTGTTTCAAATTTTGCGAAACATTGCTATGAAGAAATGACTGCTGATGTTTTTGACGAATATTTCAGTTAAATGATAAATTTATTACGACGGATTGTTGTTACCATGCCAGTTACCATTAAAGATTAAAGGAACCGTTACCTAACACTAAATGAAAATTGGCTAATATGTGAATTTGGTAGCACAAATCATGGCAACGGATGTTGATAAAACCCTAATAACAAAATTTAAAATCATCCTAATTTGTTTGTCTTGCCAGTACCAACTACTAGATGCAGAAAAATTTGAAATTTTTTGTCATTAAACTGCCAGGAAAAAATATTCCTGGTATCCTATGCCTGTAACTTCATAAAGTTTTAGTACATGGGAGAGAGATAATGGAGAATACCATATTGCACGTGGGATATTTCGGGAAGAGGGATTTGAAGCCAGAAATAAACTTTACAAATATGATCAACAATTTCACGCTAGGAAAACGAGCCGACAGAATAATCTCGAAAATGTTTTTTCACCGAGGTATGGATACCTCAGATCCCATTATTTCAAGTATAAATTTACAAAAACGAATAAATAAACAACAGAAGTTCAAGCTTCCAGCGGAAGTTACAGAAATGCTTTTAGAACAACAACCACAAACTTTGGAACATGAAGAAAATCTAGAGGATGATTATGGCGAAGACGAAGGGGAAGAAACAATTTTGAAAGAAATAATGCCTGATCATTTGGACTCACTTGAGGTAGATATGGAAATGTGTTTTAACTTTTTTATTTAAATTACCAAATGTATTTTTTTAGAACAAAGGTATTTATTATTTTAAATCTAGTTCTAAATGACTCAAAATGAGTTTTATATAATATACTCAGGGCCACCGAGAGCCAGGTCGGGCCCAGGCCCTTTCAATATCATTTCTAAAAAAAAAAAAACTTCTCCCCTTAAGTAAAAGTAGGGAAGAGGGTGGATGATTCGGCCAGTTTGTAGAAAACAACCCATAGAATCCATATTTCTTGTTAAATATTGATAGTTTGCATCGCTACATAATCTTTAGACATTTCTAAGACTAATACAAGCGAAAATAGTGACATAAACGTATTTCCAGGATTTTGCGCAATAAATATAAAAATGTCAACAACACCGGAGGCAGATTCGGCCAGCACTGAGGGAGGATTCGGCCTATGTATAAATTAGTATAAAAGATATGGATATTGGCATATTATTTAGTACAAAAATTTTATAACTTTAATTTAGCAATAAAAAAGTTTTTCTTGATAAGTATACATTGAAACAAAAGTATCCTGAAGAAAAATATAAGTTTATTAACGAACATCCATTACTTGGAAATTATAACTAATTTTATGGTTGTGCAAGCCTAGCCTCAATATCATTAACTTGCATCATTGCTATATCATTAATAATCGAAAAGTGGAAGCTGGTTTAATTTCTTTTTCACCTTCAAAACTTTTCCTTCTTTTTTTTTCTAAAATCATGTTCACTCATCAGAGCCTACCTCTAAAACTATGGCACTTTTTTGTTTATTCCCAATTTTTGTTTCTTTCTAACCATGCGTACGCTTGTTGAGCGACTTTGAACTTTTAGGAGTGAACATCAGACTGACCCTATAGGGACTGCGAGTTCTGTTGTGCCATTTTTGGCTCTCTGAAAAACGTTCTGTAGAACCCGGATTGACACCGCAGAATCGCGTAAGCGATATTGTTGTTTTGTCTTGACATTGATTTGAACTTTTTTGGATTTCTCAAAAAAAAGTAAAACATGTAATTACATTTTAAATTTGATCATCCTTTAACTATAACTTCCTTCTCCAATCGCAACTAGGCCTGAGAAACTTTATCTCGAGCGAGGCTTCCGCGATGCCGTTTTTGTTTCTTCCTTAGAACCAACGATAGCACAACGGGATCTGTTTAGCCCTAGTCGCCGAGGGAGAAAAATAATTTCTGAATATAAAACATTCTCTTGTAAAATAGAAGTGTATTGCATTTTTTACCATCATTTCATCAACTTCTCTGTCAGTTTTGCGTTTATACTTTCGAGGCATCTATAAAATCAAACAGAGGATTGTTTGAATAATACTCATACTAGATATGGGGATGATTTCGGCCGTAGCCGAAACCTCCACCTGCCTTGGGGCCGAAGCATCATCATTAATCCAAATTCACAAATATGGCACGTGGGCCAGTTAGTATTCATATTTAAGGTTAGGTTATTTATGAAATATAGCTCTAAATACGAGTACTAAGTGAAATATTTTTACAAATTGACTATTCACAAGAGTTTCTTAAATTTGTAAATTGCAAAACTCTTCTTATTTTATCTAAAAACATTCAAAAATGTATCATCACAAACAAACACTAGCGAGACGCTGTCCATGCGGCTCAATACTAAACACAAGCTTGTGGGCGTTCAAAATCATTGACGTTTCGCAGGAAATTTGAAATAGTAAAATTAAATCGCTGATGGACGAATCCTCCCAGGGCCCCCTAACCCTCCACCCTCTCCCCTACTAAAAAAAAAAAAATTCTCTTTGGTGAAATCTAATAAAAAATGTCGTGCTGTGGGCCCGGGAATTTGTCCCAAAAAATTGGTTCATTGAAACCATGTGCACTGTCCATAAACTTATTTTGGACTATAGTTTTACATTTTTTGATGTTTTTTTAAATAATTTATGTACTCTTGTTGGGAACTGATAAAGTGATGTTGGGAACTGATAAAGTGATTGCTTTTCGAGATATTCACACTCAAAGGTGAATATTCTTCATTTTAATAATTTTTTTAATTTTTGGAATTTTTTATAAAATACTGAGCAAACATTTTTGGTGCCATAAGATACACTCACTAGCAAAAAATCATTTAAATAAACTTTGCCAGTGGCGTACGGCATGGGTGAGTAAACCTTTATCCCTTTTACATTTTACGCCATTCTCTAAAAGCTTATTTAGAAAATAATTTTTAATTTTTGATGTTTTTTAAATAAATCATGTACTCTTGTTGGGAATTTGTAAAAAATCAAAAATTTGAGTGTGAATATCTTGAAAACCAATCACTTTATGAGTTCCCAACAAAAGAGTATATGATTTATTTAAAAAACATCAAAACATTTAAAACTATATTCTAAATAAGTTTTTGGACAGTGGCGTAAAATTTAGAGGGTATAAATGTGTTATTTGTCCATACCGTACGCTACTGGCATAGTTAATTTAACTGATTTTTTGCTAATATGTGTCTTATGACACCAAAAATGTTCGCCGAATTTCGTAAAATTATATTAAGAGATAAAAAAATTATAGCCACTAATAATTTTTGAATTTTCAACTTTAACGGAAACCAGTAATATTTTATATATACATGTTTTGTTTAATCGTCTTATTTTTAATCAGAGAATCTTCAATTAATCTGTGCCCCATTCTTAATGAGACACCTATAATAAATATTGTTTTGGCATTAGTTTTGGAGCATAGTAGATTTACTTTTTTCGGTACTTATGTATTGTAGTTAGTTCTATTTGAACCAAATTTAATCGATATAATCTCATTTTATTGGAATATATCAGGCGATATTGCCTGATTTCGACGTATTCAGATGAATTTATGATCTATAAATGTCAGAAACGTATATCGCTTCGATGATAATCTATAATTCACTAATTATATTTTAATTTTGCAGCAGTTTGGCCCAATTTTAGATGTAGAAATAATTTTTAACGAACGGGGTTCGAAGGTATGTATAATTTTTTGATACCTAATTAATATATAAAAATTTGAGCCAGCTATGTTGCTATTAAAGTTACAGTTATTGCAGGCAATACCCTAAATTTTACGATAATAAAAACACTTGTAGTTTCGCACGCCATTTGAGTGATCAAAAGCAATATTTTTAAAACGCTGTGGATTTATGAGTGTTTTTATTTTCGGCGACTTTTTAAAATTCCTTTTAGTTTCTATTTGATTCTTTGAGACGAGTCAGTGCTATTTTGGTTTAGATTTATCGTTTTAACATGCTTCCTATTATTAAATGTATTTTGGACATGTGCATTTTGACACAAATGTAGGTGGAAAATTAACATACATATTGTATCCGATGTTCTTGGTTCTTAGTCATTTGAATTTACTTACATATTTGGTGATTCCATTTTTTTTTATTATATAATTTGACCAGGCTATATTTTCTAGGCTTTAGAAGTATACGAGAAAATAAAATGGGATTTATACTATTTCTAGAATATTTCAAAAATGATCTAATGGGCATTTAACTAAATATAGGTGAAATTTTCAGTTTGACATACATTATTCAATTTATCAGTAGTTGGGCTATGCGATTATCAAAATAAATAATCGAATAAATCCATTAATATAAATATTCGATTAATCAATAATAATCGATTAATCGAAAATAATCAATTAATCTAAAATGTTCGATTATCAATTAAAAAATCGATTAATAATCGAATAAATCCATTAATATAAATATTCGATTAATCAATAATAATCGATTAATCGAAAATAATCAATTAATCTAAAATGTTCGATTATCAATTAAAAAATCGATTAATAATCGAATAAATCCATTAATATAAATATTCGATTAATCAATAATAATCGATTAATCGAAAATAATCAATTAATCTAAAATGTTCGATTATCAATTAAAAAATCGATTATTCGATTATTTTGCTCGTCCCTAAACAGGAGCAAGTCGGTGTGACTGAAAGTTTTAAAAAATAATTTTCTTAATTACCTCATTCAATATGTGTGAATTTTTAATAAAAACTTAAAATGAAGAAAACGTCAAAATTTTTAATTATATATACGCGATGACAGTCTTTAGCCACTGTCAAATTATTCTTTCAAATTGAAATAGAAAATGCCACGTTTTTATTGCGTTTCGTGATCTATAATCTAATGAAGACAACTCTTGAAATCACGACATATTTCATACTTCATGATAAATATTATCGATAATGATTACACTCGTTGCATTTCTATATGGATAATGTGTGAGTCGATGACAATTTTTTAAAAAACGGTTGAAAAGATATTTAAAAAGTATCTGAAAGTTTAAGAACGACTATAGAGTGCTGTGGCCTTACTAAATAAAGAATACAAATCCCATTTTGTCCTACTCAAACACAATAAATTAGTTTGGTACATAATATCTACAGAGTGAATCAGGCGAACTGTACATATTTGTGTGATACATCGGTGCACACTTTAATAGGAATATCATTAGAAAGTATCAAATACCCATTTTTACTAATATATAGGGTAATTTATGAATTCATTCAGCCACGAGTTCAAACATTATACCACCGATTACAATTTCCTTACTTTTTTTTAATTGAACTCGTTTCTCTAGCATCTGATATGCTCAAAGGTCAGAAATTCCATGCCAATTTTAAAGAATGATTTCATTCTATATTTTTATTAACAGATTTCCAGTGCTGACCATGCTGTTTTATTTTGTTTCTAACAACTCTGCATACCTATATATTTTATTTTTTTAAATGATGAAAAACTGAAAATAAGTGTGCATCCTAGCTATTCCATTACAAAATTTGCGAACGTATAAAAAGTATATAATTCTTAAAATTTCGCCTAAGAAAATAAAAGGGTTTTAATAGGTCGAGCTCCATCCAATTCATGTCAATAGGATAATAATTGCAAAAAGTATTCAAAATTTATCAAGAGGGGTCTATTTATAAACTAGAATGAAGACATATAATGCTTGGCATTCTATATTATACTCTTCACAGTTTAACAGACCCCCCTCCCCCTTAACCTCGATGTTCCGATTTTTTTCAGAATCAATAGGCTTCATCCCCTTATAAAGTTTGATTTTTCCTAAAGATTTCAATTTGATATCGTTTATTGGTTCTAATTTATGATTTTTTTTTTAATATTTCAATCCCCTCTTATCCACCATTTTTATTCAGATTTGTTTCAGAATTGATAGGCTTCATTCCCTTATAGAACTTAATTTTTACTAAAAATGTCATATTTATTATCGCTTTTGGTGTTTAATTTCAATTTTGTTTTATTTCAATCCCCCTTAACTCCCCATTTTGTTAGATTTTTTTTTTACTTAATATGCTGTGCCGGGGGGTGGGTGGCTCAGTGGTAGAGTCTCTGCCTGCGGATCCAAGGGTCCCAGGTTCGAATCCCACCATTGACCGGGATTTTTTTATTTAATTTCATTATTTAAAATTAATTGATGCCTAAGTAGGATTTCCCACTCGACCATTCACTGTTGGGTTCTAATTAACAGTCCTGTTCCTAAAGTGGCGCTGGGAAACAGTAACAAAGCCTACACAGAACACGATGCGAAATAACCTTAGCAGTTGAAGCCGATGACGCACAAAAATAGGCTTTGATAGAGCTTGATTTTTTAAAAATTTCAAGTTGATATTATTTTTCGTTTTCGATTTATGATTTTTTTTTTAATTTCAATCTTCCTTAACCGCTCATTTTTAATTAGATTTTTTTTCAAAATTAATAGGTTTTCTCCCGTTAAAGAGCTTGATTTTTGCTAAAACCTTCAAATTGGTATCATTTTTCGTTTTTGAGTTAGGATTTTTTTAATATTTCAAGCCTCCTTAGCCTCCCATTTTTTGTTCAGATTTTTTTTTCAAATCAATAGATTTCTTTCCTTTATAGAACTTTTTGCTAAAACTTTTAAGTTGATATCATTTTTCGTTTTTGACTTATCGTGCAGTCAAAAAATGCATAATACTCTTCAGAGACTACTGTGTGAAGAGTATATTAGTTGAAACCTACAATATTCTCAAAATATGTTAATAACCATTCGATCTTTCAATACTTAGTTAAACATAATATACTGACCCTTAAACATTAACGTCTGCATGAGTCGTACAGTATATTTTTTCTACTACCCTTTGAAGGAAAGCTACAAAATGTAAAAGACGAATTTAGAGGTTAAAGATAAAATAAGTATTTTAAAAGTAAAGAAATAACACAAATATGAATTATTTAGGAATTTTACTAATTTTTATAAAATAATATTAGTGAGTACGAAAGTGTAAAGAAATGTCCTTTATTTCTCACAGTCAATTTACCGGTTTCGAAGTGATTACTTCATCATCAGGCACAGCTAAATGGAAAGTCATGGAGTCAATGTATTAAAAGGTGAAAATTATTTAAAACAAAATTGAAAATTGAACAAATTTTTTTTTAAAAAAGAAAAAAAGGGGTGTTAGTAATAATTGGACTATATCCATTACGGAAAAGCTACGTAATTTTAAAAAGTCACTGTGAATATTATATAAAATTTATGTCAGAGATTATATTTTATTTTAAAGGTTCAAAAACCAAACCAAACTAAGAGGTGTCTACTTAAGGTAGGAGGAACCAAAAGCAATATTTAAATTTACATAAAACAATAACAAAACAAGTTACGAAAAAACATTTTTAAATTTTTATAAAATCAGGCATTTTGTCCAAAAGCACATGAGAAAATATTATGAAATACTGTTTCATAATTGAAACAGTTACTCGAAAATGTTGCCAGCTTTTGAAAACACGGAAAGAAAAACAATGTGGACAATGATATTGTCATACTCTGATGAATGAGTACTCTCTTTGTTATGTTTGCTGATTGTTACACAGCCTTTTCATTTAGGTATTTATAAAACGATTTCAAACATGGAATTTTGTGATGGAAACAGTAGGGATGCAGTTTTAAAGTATACGTAAGCATATATTATGTTGACCATCAAACATTTTCATCTGCATTTAATTAAGTTCGTCATAACTGTACATTTTCTAAATCAAGATCTGAATAGGATAGATTATTTTCTATATAAAAAAAATACCAATATATATTTTTATTCATTTATCGACGATTCAAAACATATTTGAAATTTGATAAACATGACTTTGCCAAATAAATTCTAAAAAAAATCTGTTAATAATAAGATCGTCTATAAGACTTTAGAATCTACAAAAAAATGCACGTTTTTTTTTATTTACCATTGGCGTACCTTCAAAATAAAGTAACATTTTTAATAAAATATAAATTGTTTGTTAAATAGTCATTCTTTTTCATGATTATTAACGATTTTTATGAAAATGCTATTATTGAAAGGGTACACACAATTTTTTCTCGAGATTTTTTTTAGATTATTTATTAAGCAGTTTTAGGTAAGAATGAAAAATATCAAATAACTTTGAAATAATCAGTAATCGGGTAACAGCATACATATTATTCAGGTTGAAAATAACCTCTTCCATCCATAACTTATGGATATCATTATGTATATCATTGATATTATTAACTTTGTAAATCCAGATCCTTCATAACCCGGAAAATCCGATTAATTGAATAGTTGTCCCTTCTTTAGCTTTAAATTAATAAAATATGACAGTTCAATATTCTACTGTTACAGTATAAGAGCAGTGACATTAGATGACAAACTTGCCTACTAGATCGTTATAGCGTTAGTGAAATGGATGTTATTATTATACAGTGTGGAACAGCCAAATGGAATAAATTCGGTAATAAATAAATGGGGGCGTGTTCGGAAAAACGCTCGGACACGTCGATTGGTATTTTTAGTTGCATTTTTTTTTAACAAAAACTTTTTATACAGGGTGTGTCATGTAACAGTGGCCAATACCAACTTTCCCATTTTAAGTGCAACACCCTGTATATTTTTCAATTTTTGGATTCTTCAGAAAATTCTAGACATATTTTATGTACTATATCATATACCTACCTGTTTCGGAAAATTTCCAGTTATGCCAACCCATCAAAAAAATTCCCCCAAGCCCATTTTAAATTCCCCCTAAAACGTGATGAAATTTTTAATGGCTCTTAAGGATTTACGCAGTGCGAATATGCTTTATTTTCAGTAATAATTTTTTGATTAGTTAGTAATTTTAATCAAGTTATTTGGAAGTCAGGGTATTGGGTAAATTGTCTGGTTAGATACAACCCAAAAAGAAATAAAAGAAAATTTAATTAAATGTTCTACCGGTTACACAATAAGTTTATTGACTAAACAAGATGCAAAGAAATTCGGAAAATTCAACAAATGACACTATCAAGTTTAGCGATCAAATCATAGAGGGCGATATTCTTTTCGTGGATCGCTTTCGTGGAGAAGTCATTTTAACTGAAAATAAAAAAAAGTATCTCCCTAAAAAATACACTAAAAAATTTTCCCCTAAATTTTTTTTTTTTAATTCTTCCTCCTAAATTTGGGGGAAACCCCCCAAGTTGGTATCACTGTCGGAAATATTAAATATTTTCCGATTTATTGCAAAAATTAACATCAAATAAAATTATTTGTTTACAGAAATTCGTTCACTCAAAAACTAATAAGTAATACTGTTTTTTTGGTGGTAAAGTAAAAAAAAATCATCTCAATGTAGATGTTCAAAATGCTCGCCGCGAACCTCTAATCTGAAATAAAAATGTCTTCTAACGTGACTCAACATCTCAGACGTGACCGATCTAATTTCAAGCGTTATTCGTCTTCTTAAGTCAGTTAAGTCGAGAGGTTTAGTTTTGTATACAATACTTTTAAAATATTCCCATAAGGAAAAGTCTAATGATGTCAGATCAGGGGATCGTGCTGGCCATTCCATCGATCCTCGCCTCCCTATCCACCGATTTGGAAATACTCGATTGAGGTACTGGCGGACATTGATTTGGTAATGGGGCGGTGCTCCATCTTGCTGAAACCATATCATATTCGCTGAAACTTGTGGGTTTGCTGGATCGGGATATAAGTTCGTTAAAGTTGGCACGACATTATTTTGGAGCAGTGCTAATTAATTATCGCCATTCAAATTGCCATCGATGATAAAGGGACCTATGATATGATTGCCAACGATTTCTGCCCAAACATTAACCTTTCCAGAGAATTGCGTATGGTCGTCTCTCATCCAGTGAGGATTTTCCCTAGACCAATAGCGGCAATTTTGACGATTAGCATAACCGTGAAGTGTAAAGGTACACTTATCAGAAAAGAAAACATGTTCTAATTGGATCACCATATTATCTAACATTGCCATCATTTGTTTACAAAATTGGGTTCTCCTATCAAAATCGTCTTCCATGAGCTCCTCTTTTAGTGTTCGAATAATCGATGTATGGCTAATATCGAACATTGGGTTTTTCTGCACCTCTAGCATAATATCCAATATTGGCAACTGTTTTTTATCTACCTTACATGTCCAAGCTCGCAAAACTGCTTCTCTATTTTACTAATTGTCCCTTGAGATGTATGCGGCAAATTTGGAAATTCTTCATGAAATAAGCTAGCAAATTCCATTTGTGTCCATGTGTTACTCCATAACCAATCATCTAAAGAATTGTTATTTTGTGCATTTCTGTTAAATTAATATTTTTTCTGATATGTAGTCAAGGAAATTCAAACGACTATAAACACTGTCGACTACTGCCATGCAGTCAGATAATTTGCTAAGGTCGGGCGTTTTAAACAAAAATTAACAACATTAAGTATAGCTTTTTTTATTTTATATCGGTAAAAAGGAACGCTGAAATGGTTTATGCTTACTTTCTCAATATGAAGATCTAAATGGGAAATAAGTATTGAGTGTGTTGTAGCGAATTTCTGTAATAAAACAATTTTTATTTTGTTAATATTAATTTTTGCAATAAATCGGAAATCATTTAACATTTCCGAAATAGGTATAGGACATAGTACATAAAATATGTCTAGAATTTTCTGAAGAATCAAAAAATTTAAAAATATACAGAGTGTTGTATTTAAAATAAGAAAATTGGTATTGGCCACTGTTACATGACATATCCTATATAAAAAAATGCGCAACTAAAATACCAATCGACGTGTCCTAGCGTTTTTCCAAACACGACCCCATTTATTTATTACCGAATTTATTCCATTTGGCTGTTCCACACAAAGTTGATTGAAGAAAATATTTAAAAAATGAATGTTAGAAAACAGAAAGGAGGATTATTCCGAGGAAAAAATTTGGATTGATTCTTTGTTGCAAAACACCATCCAAATGTACCAGCTATTAGTCAAGTACATAATGTATGATTACCGATTAATAAAAGTAGGAAATTATTTCATTGTGAGTGATACTTATAATCGGTAATGCCAACTCTTTCAAATAAAATTATTTCCGGTCAAAATTATTTAAAAAATGTTACGCTTGGAAAACGATGACTGTTTAATTAAAAAATATGAAATCACTGATCATACCAGAGAACTCAATAAATATGTATCTTATATTTCCAAACCAAACCGCATAAATTATCAAAACAGATTGTCGAATTTTCGATTTATATATTTATTTTCATTAGCTTTCGGTTTGCATTCACTTACATTTTCTAAATAAATGCACACACGACTTACTAAAAACGCCTTGCTGCAATAACTTTTTTGATTCCTGTAAATGTATTTTGTCTTGATTATTCTCTATCTCGAAACTAATCTTGGCATTGTTCCATAACTATTTGATCATCAGTTTGTTGTATGGCTATTTTTATTGTGAACTCTGTAAGTGATCACTTTGGAAAACATACTTTGTAGCTAACATTGTTTTTATTATTTAGTTGATGTGTCATATATTAGGGGTTATGGTACACTTTAATGCCTGTAGAATGTGCTTCAATAATTTGTGGTTTCCTGTCATTAAATTCAAGGAATGGATTTATTTATTTTCGCAATTTTGAAATAAATCTGATAATAATTTCTTTATTTTAGGATCTTAAAATAAATTTTTTAATATAAAAAAATGTTGCCCCCAAATTTACTTACATTCACTGATGCTGTCAGTGTCGTCAGTACATAATTCAGCAGATTATCAAGAAATAAATTATCAATAAAATTGTATTATAATTAAATAATGATCAAAACAGTTATTTATAGTTTTAAGTAAATTAATAAACTAAAACACCATTAAATTCTAAATCCAATAACACAACCTCATTTAGTTTTTCTTTGTTCAACTATCACTTTGAATTTCATTACCATCTTTTCTTAACTCAAAACATGTTTTTTAATATTTTCACGGCTTCAAATATTAATCCAATTTTCATTAATATTCATGGTGATTATGTTACGTTAAAAATATGTTATTAAACACTTTTCTTATTAATTCTTGTTTATTTTTAAACCGTCGGTTACTTTTATGTAAATTAAATTGGAAATAATAATATAAATCAGTCACACTTGCAATGTAAATAATTTATCAGTTGATTTACTTGGCATCGCATCCTGCATTACACAAAGTATCATTGGTACCTATATTAATACAATTACTTCATACATAATATGTCAAATCGTTTGTTTTCGTCTCAAAATATTATACAGTGTGTTCAAAAAATATGTATCGGTGTCTTAAGCTACTAATTTTCGATAATTCTATTTCCATATCTTGTTTCCTTCATTTTGTAACAGATGTGAGTAAATTAGAGTTTTAGAGATAAAAATTACAAGAGAAAACTAACATTTTATTTTCATAACGATCGTGATAAAATATTTACTTAAATGTGACATTGTAATTTTCTTTTTATAAAATTGGAGGTCTTCTTGCACTTCTATAGGCTTTTTTGTGAATAACACCCTACTATATAACATTTCGTTTTAATAATTATTGATAGCAGCAAAGCTGAGTAGGCTCTTTTGTCACCTTCTTTATATACAACAAGTACTTATACACCGTGTAATTACTATATATGACGTGCATGATACTATATACAACTATTTCTATTATAAAAATATATACATATATAAAAATTTGTGCAATTTGATGACATTATTAATTATATAAACAATATATATGACATATGATGGCGTAGGAGAATTTTTGGTTTTATTTTAAAAAAATTTCGTTTATTTTTTTATCTACTTATATTTATATAATGATTGTGCTGTAGAGGCTATTTCTCAGTTCGTCTGGTTTTTATTGATATGTTCTGTCTAAACTTCATGTCCATCTCACCAAATAACTGATGAAAATTGTGATGACAATGACAGATAATATTTTCTTCTTTTTTTATACACTTGATTATTCTTTCCTGATCGTATACACTAGAGTTGTAGTATTTTAATTTGTAAGAGAAGATAATATTATTTGTCTTTGCTGTTACTTCTTCTTGTTAACAATATGGATTCATATCAACAGTTTTTAATGTTCATTATAACTGCATGTATTTTATTAAAAGAGACATGTATTTTATCAATTTTTACAATTCCGTCCCAGATTAATAGTACAGGATACGAAGTAAGGGCGACCTTCACCCATCTGCTTAATGGTTGAAAGGTATATGTTAAATGTACCCCAAATGGGCCTAAAAAATACTGTCAAGGCTATTTTTTACATTCCTTTCTGTTTACATAAATGTAAAGTATAGAAATCATGATAAAAGTTGCTTGTGATGTCATTTTCTGTAATTTTTGTCCTATGCATGATTTCCCTAAAATGGACGGTATTCGAGATATTTGAGAAAAAGTGCAAATTTCGAATTTTGACGATAACTCAAAAACGGATAAAGAGAAAATACCAAATTTTAAACTTAAGCTTTAATCCATCCTGCGGTGAGCTGATTAAATTTTGGGCTTAGTATAGGGGATACTTTATAGAGTGTCGTTATTTTTTACTTTAAGAAAATAGTATTTTCTTAGGCAACCCATCTGTGGTATATTTATTAATACATTTTATTTAATTAAAATACCTTTCATCCATTAAGCAGATGGGTGAAAGTTGACCTTACTTCGTATCTTAGACTATAAACTATAATAGTTTAATGAAATTTATTTTAAGCACTAAGAAATTAGGTTGTTTAGTAGATATATTGTTTAATAAGAACGAATTTATTTTCTAAATGTCTTACCTTATCGTCACAAATTTGTAATTCTACAAATAGGTCATTGTGGTCATAAATTAGAGAACAGCTTAAGTGAGTAGTAATAGCAACACTATACTCGACTATGCCAGTTTTCCCCCCAGTTCTGGGGAAAAATTAAACCGGCAACACCATAATTTGACCAAGCGTATGGCAAAGCTTAAAACTTTATTCAGATAGTCTTTAAATAGTATTCAGATATTGTAATAAAAACTCTTGTAATGAGTAATTGTTTTTCATATCTTGGATTTTATAGAAATGGGGAATATTGATTAGTTCTGAGGAATTTTAAGAAGTTTTAAGTTTTGCCATACACTTAGTCAATGGCATTACGGTGTTGCCGGTTTAATTTTTCCCCAGAACTGGGGAAAAATTGACCCAGTGAAGTATAGTGCTGCAGTAGTAATAGCAGCACTATACTACACTATGCCTGATTTTTCCTAATATCTGGGGAAAAACTAAACCGGCAACAGCGTAATGCCATTAAGCTTTTGGCAAAGCTTGAAACTATATTCAAGTAGTATTCAATTAGTATCCAAGTAGTACTCATATAGTATTTAAATAGTATTCTGATATTGTAATAAAAACCTAAGTACACCTTGTAATGTAATGAGTAATTGTTTTTCATATAGCGGCCATTTTGGCAATACGGCGTTGTCGGTTTATTTTTTTCCCCAGATCTGGGGAAAAATCTGGCATAGTAGAGTATAGTGCTGCTAATACTACTTAAGTAAACATTTCTGTTAAATCAAATCTTCTTTATTTGCTAATCATATTTTTTGTGTAAAACTGTCTATTACTGATTCCGATTCATTTTTAATTATTATAACTTTTTAAATTATAGAATTCCCTACAAATCTTGAGTGTCATTTCATTCAAAATTTCAAATAATTAAAAATATATTTAATATCAATGTTGCTTCCAAAAATTTTTTCATTTATAATATTGATCGCTTGAGTAGGCGTGACAGCTCCAATTTTTCAAAAACATTCTAATTTGACACAAGTCCATTTTCTTTTGTGTAATTAGCTAGTTGTTTGCATCTGTATTGTTTTTTTATATTCTAAATTTAATGCAGCCAATATTTTAAAAATCAAATTTAATTTATTATTGGAGCAACACACACTAGCTATTTTAAGATTGGCAATTTTTTTTTATCTAGAATGCACATATTAAAAACTGTTGAAGTTGAACCTATACTAGACTTAGCTTGAATTGTTACAAAATGTTATCGATTTCTAGCAATGACTGAACATTTGTGTTGGTTTCTAACGGTGGCTTTTGGGATGTTTGCTAAATAATGTTTTTAGATAATTAGATAAGCTTTCTTACTTTATACATTGTGTTCAGAAATAAATTTAGTTGTTAATATTCTACATCAAAACAGTGAGAGATGCCTATGTTAAATTTAGTTATACCTAGTTACTATTCTAATAAAATTGTTAGTCAATTAAAGCAAGTTAAAGTTCTTATCTACTTTTACAATTTTCTCACTTGAATATCATTCCTTTAATAATATTACAGGCATTTCGTTACATAAAACAAGTTGTTTTAAAATATTTAGCAAAACAGTTAAGGAATTAGATTTTGAAAGGAATACCGATTTAATTGCTGTTGGAATTTTTATAATACAACTTAATGATATTGGTAGATACTTGTTTTTATTAGCTAAATATATCATTACATATTATCGATCATTGGTTATTTCCAATTATTAAAATAAAATTTCTTAATTTACCCTCTGAACACTGTGTATAGAAGAACACCTGCGAAAATGACAAAACACGTAGAGTTAAACTAAATGTTTTTAACTGCATAAGATGATGAAAAAGAATATGTTCTGACAATTATTATGTGCATGTGATTTCACGTCTAACCAATAGTTTTCTGATTTTTCTGTTGTTGATTGCTTTTTCATTTCTATAGAATTATTTGCTTGAAGTGTTATTTGCTTTTTAAATTTAAGCAAACATTCAAATTGTTTATATAATTTGTAAATACAACAACCACCTTTCTTGAGAGTCAAATATGCAGTATTTATAATTATTTTGCATTCATTTAATATTAAAATTAATTAAACATTTAAATTTGATATACATTTATATACATGATATACAAGGAAAAAACTAAATATTCATAATTTCCAATTATTATAACTTAAAAATTTGTATTTGACTCACCTCTACCTCTCAAAAAAATGGGAATTTTATTACCATTACATAATTGGAATTAAAAATTTTCCTTGAGAAATATACCATAATTGTTAATCTTATTATCAGGTAGTTTAAGTTACAGTAAACAAATTAATATTTTCATTTGAAAAATAAGTAATTTAAACAATTTAAATTGAGTAATCAGTAAGTGATAAATTTGCATCTAATAGATAAATTAATTTAATTATGTTACTCAATAGTTTTATTGAATTTCTATGAATTTCCATGAATTTCCATGATTTCTATGAATTTCTATGAATTTCTATGAATTTCTATGAATTTCTATGAATTTCTATGAATTTCTACGAATTTCTACGAATTTCTACGAATTTCTACGAATTTTTATGAATTTCTATGAATTTCTATGAATTTCTATGAATTTCTATGAATTTCTATGAATTTCTATGAATTTCTATGAATTTCTATGAATTTCTATGAATTTCTATGAATTTCTATGAATTTCTATGAATTTCTATGAATTTCTATGAATTTCTATGAATTTCTATGAATTTCTATGAATTTCTACGAATTTCTATGAATTTCTACGAAT
The DNA here is from genome assembly GCA_927349885.1 of Psylliodes chrysocephalus. Lineage (NCBI taxonomy): Eukaryota > Metazoa > Arthropoda > Insecta > Coleoptera > Chrysomelidae > Psylliodes > Psylliodes chrysocephalus. The sequence goes on from OV651821.1 coordinate 43,985,301, forward strand.
TTCCACGAATTTCTACGAATTTCTATGAATTTCCATGAATTTCTACGAATTCCCTCAAATTCCCTCAAATTCCCTCAAATTCCCTCAAATTCCTACGAATTTATATGAATTTCTAAATTTCTAAAACACAACTATTCAAATAAAAGTATTATTCATGTTAAAAATATATTTTTGTACATACATTATCATTGAAAATTCAGTTTGTAGAATTTAAGTTGCAAATTGTATCATAGGTTTTAAAATAAATGGCCGAATAGTAACAAAGCCCTGAAGTAAAATATTTATTGTTTAAAATCAGTGAAATATAGAATAAACATCCCGAACTTTGTTAAAAACCAATTCTCTTGTTCATAATATTAGTAATAAATTGTATTCACACAAACACAGACACATCAAAAACACATAAATGTCAAAAGTTTTCCTCATGTTTAATTTCAAACAAAACCAGAAAAAAATATTAATATTAAATCAAGTTTGTTCCCATTAATTTTTATCTTTATTTGACTTGCCTTAAAAATATGGTTTCATGATATTATCATGATTTAAAGATATACCAATATCAATCTTAGAAGTTTAATAAATAACGTCCAACTTTTAAATACTAAAAATGTTCATGTTAAGAAATATTTTTTTTTGTAACTTCATTTAGTTCAGAAGTTTTATATATAAAAAGGGTCAAAGTCAAAATATATGGACACGGTAGTAAAGTATCTTAAGAAGAATGGTATGTCATTTAAAAAACAATTTTAACAAGTATCATTATTATAACTTCTAGACCGCAAGAACATATGCATCGACCTATTAATTAATATAAGGTGATTAGATTCAAATTCATGCTCTGTAGCACGTATTTACTTGCTATTTTGTTTGTTTAAAAGTTAGAGGAAAACTTGAGACAAAATGTAACTTGTTACACACCTTGTGACAATTTTCCAGTCAATATTTGGGCGGTAGATGGATATGAGAGGAGGCGGCGTGTGGTAGTGTAAATAGTTAGGCGCACTTCAACGAATGCCGCCATATTGTGCCACTACTTTTTTGAGAGGCTTAACAGTGTAACGTAGTCTAACCCGAGACTAGTTGATCGTGTGGAATGAGGCTTCTAGAAATACAGAAAATTCACAACCCTAATAGCACATTATGGTCCAATGGAAACTCAGATACATATCTAGGAACACCATCTCCATGAATCATCCAGCTTTGTGTTTTAAATATTTGTTAAATTTTGAGGAAAATGCTCGTTCCATTGGACTTTTTGTGCTAGTAAAATATTGATTTTATTTTCAGATTTTATATGAACTACTTATTTCTACTATAAAGGAAGAGTTCTTATAATGACAAGGTGTTATTTAAGGTAGTGATAAAAATTTGTATTACTTTTAACTGAGAAGCTCATTTCCATCTTAGATTTTTTTACACAGCGAGTCAATAACTACCATTTTTTTTTTTTCATAATTCAGCAGAAGCATAACATAACCTAATAATTGGTCAAAGTAAAACTAATGATATTTAAAATATTAACGGGGAATAGATTGATAATAACACGCAACTATATCATTTCCCATTATCTTCTTCTGCTAAATTATTTAAGAAAACAATTTTATTATCTCTCTCTGTAGAATTTTTTAGGTTTATCATTAAGTTGCCAGATTTGCAGTTATTAAACTCACGTAATACATGTTCAAATTATACTGTTAATTGATATAAAATATCAATCCATCCAGAAAATATTACAACAAAAAATTATGTATTTTCTTTTTATCGATTAAGTTTACTAAAATTCTTACAGAATTAAAACAAAGAAAAATGTTAAATGTAAGTCTAATATTATTATAGTTAAACAGATATTCTCTTAAAAAAGTTTGGCCTAATCAGTAAAATTTTATCTAGCAGTAGAGAGAGATCTGTATTTATTATTGTTTTTATTAAATTAATAACCAATTAATAAAATTATAACTAATTGAACATTATTAAACTAATGCGCAAGCTATTTTACCCAATGTTAAATTACTTACATTTCGAGCTAAAAAAGACAGAGTCGCACAAATTAGTGCAATAATACTTCTGTGGCAGAAACTAGTAGCTCATTTAGAAATGTTAAACATCTTTCAGTTGTTCTTATAAACCACAACTAATTTTACAATTTAGTCACAATGAAGAGCAATGATCTAAATATGAAAACCTTTCACAGTTTTGTGTTTTCTGTTACATTTTTTTTTTGTATATAAATTGAAATATAAAATTATAAATAGAAGTAAACATTTATAACGTGATTTACAATAATTATATTATCAGTTCAGCTTATATTTAATAATAGCAACTTTTAAATAATTCGCCAAATTCAATAGGATTTTCTAAAAACAATAAATCTAAGAAGAAACTAATTGAAACGCAAAATTATAAATTTCTATATGAATTTTAGTTAACAAGGATTTTAAAAAAAATATAAGTGACTTCAGTTAAGGTGATTACAGCACCCTCTTATAATTTTCGGACAAGCATATCTCAAAAAGTATTTTTTTTTTTTAATTAAAATTTTGACAAAATAAATTAGGCAATAATATCTAGAATATGCTTATATTTTAAAGTTTTAAATATTTTCAGTTTCCAAGAAAAAAAATCAAAGGGCTTTAAATTTTGAAATATAATGAAAATAAATGCATTCCTCAACAGCACTATTCTTAATATAATCCCCAAATTTAAGCTCGTAATCTCTTGTAAATGATTTTTCAAAATTCGTCGAAAATAGCGGCTAAAACGCCTCGTTAAGTGCTGCTTTCTGGTGTAACGCGTCTGTAGTTATCGTATCGTACACTCTGAGTCATCATTCGTTTCTTGCAATGATTTACACAAGTTTACACCAGAAAATAGCACTTAACGAGGCGTTTTAGCCACTAATTTCGACGAATTTTAAAAAATCATTAACAAGAGATTAAGAGCTTAAATTTAGGGATTATATTAAGAATAGTGCTGTTGAGGAATGCATTTATTTTCATTATATTTTAAAATTTAGAGCCCTTTGATTTTTTTCTTGGAAACTGGAAGGAACTAAAACTTTAAAATATATGCATATTTTAGATATTATTGCCTCATTTATTTTGCCAAAATTTTATATTAAAAAAAATACTTTTTGAGATATGCTTGTCCGAAAATTATAAGATAACAAAGATATAAATTTCTGGCTCGAATGTCAGTTTTTAAAAAACCACTGATACAAAGCAGTAATTTGTCTTTCTAAAAATGTAAGTGCACTTAGTTTTCTTTGTCAATATTTTATTATTTTAATCTGGAAAACCTAAAACAGGTTTAATTTGAGCATTTATACACGGTTTGATTGCAATTGGCACAAACGTACTACCCCGAAAACAATGAAAACATGTTTTCCTCCATTCTGGGTATTCGTCTAGGGTTTCAATATGACCGCGGTGTGCTATTAGGGACGAAAACCAATGGCATGCGTCTTTATGAACAAATGTCTAACGTCATCATGTCATTGCACGAGTTTGAGAAGCTGTTTATAATGCATGTCTTGTCTGTCTTTGCATGCAGGGTTTCGGTTTTGTAACATTCGCAAATAGTGCTGATGCGGAGCGCGCACGAGACCGACTACATGGCACCGTGGTTGAGGGAAGAAAAATAGAGGTGTGCATGATTATTATTCATTTTTTTCTGTTCTCTTATATTATGAGTAACTCGGCTATTAAGAATTTTTACACCCGGTTTGATTGTACAAAAGATTTCGACACCGGTCTCTACGTTTTTGAAATGTTTTAAACCGTCAATTTTTGACACATACGGTCTTCACCAGTTTTCCCCTAATTATAAGTTTTTTGATATAGCGTATTTTTGGCTATAACGCAACTATGTGATTTCAAATGGAACACCCTATATATTTTTAGATATTCAAAAAATATACAAGATCTTCCATTAGAAATTTTTAGTCCAATTAAACCGGAAATGAGCCAAAAATACAGTACTCATAAAAAAACTTTAAAAAATTAGAAGAAAGCTGGTTAAAAATCATTTAATTGTCTAAACTAGTTTAAAAAATGTAAAGGGTATAATAAAAAATTACACATTTTTTAAAATTTACATTTTATTATATTTTATTTAAAAGGAAGTGGAGTAACAATTAGTAATTTTTTATAGTGATCATTTGGAAAAAATACCTGCAACATTTTACACAACAACGCTCTATATCATTTTTTATTTTCATTAATATCAAAACTTCTGAATTTGAAGACCCTTTCGTTCTTCTACTCGTTTTGGTTTTAATGGGCCTCATCAGGTAGCAGAAGAATATTCATTTAAGTGCCGCTAAACCACATTTTCTTTATTTACCTATGTGTTCACGAATTATTGATGAGAGAACGTCGAATTTTTTGTACACGAAAAAAAAAACGATTTCGAACTTTCGTTGCTCATAAAAGCGAACAGTTTCTAGCTATCTACGTGTAGCACTGGCCTGTCCCGTCCCTCCCCGGTAAAAAAAGGTCAAAACCCCGTGTGACTGGCTTGCTGGCTTTAGTGACTAACCGGTAGCACACCACTCCCTTGCTTCACACGTGTTGTTTTGACGTTCTTTTGCCGCACACACTGTCAGATTTTTTATTCAACTACTTTTTTACTCAACAACAATTTAATTGGGTGGAATGTCGTCTTAAGTTGGAACGAATTGCCGATTTCAATTTTGTACGTTTTGGCAGTTTTGCAGTGCGAGAAAAGAAGAATTACTTTCTTCATTTCCTGCAACATTGGAACTGTCTTTTCTTCTTTTTTTTTTAATATATTTGATGCATAGTCTTTGTTTTGAAGATTGTGAATCAAGAACAACTTGGCTAACACATCATTTTTTTTCTGTCAATTCTCTGAAATGTTTAAAAGCCTTGATGAGTACTATTACATCATTTATTAGATACATATTCTTACAATCATTCATTTTGTTAAACTATACAGATATGTATATATTAATCTTTTCCACAAACATATAAAAAAAATATATCGAATTCGCTTTATGGAAAAACAATGCAAAACATACAAAAAAACACAACATCTTTCTATTCTAGAAATATCTATTGTTGTAGTAAAAATGAAATAAATTCGTTTTACATAACTTACTATATGTTATAGAATGTTTTGCATCTTTGGTATATTCATGAGCATGTAGAAAAGCTAAATTATGACCTCACAGATGCTAATTAATTTTAAATGAGCTTCAGGAATATGGTATTAGATAATGTAAAAGATTTAAAGGAAACTGATTTATAAAAGTGGTATTAATAATATTGGTGAAGATAATCTCCCAAGCACAATACTAGATTAACCCAATTAACAATGTCAATTTCTAGAGATTGTCTCTATGGAGTTATAAACAGTTATATTGCATGAAGTATATAATGGGATTGGTAATGTGAATGCTGCAACCATATATATGGAATATAATATGTGTTACCAACTAGCAGTAACTGCATATTAACTTTTTGGAATCCTTGTATTACGTGAGGAAAATCATTGGTATTAATATAGATGTTGATGGTCTCTCAAGCTCTAATAATTAAATAATGTAAAAATATACAAACGTAAAATATAACGTACATGAATGTGTCAAATATGATTTAAAAATTTTGAGTTGAAATTTGTTAGAATGGAACAATATCATTGAATTTTATATGGTATTTTAAATTCAAGTATGCATTACATTTCTAAAATCTTCTTTAAAAATTTTATACATAAAAAGAAAATATTAACGTCTTTTGCAATTGACGCATATTTAAAACATGACAATGTTTTTTTATGTTTTCACTTTTTTGTTTTGAATCATGTTGTAGCCAAGTTAATTTAGGAAGGGTATCAGTGTCCGAATAGTAAGATCAGAAATGTAAATAAAATTATACAGAATTTGAATGGTTTTAAAATATTTGATACCTAACCTAAAATTGTAAAGTTACTCAACTTCGAATAAGAATTAGAAGGCTTAGTTTTCTGGTTTCAAACTATCTGTGCTAACTGGCAAAAACATCACACAAGCTTTTTAATATATAAGTACATAGTTTGTCTCCCGACATCCAATATATATGTTAGTTTACAGCATATTTAGAAATCTATTAACAGTATTTTCAGAATTTGAAAATTTGCTTTTGTTCACTACAAGTAGTTTTAATTTTCTCAATGTTGACGGCATTTTCATGTGACATTGAGCACTAAACAACGCTATTGGCATGGTAGATGTATGTTTTGATTTATATTGAACCTCGTTCCTTCAATTGTTTAGCTTTTGATGCATTTCATAGGTTGGTTTTTTAAAGGATATGATGTACCCTCTGAAGTATTCGAACTGAAAAATAACTGCGATTCAGCTAAAATGAAAATTTGAGTTGGCAATTCTCGACTTATTCTGATAATTCCATTCTTCAGGTAGTACAGAAAAATATATTTTACAAATGACGAAAGTACCTACATTCTAACGATTTATAGAACAAGTGTAAATAGAATGCCAATCAAATGTTTGATAGCAGTTATTTAAATTTAATTTAACAAATAATATTTTTTTAGTAAATATTTTGTTATAATTTTTTTATTTATACTACATTTTGTATGTATGAAATGTCATTTACAATATATTATTATTTTATTTTTTATAATTATAGTCTGAAATTTACCTACCTTTAACACAACATGATGGTATCGTGTTTTATATCTAGATGATAATTTAAGCCTGCATTTATTTTTTTATTTATATATTTATTTTTACTATTTTGTTTTAAATGAAAAAGTACATTTTACATAATACTAAATAAAATGGAAAGCATTTTATATTATAAGTTAACAACTTCAATAGGGTGTCTGTAAAGTTCATTTTCTAAAGCTTTTTAAAAAGTTTTTTGTATATTATTTTGAATTACGATAAAAATATTTATCGCTCAAATCATTCATTGGTGCACACGTAACATTTAATTCCAAAATAACTGATTTGTAACGACCCTGGATGTGATATAGGATAAACTTAGATAAACTTCATGTCAATTTGTCATATTTAAAATTAAGTACAGAACAAAAATTAGTATTCTCTGATATTCAAAACCTTGTTATTTTATGTGTAACCTATATAAATAATAACTATTTTTCGTTTATTTTGATCAAAAGTTTGACTTATTTATCCACAAAAGAAATCATTTCCACAATTTCTTTATTATGACAACGCCATTTTTACTTATCATCGACAACAAACTACAAAATCTGTCGGAATGCAGTTTATCCAGTGTTATTAGAAATTAATACTAAATATTGACAGTTGGAATAATGTCTAAAACAACCTTGATTTGTTTTTGTAAAATATTTTTATTTAGAAAAATTTTTCGTAAATCTCTAGAATGTTGGTAACACAAATGAAAACTTTTCTGTACTACCTACTACACAAGACAACAATCAAAATAACGGAAAATCGATTAAAATTTCACAAATATAAAAAAAAAGCAAGCAAATGACCTCTATTATCTCCAATTTGTATACATTGTCCCTCTAGACTTTTTCGGGGCCAAAACACTAAAATTTGGCAAAGATGACACGGTAGATCTGAAACCCCCTCCCGTTCTCCCCGCTACTCGGCCCGCCGAGGAGGTAAGTGGGTAAGGCCAGGGGGGTGGCGCCACATTCGCCGAGAACCGGTAGGTCGACTGTGGCGCCGCCCCATGCCACCAATACCGACAACAAGTTAGGTTAAGTGGCCTATTTATAGGTTTAGTCAATAATATTTATTTTATAATCTTTTTGGAGAAGTTGGATTATTAACTAATACAACTTGTTTAAGAAAGTATATTAATTTTATTTTCTTTCTAAATAAAAACTACTCACAATTTCATTTTTCTCATTAATATTTTTTTTGGTATTATAAACGTTTTTGTTGTGTTCTCTCTTTCTATTTAATGTGCAAACATTAATTATTCAACGATCTAATATAAATTTAGTTTTGAGTAGTTTTATATTGATCATTTTCATTGACAATCTATAAAAAGCACAATCATGTGTTGATTTTATTAAAAAAATATGCAGGGTAAAAAAATTTATTGAATTACTATCCTAAATTAAATAAAAAAAAATCGTTGTTATTTTATATATTATTATTATTTAGATAAATTGTAATATAATTACCCATATATTTATGTTATCAAAACAGGCTTTCAATTTGCCTTCATTACATTATTACATTCTATTGAAATTTCGTGAACTCTTTGATTTAACAAAGAATGTCCAAAAATATCAATAAAGAACCTTGCTTATTGTTTTTTATAAAATATATTAATTAATGACATTTTATTTTGTTCAAAAAAATAATGAAAATGGTCATAGAATCCTTAATTATGGTCGTTTTACAATATTTTACTTAATGATTTTATATGTGATAAGATTACTACATATTACATATCGTAAAGCAAAATGTACACATTAGCTGTACTAATTTTTTTTCCAAGTTTTAAAGAAAACTGGATATTTGATTGACGTTACTTCTTATAAAACTGCTTCTCTAGCATTTTATTTCTGTATTTCTTCTTGCTGATTTTTATTATTTTTTTTTAATAAATGCCCCAAGTAAAGAAGCATTTACAATTATTACAATCTGATCATTAAGATCAATTAGCAATTTTATACTAACCTAACTTATCTAGGGAAGAAAAACTACACTTTAAGGTCCCTATAAAGATCAGTATTGCGGCAGTATCAGGGAGCATCGGTGATGTTCCTTAATAATTTATTCTGGAAACGCTGAATAACTTTCAACTTTACTCAAAGGTGAAAAGACATGCCCTGCGCCATTCCTGCCTAGTTTAAGTAAATTTTCTTTTCTGATTACAGTATCACTTAATGTGAGGAGAATGGAAGAATGATCTGAGTTCATGTCCCACGATTCTTCTATATGCATATAATTTGAGGCCATATTCTTGATTATAAAAATCTATGAGATCGGGAATTTTGTTCGAATCTGTGGGCCACTATGTGGGCTTTCCATATGACATCGTTTGACATTTTTGTTGATGGCATGATGCTAATAGTTCTTTCCCTTTAGTTAGTCTAGATCCCCAGTGAGTACGTTTTGAAAAGTCTCCTATCACTATGAATCTGTATCCTTGGCTATCCAGAAAGTCAAGATATTGCTGCTTCATCACTTCGTGGACTATATAAAGCTGTAATCACAATTTCATAAGTTGTTGTTTTAATATTAACAGATGTGGCCTGTATTTCTACTGTTTGGTAACCCATTTCAAAATAGTGTAAAATTGATTCCTTAATCATAACTGCATTTCCGCCTTTTTCCGCATTATAAGGATGGATTGTATGGTACACGTTATATCCTTTAAATTTGATGTACGACTGTTTTGTGAAATGTGTCTCAGCAACCAGGCAGACATCAATTTTATTCTAATTCTAGAACTGTTTGCAGCTCCTGTTGATGCTGCAGCAATCCATTTGCGTTCCATTCGAAAATTCTTCTGTTCCTGCTCCTTGAGCACGATGTTCCAAATTTGAAATACGTTCATCCATCTTGTCCAGCCTATCTAAAATTGTTTGCAGCATTACATCAATATTTTTGTATTTTGTTAAACTGGCTGTTGAATATATGTATTTTTTTTCTTCATGTTTCCTTCAGCTATTGGCTATATATTTTGTTTTCATTATCTATTTAAGTTGTTTTCTGTTATCTAGTTGAGGTAGCTAGGGCAAAATTGCCTTCTTCGTTTGCTTGTTTTTAATTCTTTGAAATTCTTTCGCTATAATGCATATGCAGTAATTAGCCGGGTGGCCTTCTCCACAATAGACACACTTTCGAGGAGCATTTTTTGGTTTAGCACACTCCGCTGTTAAATGTTTCCCTGTACATCTAACGCACCTTGGTTCCTTTGCACAATATTTTTGTGTACGTCCTGGCAAGATTTACATTGGGGAACTAGTTTAGTTTTTCTAATAGGCTGAATGGGTGTTAAATGGGGGTTAAAACCAGACATGGTATATTGGCTTTTATAACATGGTGGTGAGACCGATAATAACATACGCAGCTTTGGTGTGGTGGCCAAAGACACAGCAAAGGAAAGCAATAACGAGGCTAAGCAAGGTACAAAGACTTGCCTGCCTCGGAATAACGGGGGCAATGAAAACAACCCCCACTGCTGCAATGGAAGCACTAATAGAACTCCCACCTCTTCACTATGTGATACAAGGGAGGCAAGATTAGGTGCTTACAGATTAGGGAACATACTGGGAAATCTTGACATTAGGCCAGGTTACATGAGTATCTCAAGGTTAGTGACAGGAGACGTGCTAGACATGAGATCAGACCACATAACCAAGAGGTACTCTTTTAATACTCCATTTGGGGCTTTAATACAGGAAAGAGCGGAGATCACCATAAGGCAGCCCAATGCCCAACGACAGGAACATACCTGGTATACAGACGGGTCTAAGACTGCGGAAGGCACTGGGGCGGGAGTATTCTCCAAAAACCCTGATACTAACCATAGCTATGCTATAGGAATACATTCCTCGGTATTTCAGGCAGAGGTATACGCAATTTTGCAATATGCAAAAACGAACAATGAAAGAGCTGTCGAAAATTGACATATTCAAATAATGTCAGACAGCCAAGCGGCACTTAAGGCCATATCGAGTCAGAAAGTTACGTCGAGGCTGGTATGGGAATGCATCGAAGAACTAAGAACACTGGCAGACCGAAATAAAGTAAAACTATTTTGGGTGCCAAGTCACCAAGGGATCGAAGGCAACGAAAAGGCGGACGAACTTGCAAAAAGAGGGTTAGAAGAAACACCGGAACCAGACACAAACCCAGGAGTACCAAAAAGTACAGTCCGGGGTTTCATAAACGACTGGATTCAGGAACAAGATATCAACTATAGGGGAAGCACCCCAAAACAGGCATATGGAAAAGCCTTCATAGGCAGACCATGTCCCAAAAGAACTGGAGAACTACTCTTAATGAATAAGAACCAGTTGAAAGTGATAACAGGGTTCATGACTGGGCACGCTCCAGTAAAGGGACACTTGACCAAAATTGGCATGTACAATGGGGAACTCATGTGATGACTATGTCACAAGAAACCAGAAACGGCCAAACACATACTGTGCGAATGCGAAGCTCTAGATCGCAAAAGACAGGTTCTTTATGGACAACCCGAGGTTGATCCAACAACGTATAGAACCCACTCATCCAAGGATCTGTTCAAACTTGTACAAGGTACAAAGGTGACAAAGTGGGTGCTATGAACTAACATGGGGTAAAACACAATAAGTCAATAGGCTTCAGTGTTATTCGGAGACACATAGTCAGACGAGCCCAGGAGAAAAAAAAAATAGGCTGAATGTCAATTCTTATACCCATGATATCTTTTATACTAAATAATTTATAAACAGGTTTAAATTTATCGCTACGTACCTTCTAATTTCACACTTTATATTTCCTTTACCCACATGTTCACTAATTTCTACATGTTGTTTTCTGTATGTGCAAACTAATCATCAGATCTTATAACTTATAACGTGGTAAATTGATTTGTAAAAATATTATATCAGATAATCATATCATGGAAAAACTGACAGCAATTAAAAGTAATGTTAGGTAAAGAAGTTTTATTATAACAAGTAATAATAATTAAAATTACTGTATTTTATTACAATTTTAAAAATGAGTACAACATGTAAAACACCTATAATTAACAAAATGTGTCATTATAAAGTTATATTAATATTACGTACTAAATGCAGAAATTCTGTTCAACTTTTTTTATTTACTATAAAATCTTTCCAACTGACATGTTTACAATGACACATTTGATTTCCAATAAAATTAATATAAAATTGTCAAGTTTCGGTAGCAATCCTATTATCTCGAAAATATAAATACATTTTTTTTTTATATTCCTCGGTTGATAAATTACAACCAGAAATACTTCTAAGATTATTGGCTTTTGTGTATCTCATAAATTTTAATTTTGGCAACAGTTCAAACTATTAATAAAATCTGTTTATAAAAGACCTCAAATTGAATGTGAAAATTTAGGAAAGTGCTTAGAAATTGATAAATTTTAAGTGGATTACATGTAGGAATGCTACTGTACTTTTCGAACTAAAAAAAATATGTAAATCAAATTCATATTTAACCTTACGCAGCTCAAATGAATCATAAACTTGTAATTTATTCAGAAATTTGTCAATTACTTTTTATTCATTGTAGTTGAATAATACAAGATTCTTTATTTTTTAATAATTATATTATATGTTTTATAGATATGATGCAAGTGCCAAGTTCAGAGCTTTGCCAATAGTTTTTTTTTATTGTGGACATGTGTTAATTAATTTGTTTTTAAAATATGAATTTGGTGCAAATATTAGTGTATTACATGGTAGGAAATATTTCAAATTTCCTGCCCAATTCTAGTGGAAGCACTCGTTTTGTTTTTAAATATATTTGTTATTGAAAAACGAGTGGTTCAATTAGAATTTAAAAAAAGTGTAAAGTAATTTTTTGTTTTTCAAAAACTAGGTAAACAATGCAACTGCTAGAGTACAAACCAAAAAACCTCCAGCTTTACCAACAGGTTAGTACCTACATAATATTTCTTTAACAGAGAGCTGGGCAGCTCTTGACAGACGCCAAAAATTTAAATTTTTGTTGCCAAAAGAAATTCTTATGTCTGTAGTTGTAGATTCTGATACCTAATTGTTAATAACTTTTTATTTACGGGACTTCTGATGTGGATACAACTCTGAAACAATCTTAGATACAAACTTGGGCTAGCCATGTGTGAGTTGGTTTAATGAAAAGGTAGATAAGAAAAAGGTAATTTGGATCTCACAATATGTATTTTAATGCGACCGGTTTCGAAGTTTATAACTTCTAGCATACCTAGTAGGTAAGAAAAAAAGGAAATTAGTAAATTTCTATTGGTAGCAACATAAAATTATGATTTAGTTTAAAAATTGTTAACATTACTAATCCACTAAGAATACTAATACTTATTCATACTTACAAAAATTAACCTTATTAATGCACTACCTGTAGTCTGAATAAAAGAGGAGTGCAGTAGAAGTGGGGATATAACGTCACATTCCATAATCGTACTTTGCAAAATAAGTTTCTATAATATAAATAAGGTCACGGCATATAAAATGGTATATCCGCACTTCGTTGATTAAATTTTGAGTAAAAAAAGTTATTTTACAAAAAATAAAAAAAAAACTTAGCTTCTGACAAAATTGTTACACTTTAACATTGAACGAATTAAATTTAACCAATAAATAACAAGGAGGATTATATGTCAACTGGATTAAACTAAAATCAAAAATTAAAAAAAGAATAAAAAGTTCAAAAAGTATCTTTAAAGTATCACTATAACTACTGGTATCATTGTCTTTTTTGAGGTTTATTATTATAGGTTCTATTAAGTTTTCCATTGCTATATCCACTTTCCAAAATGATTTTTTCACCTTTTTAACATGATCAATGCATTTTCTTCAATGTTCTTCATTTACATCTGAAAGTGCATTCAAAAACAAATTTCACACATTAGGAAATTTAAATGTTGTATTGGTAGAGAAACATAACCTTTTAATTATGACCAGATCAGTTCAATTGGATTTAACTCTGCGTGGTAAGGAGGCAATCTGAGAATTTCAATTGCTTTTTCTCTAGTCATCTCGTCTATAATATATTTTTTGATTTTGTCTTTATGTTTCCTTGCTATTACGAGTAATTCAGGCATCAAGGATTTAAGAGGACTGATATTATTTTTAAAATGAAGCCATTTTGAAATATCTTTTTTCCATCTTGTTGTAGGTAGTGACTCCTTTAATCGACTGTGATAGGATGCATTATCCAAAACAATAACGGAGTTGGCTGGAATTTTTTTATAATGCTCTGAAATCAATTTTCAAACAGGGCCATCCATTTATTTATGGTAGTCTTTTATTTTTAATGACCCGAACATTATTAAACGATGTGGCAAACATCCATCGGTGATTTCAATGTGGGTTATTATTAAACGATTTCCTTTTCCTGTAGGATTTTTTAATCTACAAGGGACTCCTTTCATAAAAACTTGTTTTTTTTAGCTTTGTTGGAGGTATCTTGCCAAATTTTTGTTACTGTATGTCCAGCATTAACCCATGTTTCATTTAAATAAAATACCTGTTTATGCTAATTCCTTGCGTCCGCTATTTTCCTTAAATAATCATCTCTCTGCGCAATGATTTCGTCTTTCTCTGTTAAAAAGTTGTTTCTCTCACGTTTTTTGTAACGAAAATTTAATTCATGTAATATTTTTATATTCTTTACCCAAGTTTCAATAAAGGTCTTGTTTCTTCCTGGGAGCTTTTTCGGATGTGAGACTTCTCCAGTAACTGTATCTTCTTTAATAATGTCCGCTTAGATACTCCAGTATAGTTCTCACATTTAAACAAAGTCTTTTCGTAGATTATTAAATACAATAAGTATATTTTTTCTTCTAAAGATAATGTTTCATGTCCACTAGGTCGTGTAAGCGTACTTGTGCTTGCAATATCACTCGCCATTCTTATATAACTGTAAAATTATAATATATACTAATACAAAATTCCGAATCAATTAAAATACATACGATACGGCTATGAATAAATAAAGTCTGACTCACTTGTCAAAAGAAAAGGTTTATTACAGTAAAACTATGGAAATATGATTATTAATATTTTAATTTTAACTACAAATAAGCATTGAAGGATGAGGTATAAATAAAATATCTACCTCTTGAACCTGTGTACTATGTTCTGCAAATTAAATTACTGCACTCCTTTCTTCTCTGACTGCACTCCTTTCTTCTCTAGACTATAGATGAAGGTTAATTGAAACGATTGCTATATGTAATAAGAAAAAATGTTGAAAAAATAATCAATAGAAGAAATAGAAAAAAAACTAGAAAACAACTCACCATATTATCATATCCTCTAGGCCTAGGGCAGTGGTCGGCAAACTCTTTCGTTAAGAGAGCCAAATAGCAACACTAGTGCGACTGAAATGTCTTTTGAGAGCCAAATTTTTTAAACTTAAACTATATAGGTAGGTACATTGTTGGTAACTTAATAAGGAAACTCCTAAGCTGACCTTTGCTGAAAACGTCCTCAATCTGATTGAGGTAAGTTTGTTAAGGTTGACCTTTTCCAACTCTCTCATCTACACTCGTCTTATAAACTCCTATCGTTCATCCTCTTTATAAAGATTAGGAAAAAAATTATACGAGCCATAGGCTATAGAACTACTAGTGAACATCGTTCCACTGTATAAGGGGCGTTTATTGATATTACAATCTGATCAAAGGTTGATCAATGAGTAATTTTGTTCTAACCTAACTTAACTAAGGTTGCAATCTTAAAAACTAAAGTTCTACTCACTAATTAAATAAATACAATATTTACGTAATTCTCTGATTCTAGAATTAGGAATTATATGCAAGTGAAAAATATTAACTCGATTTTGAATTAAATCTCAATATTTTGAACCGTTAAGTTTACCATCAATGTTTTTCTCGATGTTTATTGAACATGTTCACCGATTTGCTTACAATGCTCTTCAAAGTTTTAGGTATAATGGCCTGCAATTAATAGAGACCGTATAGCTCGTATATTTTTTTCCAAACCTGTATATCCAAACCATCTCAGCATACCTTTCTAAATATTTGAAACTACATCTTCTCTCACTCCACAATTCTAGTCTTTGCTACGGGGTTACACGCTCAGAAGTAATATATTGTACGATATAAGCTGATATTTTATCTTTCTGGAAATATTTTCTCAATAAGTCGATTTAGAGTACTTACTCGTCTAAAGATAAAGACACATAAATACCAACCAAGTATCAAAAAATAGAAATAAGAAAAGCAGTCATCACAAAGTTTCAATCTCACTGTATTAGCGAGCCCGCACGTTATAGTTTTTATAAACACTGTTGTTATATACATCTGGTATTCTCGAAATGAAATTTGAAGATTCGAATTTAAGAAAACTGACTATTTTTAATACGTGGTTTTTTTATTAATTATTAAATATTAATCCTAATGCATAGGTAGGATTCCCCACTCGGCCATTCACTGTTGGGTTCTAATTAACAGTGCTGTTCCTAAAGTGGCGCTGGGAAACAGTAAAATCCTACATAAAACACGAGGCTAATAACCTTAGTAGTTGATGCCGATGACACCAAATTAAAAAAAAACCGTACACAATAACTGTTTTCATCGGAAGACATATTGCAGTTGCAATGTCATTGCAAGAGCTTTGCGTCATCTATCAGTAATAGAAACAGGATTTTATTTTAAAGGAAACTGTAAATTATCTTTTCGGCAATATATCTAAGGGTTTGGCGAAATAATCTTAGAGCATATAAGCAAATAATAAATTTCTTATTTTTTCCGTCTTCTTCTTTAGCTGTATGGGCTCAGCATTTACTAGCACTGTCTGAGAGCTACCTGGCTTACCAAGGTCTCTCATGGCTGATTTTTGTAAAATAAACATTTTTAGAAATGTATTCTGACGCCGTAACCTTATACATATTGCAAAAATGACAAATTTAAAGTTTCCTTTGAAATACAATAAGTCTGCTTCTATTTCTTGCTACGTAAACTGATTGATGGCGAAAGCTCTTGCAATGACCTAGCAACTGCAATATTTCTTCCGATGAAATCATCTATGATAATACCTGAACAAATTACTAGTAAGAAGTATATATTTCTTACCTTTATAGGTAGTATTTCTTATAAAGTGGCTAGCTTTTTTAAAGACCATTTTAAAGTTCCAATTCTATACAAAAGCTTTTTATTAGAAACAAGGATAAAATTGACATCTTAGACTTATCTGAGGTTTACAACTTAAGTTGTAACACTTGCAACTCATTCTTGTAGGTAGACTTTTTAGAAATTTCAATACATGATTGAAGGAACACACTAGATGTCTGGACCATAACCATACGGGCTTTTCCCATTTTGCCAACCATGTTAGATACAGGATATGACTTTGATTATTTGACAGAATTTAAAATTTTACACACATTCAACAGATCAACTCCTAATCGATTTGAGAACCTAGAAATAATGAGAAATCTTAAAACCTGCCCCGGGGTTTGCTTGAATGCACACATTCAATTTATATCTTCTCCGATTTTCTCCACATTACTGTGATTATTAAAATAATCGTTTCTTCGAACCTTCTAATACACAACAAATTTTATTCTTCTACCTTTCTTCTTTGACGCCGTAACTTTCGCTTGCTACTAATTACCTCTTGGTTAATTTTTTCTATTATTATTCTTATTATTCTTTTCCACAACGTGGTGTTCTAATTTTTTCCATAATATTGTCAAATATCAAATAATTCAGGTTCTGTTTCCGTTTCTTAGGATTACCAACTTTGTTTTCCTAAAATTAATATTTATTCACAATATTAATAATTTGTTCACAGGTTTTACATTAATAAAAAATTAAGTTAATACTAATAGTTTTTTTCAAATTTCATCTTATTGTTCCACATTATTTGCAATTTTTTAGGATATTTCATTAGTCAAAACATTAGGTACAGCCATCTAGTTACTACTATGTATGTATTAGTACTAGAATGTCACGAAGCTTTGGCCGAAGTATCCATCAACAATGTGGTCACCTTAAGATGGATCAAAGGTCACGCCACATCGAAAGGTAACCGTCTTGCTGATTCACTAGCCAAGAAAGCAGCAAACCAAATACTTTTTGGACCTGGTCCTTCTATTGGCCTGACAAAATCGGCAGTGACAGACCTATTCAAAGAACGTTCCCTTGTGAAATTCAAGGAAAGATGGGATGAAACAAGAAACTGCAGAGTTGCCAGGGAGCTCTTAAGTTATCCTGAGAACACTGCAGCAAACAAATACTTGACTATAACTTACATACTTTCTATAACTAGACAGAATCTGCGCCTAGTCACAGGCCTTCTGACTGGTCATTGCCAAGTACGAAAGCATCTCCATATCTGGGGGTGTCAGAATCCGCACTCTGCAGAGGGTGCGAACAAGAAGATTAGACCATCGAGCATATCCTTTACGATTGCTCGACGCTCTCATTTATTAGAAGATTTGTGTTCGGCGAGTATCGGCTAACACCGGCCGATATAAGAGAAACACCTCTTGGCGACGTTGTCAACTACATTAAATTTGTAGGCTGGCTCATGGCTAGGAGATGCCTATCATCTCAGGAGGATGCACAATGGGCCTAATGAGGCCTAAGTACAGTGGGGGTAACCCACCCTCCACACGTTACAGATACTTGTAAAATTACTCTCTACTAGAGGGCACCACATATTAAAAATAGTAGGTTTTTTTAATTCAAATTTCACTTGAGCTGGTTTAGAAACCATTTTCTCTTGCCTTATAATTATATAAAAATTTATTTAGTTAATTTGTTTAATGTTGGCTCAACAAACCGTACATTTTAAAATAATTGTTTTTATCTTGTGATTTTTTATTTTAAATTATTTTAATTCTGACGAGAATACCAGATGCATGTAACAATAGTGTTTATAAAAAAAATGTTTAGTTCGTTTATTGCCTTTATAACTATTGTAATTTGTAGTTTCATCCCCTAGTGGACAACAGAATATGATGAGTTTTTTCTATTTCTTTTATTGATTATTTTTTCAACATTTTTTCAATATTTGTTTCAATTATTTCGTTACCTTTTTTAGTACATACAGCAATCGTTTCAATTAACCTACTTCTAGTTGGTACAATATGGTTACCTTTTTTAGTATGAACAAACAAATATTAGTATTGTAAGTGGATTAGGTATGTTAATAAGTCTTAAACTAAAACATTGTTTCAAGTTGCTACCAATAGAAATTCATCAATTTTCTTTTGTCTACT
The DNA here is from genome assembly GCA_927349885.1 of Psylliodes chrysocephalus. Classification (NCBI taxonomy): domain Eukaryota; kingdom Metazoa; phylum Arthropoda; class Insecta; order Coleoptera; family Chrysomelidae; genus Psylliodes; species Psylliodes chrysocephalus. The sequence goes on from OV651821.1 coordinate 44,004,217, forward strand.
AGGTGTACCAGAAGAGGAAGTTATAATCTTCGAAACCGGTCGCATTAAAATACATATTCAGAGATTCAGAGTACCTTTTTCGCTTCTACGATTTCAAACTTAGATAATAGATGTATATAAACATCAGATTACATTGAATAAATAAGTTTATAGTTGGTGATTTTGTCACGCTGTGCCTAGTAAGTTAACAGAACATCCCCATTTTACAACGTCTCTCTGGAGCTGTCTTGCCAATACAAACACCGTATAGATTTACATTGTTACAATTATATTAATTATTTTTCGTTTTTAGTCCCAGTGATACAATGGTCAGATGCGACACTACGGGCAGGCGTCGCTGCAATCCAGAGGGGCCGAGCTAGGGCAGCTTACCCCACAGCAGCAGCAGCGGCCGCAGCTGCTGCAGCATTCGCAAGACATCCTGCGCCGCTGACAGCTGGTGCGCTGCACGGGTACACTCCAGTCATAAATACGCTACCTATGGACGGAAGCATGTATTATGATCCGTTCTTGACGGCTCATGCTGCAGATCAGAATTATTCGAGATTACAGGTAGGTTTTGTAAGTTTCTGATATCTTTTTTTTTATCCAAAAGTCTAATAATTTTTCTCGTACAAGAAAAATATGGTCACTTCTACTAATAATAATATGCTAAAAGATCGGTAAAATAAATGCCTTCTATTGTTCGGAATTGTATTTGAATGATATATTGTATGTTAAAAAATTTAATCCATATCTAACAACATGAATTTATATCCAAAATATCAAGTGCTACAAATTTATGTTTCTTTAATTAATATGCCTGCCAAACTATCGATTATAAATTACAGCTTGATGTAATCTATACAGATTTCTCGAAGGCCTTTGATAAACTTAATCATACTGTGCTTCTCAAAAAACTAGACTCATATTATGGGTTTGATGCAAATCTGTTACAATTTTTCCAGTCATACCTGTCCAATCGTATACTCTGTACTAGTCATTTGAATTTTTATCATTATTTTTAAAAAATTATTTTTTTTAATAGGTGTAAGACAGGTTTATATTTAGTGTTCGCAGCGCGATAATTGCTTTATGGTTGAACTAAAAAACAAGGACACAAGTCTCGCCCAATGATATAGGCATATAGATTGCTCATCCATATATAATCAAGATGACGAAAAGTGGGTCGTACTGCAGTCGATCATATTACATTGCTGAGTGCTCACGAGACATAATCGGTGTGGCGCAAATGTGTTTTAAATTCAAATTTCATATTACCTTATTTTTACTTCTAGTAAACTTTTTTTAGGTATTTTGAAAAAGAGTTGGGTTGTAAAGTCTAGTTTCCATATAGGCAAAACATTTTAAGAGATCTAAACAATTTAGAACATATAATTAAAGAATTTCCAACATATATGTAAACAATTTTGTTTCAGAAATATAAAACATATTTGCAATAATAATAAAAGAGCTGTAAAAAACTTTAATAATAGATGCAGTGACACTAACTTTGATAAATGCATAGTTATATTTTCATACTTATTCTTTTAAAATTTATTCCGTAATTTTCAATGCAGAATTTTAAGGTTTGTTGCAATTCCTTTTGACAATTATGGATTATTTTGACTTTGAATGTAAATGATTAGATAATTCCAAAATAAAACTAATGGAATATTTACGTGACAGAATAAGTTTCCACTTGTGGGAATCTTTCTATATGTAAACTCGACATACCGATGTGACTGGGTATTGATACAAATTAAGAGTCTTAGCGTTCTAAAAATAAATTGTACCTAAATGTTATCAATCCACTTGCACTTTAAATAATGTTAAAACAATGAATTCAACTATATTCTTAGAAACAAAGGTCTTGAAGGAGTCAGCATAATAAATGATATTGGCTTTTATTGTAATAAAATTATATTACATTGTTTAATGAGTTTGTGAGATCCCGCCTTGACTATGGGTGTCTAGTTTGGTCTTCTATTTGGAGCAGTCGTTGTTTGTGACTACTGGCAAATTTGTCTATTGTATGGTCAAATATAAAGTCCCTATGAGAACAGTATTGCGGCAGTACCAGGGTGCATCGACGATGTTCCTTAATACTTTTTTCTGGAAACGTTGAATAACTTGGACGTTACTTTGACTGGATACGATACGTCCATACGGGTTTTAATATCTGCCTGTCAAGGAGTTGTTTGTTGTAAGTGGATAATTTGGAATTTTTTCCTAGCAACCAAAACATTATTTTGTATTTTATACCAATCTCTTCGCGTTTCTTTTTAATATGGACTTTCTAGCAGCGAAGTCTAGCATCAAGTGTCGTACAAAAATATTTTGCTGTATTGGCAAAAGGAATCTGAATGTTATTTTTTCTAATAGGACTATATTCATTTTATGTATTGCTGAAGTTGTTATGGATAGATTCGCCATCTTTTCGTCCAGGTGTTAATCTGGTCTACAAATTTTTTCAATTTTCTATTAGTGTCTTCGTGATTTTTTTCAACAGCAAGGATTGCAGTATCATCAGCAAATGTTGTGATAGTATTGGGCTCAAGATTAGGAATATCTCTGGCATACAACAAGTAGAATACTGAACCAAGTACACTACTTTGAGGTACTCCTGCCTTAATTTCTTAGTCGGAAATAGGCTTCTTCCCTGTTTAATTCTGAAATACCTTTCTGATAAATATGATTTTAATAGTTGAGAGTATTGACGTGGCAGATCTATGTTCAATATTTGGATTATGCCTTCTTGCCATACTTTGTCGAAAGCCTGAGCCACATCCAAAAAGACGGTGGAGTAAACTTTTTTCTTCCAGGGGACTTCTCGTTGATATCTATGAACTTGGACGATGTTCGAGTGTTTTTCTCTAAAGCCAAACTGGTTGGAGGGTATTGGGTCCTTTTCTTCTTTTATAGGATTCAATGTCTTAAGAAGCAATTTTTGATAGAGTTTCGAGATCACAGGTAACAAGGAGATGGGTCTGTACGATGTAACTTCATGGGGAAGTTCACCTGGCTTAGGTATCATAACTTCTGCCACCGTCCACATCTTTTTGGTACATACTTTAGTCTAAAGGATGCATCGATAAGATTGGTCATTTTGACTAAAACTTTCCGTGGAAGCATTTTCAAAATTTCCCCAGTAATGAGGTGAAATCCAGGGGCTTTTTTTCAGATTTATATCTGTTTGGATTTCCATATAAACTTTTTTTGGAGAGGTAGGTTTGTGTCTTCGTGTGCTAGTTCCAACCAGTCTTGAAGATATTACCATTATTGGTTTGGGAGCATCGAGATAAAGTTTTTTTAGTTCATTAGTTATTTGTTAAGGACCACAGGAGTGGTGCAGTTTGTTAGCCATTACCTTAATAGGTCGATTTTCTTTATTTTCGAAGGATTACCTTGAATAATTTTCATCACTTAAGGCCTTTTTGAGAGCTGGCTGACATTCTCAGTCCTGATAATTAGTGTACCTTTTTAGTTTTTTGTTGGTAATTTCCTTTGACCTTTGGACTGATTTGTGGGGGAGAAAGTCACAAGAAACTTTTATTTGACGAATTTTCTTCTTCAAGCATAAATAACATCCTATTCCTTAAAGTAGAAAATCGACATCCTATAAAGTGCCCTAAATCTAATCAACTCATAGAGGATGGATTAAAGCTGTCTCTGGCTTAATCTCTTCATCTGTTTTTGAGTTATCGTGGATTCAGAGGTACTAAAACGTTAAAACTCGTAGTCGAAAAAATTATGATTCATATGCTTTCATTCTGTATACAGACAGCAAAGTTACAATTATCGAGTTCTCTCACATATGGGAGTCCCGCCATGTCTTACCAATTCTCACCAAGGGGGATGGTGGGACCAAATAAAAAAAAAACAAATAAAAGTACCGAAGATATTCATTTATGTAAGTTTTAATTTAGTATTAATTTATTATTACAAAACACTTAATGTCTGTCTGTATTGTTACTTATACCTGTTAGACCCAGAGTCGGGCCTTTGAATTAGGTAATATTTATTTAATTGTATTTACAATAAATTATTTATTAATATATTATTATTAATTATAACTCAAAATTATTATAAACGCATTTACCATGTAAATACTGGTATTGATTCTTACATGAAAAACGAAATGTTAGTTTTCCTATTTCTCTAGTTATTCCGACAACCGTTACAGAGCAATAATTCACCATCTTAATTCAAAATCTTAATTCAAAAATAAAGCAAGTTTTTATATTCAAATAAATAATAAAAACGACATATAATTAAAATTAAGGAAATAATCAATTCAACGATATATAACATAATGTTGATGGAGCAGTTTCTCAATGATAACAAATCTCAGCTACACTAAATTAATCTTCTAAACCAGTTCTGTAAATGGTTTGTTTATAAATGAGCATGCACAACTGAGACAAAACATTGCTATACTAGACAAATCTTCCAATGCGACTCTCTTTTCAACGTCTTATTTACGTATGGATGATTAATCTATGTAACTATATATCATTGGTTTCGCCTATAATTTTAACCTTAGAGCGAGCATATGCTCTAAGATTTTAACCATTTTTCATTTATTTATCTATAGATCTGTTAATGTTCTAGGCAGCCGCAGCGGCAGCCGCAGCGACACCTTTACTCAAAACACCTCTCTCGTCTGCCCAGCAGGCGAGCTATGCAGCCGCGGCGACGTATACGGCGGTGGCGGCGAGGTACGGGGCGGCGGCCGCCGCCCAACCCGTTGCGGGCTATGCCGCGGTCGCGGGATACGGCAGGGACTATGCGGATCCGTATTTGGGCGCCGGAATCGGACCGATGGCTGGATATGGGGTAAGTAACTTACGTAAATTCAACTTTTACGTTAATTTTTTAAATAATAATTATCTAAGAGTTATTAATTATGATTTTTGTATTTTCAGGCCGCTGTATATCGTAGTGGTTACAACCGTTTCACGCCCTACTGAACATATCAGCAGCTCCATAAGGCCTAAACAACCTAAATACTCAAAATAACAAACAAAAAACTACTGTTAATTGTCTTGTGTACGTAGCACAATGCAGCACAAACAAAAAATTATAATTTTAATGAATTAAGGAATATAAGAGCCAAAGAGCTGACAACTCACTAACGTAAAAGCCCATGTGATAGCCCAAAAAAGCTAACCCAGCTCTCTAACGTTTAAGCATTAGTTTTTAAACAATCGAGATTTCCATTCACTTATACTCCACATTTATAATATTATTATTATTACGATTATTATTATTAAGCGGACCACTTGGTGCTTAATTGGACCACAAGATATTGACCTTTCTTATTGTAATAGCTGAATAAAAACTGAGGATTGTACATCGTCTTTGATCTGTTTGTAAATATGACAAAACAATCTATTTGATCTTTAACTGCCTTTTATCCCGGTGTTTTATTTGATTCAAATGATAATACTCATTTATATTATACTCGAATATCGCGACTTATATATAAAGCTTCTTTGAATTACTGTCGTCGAACCAGTTCCATTCGATTATCTGATAAATCATTGTCGGTAGATTTTTAGGCGCTAAATCGGAATTTGGTCGTAAAATTGCTGTATCATGTCAGGCTTTTCTGCAACATAAATATCCTGCAAAGTCTTCGGTGGTCGCAGTTAAGATAATATCACTTTCAGGCAATTTTTTAAATCCAAAAACCTTCAATCTTAATCTATATTTTTTTTTTGGACTATTAAGTAAGAATATCTCAAAATCCGGACGTGATACAGCCAGTTTTGGGTGCAAATTCTATAAAATCTACTAGGAAATAATCTACCATATTCACTGAAAAATTGTCGACCATTGTGATCTATTCATGACTTGGTTTGTATCACGGTTTGTCTACCAGACGTTATCCCAGTTCGATACCACTCGTAGTACTACGAAAAAAAAAAAAAAAGTTTCGCTGTAGGATTATCCCAACAGCGATCTGTTCTTCTGTAAAGTTCACTTTTGTTGTCTTAAATTTGGATAACGTCTGTTTAAAAGCAACAGTTTCGTGATAAACGATGTATTACACTGAAAGTTGCTTTCAGAGAATTGCTCAATTACAATTGTTTTTTAGTTTTTCGTTAGATGTAAGCTAGAAAAAGTATAGACAAATAAGGAATAACGTTCTCAGTTTTTATTTCAGCTAGTATTGTTCAGTAATCTCAAACTAGTTGATTGAGGTGATCTTTCGACAAATCTAGAATATACTATGTCACTTCTTTTGTAGCAAATAGAATAATACAAAATAGCGTACAACTCGTTAATATTAAAATAGTAGTATTAGTACTACTTTATATAACATGACAAATTCTTTATATTATTATAAAAATGATTATGACATTGAGGAAATTATTAGTTTCGGCTCCAACTTCAACTTTTAATTTTTGCCTATAATTTAACAAGCATCACATACGAAATGTTTATTTTTAAAAAAATCCACTTGTAGCATGTCCGCTTTCTCACTTAACACTTAAAATGTGAATTATTACAAGAATTATTTAAAGAATTAATAAATCACACAGTATCGAAAAGTTATCTATTAAAAACTATTTTGAAGAGCAACATTAAAATTGTTGTCGCCCAATTTTTTTTTAATACAGAAGAACATTTTTAGGCCATAGAAAACATGTTTTCAAAATGTTTTGATCAAATTTCACATTCAACTGTATTCACGATTTATATAAACTCATAAGACGAATAATTTTTAACTGACTTCAAAGAAGAAGGAGGTTCTCAATTGGTCAGAATATATATTTTTTAATGTATGATTACCTAGCGGTAATTCTTTACCACGTCCGTTTTCTATGATTATTTTTTTGAAGAAAGGATCAAGATTAGGGGAGGGCAAAATAATCGATTAGTCGACTATTTTTTTTTAAATCGATAATCACTTATTTTTGATTAATCGATTATTTACGATTAATCTTGTTTATTTTCGATTATTCCATCATTTTAGAATATTAGATTAATCGATTATTTCGTTTAATCGATTATTTCGATTGATTATTTTAAATAATTGATAATCGATTATTTATTTGTTAATTGCCCACTTCTGGTCAAGATCTGATGATGCGATCCACGAGAAAATCATCAAACTCTTGAATTTGCAAAGGTATTTGCACACATTTGAAGTAGGTTTTTTAAAATTATTTTTTTTAGATTAATTACCATCTAATATTAATTTTGATTAATCAATTGAACGAAAAAGGAACTAAGCTCTAAGTGGATTAGTTAAATGAACATCAAAAAGACATTTTAACAAAAAAAAAATCTTAAATAAGTAAAAAAAAATTAACTAGATTTTCATAATTTTGATGCCATACGAGTATATATCTTATTTTACAATCTGTTTACGTTAAACAATATTTTTTTACAAATCACAACAAATCGTACTTTTTGTAAATACACAAAAATCGTTCATCACAAATATTGAACTCTAATAATTCGTTTAGATTCAAAATAATTCTATAATTTCCAGTATAATTGTAATAAAATAGTTACTGTAATACTCAATAAAGCGAACCCGAATAGCGAAAATACTATTGAGTCACCGTCACACTATGGACATCGACGTCACCGTTTAAAACGGCTAAATTTCACATCAGTGGCGTGTACGATTAGTTGTTGATACGATTAGTAATCAAAATCGGCCAGTTCACCAGCGCGGCGATACTGACACTGTTCAAGAGCGATGTTAACAAGGCGATCGATAACAGCAGACGAGTGCGCATTGTGATGTAATGGTATCTTCCCTGTTCGGGTTTCCTATACTTATTCGTTGCAATATTGCTTTAAAGCAATACATTTTGCCTGAGAACGGTTTTAAACTAGCTTAATTGGAACAATTGCAAAGCCAAAATAACTAACCCCAAAATAAGAGAACGCATGAATTATAAAAGAATATTCGAGTTATGTGTATTATGCTTTATTTATACCATTGCAGTCACATTGTAGTTATATTACTAAGCCTACATATTAAGCAAAGAAAAAACTACAGGTTGATATCTTATAATTGGATTATGTTTATCCAAAAGGAACCAAGCGACAAATTGGCAAAAATGAGTTAAAAGCACCAAGTGACTGAGGAAGGTTTAATTTACCTTGTATAAAAAGATCAAATTACTGGCTCTACTCTAGTGCCATCGTTTGGCCAATGAACTAAACGAAACATTAGGAAACAAATTCCTAATTTCAATAACGGGAACCATCCGCTAAAAATATCTTCAAACTCATGTTCCTAGTTAGCTTATTAAACTTGTAAAATTGTGCCTATGATAAGATATTAACTATCTGACAATAGGTCACAAAGCTGGAGCTTTTAAACACATTATTTTAATACAGCATTATCATCTTTAACCTTTAATATCTCAAAACTCGAAATTGCCGCTTGGTTCTTTTTAAATAGGCATAATCCAATTATTACTTTAATTGAGTTTAATCAATTCAGATGGCTCAATGCACACTGTAGTTTATGTTTCTTTTTATTTAGGCTTAGAAACATAAATTCTACCGTTATTTTTTCTGAAGGAGACTTATATAGTTAAGACTTAAATTTCTTTAAAATAACTTGTTCTCTAGTTTGAATATTCTGCATGTGGAGATTATACTGTAATTTGTTTCTTTGCTGTAAATTTTGTTATAAACAAATTATACTGACCTGGAGAACACTTAAATGTAATTAAAGTCTAATTATGCCTAAATATTCACTGTAAAGTGTACACAGAAGTTTAACAGTAAATAAGTATATTATGTATTAACAAGAGGTAGTTTTTTCTATTCGCTGGTTCGTTATGATCTACCTCTTTTTGCGGTTTTCCCTCATGATTTTTGATGTTTAAAAGTTCTCTGATTCTAGTTTAATGTTAAAAATAATGTGCTCGTCCCAAGAATATTAATAGCGATTCACAATTATTAAAATATTTACATGAATAATGGAAATTGTTATTGGCATCTATAAAATAAATTTCTTCGCCAATGTAACACGTTCACTTCGGTTGGCTCCGCGGCAAAACTGCGAAATCTTGTGTATCAAGTACGAGAACTGCAAAAGCACTGTTTAACTTGTCTACATTCTAGTTTATGTTTCTCTTTGGGCGTTGCAAATATTGTATTTGAGAATACTGTTATATTTTTATATTGCACCGTGTTTCATAAATCTGAAAATTATATTTTTAATGTACATAGTTTAAAAAAGGTTGGACTTAAAATTTAAAATTGGTTTTATTATATGACTGGATTTTGCAAATTGTTATTCTTTTAAGCTTAGTTTGAAACACTGTTCGAGGAATGGTCAGTAATTTTTGTACTGCAGTGTAGAATTACGTTTTTTTAGACATATAAACAAAGACATTGATATTATAATTATTAAAATAAATTTAGTTTATAGTTTTCTTAGTTGTTAAGATACATTTACACTCTGACTGGTAGACATAAAGTTTTATGTAAAATATTTTCTATAAAATAATGTGAAGGGTATAAGTGCAACGGAAACGAAAAATATTTCCTTCGTGTTTATTGTAATTTTGTTTTGATGATTATTATTATCTATTTTGATACTCTTAATTTTAGGTGGACGGTTGAAGTCCGCATTACATATCGACTATACAGTTAGCTCTCTAGATATGTACAGTTCTTTTTTTGTCAGTGATTCGTTTACATTTTCGTGTAAAGTTGAAGGATGTATTTTCTCGCCTCCTTATTATTTTGTTGTAATAATTATTATTCTGCTCTCGGTGTATACTATTTTTTGATTTGCGTTTTTTGATACATACCTGTTGGAAAACTGTCGAACTTTGATACGATTTTCGGGAACTTTCAAAAAAGAAACTTTTATTTTTATTGGCCTTTATCATCTTGATATTTAGCTATTCCTAGTTTTTTTTTCAAAAGAAATTTACCCAATGGTTGGACAATTTGTGCGTATGATGATACATTAATGTGACATGATTTTTGTGCCAATCAAAGACAAACCATTCTGTCGTTGATTTTGACATATTCGTTTTTTTAATGAATAAATTGAAAATAATGGAAATACATGTAAATTGACCTAACCTCTAATTTTAGTTGTACTAAATGTTTGAACTTTACTCATATATAAATATTTTAGAAAATTTTAAGCTATTAAATAATTGGAAATTTTTTAATAGTTATTTTTGTAAATAATAGTTAAAATAAAATGTAATTTAGTAAACAAAATGCATTCAAACAACTAAGAATACTGTCACTGTCAACTTTGCTTGTCACGCATATTACATCTTCACTAATGCAGTGTATTAGCTAATTGTCCACTTTAGAATTCTAACAAGACTTTAAAGACATTCAATTAGGTTAAGGGAGTATAGTAAAATATCTGTTTTTACAAGTAAGATACGATATTTTTCACATAAAAATGCCTACAGATACGTTTTAAACATTAATAATAAATAATAGTTTATACTATACAACACCAATATAGATTCAAGTTGAAATAATGATAGTGTTTGCCACATAAAAAGTGTACTGAACAAAATGTGCAATGAACAAATAATATAAAATACCTCCCCTATTTATTATTTAATAAGTCTAATAGTTTCGCAACAGGTATGCTTATATTATACTTATTTTTTTAATTGAATCTTTCCGACACTATTTTATTTTAGATCTATATGATTTTTATGTTGTAAATGATTATTTTTTATTTTTTTGAAAATACATCCCACCGATTGAAGCCAATTTTTCTCTAGTCGCTGTATATATCCCATACACGTACAAATCATCCCATCTATTGGTTCTTCTATTGGTTGTGTTTAATTTTTTTACATTGTTGTGGATGGTATGTAGTTACTTCGGAGTGGACAGGTGACACCCAAGCGTTTTTAGTTTTACAAGAAGGACCAAAACCGTATAAAACAAAGTTTAAAAATATCTGTATCCATAAACTTTATTTTTTAATATTCAGTCAAAATACTAATAATTGAGATTGAAACAATCAGTTTTATGTTATGTTATACTTATTTTAAATACAACGGCATTATCTTTAAATGTATAAAGTAATTGTCACATAAAACAATTTGTTTTTAAGTAATATTCAAAATTCCTTAAACTCGTTAAATTAAAATGAGAATATCAAGTTTTATTAAAAATTACAATAATTTCACATGTCAATCCAAATGTCAAATGTCAATCCAACCGTCACTTTCAAATTGTCTTTAGTGAATAATAGTGGGATATTTGAATATTCAGAAAATATTTCTAAAAATGTTGTAACTGTATTTTTTTTATAAGTTTTGAATAAGAAATTCGATATATCTAATTAAATTATCAAAATCTCCAGTAACACGATAAATAAGATTATGGAAGATGAGATGTTATTTTGCGAGAAAAATTTTTCGTGTACAATTAAAAATGCTTGTGTAACGTTTGTTCTACATCAAGAAGACAACTAGGTATTGTGTACCACACCAATTTGCAATTTCTACATTGTATACAGAATCAATTTGGATTTTTTTTATATAATTAAGTGAAAACGTGATTAAGCACAAAATATAACGTTACATCTACTTTTTTTGTTATTTTTGTTTAACAGTTTATTTCAAGTTAACACTTTTCCTTTCAGGTGATATGAGTGGTGATTGTGTATGTGACAAGTATAATTAAATAAAGAAAACTAATAAGGCAAATGGAGTTTGATTAATTTAAATAATAATAATACAATGCATTATAAAGTTGATGTATTTTTTCCAATTTTATATTAAGATGAAACAAATTTATAATAGTCAAGTAACTATAAATAATTACCTCTCCTACTCTCCAATAAACGGTCACAAGGTATTATTAGTAACCTCAAAGTGCAAATTAATACTATACGACGAGCACAAACCTTACAAATCTAGAAATCATTCTAGATACTGTTAAGAGTGAGATTATAGGCCCTTTTGACTGACCCTTAAGCCCACTCTTAGCGGTAACCACGAGTTGTATAGAGGGGCCCAATTTGTGTTAAAATTGGCCTCTAGGCAACACACAGCTGGGGGGTTAAGTTCAGATGGAACCCTAACTTCCTGACGATGATTCAGAGGACGGGGAAAGGGTTTGCCCTTTGGCAGTATCCCTCTCAGAGATCGAATTAAGCCAATACCCCCGCCTCTGAATGATCGTAAGTTTTCCTAAATCAAAGAAAATTGAAACAAGCGTAAAATAAATAACTGGTTTATTTAACAAATAAAGACAATTTATATTGCTTCCGCAATCACGTAGTCTGCTGACTACACAATAATAAGATATAACTACTTAAAACTAGTTGCTTACATAAGCATTGTTGGGCTGCAAGGCTGGTGGAAGCAAACGTTACTTTTATCACTATGGTTTTTACTAAACACACTAATCGCGACCCGTGACTATTTTTTGGACACAAAAAAGGAATATACTTTATTCAAATAATCTCGACTGCTCGTCAACGCAGCCCAAAAGGAACTCCCCGAATATTCCCTTGAAATGTCCCATACTGCCGTTATAGATAAGAAAATGTATTTTGAAATTGAATAATTAACGTAATTTATCCACATTATTGATATTATCGGTGACGCTATTCAAACTAACGAATTTGAAATTATTACATTTACCAGGAAAACAATCCTGCTCAATTTGGTTTGATTGAACCCAATAGCAATATTACACTATAGGTGTCCTTGACGACAATTGTGGTTGAATCTGTGCTTCGCTATTATGTAACGCACCGTATTGTGTTTTTTTACCACATACTCTACACCCTCCAGAATTGCACCGGAATTTAAAATGTCCTGCTTAAAAATTCTATTTCCATTAGGACCAATATTGCAGTTTTTTTATAGGCGGGTGGTAATTTGTAATTTTTACAAAATAAAAAATAAACTAAATATAATTACAGAAAAATGGTAAAGTATTCCAAAAGTTTCAAACATAAACCGGCCTATATTCACATGGATTTGAAGGATAGAAAAAAAAACATTATTATATACAACCTATTTATTGCATATCACATTAATATAAAAAATATAAATACAACTTAAGGAGTAAAAATTGCTTATTTTTTTTTAATTACGTCTAAACAAGTTGAGCTAGCATACTTAAGTCTTATTTTAGACGGTAACATTCAAAAGAACATTACCAAATAGTTTAAGGCACTATATACAAAAGACTTATTTACAAAAAATAATATCAAAAATAGAAAGAAACATAAAAAACAGACGCGCTGTGAGTATTAATGAGTATTTAGATTCATAGAATTCCAGTATTTTTGAGAGTATTTTCAATACGAATAAAATATTCACTGGTAAAAACTTTCTGTTAAATATGGAGATTTGGTAAAACTTCAACCCTTTTTGCGAGTTCAGTGTAAAAACATAATACAATAATACGAAAGGCACAACTTCGTAGTAGTACTCGTTAATGATGGGAGAGATATTGAATCATATCTCTTTGTTTCTCTCGTATTATTTATTTATTTTGTGCTCTTTGTGAACTGCAGATCTAAGTTGAATTTTTATCGAACCTGTATTATTAAAAATTGATCAACACATTTTCTAAGGTTTTAAACAGGAATTTCTTCTAATTTTATTTACGTTTTGACATATTTAGTAAGTACCTTTAATATAGGTAATACTAATTCAATATTACTTCATTTAGTTCTATGAATATTATATAAATACAAATAAAAAACGCATAATAAAATCGACAATTTAATTGTTTTTTTCATTTATATCTGATACGTCTTATCACGTTACTTTCTTAAAGTTAGATCCCAGTGAAAAAAAAATGAATTTTGTACTTTTCATCAAATATATCCAAAATGATCAATTTTAGGGACATCATGTATGTAATAAAATTTATAGATAATGACATGAAAAACTGTTATCAGAAGAATGTTTTTTTCCAATCATAAATAACAGTAACTAACAAAAAGTAAAAATGACCCCCTATAACGAAATTGAACCGGATAGTTAGGGATCTATTGTGCTAACAAAAAACATCACTCGCTTACGTATATCCGGACATTTTTAAAAACATGGAAACTCCAAAACGTGAAGATCTCAATTAAAAATGTCACAATATGAGAAATTAGTAACTATCAAAGCAATTAAGCTCTGAGAAAAATGCAATTTATTTAAACTGTCTTAGAAAAATAAGAGTAGGGGCCTGGTAGGAGAATCTCCGATTATCTTGTTAGTCTTGAAACAGGAACTAAAAGTAATATAATAACGTTTGACAGAAAGTTATTTTGAACGAGATAAGTATTAAAATCTACTAAATATGTCAAAAAAGAAAATGTAAGTAGAATGTGTTGCAAATAATATAAAAATACTTTTTTTTTAATTTCTTAATGATCACACTGTATATACTATGCAGTATAGTAATAAATTTCTTCATAGAGGAAGTATAGTTTACAGTAAAATTTTTTGTTTTCGAAAATAATTTTTTTTTTCTCCTATACTGAATAATTGTCAGTCAAATAAACATAAATTAAACTATGAAATATCTACAAAGATAAAAGGACCGATAAAGAAAAAATAATGACAAGTTTTCAATAAATAATTGTTAAATTTTATATAATTCAGTACTCTTTGTCTCAATTTCATCGATACATGGAAAAAAGTTCAGTCATTTTTTCCATGTATCTTTGAATCCCTAAAAATGACAGCTTTAATTGTCAAAATAGACATTTAGGGACTTTAGCAGAGCTGGAATGACGATACACAAAAAGCTTTTAGGTCCATAATTATAAACAAATTCGTAAATGTATTTTACATTTTCGCATTTGCAACTGCCCATCTTTATATTTCAGCGCAACCTTAGAACCATCTGAAACTCTAGAGCAGTTATGACTGAACTTCGATTTTCGTTCAAGGACGAATTTACTCAAGTTCGATTTATAAATATGGACCATTCAGCGTTCATGTTTTATAATGCTTAATTATCATCCCATCCCTTCTGGTATCACTTTTGTTCATCACATCCTGCTGTTGTTACCCATCCAACTGGCGTTACTGCTTCTGGTATGCATCGGTAGAGAATTCCTGCTTCCGTATATTTCCTCTTCCACGAATGCTTTGTTCACGTGTCCATTTTCGAAGATCTCTTTAGCAGGTATACTACTCGCCACGCTGCTTCTGTGAGTCCTTTGAACATTATTATTGGTAGTAGCATTGAACTCGTTTTTAGCTCCTAGGGTTTGCATGTGTGATTTTCTTCTTTCGGCCATTACGGAATTTATTCTGACTTCTAGAGCCTTCATCGTTTCCTGCCGCATTGTCATTCTTCTGTTTAGGACCGGTGTACCTAAAAAATACAAAAATATTAGTTAAAAATATTAGTTAAATTGAGTATGTTGGTGAAAATTTAGATTCACGAATTAATTAGTTTATTGAGCATTGCTTACCTGCGCCTGGGTTGGCGTTGAGTTTGGCGAATCTCTTCTTGAAAGCGACATCTAGAGTTCCTATTTGTCGTTTCTTTTGGGCAGCCTTTTCGATATTGTGTATGGTCTTCCTTCTACCGATTCTGTCTGGTCCAGATCCAGAATCATTGTCGTAATCACCGTCAATACCTTGTAATCGCTGTAGCTGTTTGACGATCTCCACTGCTTGTTTATCCAACAAGGCGTTGGGAGACATTTCTTCTTTCTGAAGAACAAAATTGTGCTATAGAATGAACTGGGATAGTATGACGTATTTATATACAAAGTAACCATGACAACGGCTGTGTTAAAGCTGTCATTGTCAAGAGTTTAAATGTAGTTAGTTTGTGCTTTGTTTATCTTGAATTTATCTTAAATTATCCTATAATTCGTTATATTCCTTTTATAGTAGGTATACTAATGTTAGCTCTTTTTGTTTTTTTTTTTTTTAGCAAAGAGTTAACTTACCTTTGACTATATTTCCTTGCAAGTTTAAAATGTTGACAAATGGAAAATTAATAAAATAAAATACTACTTACTTTCTTTGTACACGACCAGTTGAGTTCTGTGGACGCCAATATATGAGCTAGCGTTCCAAATCTATGGAACAACATAGCAACAAATTGGATAACGATAATCAGGGCAAAGAAGAATACGAAAACCAATCCAATGGGTTCAAGCTGTAGATATTCTTTTGAAATGTGCACCTAAAAATTAATAACTATTAAGTTATGTGTATATTAGAAAATTCATTGTAAACTCAATTATTTTAAAAATGTATTGTAGAAATTAGTTTATATTTATAATATTTTAAAATAGTAATTTTAAAATAATTGAGTTTCTATAACTTAAAACAGTCACTTAACATGCATATTTCACAAAAATCACTTAATTTTATTTAGAATAAATATATACATTTTCATTTTACTGGGAAACTTTTCCCTAATTATATACAGGGTACAGTTAGATTCTTGTCTTTTGTTTGATACTATAAATACCCACTCCTGCTCATAAATTGGTTTTGAGCTGTCTGCAGGCAATTTATGAATGTGTGAGGTTCTTATTACCACATCTGATGGCATTCCTATTATTTATTTATAATAGCTTGTAGACTGGATATTGGCCTTTTCTGCAGTTTGTATGTAACCACCCTAGATTCAATTTTTATTCCAAAACTCCAACATATGTTTCAGGTAATTGTTTTTTTCAGTGAAGTGGATGTTCTATGTTAACTGATGGTTCAAAAGTAATTTACCTCTTGGAATAATGGAATCACTACATCCTTTTTTGTATTCAGTCCAATTTTGCAGCCCTCTACGTAAATGTATAAGTAATTTATTTTTTAAGTGATTTTTGTTCATATGAAATACATATATTTAGTAAGTAATACATATTATTCACAAATAGAAAGAAACAGGAAAAGAGGAAACCAATGTGGTTCAGGAGTTACAATATACCTCGTGAATTTATTCGTTTGGTATTTATTTATATTATTTACGACATTCCGGCACATTTTAATATAATTAGCACGCATTTTTAAATTTCAGATTAACAAATAAATGATTCGATGAATAATGAAAGGAGATTGAAATCTATGATTATGAATCTATTAAGCTAGAATCTTAGAGGATGAAAGCAATCATTTTTTAAAACAAAGCTTGGAATGTATAAAGTATAGCTAAAGAAAATAGCAGGATGATAAAATAATGATCAAGTTGTATTTGAATTAAATAATTGAAAATAATGCCACACAAATACTGAAACTAGTATATTTGTTTATATATTGCAAAAGCACTAGAAAAAAATAGATATTGGTAAATTCACTTTTTCAGAATAGCTAATGACACACAGAATGTACCTAATGTTCAGATTGTCACATTCAAAAGCTATTTTAAAGATATTACGGCAAATTATGGAGTGCCTCAGGGGCCTCACTTGCGGGTCTTACTCTTTAACTTGTCTTTAAAGGATATCATCAATGGTTTTAACCATAGTGAGTTTTTCTATTACGTACAAACTCAATTTGTTCGACACAGTTTCTGTTAAGAATGACTGCGAATGAGATGAAACAAATAGCAAAGATGAATAACTAAGAGCAGAAAATTTAAGTTAATCAAATAGGTAAGAGATCTAGGTTAACTCGTTCGCAATGGTACGGGGCAAATATATAAGGTTTCTCTTAAGAATCGCAGCTAAAATTACCCCAGGTACGGTAGTAGTAGTTTCCTTATTTTATCAATATTTTTTTATGAATTGAGCCATTTTGACAATAATCTAGTATGGGGCATATATGACCTGTACCGTCTTAGACTTATATCTGCAACATATTTACGCATAGTGACACGATGCGATATTGTCTCAACTCAGTGGCTGCTTCTACCATGTTTCTTTCCTTGTTTCATCCGACAATAGTTCTGTCCTATCATGCAGTAGTAGGTGTAAGGGAGTGTACTTGTCTGATTTTTTACCAGTTTTCTGGTATTGTATTGATGTCGCTGACACTTTGTCAAGAGACTCAAGGCCTTACAAATAAAAGTTGTTTTGCTATTATACAATCTAGTCTTGTAAGGCTTCAGTATGGTCGAGTTATTAGTTTGCACTTGTTCCACTAGATGTCACATCCTATAGCGTTGAATCACAAAGTGATATAAAGTTTACAAACAAAATAAGACTTATTCTGAAAAAGTGCTACCATTTTTTATTAATTTGATTTTACTATCAGCGATAAGTTAAGCAGGTATATTTATAGGAATGACTATGTATGAAAGAAGAAAACCAGGAAAAATGGGTATACAGAAATGGATGTTAGTAAGTATGCAATGAAATGTGCGTTAGAATATTATATAAAAATGCTCGATTTTATTTGTTAATAAGTATCTTTGTGACCTTCACAATCTTAGTGAAAATGTACAACGTGCTTGATAGTTTTAATATTGCCTTTCCAAAATTTTAGTGGGTAGAGTTTTGAATGTGTGGACATGTGATATGTGATGATATTTTGAAAATTTGAAAGATTTGTTGCTTATTATGTGTTGTAGACTCTATAGTTATGTAATATCAAATTGCAAAAGAGAAAAGTGTATTAATCACAAGTGTCCAGTAATATGTTTTTGTTACTTGGCTTTAGTCCATCACTTAACATATATAAAGAAAAAATTAATTTACAAAAAATATTGTGGTAAAACGTATTTATCAAAAATTAATAACCAACTAGGTTTTGTTATAAAATAGTTATGGCCGCTAGATTTATCCGAAATTACAAGATTAAAACTTTTTGTCTTCGGATTTATCAAAAAAGTAAAACAAAAATGCACTGCATTTATGCAACTTGTAATACAAATACGTCACTGGAGTAATAAAATCAAAATTCTGTAATTTTTGTGAACTTTCACTCTCGTATTTTTTGTGTTATGGTCAAAAGATGTGTTTTGTGTTTCAATTTTAAAGAAATTTGTATGCTATCCTTTTAAACCAGTGACGTTACAAGTGAAATAGCGAAGGAACTTTACAATTTTGGAAAATTGACTTTTATATTCTTTGTAAAACTCGAACAAAGCAATGGAAATGAAAAAAATAAGTGCAATAGTTTTCGTCTATTTTAAGGCAAAATTAAAAAAAAACATTATTCGTTTTTATTCCCAATTGTTTTATTATTGAGTTCAAAAAGTATTAATTACCAGAATATATCTCTTTAAGTATTTTTAAGTGATTCAAAATAACAAAAACGTCGATGGGCTAAAGCCGCTGTTAACACAGAAAACAAAACGGTAGGTGGTAAGTCCCATGCCTAAAGAGACTTATTAGTATCCAAGTCCAAAAGGCTCACATTAAAGACCATTTAAATACCTCTGAGGTTTCCTCAACAAATGTAATATTAGTTCGAACTCCTAAAGGCCACTTAACGTGGATCTGATCCTTATTGAGTTGAAGCAGAAACACGCCTAATACGAATAAAGCATTAAACATGAGGAAAGCAAACACTGACTTGTTCCTCAGTTCGATTAAGTCTTTTGCTATCCGTTCCTGTAAAAATTCAATAAGCATTAAATCGTGTTCTTCGGTGGGTCACATGGTCCTTTTCTGGTAACGGTTGGGAAGATATGATAGTAGGTAACGAATATGATTATTTTTACCAAAAAAATACCATGATCCCCATTCTAATTACCTCTTGTGTTGATTCGTCGTAAGTGATATTAGTTCGCACTCCGAATGGCCACTTGATATGGAGGTAGTCTTTTTTCAGGGTCAGCAAAAATACAATTAAAACAAATAGAGCGTTCAGCATAAAAAAAGCGAACACCGATTGGTCTCTTAATTCCTTCAGATCTGCTGCTATTCGGTCCTATAATATTTTGCAAATAATCGTTAAAAACAAAACAAATATGAGCATTACGGAAGCAATTATAAGGCATGTATTTAAAGTAAGGTCTCAAAAGACGCCATGTTGTGGCTCGCAAAGTTAGGCGAAAGCTGGCAACACTGTCGTGTACGTTAGTTGCCCTCTATAAAATAGTACATGGCAGAACTCTGTGGAATCATGGAATCATCAATGTTGACGTAGCAGCCGTTTGAGATGGAGATTCCTGTTGTTGCTTCTGCCAAGTGCGAGTTATGGTCGGTCATTAAATTTTTACACGCAAAAAGATTCCTCCCATAGAAATTCATCGTCAATTGGAAGAAGTTAATGGTGAGAAGTGTATGGATGTGAAAAATGTTCGAAAATGATGTAGAATATTTTCAGCTGGCCGCCTAAACGTCCACGATGAAGAGTGAAGCAGTAGGCCGTCGCACACGGACGAAACAGTACAGAAAGTTGAGGCGCTTGTGCTGGAAGATCGCAGATTGACCCTTGATGAGCTCAAGGATTATGCAGTTGGGACTCCATATACTCAATTTTGATGAATAATCTGCAATTGTCAGCCAGATAGTCCCAAAAATGCTCACAAAGTGAAGCGCGTCCTGTGTGCCCAAGAATTTCTCGCCAGTTTTGAAGAAGAAATGGGGCGGAATTTCTTGATTCAATAGTCACAGGAGATCAAACATAAGTCCATTATTACAGTCCTGAGACGAAGGAGCAATAGCAACAATGGCGACACATGCATTCACCGAAAGTCAAAAAGTTCAAACAAGAAAAATCGACTGACAAGGTTATGGCCACTGTTTTTTGGGACAGAAAGGGTGTATTGCTGGTCGGTTTCACGCCCCGCGGAACAACCATGAACTCCGATCGGTATTGCGAGACTCTGATAAAACTTCGAATAGCTATCCAAAACAAACGAAGAGGGATGCTGACCAAAGGAGTCCGCCTTCATCACGACAACGCGCGTCCACATATGGTCAACAAGACTTATTGCAGAATTCGATTGTGTTTCCTGCTCTAAAAAACATCTGGGAGGAATGAAATTTGCGAGCAACGAAGAGGTGCATGAAGCGGTCGTCTCCTTCCTGCGCGAGGCGGCGGGATCTTGGTTCGAAGAGGTGATACAAAAGTCTGTGGTTAGAAAGTGAAAGATCATCGAAAAAAATGGCGAATACATTGAAAAATAGCTTAGATTTTAGGCTTTCGAATGATTTAACATACTTTACTATAAAAAAATTAGAGACCTTACTCTAAATACACGCCTCGTATATTTTTTCTACAGAGTCGTTAATCTAACTGTGTTATATTTTATTGCAATAAAATATCAAAATAACAGAAAACGAGTAAGTAGCTTTTGTATTAAACCAGTCATTTGAATTGACTTTGCAAAATATACTTGAAAAAATCTTATTAAATCCATCTGTCAAATTCTAATTGATTTCTGTCAAATTCTATTTGAATATATGTGTCAAAGTCTACTTGAATCCATCTGTCAAATTCTACATTAATCTGTGTCAAAGTATACTTAATTAAATCTATATCTATCAATTATACTTGAATGTATTTGTCAAATTCTGTTTTTGAATCTATGTGACAAAGTCATCTAGTTGACAACCCTTGGTGTATTTCTGGAGCTGACGAGTTAATTTAATTTTAATAAATGATTACTTTGTATAGCAGCTTTGAAACATTGAGGCACATCATTTAGCTTTATTAAGAACTCGCTTTCGTTAAATGTTATAATTGATAAAATGCAAATAGGGTTTTCGTTTTTAAAATATCTATAAGTATTGTTTTAATGAAATTTGAGAAGTATTTTGATATTTTTTCTATTACTAAGAACGAGAGCACATAACACAACTTTGGAGCTCAAAAACAGGACACTAGTCTCCTCCAATTACCCTTAACCTTTAAGGTACACAATTGATTAGAAGAATTTTTAAAATTAATTTCGAAATCAAGATATACCAATAACATATCAAAATGGCGCCCAACGTGGGGCTCGAACCAATGATCCTATTAGGAGTAGGTAATAAAATTACAGGATTACAGAACTGTAAAATACAGTTTACAGGATTGTAAAATACTTATTACAGGGTTGTAAAATACATTTTATCTACGACCCCATTTTAAAAGTTAAAAATTTTAATAAATTTTCCAAAAAACAGTTGTTAACAAAAAAGATGTTTTAACTTATTCATTCAAAAATCAGCACCCTTAGTAAATTGAGAGAATCGAAACAAATATGTACATATCATATTTTGGTACTATAAAGTACTGGGTATTGTTGATATATTCTATTACCTCGACAATTTAGATTCGCCATGTGTATATTTTGTTTGATTTTTATTTTATAAAGAAAAATATTCGTGCAAAACATATTGAATGATATTCGCGCTTGAAGGACCTTTCGAAAAGTATAGCAAGATTTAATAATTAAGATTTAAAGGGGAGATCAACTCTCTTAATTTAAAGAATCCTTGAAGTCACTAAACATGTTCTCATTCTTAGCAAAATAATTATCAAAATTCGACTCAATTTATACCTACATTAGAACAACTTGAACATTACTAAAAAAATATATCAAAATGTTCAGCACAATAAAATTCGTTACATACCTTCTCCTCTTTGTTTTCGTCAAGTGGATACAAATACTTTTCTAGCAAATCTCTCCAGAATTGTAATTCGTGGCTATTCAAATATTCGACCTCCCCTTTTCCTACGTCTGGATCTTCAATCCAATATGGATTGACCAACTCGTCGCGTTTGTTCTTTGGCGTTAACGATGCTGTATCGTCATCTGAATCATCAGTGGAATCTTCTGCTTCTTCATTGACAGGTTTCAGATGGTCGCCATGACGGGAGGATGATGACATGCTTCGCTTCCTCGAATGATGTCCAGATGGGTCTATTACCCTGAAAAAATTAATTAAACACCTTTCTTTATCGTTCGAAAGTACATCATTGCTCAATAACATTATAAAAATATCGTCCAATATCAAAATAAATTTAAAAATATATTTACTCACCTCTCAATATGATCCAATCTCTTGCCCAAACTATCCAATGAATCGCCGATGTGAATGAGTTGGGCCTTTTCGTCGCCAGCTTTTTGATGAGTACACAACATACACCTGAAGAGTCCCGCTAAAGATATTTCTATGCTTCCTTCATCGTCGTTATTTTCACCGCCGTTTTGGAGAAATCCTAGCAACGATTTTTGCTTGGCCTTCTTCTTAGCTTCTTCGGCTTGCTTTCGTTCTTCCTCGAGTTCCTGGAAATTTTATAAAAAAAATATAAATAGACTCTAGTAAAGTAAAATAGGTTATAACTACCTTTTTGGTCTTCTTCACAGCCACTTCTCTGGTACCCCACGAAACGTTGTTGAGATTGATGATGGAGTAGAGGATCAGTAGCAAGTACATAGATGGAATGGACAGTAAATAAATGATTCCTGGAACTATGCACCAGAATTCTTGCGGATGTAAAATGGCGGCTATCATAAATGACCCCGTCATCGCAATCAGAAATATAGCTGATGGAGATCCAATACCGTCCTCTCTTAATTGTAGGGCAGTACCTACTATCACAGCCATCATAATTAAAGCGTAGCCCGTGGACAGAATTTGTGCGACGATCAACTGAAACAGTTCATTGATTTTAAATTCTTAGACAGTCAGACGGTTTTTCAAAAACAGTAAAAAAAACCAATGAAATGATAGTTGGAATGTTTATGAGACTTTTTGCTACGTTTATCCACTACTGTGCTGACGTTATGAAAGGCCATTTGAAAAATATGTCTGCTGTGATCTAGTGGTTAAGATATTGGTATTCTACGGTATAGTAGGGGTTGTGGGTTTGATCCCTACCGGACACGAAAGGGTCTAATTGTCATATTATAACTGCAAATTTCACCACTATTTTTAAGACAATTGTATGCTTTAAATTCTAAACAATACCATTATATTATACTCTCGTTTCAATAATAGAAATCTTATTCGGTAAAATGTAGACTGTATTTATCGAGAAAGTAAAAAATGGGAAACAATGAACTAAAAATAAACATGGGTAAAATGTAGGTAGTATTTATTGACAGAATAAAAATATGCTAAACAATAGAATTAAAAATAATACTTATTACGAACAATTTCCAATTTGATATTTGCATACTTACTGTAATTATTATTCTCTCGAATATAATTATTAGCAATTCAAATGTTTATTTTTTTTTTGTATTTATTTTACATATAACCGTAATTTCATAGATAGATGTATTGTTAGATTTGTTACGGTTAATTTCTTGATTGGTTTTTCAAGGTAAATAAATAGTTGTATGTTATTTAGAAAGGATATTAGAACTAATGTTACTCACTATTAATATTATAGAAAATACACAGTAAATTTATTCGAAACAAATAATGTGAATAAACTTTAAAACTTTAAAACCAGTAAATGTAGAACACGAAACATAACTATTATTAAATTTTGTAAAGATTTAGCATCCTAAAATTTATATTTAGCACACATTTATTATATTTAGCCCTAACAATCGCTATCTTATTCCTGTCAATTTATTCATTGAATTCCTTTATGCTTTTGTAGATTAATTTGCATTCTTGCGTAAAATTATCTTTTCTTTTTATTATACAGGGTGTTTCATGCATGTTTTTTAGTATGACATAAAATTTTATTAAAAAAAAAATTTTTTTCAAGTAACTTTTTCATAAACTCAAAAAAGATATATACGATTTATTAACAAAAAATACATTAAAAGAATTTTTTTAGCAGCTTAATCCGTTGAGAAAGGCAGCATCAAGTTTCGAATAATACGGGAAGTTCTGTTTCAAATTGCAAAAAAGTGTCAAAAAAACTCATGGGATGTTGAAGTTCGTCGTGTATGGTGATAATGCTGTAACTGAAGACTTTACAAGTAGTATAAGCGATTTAAAAGCGAAAATGAGACAGTAGAACACTACCATTAACCTCAAAAACAGAAGAAAACGTGCAAAATATGTCAAAAATTGTTCGATTAATTATTCGAGGGATTACCGAAGAACTTACCATCTCATGCAAAGCATTTTAACCGATAATTTACAAATGAGACAAGTGTGTGCAACATTTGTTCCCAGACTTTTGAGTTATGAACAGAAGGAAAATCGTGTTGTTGGGTCTATGGATATGTAAACTTATTACTTTGTTTCTAATTAAATTATTCACCGTACATTTTGATCACTCCTCGTATATGACGATTTTATGTTTTAAGTACGAATCTGTTACGTCTCAAAATAATATTTCTCGGCACTATAAAAATCACACAGATTCTAAAAAAGTGCCATTGAACTTTTTTCCTAGATTAGTCAGATACTTTAAAAAAATTAATTGAACAAATTTTAGTTTAGTGCTTCTGTTTTTAAGTAATCTAAAATCTCTATTTTGCAGTGCTTTTTAACACTTTGTTCTACTTTTTGGGAAAATGGGAATAGAATAAGTAACGAAGAAATTAGAGCAATGATCAAACAAGAACCAATAATGTACAAAAAGACAAATTAAATGTTGAGGATGAACCCAAACCGAATATCGGGCACGGTGGTGTAGCGGTCTATCGCGCTTATATTCATTTATAGGCAAGTTTATGAGTCTGAGACTGCTGGGTTTCGAATCCCAGACCAGACCATGTGGATTTTTAATTAAATTGCATGGTTCGGTTTAGGATTTGATGTGTGGCGTATTAATAGAAATTCAATTTCTGTTGATATGACATGCAGATTAAAAAAATTCGCCATACATTACCGTCTCGATGATGGTGGGTGAGGTTTTCCGGGTTTTCCTCACCTGTAAGTCAAATGGCACCATCAATCATCTTTAAGTCGCCCCGGAGCGCCACGGCAAATAATAATAATAGCCGTCCCTTTCCCCGGACAAGCTCAGCTTTTGGGGTTAAAATTCACTCGTAAGGGGGTGAATTAGGGAGACTATTATTATTATTATTATTATATCAAGAAAAGTACTCAATGCAAAAAATAACAAAGAGAAGAAACTCCAAGAAAAACATAGATACAACAAATAGCGAATACGAAAATAATAAGATGGAATCAATTAAAGTTGATGAAGATGACTGAAAATAAAAAAAGAATATATAAGATGGGTAGAATAAAACTCAAAATAAATCCGATGCCTAAATGGGTAGAAAGAAAGTTCTGGTTTACGTTTATGACAATATGGATATGTTACTAGTGTACATGGAGTGTCGTGGAAATGCGCTTGAGTCATCTAGGTGGCCCTAGACTTACCCCGAGCCAATATCTTTATAGTAGTGACGATTGACTATAAATTTTTATATATTGAAAACATTTCTTACCTGGATATTAGATTTACAGGTGAAACAAATAAACATGAACAACAAAATAGGCCAAATGTTGTAGTAGAAACTGGTCCAATTGTCGATTTGGAAAGCCGCCACGAAGGCCCCCACCAACATAAGGAATATAGTACCGGGACCCAGGATGGTACCACCCATAAGCAGAATTTGGTACCCGATGTACGGCATCGAGATGTTATCGTTGACTTGAATGGTTTTTTTAGAGTCCATAAGAAGGTCCATGATGTTTGCTATGGTAGAAGGTACCCATCTGCGTCTTTGATTGAAGAATTCATTGAAACCTTCTGGAGCGTGGGTGTACGCGTCAGAGGCAGCTGAGTATTCTACTCGGTAGCCTCTTTGGAGGAGCAGAGTGCACAGCCAACGATCTTCTCCTTGATCGTATTGGACGTAGTGTCTTGCTTCACCCGAACTGAACAAAAATAAAATATATAAAAATATACAACGGATTCAAAAATGTAACTGTTTGAAAAAATTAAACATGTATAAGTGTGCTTACCATGTGGTATATTTCTTCATTACGTTGTCGTCCATAAGAGCCTTCCCCCTAAAGAGCGAAAAACATCCTGGACTACAGAGGACGCAGCCAATTACGTGCTCGGTGGCTTTCTGCATCCAATGCCCGATAGCATACTCGAACAGTTGATACCAGACCATCGGTCCTGACCCAACAGGATGGATACGTCCACAAGCAGCTCCTAGATTTACAAAAACAAATGAACTTCATATTTATTCGATTAATTAAGTTCGAAGGTTAATATATGTTCTTTAAATCTAAGTTTCACCGGTCTTTGTTTCTATCGATAATTTTTAAATTATGTAAAAATGTACATTTTTGTTGGATCATAGAGATAAATCGGAGATAATAAGCATAATGTAATTTTTTTTTATTTGGTGTCATCGGCATCGACTGCTAAGGTCAAATTTTAATTTCATAAACAGTAATTTGAAAGGTTTCTCTTACCAAGGTTTCTGTTTTTCTTCATTAAATCCACGAGAAGCAACACAGCTGATGGTTGAAAATCGATATCACCGTCCAATGTTAGTAAATACGTATTTTCTGCTATTGTTGCTTTTCTGTCAACAGAAATTGGCAGTTCCATGAGCCTGTGTCCAAGGAGGTAGTACATATACATAACCTATAAATTATGTTCTTGTTAAGAAAGATATACATATAAAATACATAATACATATACAAAGGTACGAAGACTGTAAAAACGGTAAAAAAAACTATATAAAAAAAGATAAACGATAAAAACGATAGAAACGATAAAAACGATAAAAACGATAAAAACGATAAAAACGATAAAAACGATAAAAACGATAAAAACGATAAAAACGATAAAAACGATAAAAACGATAAAAACGATAAAAACGATAAAAACGATAAAAACGATAAAAACGATAAAAACGATAAAAACGTTAAAAACTGATAAAAATGATAGAAACAATAAAAAACGATAAAAACGATAAAAACGATAAAAACGATAAAAACGATAAAAACGATAAAAACGATAAAAACGATAAAAACGATAAAAACGATAAAAATGATAAAAACGATAAAAACGATAAAAATGATAAAAACGATAAAAACGATAAAAACGATAAAAACGATAAAAACGATAAAAAAACGATAAAAACGATAAAAACGACAAAAACCCATAAAAAAAAAGATAAAAACGATAAAGAAACATAAAAAAGCATAAAAAACGATAAAAAGGATAAAAGACTATAAAAAACGATAAAAAATGATAACACACGATATCAAACGATAAAAAAACAATAATAAATGATAAGAAACTATAAAAAAGATAAAGAACGATAAAAATAAAAAAAAAATAATAGAAAAAAGCAGCAAAGTGAAAAGTAGAAAATAAATTAAAAATGAAGAAACAAAACAATTTAAAAAACATATTATTTTCTGTATGGAGTAGAAATGTAGAAACGACTCGAAAATAAGAAAAACAAATAAGTTATGGACGTTTATAAACAATGTATTAAAAAAGAAAAAAAAATTGAACAAAAATAGAAAAAAAACAGAAGTATTATAAAAACGAAAAGACAGAAAATAAGAAACGAAAATAAAAAAAAATAAAAAAGAAATAAAAAATATATCTTCTTCTCATTTTAAAGAACCGCTTTATGAGTTCCAAAATTAATATTCGGACAACTGCGTAAAACTTATTAGAGTGATAAAGGTGTTCCATGAATTACTACTTTACCTGCGACCATCTTTTCCTGTGCCTGATCTTCATCTTATCCTTCAAATGAGCTATCATTTTGGTCTTGCCTGGCAATTGCCAAATCAGTCTGCCCCCGTATGGGGTGGGTATTTTCTTGGGAGGTCTAATACGAATATGAGTCTGATGGACATCGGAAGCAGCTTCATCTATGGTAGCTACGAGTAATTTTACGAATCTGTTCACTTGAGTTTCGTCATCGCTATGGTCGGAGAGTTCGAACGCGTCATCGAAGAAAATATGAGCTGAGAACAAAAATAAAATCATTAATATTCTCGAATAAAGGTGTGATTCGGTGGTTTTAAATGCATATCCTTATTTATTAGATGCATTTAGATATCTTAATAATAAGATTTTAATATCGGTCCTGTTGAAAACAACCAGATTAACTACTGCAAAATAAAGCAAGGCAATTCAATAAATAACTAAATACCCAATACGGTAGGTAATATTATGCTTTGCTTCTTTTAATACTATAATCTACCTATCATCCAATGTTAACCTTAATAAATCTTGACAGAAGCTGATTAAAATAATTTAACTGCTATTTTGCATATTTTTATTTGAAACCGGCTTATAATAATATATTTCTTTTATTTCCCATACTCGGTAGGTATAAACTTCTGTTTTATTTTGTAAGATCAAGGTATTTTTAATTATTTTAAATATAAATTAAACTTTTCAGCAAAGGGATTATGATACGCTAAATTTATTTCATACGAAAAAACAATCGCCGCTAGAAATTACACCGCAGTCCAAGGAGCTCCAAAAACACAGTGAAGACCAGGACTTCCACTGATGCCAAGGAAACTTACGAAAAAAATTACACAACCAAAGATAAGGATTATCTTAAAAGCAAAAGCACATTATCAATAATTAAAATACGACAAAAACTGTAAATTGGTCTTCATTGATCTCACCCAAAGGGCAGCTCTAAAAAAGATCCAAATTGCCTAACTATGGCTTCCAAGTACTTAGTAATTCAATTATTGTAAATCCCTGAAAAATAAATTGATTCCTAAACTAGAGACTTAGTTAAATCAATCTAAAATTACCCTATAAAAAAATAAATGCATTATACTCACTTTCGAACTCATAATAATCAGGATCGACAACTCTCAAATATTTCTGAGCCACCCTTCTAGCAGACTGATCTTCGTCAAGCCTCAAAATCGACTTTAAAAATTCTATCATCTCGTCTTTCGTTTCGTGCCACATAGTAGCGCATGCGTAAATCCTAGTGATGTTGTCGGTATTTTTTATGATTTTCGGTGAGGATCCGTCTGTGTGATTCGAAATCGTTTCGTAGTATTCATCAGCTTTTTCCTTCTGAATTTCGTCCAATTCTTCTGGTTTCACATCGGATTCGTCGTCTCGTTTTCTGTTGAGTCCTAAACTTTGGTCCACTAGCAAACCTTTAAGGAAGAAAACATACATTTAATGTTTACCAAAAGATACGGCAGTTTTAAATTTTCTTACCGTCGTACATTGGCACTACTTGTAATTTTTCAGTTCTCGCAAGACGTTCACACTTTGGTGTCCAAATATGAATGGTGATCCACGTTTGAGACAGCAGCCACAGCAGCCAGATCCAAGCGTGTTGATGTGAAATGAAATCATTTAGAAAAACTGCTGGTGGAGACTCAAAAAATAAATAATCTGGGACGGTTTCATGAAAGAAGCAAGGATCTCCGTTACGTAGACCACAAGCTGTTATCAATAGAGATATTGACACAGGTATGGTAAGATTAACCGGGAAAGCATAGGAGAAGCCTTGTATCATGATTTTGCACGCGAATTTTCCAAAGATGTAAGCTAAATAAGAAGCGCTGACGTTGATCATTAGAACGTAGATGGGAGTCCAGTCGTTGGATTGTATGACAGTATCGTCTCCTGTTGGAATTATTTCCGAGATATCTGGAAGTGATGTTCCTCCCAAGTATGGTTTAATCTGTAACAATTTAAAAAAATGGAATGTATTGGAAATATAACATCTACAGACATTGACTGTCACGTACCTCCAATATAGTTATTGGATGAGCGGCCCATCCTTCTGAAAACTCCGTAAAAAAGAAACCAACTTCTCCTTCCCTTGCCAATATCACGAACAAAATAGTAATGAAAAAGCAAATGATCTTCCACATGGACAGGAACATGTAAGTGAAGTACCGCGTCTGGTCGAACTGATCCCTAATCTTTCCGAGTTTCTTGATAAAAGGCAGCGGTGAGTGTTTGGAAATGTAGTTCTCCCACCATCCCAACGATACAAGAAAAATGGAAACCGGGATGATCCAAAGGTCTGGTCGGCCTTCCATGATAGGCCACACTATGAATCCGGTGGCCTGGGCTGAAATTGCGATGAGATCAATGATGACTTTGATGAAACGCTGGGATTCTTTGTTATTTCTAGACAGTAAACCTGGAAAATAAAAAGTAATACAACTTAAATATATGTATGTAATAAATGTATGTAACTTTGATAATCGTTCAAATTTCACGTAGGCATAATGTGTTAATTTGAGTGAGAGAATAACATATCACTACCTTTATTCCAATACCACTTATTATATTTTTTGACGAAATGACTGGTTTTGAACTTATTGTGGACGTTCTATTGAATGATTCTAATACCAAAGGTATTAGAAAAAAATATTTGTCAAATTATTTATTTTAATAGCATACGGATCAGATTCTGTCACTAAGATGTTCTAATAGCACGTGGATTTTTGTCTCTCTCTTAGAGTCTAAATGTTACATTTACTCATACGTGGTATTAAAATGAAGGTAGCGACATTTTTAATTAGTTGTATTATTATACAAGGTCCTAAACTGACCCTTGAGGGATACTCATAGTACAGTTTATAAATATCCAGTAGTGCAAACAAACCAAAAAAAAAGTTTTAAAAATCTGCCCCCGGGGGAATGTAACCCCTAACCTTTGGTATATCGTACAGATGTCTAGAAACGAAGGGAGTCCAGTAATTTAATTTGCAAAACGTAGTACATATTCAAGTGGTAGATATTTTATTTAAACTTCATCCTTCAATGCTTATTTGTAGTTAAAAATAAAATTTTAATACATCTGATGGGCCTAATAAAAGTTTTCGTTTAGATTTAATCATGTTTCCATGGTTTTTACGGTAATAAACCTTTTATTTTGACAGATAAGTCAGACTTTATTTATTCATAATCTTATTGAATGTATTTTAATTGATTCGGAATTTTGTATTAGTATATATTATAATTTTACAGTTATATAAGCATGGCGAGTTCATTATAAAATATTGCAAGTACGAGTAAACGACCTAGTGGACATAAAGCATTATCTATAGAAGAAAAAACTATCGTACTTAATGTAGTTAATAATCTTCTAAAAGACTTTGTTTCACTTTCTGTGGATGAAATAGCCACTAAATGTGAGACCTATACCCTATACTAAAGCATCTAAGCGGACAGTGACGTCTCTAGTCTGAAAAATCCTCCAGGAAGAAACAAGACTTTTATTGAAATTTGGGTAATAAGGCAAATAGTATATTATTTTTTCTTTCGAAATGAAATTCCTCTGTAAAAAATATTACAGATAACCTGACAAAAACACCTTTTTAACAGAGAAAGACGAAATCATTGCGTGGTGACATGATTATTTAAGGAAAATAGCGGACGCAAGGAATCAGCATAAACAGGTGCTATACTTAGATCAAACATGGGTTAATGCTGGACATACAGTAACAAAAATTTGGCAAGATACTACCATCAAAACTAAAAAATAAGCCTTTATAAAAGGGGTTTCTTGTGGATTAAACAATCTAACAGGAAAAGGAAATCGTTTAATAATAACCCACATTGGAAGCACTGATGGATTTTTGCCAGATGGTTTATTAATGTTCGAGTCAAAGAAAACAGAAAACTACCATAAAGAAATGGATGGACCTATGTTTGAAAATTGGTTTCAGAACAGTATAAAAAAAATCCAGCCAACTCCGTTATTGTTTTGAATAATACATCCTATCACAGTCGATTAGCCTCATTCTAAAAATATTATCATTCCTCCTAAATCCTTAAAGGCAGAATTACTCATAATAGCAAGGCAACATAAAAACAAATTCAAAAAATATATTATAGACGAGATGGCCCGAGAAAAAGAATTTGAGATTTTCAGATTGTCTCCTTACCACGCAGAATTCAATCCAATTGAACTGGGTAGCTATTCTTGAATTCGAGGTAATAGAAAACCGGTTTTTCCTCTTTATCTGCAATGTACACAATTTGTATTTTTGTCTCATTCTTCCCTCAAAATTTTTACTCCCTGAGATTCAAGAACAGATACCCTGATCTGGTTAGAATTAAAAGGTTATGTTTCTGGAAACAATAGTTACAACATTTAAATTACCTGATGTGCGGAATTTGTTTTTGAAGGCAGTTTCAGATGTAAATGGAGAACATTGGAGAAAATGCATTGATCATGTTAAAAAGGTGGAAAATTCATTTTGGAAAGTGGATATAGCAATGGAAAACTTAATAAACCCTATAATAATAAAAAACCTCAAAAAGACAATAATATTGATACCAGTAGTTATAGTGAAGACAGTGACTTTTGAAGACAGTTCTTGAATTTTTTATTTTTTTTTAATATTTTGTGTTTACTTTTAATGCGAAGAGATTAAAAAAAGTTTATTCTAATTAACAACATATAATAAGCCAGTTCATAGAGCACTAAGAGAGTTTCAATTTTAGATATAAATAAGTTTTAAATAGGGTCAGTATGTAGATGACGCTGCGCTTAATATTTTTTTTTTTTTTCGATGAGAGGATCTTTCTTATATAGCGCATCTCGTAAAATATGCATTTTAAAGCAGATTTTGTTCAATAAACTAATTCAATAAATCTAGCCATTTCTGATATACAGAATGGGTCACTCAAAACAGTTTCACTCTATTTTTCGGCATTAATCATTGGATTTTAAGAAAATGCTTAAACATGTCGATTTTTATTCCAAATTGAACACATTTTTACAATACAGACATCTGTCATGTTTCAACCCCCTCCCTTCCACTTCTCCAATCCTTTAATTTTAAATAAGGAATGTACCATGTACGACACATCATTGAAAAGGTAATTTTATGGGAAAGTCAGAAATATGACTGTTTATTGCGTTATTTTTAATTTTAGCGCCCTCTATCGGGATAAAAAACCTGTAACGTATTATAAAGTGTGACACTTCATTGGAAAGCTAATTTAATTACTAATTTAATGCACTACATAACATTATTATAAATATTTCCATATTGCACTTGCAACAAAATAAAGTTAACCGTAATGTTTAAAATAATGCATGACTAATTTCCAAAATATTGCAAGTGTCATATGGAGGATATTTATATTAATGTTATATGGTGCATTGAATTAGTAATTAAATTTGATTTCAAATAAGGCATCACATTTAGAGTTTTTATCCCTATAGAGGGCGGTATAATTAAAAGTATCGCAATAAAAAGTCATATTTTTGAATTTCCCATAAAATTATCTTTTTAATGATGTACTCTACATGGTAGTGTCACACTTTATAATACGTAATAGTTTTTTATCCCGCTAGAGGGCGCAAAAATTTAAGTAACGCAATGTACAGACATATATCTGAATCCCCCATTAAATTACCATTTCAATGATGTATCATACATGGTACATTACCTATTTAAAATTAAGGTGTTGAAAAAGTGCAAGGAAGGGGGTTGACACATGACAGATGTCTGTATCGTAAAAATGTGTTCAATTTAAAATAAAAATCGACCTGTTTTACCATTTTCTTAAAATCCTATGATTAATGCTGAAAAACAGGATGAGACTGTTTTAAGTAACCGTCTCTGTATATCAAAAATGGCTAGATTTATCGTTAGTTCATAGAACAAAATCTGCTTAAAAATGCATTTTTTACAAGATGCGATACACATAAAAGATCCTCCCATCGAAAAAAAATTATTGAGCGCAGCGCCATCTATAGTTAAGAACTAAATTTTTTTACTACAGTAATATTTTTTGTTAGTTATTGGATAAATAGTGGAGTTCTTATAAGGGTACAATTTATTTAGCATGTTTGACGGAGTCAAATGCCCTGTTAAGGTCACCATAGATCCATTCACTCGTCACAATATATTCTACTAATAAAAAAAAAATACATAAATAACTGCAATGTTTTGATTTGTTTAGTCAAAATCCATGATGTTTAATCTTAATCTTACAAGAATATCAACATTTTACAATTAATTAGACGGGCCTTTTTAAAACAAGACGTGACCGTGAAGCCTAATGACTCGAAGAAGAACACAATCTATTACTGTATGTTATACCATTATGTCAATCATTTTTTAGCAAATCATCAAGGTCTTTAGATTTGACTATATAGTTTACATGGTTTTTCGTCACACCTTATCCTGGAAGTGAATTTATAATTTGTAAAAAATTGTATAGCTAAAATTATCTATCAAATAAAATCAATGTTTTTATTAACTCTGGAAATAGCACAAATATTGTGCTCTTAAGGACACAGCAACTAAATAGCGAAGGACAATATGGCACAGAAGTAAATACCGCAAAGAAAAAATAGCGACTGGAAAAATATACATTCAAAAGTTTCGTACTGTTTTGATCAATAATGGCTGGAGAAGCTATATTATCTCTACAGAGAAATCAATCGTTAGAAAAAAATCGTCGATGGTGATTCACTTTTTTATAACTATGTGGAAGCTCATAGTTATGAGCAATTGAAAAGGTACTTGAAGTGTCATGGACATTTGAAAAATGGGAAAAAAGTGTGCTGATTGAGAGGTTAGTTATCAATACTTGTTTACTGTGTAAAAAAATAATGAAAACAAATAATAATTATAACTCTATTTTAATTTAATATACCAACCAACTATTAGTAATTGCAAAAAACACTTTAATTCACAAGAAAGTTAATCACGAGTATAATTAATAAAATAAATTATTTAATACTTTGAGGATCCACATGACAGTTTTAACAATATTATTGTGTATACCGAAGTAAGTAGTATTTAATATTAAACAAATATTGTGTAATACCAGATAAGGATTTTCTTCTGTTGGACCACTTTCTCCATGAAAATATAGTGAATAAATAGTAACATCATCAATTGATCGAAAACCTTTGTCACTTCGACCACACTTTTGCACTCATTTTGAACATGTTTTAATATGTATTTTGCCTGATGATTTGATTATTTTTTTACGATATTGCAAGCAAGGCTTTGAAAAATTTATAAAAAATAATATGTATTACCTTTGAATGATTTATACTATATGTGTCACTTTAACATATCCATAACAACACCGTTTCGTTGTTCCTTTCCGTACAGATAACATTATTATAAATGATTACAAAAAATTATTTTTTAATTAAGAGACTACCTACTTTATTTTTTTCTTTCTTTTTTAAATGAATATACTTAAATTAATATTTATCAATTATAATTTTTTTCTCGTGGACATTTTAACACGCTTGTTTATAAAAAACCGTACAAAAAAGTTGGCTGATACTGACGCATGCGCACAAAAAAAATTGTGATGAAAACGCCTATAGAGTTAGCTGGAGAGTATGTAGAAAACTAGTATATGTTGTTTAATAAAGGTTTTGACTCGATAAAGATTACGAACAACATTTTTAACTGACTTCAAAAAAGAAGGAGGTTCTCATTTCGTCGCGATATCTTTTTTTTTATGTTTAGCGATAATTCTTCAACACGGTGTCCGATTTCAATGATTCTTTTTTGTCAGGGGTGGTCCCATATATATTTGGTCAAAATCTAATAATTGGGTCCATGAGAAAATACTCAAACTCTTCATTTTTTATGTATGTTTAGCGATAATGCTTTACCCCCTTGTCCGATTTATATGATTCTTTTTTTGTTAGTAAGGGGGTACCTCAGGAGTGGTCCCATATAAATTTGGTTAAGATGTGGTGATGGCATCTGAACGTTTTTGAAGTCGGTTTTTTTTAATTTTTAATTTCTAATACTTGTAGATACTAACGATTTACTGATGTATGAGCGTTGAGAGCCAGTGTCAACAATTGCCCGTACATATCTACATATTACTCCGTTAGTGGCCTTAACAACTAGAGTTTGCAAAAAAGTTCCATCAAAAGTATTATTTGAGAGGGTATCAACTGTAAGGCTGTCAACTTGATCAACTGAATTTGACCCTACGTTTGTATTCACCAAATTCTTGGTGCATACAATCGTAGCATGTCTTTCTTTACAAGTCGAACAAAACACTTTAACATGACACTTTTTGGCAATATGTCCAAATTTCAAACACTTATGGCAACGACCTTTATCAGTTAAAAATTTTATTTTTTGATTATATGACCAGGTTTTCAGCTCATTACAATCTTCAGCAATATGATTTTTATACAAAAAATACAATATAAATCCTTTTTTTGATTAAGAAGACCTGATGCAGTAGGAATATTGAATCTGTTTCCCTGATTAGAAAATGAAGGTTTCTTTTTAATATAATCAAAACCAGAAACTGCCAAGGAAATACGCTCTTCATTTTCTACCTCCTTTTTTAGAAAAATCATTAAAACATCTAAACGTGACTTCGAACTAGATTCTATATCATAATTATTACTGCGTTACCATGCTCTCAAGACTTCTTCTGGTAAACAGGATTCTACCATAAGATAGAGCATAACTGCGTATTTATCGGATGTTACACCTAGAGTTTCTAAAGACCGTAATTGAGATTCGATACTATCATACAATTTTGTTAAGCTACTTTTGGTATTCAAATTATACGGATTAAATTTAAATCTTTTATTTATTTTGTTTTAATGAAAATTTCGTTAGACTTACCTAAAACAGCTGGTGCAAAGCAGAGGCAGTTAGTCAACATGGCGCCTTTAACTACATCTATATCAGGCAGTACGTGGAACACTAATATCGCCAAGCCTATCGTTTGGGCGGTCTCCATTAGAAAAAATATTAGAAAATGGGCGAAATAAGGCTTTTTCGACGACTTGAAATAACACATTCTGGTGGATCGAAATAACACACCTAATTGTGGTATGCAAAAGACGAAGAAGAGACACCACATCCATACCACTCGTTCGGCTGTTGGTAATTTCACTACAAATTGTTTTTCTCTACCTGCAAACAACAGGAAAGAAAATGGTTAACATTTCACTCAGATTACTTTATATCAATTTAGATTCTATTAAAATATATCATCCTATATTTCGAGTTGATGAAATAAGTTCAATTGACAGAATTTGGAAAACAATAGTTCGAACTATACAAAATTCGAAAATATAAAAGTTCGAATGACAAAACTTCGAAAATATAAAGTTCGAATGACAAACCTTCGAAACTAAAAGAGTTTAAAATTAGAGCAACACGCAATGGTTCCAAGTCGCACAGATTAGGTAAAGCTGTGAAGTTTTTTATTTTTCTTATTTTATATATAGCGTTTCTGCGCAGCAACCCGTGATTTTTTCAGATCTCACAGGTTAGTTAAGTTGGTTAAGTATTTTTGTTATTTACTTGAAAAAAAAAACACTAATTTATTAATTTCATAATAATAATACTTTCGATCTTACACCACTTCAATCATATATCATTTCGATCATTAGTACTTTCAAATGTGTGATTTGGATCATTTGTAATTTCGATCATTTGTTATGTCAATCATATGCGATTTCGATCGTTTATTCCAATTTCGATCTTCTTTGGTTTCAATATTTTTTCACTTTTGATCTTTTGTCAATCAAACTTATGGTTTTAGAACTTTTTGAAAATTCAAACTTTTGTTTTTCGAACTCCTATATTTCATTTATAAAAGTAATAGTTCTTTGAAAATCAATAGCGAAGAGACCAAAGAGATGGTATGAACACACTTGAAGTCTTCGCTGGAAGCAGTTTTTGCCATTCCTCCTTTGCTATTTACTTAATTTATTTCTACTAATAAATCAGTTTAACACGTTAAGCGCCACCTCTAATATGCTACCTAACTATTGCAAAAAGTTTTTTTTTTTTTAATTAATTAAACATCGGGACAAATATTTGATAAAACTACCCTTAAACTAAAAATATCAGTTTATTAATTTTTTATTTACAAAAACTGAAGCGACCGCCGTGGCCTGGTGGGAACTTATTAGCGTACATAATATCGGTCATGCCACCACGTCACATCTGAACAGTTTTACATATTATGAAAATCAATGACATTATTGTCTAAAATGTTTTACAGCAAGTCACAAATATTAAAACATTTTTGCTACTTATTTTGATTTACTTACGACTTATGCCATTTACGTTCATAAAAATGTTTTATTAGTTTGGTAAGAAAATCCTTAATTTCAGATGGTTTTATTTAATTATGTTCTCTAAAGTTTGAGTTTCTCTAATATAATTCAATAAAACAAAAAAAAAACCGTTAAATTGTCCCTGTATTCTACCGATATTACTATTAAAGTTATGTATGCCTGAGTAATGGAAAACTTCCGCACCCGCCATGGCGATCAGATGCAGGTAGGAAAGTACATATATTGACGGGAATTCGGCCAGGAGAACTTCATTTCTTAATGTAAACAGTCGGCCACTGCCGACTGCCGTGGCTTTGTAGAAAATACCAGTGACCGCCGTGGCGCTTAACGTGTTAAATTTTTGAAAAACTATCAGTTATTAGTTATTGATTCAAAAACAAAGTAATTAAAATTAACATTACTACACTATTGTTAAAGAGTTGCTGTCAAACAATTACTTACCTAAATCTTTATTACAATATTGGATTACTTTATCTACCCTAAGTTGCGAAGTCATAAATAAAAGAGTTCCTTTGGCTATCACTCCGGATCCCAGGACTATGAGAAAGGTGATCAAATACGCAAAGACTTTCAGTATCTTGACGGATATCTCTAGACATTTTTGGTTCGCCATGGAACCCGAGATCTCCTTGGTAGGAGGGTCCCTGAAGACATCCCATCCTTTCGTTTCTTGTACTGTCCTCGTGCTGAAACAATAAATACATTCAAATTAAAATAATGGTCGATAGTTCATATTATACTTTTAAATCAATTCGAATTTGAATAATTTGATAAATGTGTGTCAGTAGAATAAATACATTTTGAATGTATTGTATTTAGAAGTAATAAAATTAATTCCATGTTAATGAAGAACGATTTGTAGTGGGTGCATTCAGAGTCTGAAAAATGTCTAATAGTTTACAGAAGGTGTTTTTTTCTTATACTCTTGGTAGATATCTTAGACGATAGTTCCATTCATTGCAATATCTCTAGCTCTGATTATTTTTTTCTTTGTCACGCGTTATAACTAATTGCAATAACAACTGCTTAACTAATACTGTTACTTACTACGTTACGTTTATATAACACACTAACACGATTTCCACTACATTAAATTCAACTAGAGTGAACAAAAAAATGTTTCAGTTAGATCTGATAGACATGCATTCCTAACTTCCTATTATGTGCCTAATTGGCTAATGTGTGCTCAAAAAATTGTTTATTATAAAGAAAGCGATTACATTAATCATTCGTTATTCACTGATTAACAATAAATATTTACGCGGTCTAAAAATTTCCGGAAAAAGAAGAAAAATGCTTACGTAAGTCCATACAGTGCATGCCACCACACATTACCCCACCTCATATTAAATCTTTTACAACAGAATGTTTCATCGATTTTTATTTCTGACAAGGTACACGTTTGTTTTTAATAATTTCAACCCTTGAGCAGGGTAGTTACTGTCTTTTAATTTTAAGGGTTCTCAAGGGATACCTCATTTTTAATTATATATTATATATAAAGCAATTTAAATTAATTAACCCATTAATTGTTAAAAGATTGTTTCACTTATAATCAAATTAAGTCTCACAAGCATAGTTTCTTACAGGTCTGATGATGGTTACTTACCGAAACTAGTCGCTTTCCCCTGTTTTCAATAACAATAAATAATTTTTGTGCTCAAGACTTCATTAGTAATTCAAATAAAAAATAAGCTTTGAAAAGGAATATGTTGTACTATAAGACTATTGCACAAGGGTAAACAAAGGATTGTTTTATTTTGTAACAGAAATGTATTTACGTTTTAAAATAAAAAACGATGTGTTCGAAGAATTTTTCGAAATTTTCGACGTAATAGAGTTAATAGGGGGTAACATTTATAGTGAACCAAGGGCAGCTGCACGGAAGGAGTAACGTCTTCCCCCCAATCCCCAGATTAAAATTCTTACATTAAATGAGCCTTTCATTTAAAAAAAGATTTGCTAAAAATAGGGAATAGGGTCACCAAACCCCAATATTTTCTGTTAATGTATTCTATTCTCCAAATGAAAAATTTAGAATTGAAACTTTTGTCGAAATTTTCATTGTAGCTATTATTTCTTATATCTCGTTAGTATTGGCAATTCCCTTTTATTTTTAAGTAAAAAAGGGAATTTTCTTGTTTAGGTTTTTGATTTCCTTCAGAAAAGATAAGAGTATTTAACACTGAACTATTTGCACTAAATATAGGTTAATCATAGCATTTATTTCGTTTTATCATTTGACACTTTTTGAAGCCTGTTTTCTATGTTTTAAGTGATAACTGGTCACGGTTTTGTTTCATTACTAGATTTTTCAAGTTTTATGTTTTATTTTTGGATGGCGATATATATATATATTTTTAAATACTAAATCGTGGTATAAAGTAATTGCTATAATTTCTACACTTGTGTTTTTTACAACTATAGTTCTTAAAATAATATAAGATATATACTTTACATACGACAGAAATTTAATTTCAGTAGGAAGGATACAATAGTGATAAAAAATGAGGTCGTGCACTATTAAACACAGTTAGATAGAATAAAGAGGAGATGCTATGACGATGCTTAAGAGTATGGTCCGTTATTAACCGAAATATCGGTTACCCGGTCCAAAACTAACCGCTTTGCTTGACATTCCTGAAAAATCAGTTAAATTAGGGACGCGGTTACCTGAAAATGGTGACTCAAATGTCAATGTTTTTTACGTTTGGAGAAGAAAATTTTTCAAATAAAAGTTACTTCCAATATTATTATCTATAATTTTTATTCTATACAAAATTTTCCTAAAATGGTCCGTATTCGAGAAATTGGACAAAATGTAAAAAAAAATATTTTTTATAAAAATTGTTTAAATAAAAGTTGTTTGTAATATAATTCTCTATAATTTTTATCCCATACATAATTTCTCTAAAATGGACCGTATTCGAGATATTTGAGAAAATATGTAAATTATGAATTTTGAAGAAAACTCAAAAACGGAAAAAGAAAAAAACATTAAATTTTAAACTTAAGTTTTATTTCGGCCTGACGTGAAATGATTAGATTTTGGACAAAGTCGGAACATCTGGGGTACTTTATAGGAGGCCGTTTTTATATTTTATGGAATATATCTGTTATTTATGTTTGGAGAAAAAAATTGTTCAAATAAAAGTTACTTCTAATATTATTATCTATAATTTTTGTTTTATGTCAAAATTTCCTGAAATGATCCGTATTCGAGAAATTTGACAAAATGTGCAAAATTCTGATTTTTATGAAAATTGTTGAACTAAAAGTTGTTTGCGATATCGATCTCTATAATTTTTGTTTATACATGATTTTTCTAAAATAGACCGTAATAGAAAATTTGTAAGAAAAGTGCTAAATTTAAATTTTTCAGTATTTTCATTTTCAATGAATATAGGA
Source organism: Psylliodes chrysocephalus (assembly GCA_927349885.1). Classification (NCBI taxonomy): domain Eukaryota; kingdom Metazoa; phylum Arthropoda; class Insecta; order Coleoptera; family Chrysomelidae; genus Psylliodes; species Psylliodes chrysocephalus. Next base: position 44,046,361 of record OV651821.1, read on the forward strand.
AAATGTTTCGAGGTAGATGTATGTGGAAAATGTATATATTTAGTTTATCCTCTAAACATTTATAGAGGTGCTGCAATAGGTTGTAGAAAATAACCAGAAAAAGCCTATAATAACTAGATAGGAAAGTCATGTGTTGGACACATCAGATTTTTTTAAATAGCTTCATTTAAATGATATTAAATCATTTTCATTCCATCAGTCTCAAAATAGAAAATTATGAACTTCAAATAAATCAAAGTACAACTAAAGTCGCCATTTTTCCGTCACTCGAAGTGCGTCCAGCTGTCATATCGCAAAATAGTGTTTATGTCGTCTCTACTTTATTCTATCTCGATAATAATAATAATAATAATAATAATAATAATAATAATAATAATAATAATAATAATAATAATAATGATAATAAACTCTATTTATTCTTTTCATTACAATACAATAATTGTTTTCACAATTTTTTATTTATAAATTATAGATGCTGAATAAATAGATATACATTTAGTCCACTGAACCAATGAGGTTGTGCATGGACACTAAAAGGAAAATATAAAACATGTGTAACGTGTGTAAAAAAATAAAGTATATAATATAAGTATGTTATCTATATATTTTTTTTTTTTGGTAGAGAGAGGAAGGATAAATCATTTCTTAATTAACTAATTTAAACTTAGTTTTTAGGTACTGTTTATTAGGTTGCTAGTTTTGAACAACTGTCCTAAAACGCATTGAATTCGTTAGATTAAAATATAATTATTATAATTAATGTATATTAATGTAATGTCAGGATTGTGTTAAAAATTCGGAAAGAGTTGCCATATATGCAAAACGCCAACTGAAAACATCCTCATATCCTACGAAAATCTCTACGAACTTTGGCACTATGACTGATGACAGTATTCTTTACAACACCATTACTGATTATTGTTTCTAAATTTAACTTATACCATATTCTAATAATAAAGGTTCACTTAGATTAATTTGATTTTTTTCCTTAAAAAACTACAAAAAATAAACTAAAATGAAGATATATAATGATTGGCATTCTATATTATACTCTTCACAGTTTAACAAATCCTCCTTAACCTCATTTTGTTATTCAGATTTTTTTTCTGAATCAATAGGCTTCACCCGTATAGAACTTGATTTTTACTAAAAATTTAATGTTGATATCGCCTACCGTTTTTAAATTTCAACCCATTTACTTAACCATGCATTTTTATTCAGATTTTTTTAAATCAATTGGTTTTGCCCTTGATTTTTGCTAAAAATTTAATGTTTTCGTTTTTGAGTTTGGATTTTTTTTTTTAATATTACACCCTTAACCCCCATTTTTATTTATATTTTTTTCAGAATCAAAAAGATTCATCCCTTATAGAGATTGATGTTTACTAAAAAAATATTGTTGATATTGCTTTTCGTTTTGCATTTATGATTTTTTTTTATTTCAACCTCCTTATCTCCCCATTTTAATCAGATTTTTTCAAAATCAATAGGCTTCGTCCCCTTTAGAACTTTTCCTGAAAATTTCAAGTTGATATAATTTTTAGTGTTTGATATATCGTCCGGACAAAAAACGTGACATCGAAATATTGTTTCAAATTTGATAAGAACAATTTTGGCACAAAAATTTATAATTTTAAACCAATGTTAAAAAATTTTGTTCCTCAATAGTAAACCTATTAAACCAACTTTAATAGACTATTGTGCGAAGAGTATAATAACGTTATAACATGGAATACATAGAAATAAATTGTTAGAAATTGGCTTTGATTTTAAACCTCACAAACTATTTTTTTCTAAAATAAAAAGACAAGTAGGTGCCATTACTATATAATTCTCGAATTAACACGTTCAATTTGAGTGTAGAACTATTTACAGTCATAGTTAGAAGGTCCTGGCTAGAAGGCCCCTTTCGAAAATTCGGCCTGAAGCCGTTCTTTTAAATAATATAACAGTAAACTAACTTTCTTATGTGGAAGTTTAAAAATGTAATAAAGATAATGAGGGTAGAGTTCCCACTCGCAAAAATTTGCAAACAAATTGCTGCATTCGACATAGTTTGTATCAGAACACCTGGTAATAAAATAATCATTGTATAATAATTTAATAACTTATATAATATCACCTACTGTGTGTAAATTAATTAGAATATAACATTGAATACTTTCTTTTTTGATAATGAAATTTATTACATTTACAAAAGAGAAAGATTTAAAACATTGTTTGGTCCATTGCATATTGGAATAAATTTTTGTAATGTTAAACATGGAGTAGGTACTTTGACATTTTCACAAAATTATTAGAAGAAAACTGAATGTTAAAGTTTGTTATTCTTTTTAGATAGAGTGTCACTATGACTTTCAAGTTCATAATCCGTCTTAAATGAGTCGTTAAATTATATATCGAATAAATGCGGATCAGTTAAAGTAAGGGACCTAAAAGAAGGGGTGGTATAGTGACTGAAGCTATAGAAATAATAGAAACAATAATTTTTTGAAAAGTAAGTAGAACATTTTATTATATTTTAGGAGATCCTCTATGTAGGAGATTGTTTAGGAATGGTAACAGAATCGCACGAATACGAAATTTGAGCACGACGCCGGCCGTAGGCGGAGTGCTCAATCGTCTGAGTGAGATGTGGACAATCCACTCGAGTTGTACAGTACATTTTTTCTACGATCCAATAACCACAGGACTACCTATTATTTTATTTTTGTTGCTTTAATACTCGTAATTAAATTGACTTCATATAGTTTTATTTAAATTAACAAATTATTTATAATTATAGACGAAATAAAAACAGAAATGCTATTATTTATCGATTCTACACAAGAATAACTCATTTTAATGTATGTTTAATCTCAATAACTAAAAAATATACTGAAAATTAGTTTGACAGAATTGTCACATTTAAAATTTTAAAAATAATAGCAGTCAGTTGATCAAAATATGAAAGGATATTGGTGAATTTCATTTTTTTGTAGTGTTCTCACTACCTAGAATGGATATGAAATATATTCGTTCAGTTGAAATTCAAATTAATTTTTCATACTTTTTCGTTTTGTAATCTGTGCGTAGATAAGCTAATATCCATGTGGGTGTAGAAAAAACTATTTACCTTTGGAATGTGTTTATTAATTATGTAAAATGTCGAAAAGTTATAATTTTTTATTAATACTCTTCTGTAAACATAACCTCAAAACATCAAATTTATACCTATTTTTTGAATGTTCATTCCCACAACATTTCTATTTGTGCGGGAAAGAATAGAAATTATTATTCTTATTTAATTATTGTTATCTGGTATATTATAAAAATAGTAATTTGTTTTAATGAAAAATGCACACACCTAACAAACAATTAATAAGGTATGAACTTAACAGTTCTGCCATAGTTCCGATTATTTTAGACTATTTTGGACTATCAAACTAATTGTCAGTATATTTTTCAGTTATTGAGATTAAATATACATTGAAATGAGTTATTTTTGTGTAAAATCGACACATAATCATAAATAATAGCATTTTTGTTTTAATTTGGACCATATTTTGAAAAAAAAAAAAATTAAATTTTAATCAAACTATATGATACTATTTCAATTACTGGTATTAAAACAAAAATCGTAAAAGTGGCCGTAGACGCGTGGAGAGAGTACTTACCTTCCACGCGAAAAGCCAGAGATCGATTCTCGGCTGGCGTCTAGTTTTTTTTTCATATTTATTTAATTTTAAAAATCAGTAAAATTTCTAAATTATTTTAAAATAAGTTATTTTGTCTTAATAACCAAAAATATATTTTTTTAATTTGTAGATTTTCGTTAGTGGGCCGTAGAAAAAATATACTCAAATGGATTGTCCATATCCATTCTTGTTGCACAAACTACTATTTTCTACATTTTTCACAAAATAACATTGGTTTCTTACCCTACTCATCGGGAAAGAAGGAGCTTCTTACATTCAAAGGTTCGGAAAAAAATGGGCTCATGTGACAGATATCGGTATCCAGCCAAGGCAATTTTTTTTCCCGGCACCAGCGAACACGCTTAAGAACTATCTATTTTCCGAATAAAACAAAGTTCAATAAGATTATTAACCATTTTAAGATAAACAAAAAGTTATTGGCAGGTCATTCCATAGACCTCACGTTACAGGAACGCCATCTGGTGATTATTAAAATATTACCCCTTATTGTTTATAGTTCAAACTTCAAGACGACTGTATAAAAATGATAACATTTCCATGGTTACGAAAGTTAAAGTAATGTAGATCAGAATTTTTATATGACATCTACTCACATACTTTGATTTTCTTTTACTATACGGTGAATGGTCGCACTGCGCAGCTTTCTGAGTGCCTTTTAAAAGGAGATAGAAACCTCCGCCATTTTGAACCCCTATTACGTGTTGCCTACATCTTGGCGCAATATTTTTAATAGGTGCGTTTTAATCATCCGCTTCTGCTTCGGAATTGTCGGTTTTCTGGTTTTAATCTGACAGGTTAGAACGACTGAACCGACAATTCCGGAAGCAGAAGCGGATGATAAAAACGCACCTGATATTTTGCTTGCTGCTGTCAGTGTCAGTGAATATTATTTTTGGAGTCACATTTTACTGCTAAAGAATCCGTTAGCTCACTCGAACCAGTTGAAAGTTCCAAAATAACATCCACTCCAGGGATACAAATTCAGGATATGCAGAAGACTGCTGTTTTATTATAGGCGGTTGTCATATATTGTATTATCTGAGTTGCGCAGTGTATAAACTGGAACATTGAGATAAAAAGTGCCGACGCAGAGTGAGCGATCTGATTCTTTAGCTATAAACTGTGTCATAGGGTTCAAAATGGCCGCGCCCTATGTTGGGCGTGTCGGACCTCTCTCTTGCCCCGTATAGTAATCAAAGTATGTGCATCTACTACAATAAATCGAAATGCAACAAATTTTTACTTATTGCCATTATTGTTTGTACTCGTCATGGAGACTACACAAGGAGCACGCACTCAAGTGTGGCATTTGCCAGAGTATGTCCGCGCTTTATTGTATAAATAAAGCTTTATTTTTTCACCACTAGCGTCGCTAATTTTTTTTTGTACCGGTGTGAATATAGAGGAATAAACAAATGTGAAGTTAGCGTGAAAATAAAGTAACCGATTATTTAATTAACGTAAACACGTGTCAAATGTTTTTATATTAAATAAATATAATTAATTAATTAATTAATTAATAATTAGAATTATTTATTTTATTTCAAACTACCGCCTCATTCTCTTATGCCATTTTGGTACTTATGGAACACTAGCACCCTCTTAAAATACTCTGTTTAACACAGTACGCTTGTTATACATGGAGTGCGTGCTCCTCACAATATATCCCCTATGATAGTGCATCTCACTTGTTAAAGAGTTGGCACTAAGTTTGCAGCGCAAGAATGCGTCTGTGTCTGGCCGCTCAACTAACTCGATATGGCGGTAAATTCAAATATAATTTAAAGGCGAAATTTAAATTTCCCGCCAAAATTGTAAATTTTCAGCCGCGGAATGGCGGGAATTTTTAAATATATTCATTTGGCAATAATTATTGAGAAGTATATTGCATGTTCGATTAAACGAGCTGTAAATCCAGGCGCTATTTTTATTTTGATAGCTAAAAATATTACTAATTCTTTTATTATTAGCATTTTGATTAACAACACATTTAAAAGAACATGTAATATACTTTTCAATTTTACCTAAATCACTTATTTTTTACCTATAGAGGTTAGATCTGAAAAAAAATTGGCTCTGGTAAAAAAACAAAAAATTGTATAAAGTATTTTATTTGAAAAATTATAAAAGTTATTTAATATATTTTAAAGACGAAGATAACTCTAGCCATATCCATTTTACTGAAAAAAAAAAGAAACTATTAAATGAAATCATTTAGTTATTAAGAGATGTTTGTGATAATACAGTGACAGCTATTGAATGTTGTACAATACGTTTTGCTAATGTCCAAGTAAAAACTACAAAGAGTTAGCATTAGTGGGAGAAGGAATAGAATACTATGAACGTAGCCAGCCGGCTACGTGGGGATGCATCACACCGTGTGCCTGTTCATATTACACAGCACACAAGGCAACATTCATATTATTCGTTTCCTGATCGAACTAATGCGCTAACTCTTTAGTTTTCTTTTCGATTCTAGCCAAGGGTATTGGAAAGTGTTCATTAGCCGATACTGTATATAAATGCTAAAATCAATAAGTGAAATAAAAAAATTTAGTTTAAATGGACATCTACTTCGAAAAAAGTAAATTATTATACTTGAATTTTAAAGGCTGTTGCCACTGGAAAACTATTATCTAGGGCTTGGATGACAGCCATAGGACTCCCTCCTTGAATCGTGTCCATAGGAAAGTATAAGATCATAGTTAAATTATAATATGAAGAGGGTAGGTATTAACTGAAAAAATATGAAAAATTATTACAAACTTACCTCAAAATTGGCACCTATATTAAACGAAGGGAAAACGGAAACATAAAATTGTTATACTTGAATTTTAAAGGCTTTTCCCACTGGAAAAGTATTATCTAGGGCGCAGACCCTTGGATGACAGCCATAGATAGCAATCCCTCCTTGATTCCTCTTTTTCTGAGTTTGTTGTACGTTTTGTTTCCCATATTAAATAAGAAAGCACTTAATACAACAACACAAATCACAATAAATATCGCTGAAACAAAATTAATATTAAATTTCGTAGAAGAAAAAATCAAAAAATTATCACTTGTCAACACTGACACTTCACGCTTCACTTATAAAAACTCAACGCTAAAGAATGAAAGATGATTCGAAATAGGAATTATTAACTGGTATCTCTTTCTTTTATAAGTATCTAAACAAAGAGAAGGAGTAGGAGTGAGTAACGCTCCGATCAGATTGTTTTGAATTCGCCGTCAACCAATGAACGTGCCGATGTCAAAAATCAATAACGATACTAGCGCCATGAGACCTGTGTCTGGCCGCAGCGTAACTCAAAGCCATTTCTTGAATCCCAGTAACATTACTATAGGGGATATATTGTGGTGCTCCTTGTGTAGTCTCCATGGTACTCGTATTCAAAATTCAAATTAATTTTCGCGCGCCTGTCATTTTTCACCTATAAGTAGGATGTTTGTTCATTTGCATTGTGTTTTGTGTTGGGCGGGATTTTGTATTTGTGATTTTTTAACTGTTTTTAGATACAATTATCATTATAATAGTGTTTTTGAGTTTAATTTAGTGTTAATTTACGTTTAGTTTCCGTGCTTTCGTCATAAATATAATATTTATCATGTGGTTATGACTAATTTGTTGGAAATATCCACCTATCTGGATGCTACACCAACTTCTAGAAATATTTGTTTACTAAACGCAGGACATGTTGTATTATGTGGTTCAAAGGAAATTGCATGTACCTAACGTTTATTATTGAAAAACCTAATTAAACATTTTACTATTTCGAATAAAGTGATTAGTGTAGTACTTTGTATACATGTAAATGGTAACACAACTGTCACAATGCAGAATAAAGTGTGATTCTAGATATTTTACGAAAATAACGAAAACTTTTTTAATTTTGACATTAACACCTTATAAATTGCAGTTTACTGGGGGATTTTTCGCAAATTTATTTTTAATATAAACACTGTCACATACTATAAAAAATAAACAAATTTAATGCTCCTACGTAAGACAAAATTCGAATTATAATTGATACAAATTAAAATATAAGCAGCGAAAACGAACGCTTAAGTTCCCAACTGATGAACCGATGTTAAACAAAATTGATAAATAAACTGAAATTAAAAAAAAAATCAATATAATAAATAGGTTTTATTAAAATCCTTAAATAAATATAGAATATGATTACATATTGATAAGACACAAATTTCGCTACATAAAAAAAGGACTTTAAAAGCCAAAAATCCGATGACGTAGTAAAATTCCGCTACTACTGGCAACACTGGAAAAAGACCTACTTGTACACCTTTTACAAATTTCATCTAGAGGGCGTATTTTTTTAGCTTGAATTATGAATACCTAATTGGACAAAAAATATTGTTTGTATTTCGTGGCGAAATCAGAGTTTTACGACATATTGTGACGTAATTAGTGTTCCACTGACAGTTAACTTTGAACTTGACATAAACGTTTTTAGTTTTGTTAAATATTGTTTGCAGGTCGTAAAAGTAATAAATTGTGCAAGAAGTGTAGAAAGTAACCAATACCACACGATGTGTGAAAGTTGTGACACGAGCGAATGCGAGTGCCACAATTACACGAGTATAGAATACTGTTTCTACGACCACAATGATTAAAACCCAAATTATACATTTTTAAAATAATTTGATGAACTTTATTAACGAAAATTAGAAATATTAAGAGGTGGTAAATATATATTATTGTTATCACGTTTTAAATTTGTAACATATTTTCCTTTCATTAATCTAAATTTAATTTAATTTTCAAACTGTTTAATTTATTCACTTATTTTTTTTGTTATATATCTACCTTACATTAGGAATTTGTAGCATACTTACCCAGTTGTGATTTTTCCGTTTTTTTTTATTAAATCGAATAAATTAGGGGAGCATGGGGCAATGTGAACTACGGGGGCAATGTAAACCACCTAGGTTTTTTTCATAACAGCGGCAACAGTGCAGCGGGTTCCATTCTATTTATGAGAAACAGTTAAAAGAAAAATTGAGAATCAAGAAACTTAACCAAGAAAAAAAAGGTCAAGTTTCAGAAAAGTGTTTCTAAAACAGATAAAGGAAAGCAGAAAATTAAAATTTTAGTTCATGAGGATGAAGACAAGGGAGACAGCGATGCAGAATGTTTTTACTGTAATGAGTTATATTCAACATCAGTAGCCGAAGAAGGTTGGGTATGCTGCTGTGGATGTTTAAGATGGGCCCATGAAGCATGCGCAGGAATAGAGCCTGAAGATGATGAAGCATTTAAATTTGAATTTTGTGCAGAATGTTAATATTTTACAATACGTTTTTAGTTGCTAGTGCCATTATTTGTATTCTGTACCTAAATAAAGGTTTAATTTTAAATTTAATTTTTGTGGTTCATATTGCCCAACCCCATGGGGCAATATGAACTTCAGATATGTGTTCAGATTTTATTTTTTTTCTAACAAATAATTTTTAAGAATTGAGTCTTGTAAGTGCATAATGATAGTACAAGGCTTACTGGACAATGTAAGCTTATTACAATTTCAAATTTTATCTTAATAATGAAACTATAATTTTTTTATCTTAGATAGTTCACATTGCACCATCCTCCCCTAACCATAATGTAGAAGATTTAAAAAGACTTCGATAGCTCCCCAAAATAAGCTATTAAATCATTTTTTGAACTCGAGTTATTATTTCCATAAATTTTCATAAATCGTTAATAAGCTTAGTTCCATTTTTGCCGATGTTTGAGGCAATAAGTCTTCTGTTGTGTTATTCTCTCTTTCTTTAATATGTGGTGGAGTATTATTATTACTAGTATTACTAGGTATCATTGTCCATTTTATTATTTGTAATTTTCAAAAATACCGAAATAAATTAAATGTCAAGATTTGAAATGTCAAGATTTGAAACGTCAAGATTTGAAATGTCAAGATTTGAAATGTCAAGATTTGAAATGTCAAGATTTGAAATGTCAAGATTTGAAATGTCAAGATTTGAATTGTTAAGATTTGAAATGTCAAGATTTGAAATCTCAATATTTTAAATCGGGTAACTTGATTTGAATTTTTTTTGTATTTTCTTTTAATATAGACAACCAACATTACAGAAGTTATAAATCATTTTACGGTTTTTTCTAAATTAACTGTAATTTTTAGTATTTGAACGAGTTATTTAGTTAAATAGGTATGTCCTTAAAATATATTATTGTTTTTCCTTCGTACTAAAGGTTATACGACAATTTATTCGATGTACTAAACAGTGTGGAATTACGGTATGTAATAGTATTTCTCCACGATTATGTAATAATAAGTTGATTCTTAATACATTTTTAGTTTAAGTATGATATACATTGTTCCACTAGTTAAAGAATGTAAATATTCTTCAACTAGTGGAATAATAAAATCAACCAACTTTAATTTAATATTTTTTTAAGCACCTACCTCTGTTTGTAGTTTGTAGTTAAATAATTTATTTAACAATAAACATCTCTTTAAAACACTACGCTTACTTAGTTACTTGATCTTTTATTTGTTATTCTTTGCCAAAATCCCGACTCTTGCCTCCACTACATAAAATTTTTAATTTTGAGATCACCCTGTATAATAACAGTCTATAATAGTCGTGGAGAAAGTATAGTCTTCAACTCGCATAGAATATGGCTATTATTCTATGCTCGTTGAAGAATATACTATTCCACACTAATTATGGATGATGGATGTATACGGAATTGCATACTTTGGCGTTTAAAAAACAATTCGGATTATGTGATTTTTTGTAGTGGTCGTCAAAATAGTAATTTAAAGGTTTGTAACCAATTTTTTTAAATTTAAAATGAATGTAATTTTGAAAACAATAGAAATAAAATGTTACTGAATACATATAGGTAACTCCATTTTTAAGTCCCTGTAATTATCAATGGAACAAAAATTACATCACTAATATAGTTCGTTTCGTCCATGTGTTTGGTCCATTGATTTTATACTGTGGTTTTATAATAAATGGTTGTTAATAATAATAAACCTCATTTTTATTTAATTCGTCACCTCTTTCGACCAGCAATACCGTTAGCTTTTAGCATTTTTTTCACTTTGCATAATAAAGCAATCTTAAAACAACAAACCGAAGGCATTTTTAATGCCGATGCCGTTAACAGTCCATAATGGGTTTATCATTCCTCATAATCATCAATCTTCGAAAAAGCAAAAGAGACAAAAAGTAAAAGTACCTTTACTATATTCGGCAGTCATCGTTATAAATAACTTATTGTAGCGTTTCAGTGGGGTTCTTGATCCTTTAAAAAAAAATTTCGACCGGTTGCGAGAGATGTGAACAAACGTCCTTCTCGATGGGGAGGCGAGTTTTTACGGGGAGACGGGGGCAAGCCACGTCTTATTTATTAATTTTAAGAATCGCATCTTGATGTTAGTTGTTAGTAATCAAAAGTTTGCCAACAAATGCAAATATGTGTAGATAATAAACACATAATAAATAAATAAACAATAGATACTATTTTTATTAGCAGTTCATGCCGATTTCACAAAAAAAAGACAGGAGTGGAAAAAGTAACAAAAAGTAATATATCATTAGCATCTCATCAACTTTCTTAATGCTTTTACTTTCTTTGGAAGATAAATATTGATGTTGAGAGATGGTTTCCTCAATTTTTTGCAACTCTGAGCGAATTTTTGTAATATTTGGGGTAGTTGTGGGAGCCTAAAAATTTTAGCTCTATATACAGTGTGTCTACTTAAGTTGGAACATTTATTATTGATTTTAGGAAAAAAAGTTATTCTTGATAAAAAGTCCTGCATGACCCAAAACTTAAAATACAGTCATCAGATATCAAATTTTTCAAGCCGTATACGAGGTTTGTCAAAAAATATGAATTTTGCTCAAGAGTAAAGTACGTTTATTTTTTTACAAAATCGAAAATTTTCATTAAGAAATTTGCTAAATTCTTCACAAACATCAACAAAAGGAAAGCGTATCATGTTTATAGTAGCTAACGTAATTTATAACGTTTTCAGATATTTACAATCAAGTGTAGAGTTTATAAAAAATAAGAAAATCTGTTTTTTCAGATAGATCGGTGTAATTGCATATTTGAATGTAATATTCAATTCTAATCAACTTTTCTTAATGAAAATTTCCGATTTTGTCAAAAATAAACGTACTTTACTCTTGAGCAAAATTCATATTTTTTGACAAACCTCGTATACGGCTTGAAAAATTTGATATGTGATGACTGTATTTTAGGTTTTGGGTCATGCAGGACTTTTTATCAAGAATAACTTTTTTTCCTAAAATCAATAATAAAAATGTTTTCCATATGGTTCCAACTTAAGTAGACTGTGAAATTATTTAAAATTTATTAATTTTATTCTAAATATATTTTAAATTTATTTTAACATTTTCAAATTTATTTTACCATTTTTAAATTTATTCTAAGATTTTCAAATTTATTTTAACATTTTTAAGTTTATTTTAACATTTTCAAATTTATTTGAACTGTTTTGAATTATAATTTATACCCGACATTTCTATGATACTTTAGAGGATCTGTTATTTACCAAACCCCCTCCCCTTAACTACTAAAATGTATATGCACATGAGAAATTTTAACCTTCATACAATACCGTAGGTCTGGTGGTCGCAGAATCTTAGTCTACAATATTTGGTGTTCACTTTGGGTTGTGTATTTTAAATTGAGGTAACAAAAATAGAAAGCTTCTTATTTTGCGTTATGCCTAAAATATTTTGAAAAGCATTCTTTTGCGTACTAAATTGGGTACATTATGTTTTTTATAGCTATTTTGTCTATTTGATGTGCCTTATTTTATCTTTATAAGGCAAGCATATGTATGTGTATGAGGTTAAATTTGTTTACAAGGGATTTTAGGTAAGTATATAAAAAACTTTGTTTCCAATTATTCCAACTTTTTAAACTTTGCAATAACATAATAGCTGCTCTCTTTCTGCTGAGTCTATTTAGTAGGCGATGATATTTTTGCAACACATTTTGTCTGACATTTCAATCTAGTAGTTTACAAGTTTACTTAGCGACAGTTGTCAAAAATACCTGATTATAAGTTACAGAAATTTAAAGTAATCATTTCGCCAATAAGTGATGAAAATGAGCATTATCGGGCCTGGATTTTTTATAATTGCAAGCGTAGCTTGAACCGTAAAGAATGTTTTGAGGAAATCAATCGAGTGCTTGGTGAAAAGTCGTGTTCGTTCGCTACCGTAAAGCGGTGGTATAAAGAATTTTAACGTGGTCGACTTTCCTTAAATAACAGTTTTCGAGCTCCTAATCCAAAGGAACATGATTAAAGACGACCGGCTCATTACTTGTCTGAAAAATTCCAGCAACTTTAAAGATTGGTGTGAACACAATTAACACTATTTTACATAAACATTTGAAAGTCCGTAAGCTTTGTTCTCGGTGGATTTCCCACAACTTGATTTTAGCTCAAAAAAGACCGCGTGAGATGGTGTTGATCTACACTAGATCGCTTTGACAGTTTGGGTCTTTAAGAATGAGACGGCTACAACAAAAGTTGTTTGTGAAAAAGGCCGAAACAAAAAGATGGTCGCTACTTTTTTTGGAATTATTTTACATATTTCCACTGTAGCACTGGAGTTTGTTTGCATTAGGTTTACCAAAAGATTCTAGGAAAAAGAGGAAGGATTATCCTTGTTTATTTTTTGTTGTAATATATTTTTATTTGACAATATAATTTAAATAACAATACAAATCGTATGCGTTTTCCTTTAACACCATATTTTTTTGTTTTTTGTTGTTTTTATGTTTAAAAATTAACAACTTCGACAAATTCTTCTAACATATAAGTTCTGCTACATTAAACTATTATAATGCTCAAATCAAATCTGGCCTCTTTGAAAAGTAACACTGTTTCAAGAATAATAGAAGAGTTTAGCGAAAGCTATTTGTAGGTGAAAAATACTTCGAGGGTAGTTTTTTACGATGTCGGTGATTTCGGCGAAATCATTTCCTATAAATTGTCTTCTTGAATATTTAAAAGACCTTTTTTTTGAAAGCTCTTCACTTGATGTTTGGTCGACCTTTTTTTTGGACTATTTCCTTGCGTTTTGATCCACAAGCTGCTGCGTTTATAGTTCTGAGCAACAAATTGATTTCGAAGTGATTTAGATGATGATTTCCACTATGATTTTCGTGATATTGTTCGAGTGAAAACAAGTGGTTCACCTCTCGAAATACTCTATTAATTTAAAGCCCTCTCTACACTCACGCTGTTGAGTCGCAGCGTGTATTCTCCCCGTAAATGGCTTTGGACGTTGCGGACCGGAACGCTGCCTCTACACTCACATTGGTGGTTAAGATTTTTGATTTGCTGAACATAAGCCTCTAGTGAGAATAACATTCAGTAAGCGTCACCATTGAAAACAATTAAAATTGACAATACCACCCATTTAAAGGTCGTAGAATCAAAATATTTTGATCTTTTGCTGGGTTTTGCATCTGGAGTAATCTTTACCTATACTGTAGATCAATCATTCGTCTATCAAACCCATGTGGATAATTAAATTGTATATATTTTAAGTTTTATTTATTTTATTTATTAGTGTAAATCTCCACTATACGTTGTGGTACTTTATTATTCAACTAGGAAAACAACATTAAACCGTCACTCACCCCTACGAGATCTTTAGGGTGTTACTCCAGCGTATAAGGACCGTTCTTGTCGCGTCCAAGGTTAGTTTTGTACACTCCTTGGCCGGAGGTCATTGTTCAGCATGCGGATTTCCACCGACAAAGTGCCTGATATAAATGCATGGGCGTTTCAAGCAGCGGGACTCATGTATTTATTAAAATCTTAAGTGGTAAATTGGTTACAATACTGTCACATTCGTTAAATAGTTATTAACTAGGTTATTATTATACGGGTGTCCGTTTATGGTAAGATAGGTGCTCGAAGAAGTGCCTTCAAGAGTTAAATGGAGTACCTAAATTAGTTGTCGTATTTGGTATAGCACTATTTTCGGAGCTTATTAAAAAGTAGATGAAATAGAGTTACCTGCTTAATTATAAACGAGCCGATTTTGAACCGAGTGGCTATCGATGTTGTAATATCAGAAATTGTTATGTAGAATATGGTTGTTGGAATGTTTTATTGTGAAAAAATGCAGAGAAATAAAAGTACAGGGTGGTAATTCATAAGTGTTAAGCGTTAACAATTTACACACTTTATACGTATATTTATTCTTTCCATCCTATACTCTTGACATTGAATATATTCACGTCAAAAACAGTAGTCTTTTACGGAATATTATTCACAGATTGACACTGTTCGAAGAATAGCCCAGTAAAGTCAAAAAATAATCTAGGAGAGGCAATAGTGAGTTAATAATGGTCCGTACTGCTGGCTTTCCAAATATTTTTTTACGAACCAATATTTTAATTTTGAGGTCCCCTGAATCCGTTTTGACTATTTTCGCGGTGTGTGTGTGTGTGTGTGTGTGTGTGTGTGTGTGTGTGTGTGTGTGCGTGTGTGCGTGTGTGCGTGTGTGCGTGTGTGCGTGTGTGCGTGTGTGTGCGTGCGTGCGTGCGTGCGTGCGTGCGTGTGTGTGTGTGTGTGTGTTTGTATAACGCATAACTTATAAACCGATACACAGAAAAACACCAAATTTTAAACTTAAGCTTTGTTTCAGCGTCCAATGAGCTGATTATATTTTGGGCAGAGTCGGAACATCTGGGGGGTACTTTATAGGCGGTCATTTTTATATTTTATGGAATATATCTGTTATTTACGTTTGGAGAAGAAAATTCTTCAAATAAAAGTTACTTTTAATATAATTATCTATAATTTTTGTTTTATGCAAAATTTTCCTAAAATGGTCCGTATTCGAGAAATTTGACAAATGTAAAAAAAATATTTTTTATAAAAGTTGTTTGTAATATATTTCTCTATAATTTTTATTCCATACTTAATTTCTCTAAAATAGACCGTATTCGAGATATTTAAGAAAATATGTAAATTTCGAATTTTGAAGAAAACTCAAAAATGGATAAAGAAAAAAACATTAAATTTTAAACTTAAGGTTTATTTCGGCCTGACGTGAAATGATTAGATTTTGGACAAAGTCGGAACATCTAGGGGGGTACTTTATGGGAGGCCGTTTTTATATTTTATGGAATATATCTGTTATTTATGTTTGGAGAAGAAAATTGTTTAAATAAAAGTTACTTCTAATATTATTATCGATAATTTTTGTTTGATGTCAAAATTTCCTGAAATGGTCCGTATTCGATAAATTTGACAAAATGTGCAAAATTCTGATTTTTATGAAAATTGTTGAACTAAAAGTTGTTTGCGATATCGATCTCTATAATTTTTGTTTATACATGATTTTTCTAAAATGGACCGTAATGGAAAAGTGTCAAATTTAAATTTTTCAGTATTTTCGTTTTCAATGAATATCTATAGAAAAATGTTTCGAGGTAGATGTATGTGGCCAATGTATATATTTAGTTTATCCTCTTAACATTTATAGAGATGCTGCAATAGGTTGTACAAAATAACCTGAAAAAGCCTATAATAACTAGATAGAAAAGTCATGTGTTGGACACATCAGATTTTTTTTAATCTATTTTCACAGCAGGATGCATATTAGAAAAAAGTGATACATATCAACGTTAGTGTTTTTAAATGGAACACCCTGTACTTTATTTTATATTTGAATTGCACTCGCTTGTCCCAATATAACAATGCTATATAATTTGGGATTATACAGGGTATTTCACACGCTATAACCAGTTTTATGAGAACATCGTTTTGATTTCAAAAAAGATAATTCACAAAATACTCTAATACTTTAACATTTAGTAAAAAATAATTGTCAATAGTAACCAATCATAGACTCACTTCATTATAATACCTACTTTATTTCAAGTTTATTACATTCTTAAGTTTACTTTGAAACCCTAATACTGAGAGTTTATTATTTATTATTACATTTTAATAAAGAAAAGTTGCATTGTTATTAAAATTTAATTTCTTAATTTTTTCAAAAATCTTGTAGATAATTAAGATAAAAAGTTATATCATGAGAATTCGACTCAAAAACCTCCATAAAACATATTTCATTTCACGAAGTAATAACTAATTCTTTTCACGAAGTAATAATCATTAAAATTAAAGGTAGAAAAAGAAAGAAAAATGTCCTTTCTATTTCTCAAAAAATAACTTTTTCTTTTTCTACCTTTAATCCAAACCACTCACACATGGCTACCCCAAGTTTGCATCATTAAAATATTTAACGCGCTTATCTCAACTAAATTCGAATATTAACACCGATTTCGACATGATATCGACACAAAATTTCGAGAATTTTGCAAGGCATATAATCGTTCTACCACCCTTTTTTATCCACCCAAATTCATTCCCATCGAAGTTATGGCAAATTTACGTAATAGAAAGTCATTAAAACTGGTAGAAATAGCCAACCCCAGGGAACGCAAGATCAATTATTATTTTAAGTTTAGCCTAATTCAGTTGTTTTTTAAATTTAGTAATCGGTACCTTTATTAAACCGACGCTCTTCCGAATCGATGCCTTTTCTATCCTAACTCCCATCGACGCTCCTACGTCGCGATATTCGACGGCCCGACGACCTACCTCCCGAACGCTTTCACGTCCCGCCGTCCTCCCTTTCGTCACGCAGAACCACCTAAGTATTACCTACCTTATATCCGTCCCGGCGCAGTACCGTAATAAATACCTTCCTCTCTGCCATGTCGCTCGGTGTCTTGACGCAAGGCAAAGCTCAACGCTGCAAAACTGACGCCGTCACAACATAATGTTTAGTTTAGACGAACCTAATGTCTATATTTTCAATGGTGAGTCAAAAAGGTTTCGTTTTAGTTTCGTTTAAATAAGGGCTGACGTTTGCTTCAAAATATTGTTAATTTAACCCAATAAACCACATGGCCTTCGGGCATTTACCCCGAAAAACAGGTAAGTTAGACATCTATTTTTCGATGGATGACTTTGGGTAATTTGACTAAACAAATAAATATTTTAGAAATAGACAGTGATATATCGTCTTGGATTTATTTATGCACACAAATCATACATAAACCTAGATGATAAAATTTATTAGTAAGCTATATAACTGGTGAATTGACACTGTTCGTTGGCTCACGGGGGGGGGGGGGGGGGGGGGGGACCTATATAAGCCACTCATTCTACTAGGTTTGAACCAGAAAGTATATTTAAACATCAACACAGTAATTTAACCAACTAGCGAATTGGCGCTGTTCGTTAACTCCGTTGGTCATTACCTCTATAATCATAAAAATTCCTAAGAAAATACAAACCTGTGTATACCTAGGATAGAATCAAGCTAAATAAAATATATCTAGATAGCAAATGAACGTGGTCCGCGTTTGAGCGAGACTCGAGTGAGATCTCGGTAAAAAGTACCTATTGTAATCTAATTTGCAAATTATTACGTTACATTAAAGTATGAAAAATAAAAGGGTTTAATTATAAATTTTGTATGGTTTTGTTTAATAATTTTCACCAAACTTTGCATCGAATCCTGATTTATTTTAATTAAGATTTTCACAACGTGGGTATATTATTAATTAATTAACTAGACGATCACTACTACTAGAGGAAAAAGGCCAAATACAGTAAGTATAGATATAAAAGAAAAACAAAATTGAGAAGTAAATAATACAATTTTAGATTTAAACAAAAATCTAAAGGGTATGGGGGTGGGCGGTTACATTACTAATGTCATTAGTGAGACAATATTTGTTTTTAAAAAAAGTCTAGCCAGTTTTTTGATATGACTTCAAGTCTTGAATAAAAGAAGTATTACTTCAAGTGTTACTCAGGAAATGCTCAGAAATGTGAGTTGGACCTTTGAAACCACCTTTAGACCATAATAATTATTATTTTGGAGAAACTTTTTTAATTAAATAAAATAACCCTTAATAAACTTAGAATAAGGTAATCTGGGTCACAACCGAAACATTTTTCCGGTTAGGATAATCTCTGCACAAAGATTTTATCCGTGTAGGGTTCTCAGTAGCGACTTCAGATCGAGGAAACTCCGACTGGAGGCTCTCGATCTCGATCACTAAAAGTTTAATTGCTATTTGAATGTATAAGTGATACTTATGTGAAATATTGGAGTTTGTAAATTTATTTTAAATATGTATTAAGTCTAGATTTGTGTATGTCGGGTTGTCATCCATTTTACAGACTTTTTATAAATATATATTTGTTTGGAGAGAAATGTTTTATTTAATCTCTTACAGATGTACATTAGTCCCTAATATCAAGAGGCTTATGCAGTTAAGGAACACAGTTTCTTTTATATTATTAAATACAAGTAGTGACAGTTCACAGAAATCGTGACTTAATCACATAAAGTACGTAAATCATAGGATTGTTCAAAAATACGTAAATTGTGATTTTTATTTAAGAACACGTCATATCATGATAATATTAGCATAATATTCTAAATTTGATACCAGCATATCAAATGTTTAAATATTATTCAATGACTACTTGTGCTTGTCGACAGGACTGGTAAGGGCACGCCTATGGGCACACCCACTCGATTAACCATCTACATAAATTCTAATAATTTTTTTCGAATAGGGTTGTGCGTCGTTCTGCGCGTTGTAGTAATCAATTTCCATATACTATTTTTTGGTCGTTTTGTTGTATGTCTCGTTTGCCGATTACAAAGCGATAAATATACCTACCTTCCCCGTCGATTTGGATTTTTTTCGAAAAACCAGATATTTATCTTATTTTTAACCTCAGATCGTAATAAAATAAAACTCGTTGGCGAAGGATGAATTTACGATTTTTGTATTTTTTTTTTGCTCCGCACCGCAATTATGGTATTATTGTATATGTGCGTAATTGCAAATTGGAATCAGGTTTGTCACTATTAAAGACACTCCCCTAAAGTTAAGAATACAGTGTATCCGTAAAATGTGTCCTCCAGACAGGTTGATTTTTATTTTTAGTTTCGCACAAAGAATAAAAGCTGATATTTATTTAAAAAAAGGCTGTATGAAAGTACAACTTTAGTCTCTGCTAATGACAGATGTTTTTATTCTAAAAATTAAAATAGTAGTTTATGTTATTAGGACGAGAAGTTGAGTTTTTCGAGCGACCACGAGAAGTTTGCCAGACGAGACGTAGTCGAGCTTGGCAACTCGCAGGGGTCCGAAAATACACTTTTCGTCCGTGTTTCACACATTATCTTTTATTCGAATAGGCTTATAGATATTAAAAAATATAGAAAATTAAATCCAAACATGGTATTATTTCCAATTTTTCTTTTAACTGAGATGGCTGTGATCGATAAGAATTACCAGATAATTACATTCTTGATAACAATTGAACAATTGCTATCATGATAGTGTGCTTATGTCAAATCGATTTAATTATACTTTATTCAGTTTTTCTCTTATTCAATTAAAAATGTTACTATTTAAATTTGTTGTACGTATGGATTATAGACTACCATTTTACAAACGCAAAAAAATATAGTCAGCAGTATTAAAAGGTAAATCAAAAATAAAACAGAATGTTTAGATAGCGGAGTCGCTTTACTTTTGTAGCCTGTGCTCACTTTTTAATAGTTCATTTGTAGTATATTTTAAATTTCCCCTTTTCAATAATGTTTTTTGTCCGAAAAAACGATATTTTATGTCACATTCAAATAAAAAATATTGTTACGCTGCATTCTGCGGTTGTTATAGAAATATTCTCTTCTATTTTTGTACCATACAAAATTTTCCTAAAATAGTCCGTACTCGAGAAAATTGACAAATAGTAAAAAATTCAAAATTTTAAGAAAATTGTTTAAATAAAAGTTGTTTAATAATAATAATAATACTCTCCCTAATTATTCACCCCCTTACAAGTGAATTTTAACCCCAAAAGCTTGTGCGGGGAAAGGGACGGCTATTATTATTATTATTTGCCGTGGCGCTCCAGGGCGACTTAAAGATAGGTGCCATTTGACTTACAGGTGAGGAAAATCCGCAAAACCTCACCCACCATCATCGAGACCGTAATGCATGTCGATTTTATAATCTGCATGTCATATCAACAGAAATTGAATTTCTATTAATACGGCACACATCAAATCCTTAACCGAACCATGCAATTTAATTAAAAATCCACATGGTCTGGTCTGGGATTCGAAGCCCGGCAGTCTCGGACCATAAACTTGCCTATAAATGAATATAAGCGCGCTAGACTGCTACACCACCGACCCGATTGTTTGTGATGTCACTTTCTATAATTCTTGTTCCATACATAATTTCTCTAAAATGTATTTGAGATATTTGGGAAAAAGTACAAATTTAAACATTAATCCATCCAGAGTTGGGTAGTATTCGAATACCCGGTATTCTAAATCTTATTCAGAATACATTTGGCTGGTATTTGAATACTATTCGAATATATTTGTGTTTTCTGTATTCGGTATTCGACTGAATACTTTTTTAGTCAGTACTCGGTATTTTGGATTCAGAATACCATTTTTGAATCCTAGTATTCGAATACCCACTTTGTATTCGGAATCCCGGTATTCGAATCCTGTTTTTGAATACTGTTTGATTATTTCTATGAATATTGCGATCTTTTTGAAATGTTGGTTTTGTTGAAGGCAAACGGGATAGGAAATGCTTTTTGATTGATGTTTTCTTTCTGATATCCAAGTACTAGTGCGTCGTTATGAATGTTATATTATATTTTATTTAAAACAAAAAAAAATTATTTTAAGTTATTTATTATTTAAGATTATTTTTCAAGAATAGCTTCTTTTGCTAAGCAATTCTATTGTGTTACCTTATTGTGTTCCAATTTCCAATGAATGTACCAAAGAAAGTATTTTAAGTTTTATTTATTATACAGAGTGTCCCACGAGATACGCTTAGGACCATAACTCCATAACGGTGCAATTTTCAAAAATTTTGTAAGTGTCCTTTTTTATGTATATTCAAAAAAGCCATCTTTTAAAATTAGTTTTCGAAAATTGCACCGTTATAGAGTTATGGTCCGAGATGTATCTCGTGAGACACTCTGTATAAGTAAGTAGGTTGTAGGGTATAGGTTATAGGCAATGGGAATTGTTTATTTTTTATTAAACAATAAGTTTGTGTTTTTATCTGACGGTGTACCAAAGAATTTTATTTTAAATTTTTCATTATTTTATCGTTATTTATAATTTTTTAATAAAACTTTAAGAAATAAAAAACAGCAAATGTTTTTTTATTAAATAGTTATTTTATTTAACCTCACTGTGACACTGTGTATCAAAAAATGATATTTCAAGTTTTATTTAACATAGATTTTTAATTATTTTTATATTTTTATAAATGAACTACATAAATAATAATCAAGCTTTATGTGCGCAAATGTTATTTGTAATTGGAACATTCATAAAGTATTCATATGTAAATGAATCCAGGTATTCGAATACAGCGGTATTCAAATACTTTTTTTTTCTTTGTATTCGAATATTGATTATTCGAATACAATTTGGAATACAGTATTCAGGATTCGTATTTGAATACCGGATTTCAGTATTCGACCCAACTCTGAATCCATCCTGCGGTGAACATATTAAATTTTGGGTATAGTCGGAATATTTGGGGGGAGTACTTTTTAGAAGGTAGATTTTCTACTTTATGAAATATATCTAATATTTACGTTTGGAGAAGAAAATTCTTTAAACAAAAGTTGCTTGTAATGTTACTCTCTATAATTTTTGTCTTATACTAAATTTTCATAAAATGGCCCGTATTCAAAAAATTTGACAAAACGTAAAAAATTTTAACTTTTAAGAAAATTGTTCTGTTAAAAGATGTTTGCGATATCATTCTATATAATTTTTATTTTATATATGATTTCTCTAAAATTTAAGGAAAAGTATAAACTTAAAATTTTTCAGTATTTTCGTTGGAAATGAATATTTACAGGGATGATACAATAGGTTGTACAAAATAACCGGAAAGTCATGTGTCGGACACAAAAGTTCTGAATGATTTTAAACAGATGTCTTATTTAATTACAACCTATATTAAATCCTTTCATTTTATGATAATTGTGTAATTATCCACCTGTACATTTATTAATTTAAAAGACCTTTTGGTGATGTCTATATTATTTTTGTAATAACTAATTATTGCCTACTAGTAGTAATTACCTAATTTTGTATACAAAAAATAGCTTTCTACTTTCTTTAATTTATAATAATTGTTATATAGTATAACCGCTTTAGAGTAAAATAAATTCGGAGAGGAAACCTTATAGGCAAAATTGACTTTTTATAATAAAATTTAATTTTTTGGCGACTATTACAAAAATAGTTATTTGGGTACCAAAGCCGTAAAGTTAATATTTACCATTAAGAATTTTGATATATTTTAAATTTATTTACGGACTAAAAAGTGTCATTTTTGATGAAATAAAATATTACCACAAGTGGACCTTAAAAATAATGCTAGAATGTTATAAAATCAAAACAAATGGAGGAACACTTTCTGTTTCTGTTAAACTTGTTATATTCATTGTAAACACATATTACTACTCTAAAGCATTAATTAACATATTTTTCAAATTATTTCAAGAGCTATTATGTATATAATTAGAAAAAATAACACCTACTTCTAGAAATTCGTATCCACTTTAGATCCAATTATTATTTATGAACAATAATATTGATTCATAATTTTGGAACGGTATATTAAAAGTGAAATGCCAAGGATAACTAGATCTCTGCTCTCGGTTCAACTAGTACGCGGATGTTGGGCATTGTGCACGTTGTTTCTTAAGAGGCTTCGACCCAATATCTTAAACTCCGCCGTCACCTTTGAACGACCCAAAACATTAGTTTTCTTCCATATTTTTTGATTTTGGGAAACTTATTGGACTTATTGCCTCATCTAGATCTTTGGGGGACTGGTTAAAAGAGAAAGTATACTTATAGAACAAGGATGGCCAAACTTCTGAAAATGCTGGAGTAAACCTCTATATAATATCGGAAGTTTCTACTAAAGAAAAATTTGGTCAAGTTCAAGTCTTACAATTGTTTTAAAATAAGTAGAATAAGAAGACGTTGGAAACGAGTGCATTCAAGAATTGACCTGCATTGCTGTTGCTTACTACTCTTCTGCGTTCTAAAACAAAATCAATGTATGCGAACTTCAAAGCTTGGATGTTACCCCGACAGTATTCGTACTACATATTAACGACCTATTTTCATCAATATACTTCTGAGAATATTCATAGCATTACAGACGATATACATTATGTCTATTATACCTTGACATCCGAAGACTTCTTATCTTCATAAAGATCTTGGGCTTTTTACCAACTGAGAACTAAAAAACATTTTTTAATTAATGCTTCAAAAATAAAAGATGTGCGTTGCCTCAAAAAAGACAGATAGGTAGGTACCAACCGCTATTAGTGCATTTGAACAAGTTTTGTCTGATGATAATTCTTTTAGTCTAGTCGGCGTCATTGTCTTACAAGACATGAACTAGTTCAAGAATAGTTACCATTCTTGATGTCTTATCAGAGAAGGACTATCCGTTTAGGTAAAGACTCAAATCTCACTAAAAACTATTTTCCTATTAATCATCGACTTATATTTGATGATCTGTCCTTGCTTCATTTCCTCCATTATACCACCTCTAAGCATACTAGCAAGATCAACTCGTTAGTCCCATGTTATTAGCTGCTTCGAATGTTTAGAACCAACTTGTATTATTATTACATGATGCCAAAAGGTGGCTACACTTGAAAATTCTGCACTCTCTTCTTCAACAAGAATTTTCTGATGATCCCATCATCTTTTCTAACCTATATCAATTAGCAGTCTTTGATTTCGGAGGACTCTAAAATTCTGGGATGTAGTAGTACACATTTAGTGTTTTTGTTATAATTTTTACAATTTTCTGTAAACGTTTAAGTAAGAAATAATCCTCAAAAGTGTTTTCAAAGTAGACCCTGCAAAAAATCACGCATGTCCGATCGTTCAATTCTTGCATATTTATCACGGACATGACTTGTATTTCTGTCCTTGTCGATCATGGCCTACTTTTATACCAAAAAAATGGTTAACAAAAATTAGTCTAGTCAATTTTTAGGTTGTAATATGTTCCCTTTAAATATTAATATTTAGTACTAATGCCACAGCCATACCGTATAGCTGAAATTTATCAAGACCTTGATAATAGTCGGCTATTTTTGTTGAATCTAAATCTCGAGAATGTTTTAATATCAATTTGATAAGACATAATTTTTGGCACTAATAATCTGATTAGAGCTTGATTTTTGCTAAAAATTTCAAGTTTTCGATTTTGAGTTAGGATTTTTGTTAATTTTTCAACCCCCCTTGACCACATTTTTGTTCAGATTTTTTCAGAATCAGTTTGTTTCATTTTTTTATACAGCCTAATTTGTACTAAAAATTGCATGTTGATATCGCTTTTCGTTTTTTATTTATGATTTTTGATGTTTTTTAATTTCAACCTCCCTTAACCCAGCCCGAATCACTGGATGATTTGCAAAATCGTATAATTAATAAATGTCATCAAATTACACCCGACATGTTGCGTAATATATGGCGACGTTTGGAACAAAATTTATTTTACTGCATGGAAATGAATGGTGGCAAAATCCAGCATTTAATAAACTAATCATAGAAGTAAGTATTCTTTTTGTTTTTTATTAAGTAGACATTTTTTCCACATTATCTTTTTCACTGATTTAGTTGTTATCGATAAAAATTTTGAAGCGAAGTTTTAGGCCAGATATTACTCGATGAGATCTTTAAAATGAGGTATTGCAACGTCCCTCAATCCTACTCAAAATTAGGCGGTTGTACTGCCCACTATTAGAGGGTTGAAGTTGCATGGATGAAAAACCAAACAAATTGTTCCCACTCGAATCAAAAATCGACGGAAATCAAAAATCGCCGTGTTCGAGCTTTTTTCCCGATTTTCATTTTAAAGCCGAAAAATTGGGGTGTAAGTTTTCGTTGGCCCACCCTGTATAATGTGAAATTGATTTATGAGTTTCAGCTTAAATTATTACTGCCAGTAGCTTTATGATTTTTGAATTCGTTAATTATCACTTCAACTTCATTGATTTCGACTGGCGCAAAGATAAAAGAATTTGGAGAAGAAGCCATTTTTAATGTAATATTTTTATCAATTTTGATTTTATTTGCCCATTTTGGCAAAAGTCTTATTTTGACTGCCAATGGATTACCTAAACTATTTTTACAAATTTGATTAGCCAGGAGGGAGGCTATGCCCCCGTTATAACCGCTGATTTTATGATTAGGAAAACAACAAATATCGTTTTTGTCTAAATAAATTGGGAGACAAGCAGAAGTTTGCTTTTATTTTTATTTCTCGAAAAAGAAGCGAGATATGAAAAAACTCAAGAAACAGAAAGTATTGTTAGTTGATTCACAAAAAAAAAATGAAATCTAATGATTTTAATACGTAATATTCTTGTGGCAAAAAACTAGCCTAGTTTTCCATATATGCTGTCTGTGTAAGTTAGCAACATATGGAAAACTTTTTTTATGATTAATTTTAGAAAAAAAGTTATTCTTCATTCTTCATGATCTAAAACCCAAAATTCAATCATCTGATACCAAATTTTTCAGTCGAATACGAGGTTTCTCAAAATTAAAGGTACTTTACTCTCGAGCAAAATTTATATCTTATGATTCTATTTAGTTAAGGTTTTAGACTATGCAGAACTATTTATAAAGAATGAATTTTTTGATAAGAGTAATATTAAAAAAGTTTTTTATGTGTAGCCAACTTACGTAGACACACTGTATATTTAAAGTAACTTTTTTATATTTTGACGCAATGAACCCGACCTTAAATTTGTGTTCTTTGTTTTCGCAATAATACTGAATCATTCTGTACCAATAACCAATTTTAATTCGTTAACATCTATATGATAAATCTGATTTCGAATCACCCTCACAATCTGCAATACATAACAATGTTGCAATCAATATTGCGATAAATATCACATTCAAAGAATGGTGACCGTATCAGTAAGGCATTTGTGAGTAAGAACAAAAATCAGATCAAGTTCAAATAAAATTGTAGGCATGACAATTTATAAACTTTCAATGACCATTTCTCATGAACTTAAGATGATATCAGAAAATACTTTTCATGATAAATCAGAAGTTAACCCCATTAACCCCTTAAGGCCTGGCGTTGACAATGTATTTAATGTAAACATGCTCAAAATTCTTTCAGTGACTTTTTTACTGAAACTACAACAAAGAGAAAACTGAAAAAATTCCTACCGATAATAGATATACAGTGTCGGCTATTGAACGCTTTCCAATACGCTTTCCTAATATCAAAGTAAACTCTATAGAGTGTTAGTATTAGGTCGAGCAGGAAAATAATAATATCAACGTTGTCAGTTTAGATGGCCCGTTGGGGAATCTATTGAATAGGCGTGAAATTAACAATATTAATGTTGGTCTGGTAATACCTTCCTATTTACGTATTCTATTATATGTGACAACGTTTTATTTTCGTTTATAAAGTATTTTTTCATATAAATGACTAACAAATAAATAAAGGACAATAAATGTACTACATTCTTTCTGCAGGTTATATTAAATTTTTTCTACATAGAGTGGCACAGATATATAATGTGCACAAACAAAAAAATTAGGTCATTCAGAACAGGGCCTTCCTTTATTACCTGCTTTTAAGGCGTAAATAGAATATATGCACACGGCGCGGCAAATGTTTGTAATAATTTAAATCCCGCGCCGCGTACATATATTTTATTCACATATCTATTGGATATTGTAGTTTACATAAGTATTAACTATTAAACTACTTTACTCTTAAAACGTAAAAACAAACTTACATTTTTAGAAAAACTACTTCGGCTCAGCTGACCCGACCACGAAATTCGCTTCGGCAGTCAATGTGTTTTAAATGCTTTTTTATTCATTTGTTGTTTAATTTGTGGTTAGTTATAAATATTTCAAAATACCGATTTTTCTCATTAATTGACTGAAAATGCACGTAATTTTTATTATTAATAATTGAAAATAGTACTGTAATTCTGAATTGATAAAAAAAGTGATAATGAAAACCTAATATGAAATAATAGTTTATGCAACAAGAGTGGATATGATGAACGAAATTTGTGCGATATGGACAATCCACTCGAGTTGTACAGTATATTTTTTCTACGACCCTCTAACGGAAATCTACAAATATTAAAATTTTTGTTTAGGTTATTAAGATAAAATAATTAATTGATGACTTTTACTAATTTATAAAATAAAATAAACAAGGAAAAAATGTAATTTAATTTTTCTCGAGTCTTTCGTATGAAAGACAAGAACACTAACCTCACGACCATCTATGTGCTTATTTTTTTTTCTTTAATACTCTTAATTAAATTGACTTCATACAGTTTTATTTAAATTAACCAATTATTTATTATTTTTTTTTTAATTTGGTGTCATCGGCGTCGACTACTACGGCCATTAGCCTCGTGTTCTGTGTAGGCTTTGTTACTGTTTCCCAGCGCCACTTTAAGAACAGCACTGTTAATTAGAACCCAACAGTGAATGGTCGAGTGGGGAATCCTACCAAGGCATCAGAATTAATTTTAAATAATTAAATTAAATGAAAAAATCCCGGCCAACGGTGGGATTCGAACCTGAGACCTTCCGATCCCAAAGTCATGACTCTAACCACTGAGCCAACCCACCCCCCAAATTATTTATTATTATAAACGAAATAAAATGCTAATAACTAAAAAATATACTGATAATTAGTTTGACAGAATTGTCAGTTTTTTAAATTCTAAAAATAATAGCAGTGGATTCATCAAAATATGAATTGTGATTGGAGGATTTCATTTTTTTGCAGTGTTCTCACTACCTAAAATGGATATAAAATATATTCGTTCGGTTGAAGGCAATAGCAAATTTTTTCGTTTTGCAGTCTGTACGTAGATAAGCTAATATCCATGTGGGTGTAGAAACTTTATAAATGAAGTAAAATTATATGTTTAAGTCTTTTTTTAAAAACAATATCTGAAATATTTATCAGCAATATGTCTACGTAACTTGGCGGCATATGAAAAACTTTTTTATTATTCATTTGAGGAAAAAAGTTATTGTTCATAAAAATTTATTCAACTGTCTACGTAAGTAAGTGGCATTTATGGTTTTTTTATTAATAATTTTAGAAAAAAAGTTATTCCTCGTTTCTACGAACTGCCTGATATAAAACCTAAAATTTCAATTATCTGACATTAAACTTCATCACTCGTATACGAAGTTTGTCAAACATTTTTATTTTGCTCAAGAGCTCAAGAATAAATTAGGTACCTATATTTTTGACAAACCGAAAGTCCGTAACCTAGATCCAAAAACTATTATTTACCTGTCACATTTTTGCAAAGTCAAAAATCTCGAGCAGGATATTGAAGTTATTTTTTTACGGTTACGGTTTAACTGAACAGTGTTGCCATGTCGATTAGATATCCAAACTGGCCCGGATAAATAATACATATAATTATTACGCCATCTTTTAAACAAAAGAACTATTAATATGGAATACTGCTTCATCTGTTGAATAAAAGGATTCTTAAATATGACATATAAATGACATCTATCAAAATTAGTTAGCGTTACGAATATTGGAGTGGGCTACTGTGGCCTTACGCGATATCTACCTCAACAAAAATAAATAGCAATCCCTTACTTGTCATAAATCATTGGAAAGCTAATAAAAATACTTTCAGACGATATAAGTTATACCCTATACAGGGTGGTTAACCAGGATTAAATGTTTTTAAATATTTCCAAACCAAATGTACAAAATAGTTCTTATTATGTTTAACTTTTCTGTCATATTTAGTTCGTGAGACATAAGTTCATTGTAAGTTTTTAAATCATCAGCCTGTATATTGTTTTTGCTTGTTCTCAAGTCAGAATACAAAATTTATTTATCCTATCATTATCCAATTAGTATTGAGTGAAACATAATATCGGAAATAAACCTTTATTTGTGCGAGACTTCCAATAATATGAATACAAAGAGAAAATTCACAAAAAACTTATATTTAGTAAGAATCTAGCGAAGCATTTAAGCTCTATTATCAAACATAATCAACAAAACGGTTAATAATAATAAGAATAAGTGAACGTGAAAGTTTTCCGTTCACTTCACAGTTTTTTACAAAAACTGGATCTAGCAACGACCTTGCCTCGATTTTTTTTGTACAGGACCGTATGCGTGCAATCAACGCTTTAGACATGCCTTACCGAGTCAGAAACAACAATAATAATCTTTGGTAATGAAACAACCAAAATGATGCTTGACTTGACTCGAAGAAAGTTTTCTATAAAAAAATTTAATTGTTCATTGAAGATTGATGAAACGTCCTTGAAATATCGATTATCTTAAGAGGGTTAGGTTTTATTTTATGAATATACGATCATGTACCTAAAATATAGGAGTATTAAATAGATATTGTTAAATTAGGTATAGTATTTTTCTACTTTATAACACAAAATATTGTTGCTTCCTCCTTTTTACCCCTAGGTATAGGAAAGGGTAAGATTTCTATTTCTTAATTGCTAAAGGATAAAAGAATCCCCTAGATTTCAAGCCAAGCGCGTAAAATAGTAGATATGTTATTCAACAAGCATTATAATGATGGCTATTATTTACCGGTATGGATAATAGTAACCATTATGCGAGTAGAATACTAGACTTTGTCCACGACTTTTAATGAATATAGCTACTTTTATTAAGCCAAATATTTATGGAACATGTTATTTTTAATTTTTATAACATACATAAACATTATTTGTTTTAATAAGGCTTGCAGTTTCACATAATTTTCTATAGTTATTCCTTTATTTTCCACATTATACCTATTGATTTTACTTCTAAGAATTGACTAATAGGTCCATACTTTGTCGAGCACTTTTATTTTGTGGGGGTAGTTTTGTAAAATAGTACAATAGCCTCCGAATCAAGTTATAAAAGTAATTTTAAAAATCTACTCCAAAATCGTGCAAATTGAAGAGTTTTGAAATTTCCTTATGGATCTCATCATCAGATCTTGACCAAATTTATATGGGACCACCCCTGAGGTATCCCTTTTCTATTTATAGAAATCGGACATGGTAAAAAAATATTGCTGAACATACTGTGACGCGAAAGCCGTCTCCATTCCTTGTTTAATCCTTGCCCGCGGTATGAAGTCTAGCGTTGGCCATATAGAGACATACGCACCGCTTCGAGAAGCTACCAGAAAAAGCGATACGTGGCCGTTGAGTCATAGAGAGGGAATTCTCGGACATTCGAGATTGTCTAGAAACTACTGGTACAGAGCTGGCTTTATATAAATAGCGCGAGAAGTTAAGAGAAGATAAGAGAAGATAAGATAAAATTGAATTTAAGTGTTGGACAGTAAAGACAAATTGTAATAAAATATTTAGAATTGTGAGTTATAATAGTGTTTAAATATTATATAAATTAATTAGTACGTTATAAATAAATTGTAAATAGTGTTTTAAATAAATAAACTATAAATATATTAAACAAACCTTACAATACATACATAAAATATATTCCGACGAATTGAGAATCTCCTTTTTTTTGAAGTCGATTAAAAAATACCCCTATTTTGTTACACTAGAGCTAAAGTTCTCAGGCTATAATCAGGTTATTAATGCCAAAATTATGTCTCATCAAATTGATATTAAAATATTCTCGAGATTTAGATTCAACAAAAATAGCTGACTATTATCAAGCTCTTGGTATATAACCCTTGACTATCTCCCAATATCAAATATCAGCGACTATTTCTCTAGAGAAATAGTTAGTATTTGGTCTAGTGAAATAATCGTCCCAAATATAACACGACGTTGTTGCTAAATTTCTCGAACATTCTACAATTTGAGTCTACATAATTTTGGCATTAGTAATCAACTGATTAATGCCAAAAATTATATCTCATTAAATTGATATTAAAATATTTCCGAGATTTAGATTCAATAAAAATAGCCGACTATTATCAAGGTCTTGGTATATTACCCTTGACAATAACATCAATAATTTCATATACAGTTTAATAAAATTGTGTTCTGGGTTGAGTAGAGACAGATATAGAAATATGCAACACCCAACACACTATCGACTTTTAGGACTCCAGCCATGAACCAAGGACTGACAACATTTAAAGAGAGGGGGAGGTATGTACTGACTTCATTCGTACTTGCATTGGGTCACTTACGTCAAACGCAACAATATCTCGTTATCCCTTGATAAACTTTTATTGCATGGCAGTTCTATAATGACAGAAGATGGAGCTCATCACCTCGTTGCTAAAAATTAAATATTTATTATTTTTTTTGAATCATCGGCTTAAACTACTCTGGTTATTTCGCCTCGTATTCTGTGTAGGCTTTGTTACTGTTTTCTAGCGCCACTTTAGGAAAAGCACTGTTAATTAGAACTTAACAGTGAATGGTCGAGTGGGGAATCCTACCAAGGCATCAGAATTAATTTTAAATAATTAAATTAAATGAAAAAATCCCGGCCAACGGTGGGATTCGAATCTGGGACCCTTGCATCCGCAGGCAGAGACTCTACCACT
Organism: Psylliodes chrysocephalus; assembly: GCA_927349885.1. NCBI lineage: Eukaryota > Metazoa > Arthropoda > Insecta > Coleoptera > Chrysomelidae > Psylliodes > Psylliodes chrysocephalus. The sequence continues at coordinate 44,078,789 of OV651821.1, forward strand.
GAGCCACCCACCCCCATTTGTTATTAATATTATTATTCCGATTTGGGTTTTTTGATACACACGACATGTCGTTCATTTTACAGATATAATAATATTCAATAAACATCCTCCAATTAACTATTTCTTTATTAATGATGTGATCAAATTATAATTAAAGACCTAAAAACACCAATTAAAAAAAAACGCTTTTCGACAATCAATCAGGAATTTAGTCTAGTTCACGTTTGCCAAAGGTTATATTTTTAATACGAATACGGTATGACCGAGACGCAATTAAAGGTGCGCGGCGTAGGTCAAGATATTCGGAAAAATGAAAAGATGTTGAAGAGGGACAAGAGGTCTTCCATCTGACCTTTCGTTCAAAATTTATTAAAAAAAAAACTGTTGGAAATGAGTTTTTATTATTAGCGAAGTGAGATTAAAATTCGAATAAAGTAAATACAATGAAATTTCCAATGCAGGTCATAAAGTAGATGTGGCCACGTTGCTACAAAACTGAATAATTGTATGGCCATATTGTTCTGCAAGTTGATCTACTTTATAAATATTTGGTGATTTATTTCTGAAAATTGTCTTCAATAAATCTTGTTTGTACTTATTCTGATCAAATTGAATGTTGTATGTCGTCAGCCAATCCTGAATTTCAGGTTTTGTCCAGGAATTATTGGACGTTTTAAAAGTCACGTGCTGTGATAGGAAGCATTGAATATAACAATCGTTAACGACTGAGTTAAATCCATAAGTAATTGATTTTTGAACCATTTTAAAAAATTTGCATCATTCATTTCCCCATGATACTCGGGAAAACCATTTTCGTTACCAGCATAAAGAACAATGAATTTTTTTCCACCAACTCTTGTAATTTTTACGCTCCTTTTATCGTTATTTTGCCAAAATCGGTTTACTGTACCATTTTGAAAAATCCATGTTTAATCCAGATAAACAAATATATAAAGAAGGTTTTTTACTTAAAAAAGTAAAACTTACTGACAACATGAGGAAGTTCCATAAGACTCCGCTGGGATCATCTTTCTTCCATTTAAATCCTATATCAGTTAACTATTTATTACAGGTTGGAATGTGGTCGCCTTTTTGGAGATTTTAATATATACATATATATTTTTAAATGCCTGGGAACTTGAGCTTACCGTCGAAATATACAGCATGTCCCCATAAGTTGGAATCATGTGGAAAACTTTTTTATTATTAATTTTAGGAAAAAAAGTTATCCTTCATAAAAAGTTCTGCATTATCCAAAACCTAGAATACAAATATCAAATATCTAATTTTTTCAGAGGTATACGAGGTTTATAAAAAAAAATATGAGTTTTACTAAAGAGTAAAGTACCTTTACATTTGACAATATCGAAAAATGTTACTATAAAAAGTTGATCAGAATTAAAAATATATTTTTTGACAAACCTCGTATACCACTGAAAACATTTGATATTCGATGACTGTATTCTAGGTTTTAGATAATGCAGAACTTTTTATGAAGAATAACTTTTTTTCCTAAAATTAATAATAAAAAAGTTTTCCATATGATTCCAACTTAGGGGGACATACTGTATAAATTAAACGCCGTTGCTACACGCTCTCTGACTGCATTTATTGTTAATAAAGGGCCACCATTATCTCGTTCTTTTTCAAAATATCTTATTAGAGACCCCACTAATTCTTTCGCACGACTATTAAAACGCTTAGGCATTTTCAAAATCAAAAAATAAACACAACAATAACACTATTGACAGTTCAATAATACATGTCATAAAAAGAAATATTGATTTTGCAACTGTCCGTTACGTATACCAATTGCTCACTTCAATCTAGAAAAGCAACAAATAAGACTGACAGCAATGATTTATCTGTTCAATTTGATAAACAAATTTCAGTGCAATGGGTATACTTAAAACTAAATTTTCCCGAATTTCTTGACCAATGACCGCATGTCTTTAATCGCGTCTCAGTCATAGGGTATTCACACTAAAATATACTCTGTTTGGGAAATATGAACAAGACTAAATTACTGATTGATTTTTGGGAAGCTTCTTTTCTAATCGGTGTTCAAGATAAATTATAAGTGTAACGAGGTAACGTTGATGAAATTTACAAACATCAGTCGATTTTGAGCGCTGGGCATTTTTTTAATCATCAATCTATCTACTAGAACAGAAAACTATTGTAAAGTTTATTTAACACGTTGACGACCGCACGCGTCACATATATGTGACAAGCAGTTTTTTCCAGGAACTGATGTCACAAATGTGTGACAATGACCCTACAATGATTAAATGAATATAACTCCCGGGCGGTTCAGCGGCGACAGATATGTTTTGGAGTCAGTTTCTGGACGTGTCTGGCACACACAAGTGTCATATGGTTTTAGGATTGGATGATTGGTTCCAGCAATAAGCCTTAATTCACGTGGCGGCAGTGGTTCATATCATCTCCCAACGCAGATTTTTGTTGATCGTAGACACAAAAAGGAGCATGACTTGGTATTCCTCTTTACAATGTAAGGATAATAAAGGTAACCCTATTGGATTATGTCTGTTCCCATGTTTTGGCATGTGGCATAAAAGTCAAAAATGAGAATTTCTGCAAACTCAGAGTTGCAATGTTTTTTTTAAGATTTTTTTTTTTTTTTATTTCTCACAATAATTATGTTTTTTTTATAGTTTGTTCTTTATTTATAAGAAAGTTTTTATTAGTTTTTTGCAATATAAATAATTAAAAAATGTATCCTTAGTTTCATTTAGATTGTAAAATATGTTATAATTTATTCATTATTGTGACAGGTGGTATATTTTAATAAAATACTTCTCGGAAACCGATGTCACATATATGTGACATTAAATAAAAATACAAAAAATAGATAACAAAACACATATAACCTATAAAAAATATAATATTTCTGACAAAAAGTTAAGCTACCCAAAAAAAAACGCCGTTGGTTTCTAGCATCGTCAAATTTCATAATAGCGGTCGTGAACGTGTTAATCAGGTATAATGTTATTTAAAAAAAAAAAACGATATTTAAAACAAACACCAATAAAAAAGGAAATGAAAGGGGATAATCAGGACATAGAATTGAACCAACATACCAACTTGTAGCTTTATTCTAATTTTTTCTGAGCGTTTCATTGCTTGGGCTATTATTCAGCGCAATTTGTGCATATTTTATTCGTATAATATCATTTTAGGTGAGAAAATTATTTAAAAAAGAGTACATTGTAAAAGAGTCATGGATAAAAGTGTTTACATGATATGCAAATTTTGATTTTGCATAAAAAACCATCGATATGATTTAAAACGAATTCTGGCGATACTTGAATACAAATTTGGCAGCAAATGTCGATGGAACTTGATAATAGCCTTTAAAAAATCATCGTCTGGTATACGCTTTTCATCAATAGCAAATAACACAATAAAACGACAGCGCATTAACTCAAACAAGACAATCCAAGTTTGAGGCGTGGGAAAGGACAAAAATCAAATCATGAATTTTAAACATGACATTACCGTAAGTTGCAATTAACAGCGAATTTTTGTAACGTGAGTATTTTTTTACGGAGATAGATTACATTGTCAGTCACTGCTGCGTGGTGTATGTATCAGATTAAGATATATTTTTTAATTGTTGGGTGTAGATACCTTGCACTCAAGGTCTACATTGTACGTTTTACAAGATTGAACTTAAAAAAAAAGTATAAAGAAAACAACTACTGGTAAACTGCTTTTATATCTCGTTAAATAAGCGTTAATTTTAAATTAATTACCGACAAAGTTATAGAATTTTGAAAATTTGAAATAAAAGCACAAGATATTTAACCTGTTCGACTAATGAAAAACGGACGCTATTTTCAAAATTTATTGTAATTAAATTATATATAAAAAAATTCTACTATTACTCTGAAAAATACTTAACAATGCATGGGTCTATATCAAATTTATTTATATACGGAGGTACGGATGTTATTTTTTACAGGTACGGCATTGCTAAAGTGACGATGGTTCTTTATAAACGAAACTTCTTATTGTGAAATTGACATCAAGAATTTAAACAGATGAAAGTACAAAAAGAGAAAGTTCTTTAATTTTTTCTGATTGCACAAATAAAGGCGCTTTAAGAAACAAAGCCTAATTTATTTATTATAAATATCTTAAGAACCGTTTCTGGCATCCTAGACTTTTAGAAGACAACAATACTGTCATTATGAAAAATTGTCCACCCTGTGCACTAATAATTGATGATAATATTGTTACAAAATCTCAATAAATTTTTTATATCCTACACAATATTATTTTTTTATTTATTACTGAGGCCCATACCCATAGGACCCTCAAAACCTGCCTGTGGCTACGCACCTGTTTGCAAATCGTAAAAAAGTAGTTTAAACTGTTTAATGTATACAAATAATTTTTATTGTTAAAATGAATACAATCTTAAAAATTATAATAATAAAATGGCAATGACAATGACTACTAATAACATCTTTTTTTAGTCACTACAACTGGAACACAAACAACGTCATCACTAATATAGCATATAAGGATCAAAAAGGAAAAGGACTAAAATAATATTTTTACATGAACAGGCTCAAGGGGTAGAGTTTAGATTTAATTAGGACCATATGGCCTCCCCCGCTTCGGCCTTTTCAGATCTATTGTTGATATCCTTCTTAATCGTTGTTTAGAGTACCTTTTCTAATTCGGTGTTTTGCAGTAGACTCCTTAGACTGGAAGGTAGTTCTTCGGTGTAGCTACTTGCCCTTTTTCTTCTCCAAGTAAGGAATCTCAGGCTTGATAGACCTTCGCAGTAGCACAATACATGCTCTGCAGTTTCCTCCTCTTCCTGACAGAATCGGCACAAGGTCTCTTCATATGTTTTTTAATCCTACAACGCCCTGTAGACTTACTAGTACTCTAGTATTTTTCCTATTAAGGCTTAGTAGATGCTTGGTGAGTTTAGGCGATGGTCTTTTTAAGAACCCTCTGACCTGTCTCTATCCCGGTGAATTTTTCCACTTCTCCTGAAATTTTTTTTAACATCTACTGCATGTTCTTATCGTTGTCTTTCTGATACCACAGAAGGGTTCTGGACCAATAGGAGCCTTTGAGGCTCCTTCTCGGGCTAGTAAATCAGCCCCTTCGTTGCTCTTATGTGGCTAAGGTTAGTCTGTTTTGACTACCCAGCTCTGTTAGGGCTCAGTGTTGCCGTTTGGGTGGAAATTTTGACTCTAGTAGGAATTTTGGGTGGATACAATATTTTTGGGGAATTTTTAGAAAATTTGCTCCCATCGAGGCTCCCATAATGACTTTAAATTGAATTAATCTTGGATTTCCTCTTTTTAATAAATAGATAATATTTATTTATTACATTAGGTCATTGATGTATTAATCAAGACCTGACACATAAAATTATGTCATGTTTTATGTTTTGAAATGTGACATGTGTTTGTGGTGTTGTGATTTGATGTGATCCAATTATGAGGTTCTCTTTAAGAAGCAAAATCAAAGCTAGAGTATTGAAAATTATTTTCCCTCTGCTCTTTTCCTTTTGATATAATTCAATGTCTGTTGCGCTTTTAGTTAAGGGAGTAGATGCTTTCAGGAGTAAAACGGTCAAAAACTTTACTGTGGCATGGAGTATAAGATTTGCTTTGCCTTTATTTTTAAAATAATTTTTAATAGACGCGTGGAATGTATTTAACCACTAGATCAACTGATGTGTTGAAATTTATTTGCATTTTTGTTAACTAATACTGCGTTTGAAAAGTACCTCAAGCTCCGTTTGCTCCATTGATATGGTTTGCTCGATGTCACATGACCAAAAAATATACTCGCTCTGTTCGAGGAGGTACATTTCAAACGTAGCATGTAATACTTTTCCGGATTATAGTTACATAGAAAACATTTTTTTTAGTGTGGGTGGATAAAGTGGGAATTTTGTGATTAAGTGAGAGGAAATTTTACATTTTCGATTCGGCAACACTGTAGGGCTTCCAAACAGTTCCACACAAGATTTGAGTGTACCTACATATAACTGAGTGCTTCTAACGTCGCTTGACTGTCTGAGTATATGACAATGATTTTTTCACTTACTATCTGTCTTAATACCTCTTTTGCGCAGTGATGTATTGCGACTATTTCTGCCTGGAATACTGTCGCTTGTTTACCTAAGCTCAGTGAGATTCTTATCTTTGGCTTGGTACTATATATAAGTACATATTCCTGAACCTTTATGGGTTTTGGAACCGTCTGTATATCAGGTGAATTCTGCATGAATAGCAGATCCTACCATCCATGCTCGCCTGTCTGGTAAACTTACTTTTGAAAGCTATACTTTGGGAGCATTTCGTCTGAAGACATTCCCATTATTTGGTCGTTCTCCAACTCTTTATATAGCAAACTGCTTATGGGTGATGGACCTTTGTGCAGTCTGTATGCAACAGATCTGGCTTCGCCTTGAATGAATATATGTAGTGGTGTTAAGTTTAGCATGAGTTCTATAGCTCTTGTTGGAGTCGTTTTCATGGTTCACGTGGTACTCAGGCATGATTGCCTTTGAATATCATTGAGCTATCGAATTGCTCCAGCTTACCGAGTCTTTGGCCACCATATCACCGACGTGTAGGTTATCATCGGCCTTATGACTCTGGTATATAGCCATAGAGACATTTTCGGTTGTAGTCCCCAATTTTTTTCACACAACCTTCGACATAATGGTGCTCTTTTGGGTGACTTTTGCAAGTGTTGATTCCATGTTAACCTGTGGTCAAAGATGACTCCCAAGTATTTGGCCTCTTGAGCAAATAGAATCTTCACTGCTTTCAGTACTGGTGACTTTAGTCCTGTTCGTACTTTTCATTTTGTGAGGATTTACTATTAGTTCCTCTTCTCTGCACCACTATGTTTAGAGCGGTTTGTGTGTGCTCCGATATTATACCTGCGAATTTGCCTCACGAAGATCTTCAAGTCATCAGCATACCCTAGGCAGTAGAAGTCTGCAGATCTTAGCCTTTTTACGAGTCCACTGGGATGAGCAGGGATGATAGTACTCCTCCCTGGGAGCAACCCTTGCCTGCTTTAGAGGCTTAAGGGGTAAAGATTACAAATATGTTTACACAGGCAAGCTTAAGGGGTAAAGGGCCAATTTTTTTTGCACGGGCAGGTGTACAGTATGAAGGGGCTATATATTTTTAAATAAATAGACTTGAGAGTTAAAGAGTCCAACTATTTTTAAACATGGACAAGATTAAGCGTTAAATGATCAAAATATTTTTATATAGACATGCTAACTAAGTGGTAAAGTAGCAAATATTTTAGCTTATGGGATAAAGAAGAGAAATATTTTTACATGGACAGGCTTAAGAGGAAAAAAGGGAACACATATTTTTACTTGGTTAGGATTAAGGGACAAAGAGCGAAAATAGTTTTACATGGGCAGGCTTAAGGGTTAAATGACCAAAATATTTTTTATATAGACATGCTAAGTGGTAAAGTTAAAATCTTTTGGCTTAAGGGATAAAGACGAAAAATATTTTTACGTGGACCGACTTAAGAGGAAATTAAGGGCTAAATATTTTCACTTGGTCAGGATTAAGGGACAAAGAGTGAAAATAATTTTACATGGACAGAATTAAGGAGTACGAAGCCCAAATATGTTTACATGAGAAAGTTTAAGGGTGTGAAATTTTTATACATTAATTGTTTAAACAATTTGCAATCCCTACTCAAAAGGCGACATGAAATAGTCCTTAGAAACAAGAGCTAGCAATGTAAAGAACCTCTATATGGTTTAGCCTAAGTAATGCCAAAGCTTCACGAATTTGAAAATTAAACGACCCTTTGTCTTTTGGTCTTTTCTTTTTTATAATAAGGATTTACCTTTGAGATCCTCAGTCTTGATATCTCCGGATCTCGAATTTTATTATTTATTTTTGGTAATAGACTGGATTAAATCAAAAAAATATATACTGAAATTTAACATATTTAGGTGACTAGTGCTCAAGTATAAGCATCTGCAGAGCCCAAAAAAAGGTATAAAAATGGGTTATCAATAAATTTTGACATAGACTTATGTTTATCTGAACTGGTCTTGTAACTCAAAGTATAGAATCACGTGAAAGCTCACATTCGTATGGCAACTTTTAAACTTTTATCCAACTTACCTTCCACTATAAATATTTTCTGTGAGCGGCGAACTCTCGTCGTCCGTTAAGTTATCATCGCTGTAGTTCTCGCTCCGCAGACCATTAGAGGTCATTTCTGAAACGAAAAAGAACACAAAAAATCAACAATAGTAAATACTGGTTTAAGTGCTGCGACTTTAGAGACAGCGAGACAGTAATAAGGAAGTCGAAAAATCATAAAATAAGTGAAAAACTTTCTAGCTGATTTATAACCTCTGTCCTACTTGCAAGTGTGTATGTAAATCATTGTGTTTTATGTGGTATTAAGTCTTAACAAGAAAACAACCAATATGGAGATGTCTATTAAAATGCGGCATTAAATAAATAAATAAATGCCATAGGTGAAATTTTTGGTTAATGTGTCCATTTTGCACTTTTTCATTCATGTAATTATGAAATTTCGTTAGTAGGGGTTTCATAATATGGCCGATCTTCAAGTGGTATTTACGTTGTTGTCAGATCTTCCGTTTTTCCGAAAATATAGCGAATTTTGTTATTCTATGTACAGGGTGTTTCGCATAAGTATCGACACAGAACAGGTGCGTGTTGGACACCCCAAAATATGATGGGTTAACGCAATTTACCTCTATACCAAGTTGAACCCCTAATTAGTTACGGAAGCATAAAGTGCAGCCAAGTTTACTTAATTTTTGTTATTATGTAGATATTATTATTAGTTTTAATTGTGTTTTCATTTATATCGATTTTATTAATAAATAATTTGCTATTTGTTCAATTTAATTTCAAAATGCATGGCCAACTAAAGTTTCAAGTAATTTTTGTATTAACATTGTCATAATGCATTGATTTAAGTTTTCTCGTTTTCTCGAAAAATAATAAGTTTATTAAAAAATAAGACAGTAAAAAGTTTTAAAATAAAATTTTGCATAAAATGAAATTAAAATTTTAAAAATCGGCAGATGGACAAAAAAGTTCTGTACAGTTATAAGGGTGGGTTACCCCAAAACCACCCCTTAAAATATTTCAATTAATTCTTATTCACCTTCAAAATAAGACTTGTGAAACGCCTAAATAATTTACCAAATATAGATTTTTTAGGTTAAACGGTTGCAGATATTAAATTTTTTCGAAATTTATGGCCCCACTTTAGGCTTCCGTAACTCCTTAAGGATACAACTTGGTATAGAGGTAAATTGCGTTAAATCATCATATTTTAGGGTGCCCAACACGCTTCTGTTCTGTGTCGGTACTTATGCGGAACACCATGTATTTTATGATTTTTAAATTGCCTGAATATTTTTCATATACTATTCTCAAAATAAAAGTAATCATTTCCGACATATGCTACATTTTGTTATATTTCCCAAATTTAATATTAGAATACATCAAGATGGCTATGATTGCAACAATACTTTTGTCAACTTTGACTTTTCACACATCATTTAATTGTTGGTGTTTATCGAAAGTGAAAATGAATTATTTGAATGAAACAGAACAAATTTAAATGTTAATGATCTTATGATATGGTGAAATGCAACAAGAAACTCTTAATAACTTTAATGCTTTATATCCATTCAGAAATGGCATAACAAGGTTTACTGTAAATTGGTCAGAACGTATAACGTAACCGACGCAGTAACGCAGATTTACCTAAACCAAGGAGCATAAAAAAATGCAACAACTGAAGACAAATCGTTACATGTCTGCATTATGTTAGAAGAACATATTCACTCTTGAGTAGCAAAATAACTAGGGAATTTGATATTTCACAAAGATCTGTTTTACGAAGTAACACATTTCACCCATACTAAGTAAGATTAGTCCAAGAGTTGGCAGATGATGATTTTGATAGACGTATAGACGTTTGCTGAAACAATAATGGGAAAAAAGTTACGATTAAAACGATCCACATTTTTTAAATAATAGATCTGTAAATAATCTTCGGTGGATGCGTAAATCCCACATTCAATGTCCACAAAATTTTGATGTTTCGATTAGAATATTAGGCACTAAAATAATTGGTCAGACTTATTTGGAGTTGGTACAAAACAGTATAATTCCTGAGTAAACTCAGTAATTTTCCAACCCACATTTTCCATTACATTTTAATTTAATTACATTCTTATAACTTTTAGACAATAATACCCCAAACAAGGATGGTATGCATTCTGTTTGGGTGGTTCAAATAATTTGTGTTCTTGAAGATGGACTGGAAGACGTGTTTATATCGAGTGGTCCCCATTATAGCCTGATAGAATCCTTAATATTATTTCCTCTGCGGTAATTTAAAAAACACAGTTTATGAATCAAAACCTGCCAATATTAAAGAATTAAAATACGGAATCATCGCATTTAAAAAACAGTTTACCAAACAATCGTAAATCTTGTAAGCCAATGTATTTAAAAAAGGCTATAAGGAAGTGTAAAGGGAGGGAGTTGACATAACGTTTATACTGGAAAAATATTCTATGTTTTAAACTTTTAATTTAGACAAAAAAAATTAAATTAAATAAAAAGCAGCATACCATTTATTTGTTATGTATAACCCAAGAAAATGATGATAAGAGACATTTTTGAGTCAACAAGTTCATATTACGTTATTATGTAGACCACAAATGGGTAACATAAAAAATGATTTCAACACAAATAAATACCAAAGAACCACTATCCTATCCACATCCTGTTATTAGAGTCTTGAGGATGACCTCATAGAGACAAAAATATTGACTTATGGTAAATGTATTACTCTTATAATCAAATTAAAAAACCAAATAACTGTGGGACCACAAATTGCAGATAACTTTTTCTCGTTAAAGTTGACATTGAATACAAACTATAAAATGATGCAAAATTTTGCTATTTATTAACCACTTTGGATCAATTTATCGACATATCAATTATTAAGTTAAAGTCGGTTCCAATTCTAATTTAAATTTGAGGCCACAAGTCCTCTATTCGCTGTTCTTTATGTGACAAGCACAAAGACCTTTGGAGAGTAAAAGTTAGGTAGCAAGGTCGAAATTCAATTGGGTTCCTTCGAAATTTATTCGTCAAGCCGCAGACTAATTTTTGAGAACTTTAATAAGTGGAGGTGAACATATTGAATTCTAAATTAAGCGTAGTTTAGGTGCTGGGCTTGAAATGTTTAGAAAATTACAGAGGCAACATAAAAAATATTTTATACATTTTTTTGACTAAGAAAAATAGATACTTCCGACTTAGAATTGAGAATTATAAATTATTCCGGTTTAGACTAAATAAATAGAAATGTTATCGTTTGCGATGTTTTTAAAGTTTTTACAAAAAAGCGTTTAAAAAAGTTGTCTGTACCGAAAACGAATACCAACTTAAAAATAAACTTGGAAATAAACATATAAACAGAGGGTGAGTTGGGTATATTACATTTATAACCAATTTTTAGAATTGTACCGGTTTGTCAAATAAAATGAAGTAAAAGCAGTACTGAAAAATCGTTTGATATATTACTTTCAAGCTTTTATGACGACCATTAGAAGATATAACACCATAACCAGCTATGAAAGAGGATTTCTCTATTATTTTACTAACGAACCTGTAACTAATATACTTGAATATTAATCGTGAGAACATTATATTTTTTTGTTTCTTTCAGAATAAAGTGGTATAGCAGGGGCAGAAGTTGGAAAGGCTTTTGGTAGGTAGAGAGGGGGCAAATGTCAAACCACGTCGGACGGTTTCGAGAATTTCATAGTAATGTTAACCTGCCAGTGTCGTTTCACAGAATAAGGGGTATATTCTGTCACAATTCCTTTATATTATAACGGCCGTTAAAATATTGGCGGCCTTTAGAAATATTTTCGTATTCGTTAATTTACTTCTGTCATTATTTAAACGAATTTCTTTATGGTGTATTTTAATGTATTTTAAAGGAATCCGTTTAAATAATGACAGGAGTAATTTAGTAAATACGAAAATATTTTTAAAGGCTTCCAATATTTTAACGGCCATAAAAATATAAAGGAATTGTTACAGACTAAACCCCTAAGTAATTTTAAATTGTTACCGGCGGCACCGGACAATCACATGTATTTATGGATTATAAATAATTATTGAACATGTATTATAATATCCGAATCATAATTCTACAAAATTTTAACAGCTATTTACAATTAATTAAACTATTTAGTCGAAATTGTTATTGACATCTATAAAATGATTTTGTACGCCAATGTATCGCGTCCAATTCGGTTAGATCCGCCGCAAACCTGTCAATTTATGTGAATAAAGTGGGAGAACTAGCAAAGGCCTTCCCAATTTTTGCCCCTGCTGTAGGAGAATATGGAACGTTCTTCTTTTGTTATTTAAATGTTGAAAACTCCGGTTCTCGGTCTCATTAAAATGATATCTCTTAATCTTTTACATTATTTTGTCATACAAGCTGTCTCTATATATCAGCTTCACTGTAAGAGCTGGAGAACACTATGTTTGAAAACTCAACAAATATTACTGTAGATATTAAAAATTTTAATTGGCGCCGTATACTTTTTTTTCACAAAGAGAAAGACGACAAAATGTCTAAGATGTCGGTAAAAACCGTAACATGGTAACTTTTTTTGTAGGAGAATCAACAGAAGCAATGTAATTTTCAGGAAATATACCCTTAATAAAAGCCAACACTGACCTTAATAAATTAATTTTATTATAATAATATGTTATATTTCAACTATAATATATCAAAAGTAACAGTTATCCTATTAATGTTTTTGTATTACCAAGAAGGCGTTGAAAAAAAAACATTTTCCTGATATCACTAGTTTTGGGATACATTTATTATGATTTTTTTTTGAAATGTCTATTCTGTCTTCCTAAGCCAAAAATCGGTATCTCAGTTAAAGCGAGTTTCGAGAAAATACACATTTTCTAGAAGGTCTTGTTTCGTATATGGATATGCAGCCATTTAGCTTAGTTATAATAATTAGTTCATCTGATGCGAAATTTTTCAAGCTATCATCTGATGCGTTAAAAAAAAGAAAAGTATTTTTGAGATACCGCTTTTTGGCTTAGGAGGGCAGTATTACTGTTTTTGTATTAACAAGAAGGCGTTGAAACCAAAAGATATAATGTCATCAAATACTTTTATTTTATTTCAAACTGTCATTTCTATCTTACGGTATTTTTTCTAAAAAAACTTGAACAACAATTTCTAACGTTTTTTCGTTTTTAACTTTACTTGATTAAATCAATGTCCTCAAAGCTTAACACACTAACCTTAACATCAAACAACCAACAATGGTATATTATATTTATTAAATAATCGAGAATGGGTTAAAAATGTATGTCCAAGTACATTGGCTATATGTTTTTTACTTTTCTCGATAAGAGGGAAGTATTGTTATCGTGAAACTGTCACCTTATGAGATTATTGCAGATCTTCACGTTTCAGCGTCCCCAGATTACGAAAAAAATGTTTTTCCATTATGTCGGTCTGTCTGTCGTTGTCTGTCATCGTTGTCTGTCATCGTTGTCTGTCATCGTTGTCTGTCATCGTTATCTGTCATCGCCTGTCATCGTCCGTCATCGGCTGTCATCGTCCGTCATCGTCCGTCACCGTCCGTCATCGTCCGTCATCGTACGTCATCGTACGTCATCGTCCGTTATCGTCCGTCATCGTCCGTCATCGTCCGTCATCGTCCGTCATCGTCCGTCATCGTCCGTCATCGTCTGTCATCGTTAAGTAGTCAAGCAAAGGAAATAATATTTCATCTATTAGAATATTTTATGAAACAAAATGTTCCTCGGCAACAAATAGTTTTGAAAAAAAAAAACAACGATGATAGTGAAACTTATAGACAATGTGTTGTGAAAACATACTTTGATTGTCTCTTACTATACGGAGAATGGTCGCACTGCGCATCTGTCTGAGTGCCTTTTAAAAGGAGATAGAAAACTCCACCATTTTGATGCCTTATTACGTGTTGCCTACATCTTTGCGCAATATTTTTAATAGGTGCGTTTTAATCATCCGCTTCTGCTTCGGAATTGTCGGTTTTCTTGTTTTAATTTGACATGTTAAAACGATTAAACCGACAATTCCAGAAGCAGAAGCGGATGATTAAAACTTTATCTAAGATTAAAACGCACCTGATATTTTGCTTGCTGCTGTCAGTGTCAGTGAATATTATTTTTGGAGTAACAGTTTATTGCTAAAGAATCAGTTAGCTCACTCAGACCAGTTGAAAGTTTCAAAATAACATCCACTCCAGGGATACAAATTCATGATGCGCAGAAGACTGCTGTTTTATTATAGGCTGTATTGTATTATTCGAGTTGCGCAGTGTATAAACTAGAACATTGAGATCAAAAGTGCCGACGCAGAGTGAGCGAACTGATTTTTTAGCTATAAACTGTGGTAAAGGCATCAAAATGGCCGCGCCCTATGTTGGGCATGTCGGACCTCTCTCTTGCACCGTATAGTAATGTTGTGAATGATGATCCCAAAACTCTCACTGTAATTAAAGAACAAGTTGCTGAAGCTACAGAATACTCCGTAAAAACAATTGAACGAATAATTATAGAAGGTGACCAGATATCAAAAGGTGAAAATTCTACGTCGACCATACCTAAACAATTGTTTAAAAGTCCAGAAGAACATAAAGTGCAACAGATATTCCATCCTACAATACAATATTGGAACAATCAGAGATATAGTTTATAGATTTCACGAAACAGAAAGTATGCGCGTAACAGTCAAAACTCTTAAAGAAAAATTAAAAAAGAAAGAACTATTTTTAAAAAAATTGGGTTCAAGTGGCGAAAAACGTGAAACAACAGACAGGTTCTAATAAAACGGCTTGACATCAGGGAAAAAAGAATAGATTATATTAAAAAAATTAGATATTTTCGTTCTCAAAACTGTCCCTTTATATATATTGATGAAACTTACATACATAGTAGTCACATCATCACATAATTGGGGTGATGATAATGCAAAAGGTTTGTTTTCCACCATTTCGAAAGGAAAGAGACTTATTATAGTTTATGCTGGTGGTAACATGGGCTTTATTCCTAGCAGTTTATTATGTTTGTGTTTGGGGCCATGATATTAAATTTCAACTTTCCTTATTACGACCACAGCTGTGCACATTAATCAAACAGCATAAAAATAGATTCAAGCAATACAAATTTGATAGATTATTCTCTGAACACGGTCATACAGTTTTGAGATTACCTCCATACCACCCAGACTTAAATCCAATAGAAATTATCTGGGCTGTAGTATAAAATAATGTAGCTATAAAGAATATTCATTTTAAATTAGCACATGTACAAATGTTAGCTGAAATTGAATTTAAATCAGTAACCCAAGAAGACTGGAAAAAAAGATGTGCACATGTAATAGCTGTCGAAGATAAATATTTAGATCGCGAAATTATGATGGACGACGTTGTAATTCCTACAGTTATTATTAATGTTAGTGAAGACAGCAGTGATAGTGATTATTTTGATGACGATTTTTTAGAACTCTGTTAATTTGTTTATATTTATTTTGTTTGATAGTAGTTATAGCAACAAGGAATAGAGGTTAGTATAAATCATATTTTTAAAAAAGCTTCGTTGTTCTATTTTAATATTTGTATGCTGATGACTTTCACCACTTCTACTTCACCCTATTTTCGTTAGTGGCTCGTAGAAAAATACACTGTACAACTCGAGTTATTTGTCGGTATTTCACTTAGACGTTTTTGTGCGATATGCCCATTATATATCCACTCTCGTTGCATAAAGTAGACAATATATTATTTGTGACAAAAAATTAAAAATCTACCTATTGCATCCCTTTAATTTTAAGCCTTTCAGTTATATTGCGACATTCAAGTTATATATAAGAGTACATATTCCAAGAAAGGAAACAATCTCTTCATGCACGGCTACTGTTGTTATCGATCATACCAATAATGGGTGGAGTTCTATAAAAAATGTTTCCTTGAAAACGGTTTTGAAATGCCAATACACTAGCTAGCTAGCAGTTCTTTGTCTACCATTACCAATCCCGTTGATCACTTCTTGTATACCTACCTAACATACCTACAGCCGGTAATAGGTAATAGTTATTATTCTTTGTCGCTAAGAAACTAGATCAGCTAATAATTATGTAACCATTAGTAGGAGTATTGATTTGAATGAAGGATACGGTTGATTTTTTTTGGGTTTTGTTGCGACATTAAAATCGCTTTGAGATTATTGTTCTAGATCGGTAAAAGTGGATTACAATACGGTTTATGTTAATGTGCCTTAAAATTAAATTAGATTTGGTTCGTTACTGTCTTAGATAAAAATTGCAGTTACATTTTCTCGTATTTTAAGTTGAAGGTAATTGTGGGTGGAGACCTTTTATTGTTTGTTGAAATTTTTGTGTAGATAGATAGATATACTTTAAAGTATTTGGGACGTCTGTTTTAGGTTTTAGCACACCTTTTATTACTATTATTTTTTTATTTAATATACAGTACAACCAGCGAGAAGTGTCCCACGATAAATTGGTGCTTATTAGAAAAATAAGACGTTGTAGGAGATAGCTCACATCTTCGCTGTTATTGCAAATAAAGTTTTCCTGAATGGTATTTTCCCCAAAATAGTCAAACTTTTTCCCATTTAATCTGGGAATATTTTAGGAAGCAGAAGTAAACGAAAATGAAAACATCTGAATGTAATTTTGTTTTGTGACTATAGTAACCCACAGTTTATCTAAAATTTTGCCTGCTGTCAGAGTGACAGTGAAGTTGTAGGTCAATTGAAGCAATCGAAAGTTTATACTAATGTTGGTGATATAATTTTACTGATTAAATTATTTTTAATAAAAGTAAGTGAATGTGAAATTGCAAAAGAACATTTATTTCTCATAAATAAAATCTTAGTTTTCTGATTCTATAAACTGTCCAATTATATTTGGATACAAATTTACCAAGTGCCTATGCACTGCACACCAAAGTACCCTTATCATCGTTGATGTAAACGTAGGTGACCGCTAACCCAGACAACACACCAAATCCCAGAGATATCCACAGAATATCTTTTGTGGATATCCAATATATCCACAGGATATCAGAAATATTCCGTGGATCTAATATGGATATCCAAATGTCCGTCTATATCCAGAATATAGAAGATATCCTATGGATATTCAGCAAAATATCTAATGAGTATCTTCCAGACAATACAAGAAATCCCAGAGATATCCACATAATATATTTTGTGGATATCCAATATGGATGTAGAATTCAGATATTCAGCAAAATATTTTATAGGTACATAAGTAACCAATGATTATTGAATAACGTCGAAAGAAAATAGAGATAAAAAAATATTTCCAACAATCTGCCTTTGATTTTGCCCACTATAAGGGCACTGAGGAGAAAGTCATCCTTATTAGGACTCTTCAGCAATAAATATAAATTCTCGACTCCAGTATTTAATAGAGTCTGGATCTGAAAAAATTCGATCGAACTCATTTACGGCGGGTTGAGCATGGGCATTGTATAAAGAACTATATAGTAGGATAATCGCCATGTAAAAGTTATTGGAGGCAATCGCGCCCGACATCTATTGGTAAAATCATTGAACTAACGATTTTATTTACTGGTTAGATACGCCCTCTACGTCAGATGTTAGAACTTTATAAGTGACAATTTCGTCAAATTAATTGTCAGTATATATTTTTTTAGTTATTTAGATTAAATATAAATAAAAATTAGTGATTCTTGTAAAGAATCAATAAATAATAGCATTCCACAAGATATTCGTCTATATTTAGAAATAAACTGAGATTTTAATGAAACTAAAAGCAGTCTGATTATCAGCGTTAAAAAGTAAAACTTTTTCATAAGCCTTCATAACGAAAATTTAGAGTACTTGTCTACGAATCGAAGGGTTCTGAGTTCAAACCCCCGAGTGGATACTTTTTTTTTATTATTTAATTTTATTTTCTAAATTCTTAAAACTTAAATTAATTTCAAAACATTAATTTTACGTTAATAACATCTAAATCTTCATGCTCAAATTTCGTCTTTTTGCTATGGCCACTCGGGATCATCAAATTATAATAGAATATTATAAGGTCCGGTAATTTTATTTAAATCTTTTGACAATGAAACTAAAAATGTGTGTGTCTAAAGGAGAAATATACCGAAAATAACAAGTATTTAAATTTTGCTAATAAATTTGTATTAGGTATGTGTTAAAAGAAAATACATCATTTTGGATTTGAATATACAGTGTGTCGCAAAATGTCTGCACCAAGAAAACGCACCAAATTACATTTTTTTTATTCTACGTAAAAAAGTGCGAATTAAATTTTTTTTACTGAAAATTTATGATACCTAACAGGGTTATTCATTATAAATTATCCTCCCTTTATGCTATAATTATTATTGTATAATGTTTACATTGACCGAATTTTGTAAAAATGTCATCAAATGACCATATCAGTGGTGTGCATATTTCACAGGATATATATATATTATTCAAATTTCGAAATGATCTTTATTCTTTCCTGATTAATTAAACGTCGAATATCATAGATAATCTATGTCGAATATCTTATAAATATTTACACTTTTTCTTTCTCACTGTAAACTACTTATTTGGATTATTTTATTATCAAACATAATAGTTGTGATTTTCATAGCTTTTACTTTAATAATGTTAACTTTTTCATGTTTACATTATCAACGTTAAATTACTCGAGACCAGACGGTATAAGATAGGGTTATCAATAATATACATTTGTGAAATTAGAAAAAAAATATCCCAGAAATTTAATAACATAGAGGGTATCCCATTTAAAAAAGTTTATTTGTGTTGTATTCCGTGAAATCTGAATACGTGTTTTTATGGCATATTTAAAAAAAGTCAGTCATATTCGCAAACTTTTATTTAAAGCTTTTTTTGAATATGCAATAGTGGTTATAAAAGGTGCCTTTAATAATGAATAATCTTGTACATGATCTCAAATAAATTTGTTGAAATTAATTTCATTTAAAAAATGTCACTTCCGCTTCTCCCGTATTGCTAAAAAAAATTGTGTCCAGGTCCAGGATTTGATGGTGGTAATATTAATTCTAGATACATTTTTCAAGTAACATTGTTCTCCTGTTTTTAGAAATAAAGGTTAATGTTTAGCCAAATTCATATATTTTTTTTGGACACACAGTATGTTTGTATAATATTAAAAACTTCCGCTACTAAATATTTTGGCTCAATCAAAGTAGATATCTTAAATTGATTATTGTTAGAAAAAATAGAAATAATATTAAATATAATAAAGAAATTAAAAAAATAATTTAATTTAATAATTTGATTTAAAAATTGAAATTTTGGGTTTATATGTATAAAAAATTGTAGATTTTAACTGCTTTTTTTTAAGTTATAACTTGATTTTTTGGGGATGCCACACCCTCCATCTCCCTCTAGGGGATGGTGGTGGTAAGATATTTATACAAAAATGTTGCAAATCATTTCTATTGTAAATATGCCAAAAATAAGATTTTTATCTCGTCTGTAACTATTTTTAAATGCCAGCCCACACATCCGAACTATGAAGATTAAAGTCGAAATTTTTTCTAAGTTCAAAAAAAATTTGGAAATTTTATTTCAAAAAAATTGGAATTTTGTGTTTTTATGTATAAAAAATCGTAGTCTTCAACTGTTTTATTTAAAAAGTTCTTGACTTAATTTTTTGGAAATGCCACCCTCACCATATCAGATAGGGGTGGGGAGGGGTGAATTTTTTAAAGCGATTGTTATTTTTATGGGATAATACATCCATATACCAAGTTTAGTTTCAATATTTCGACCCTATCCCCCAAAGCCGAACCCCAACCAATAATCCTTATAGAACCCATTGTGTTATTTACTTCAATATTAAGAATTCATTTATATTATTAACCATCCATCTTAAGGGTTTTTTTATTACATTGTTACGCACCAGATTAAAGAAATAATCTATTGTTTATAATTACTTATGACAAGTACTTAGGTATTTAAATTAAAAATACAATTTTTGCAACACTTAAGAAATGTATTATTATTGTTATTATTAATATTATATAATTTATTTTAAATTAATTCGGATAAAACCTGTAAAGAAAACGAAAAACAAAAGCATATTTTCTATTTTATTAATTTCAAAACAGTTATAAATACACAATTTTTTTTTGGGAACTCGTTCCTTTATTAACAGTAAAATAATTCAGTAATAAAACATAAACACAACTCATTCACAATACCTACTACCCGTAGACGCACTAACGCACAATAACAAACAGATAGAAAATAGTCCAAACATTCAATCACGAGTGTATAAAATTTCAACCAAGAGCTAAAAATAGAAATTTATCGATCGGTCTCAGTCATTCTTAAAAATATCTGCTGGACCCTCAACTCCGCCCACTGCAAAGGAATATCGACTTATCCATATTCACTAGCGCCATCTATTAGTAGTATCCATTTCGCTCCAATGAAACTTCCATAAGGTGAGACTACTATTTAGTTCTTTATACAATGGCATGGGTAGATACGAAAGTGGTATCGCCATCTATACTTAGGAAGCAAAATCAAAAATTACATCTAGTAGATATCCACGATGGTTTGCGTCCGCGCTTACACTTTGATATATTTATAGTGGATGTCCATGGGATATTGAATACACCTTAAAAAAATTAATTTTAAATATCTGAACGGTACTATTAGCCACAATGGCGTAATTTTTTAATAATTTGCTATATAATTACTATTATTTATGGACATTTGCATGTCTATAAATTACATTTCATGGATATAAAATAGATATCCACCATGGACTGGACATTCAGTGGATATTGGGATGTTCAGTAGATATCCAAAGGATTTGGTGTGCTGTCTGGGAAGTGGCATAGTTTTGTACCTGTATTGTTAATTATGTGTTAAAATAAAGAACCAATGTGTTTTTCAAATTGGATGTGATTGGATGACAATTCGGAGCCCCCATAAAGTCGGGGGCTATGGGCTTGTGCCTCACGTGCCTTTAAGGTAAAGATAAAATTGCATTTAATTGTCTTAATAACGGTTTAGTTAGAATATAGCAATATTGGCAAATAATAAAAGAAACGATCCGTATACTATAAAATATTTTGAAAATAAAAAAATTCAATTAAATGAAATAAAATGTAATGAAAACATTGTCCAGTATTATAAAAATAAGAGTAGTAGCAATTATACTCTTGGTTATATTATCATTAGGTATCATTAGGTATTTAAAAAAAATATTGGAGAGAAAATACATTGTTGCAAGTTTTCAGAATTTGTATAACATATTTCTAAAACATTATTATACCTATAAAATATTAAAATTTATTTTCATTGTAACTGTTAGTAATATAATTTGGACGACAACCCTTTTGGTGGCTTCCAAATGCAGTAGCGGAATCATTTTTTTTTTATAAAAAATTCTTTACTTGGATTTTGTTTTTTTTAATGTTGAAATAACATAATGTGTCTTCAAAAAGGCATTCAAGCCATGAAACTTGCTTTTCAGTAGAACTTCTCATTCTCTAAACCAGGTATGGGCAATCCTTGCTTACTGAGGGCGTAATTTCGAGACTTAATTAGGTCTCGGGCCGTAAGCAAAAAATAAGTAGGTAG
Organism: Psylliodes chrysocephalus; assembly: GCA_927349885.1. Lineage (NCBI taxonomy): Eukaryota > Metazoa > Arthropoda > Insecta > Coleoptera > Chrysomelidae > Psylliodes > Psylliodes chrysocephalus. The sequence continues at coordinate 44,100,601 of OV651821.1, forward strand.
TAGTGAATAAAAAAGCGACAAAAATTTACACATTTTTTATTTATTAAATATAATAGCGTAATGATTATGCTCAATCAAACATATAAAAGGCAACGACTATTTCTGAAATATTCTGTGGCGTTCCACTTCGTACGCTTAATAATAATAAATATCGATTTTAGTCATCATGAGTAGAAGAACACAGTGATATTCCACTGCGTACGCTTAATATAATTACAAATAAACTGTGTGTTAACTCTTTAATTTTTTTGCGCATAATTTGAATTTTCTGAATCTCTCGTGGGCCGGGGGTTGCCCACATATGCTTTAAACTATAAAAAATGTAGGAATAAATTCATTTTAATTGGGTCACGTTAAAGACAAATAAAACTAAATTATTAAAATTGAGCTCAATCAATTAATTTTCATGGTTATTTAAGGCTAAATTTTAATCAAGTCATAAAAAAGATGACAAACAAGTTGAAACCATAAAAATTTACAAGTTCAGATCGAATATTAATTATCAAAACATACCCGTATATTTTGAAATACTTAACCAATGCATAAAAAAGATAATCTCAAAATTAATGATCATATAAATTATAAAATCTTCGAAAATATGGCCCGATTAAAAAAATGTAGTCCAAATGACGTAGATCATAATAAAATTTCAAGATCAACTGCTTGTAATAGCGAATTTCGATTTTTGTACCACACCCATAATACCCAGTACCTAGGCTATTAATGAATGTGGGTGCGCGCATTTCCTTGTTTTATTCAAATAAATAATTCCGACAACGTTTTATTTTATAGGATAATTAATTCTAAATGTTACAATGCGGAAATTAATTCCAAAATTATTTTTTACTATGGCCGTCAAACGATAGGTACAGTTACCTCCTCTTGATATATTGATATATGGTGATTTCAGTGTCTTAAACCATAAAATGGAGGGGGGTTAATTCAGTGGTTAGAGTCATGACTTTGAGATCGAATCACACTGGTGATAGAAATTTTTAATTAGTTAAAAAAAAAAATATTTATTTTAATGCATAGGATTCCCCACTCGATCATTAACTGTTGGGTTCTAATGAACAGTGCTGTTCCTGAAGTGGCGCTGGGAAACAGTAACAAAGCCTACATCGAATACACATGAGTAAGAAGACAGACACAAACTGAGACTGGCATATTAGTTATATACACCTAGGCCATAAAAAGATAAAAAACCGTACAATAAAATATTTGTTTAATTTAGTTAATTTAGAACTGTTTAGGTATTCTAAAATAATGTTTAATTCACAAAAGTTGAGTGTAACGAAGTTAGTTTTATGTGTATTAGAGTGATTTATCATAAACATACCAAGAGGTTAGTTTATATTATATTACTGTTTTAAATTTTGTGCAGTAATATTAACAATCATTTTTAAATTTTTTTATATAGTTGTCAGTTTGAAAGATAAACACAGTTTTAAGTAAAAACAAAACGAAACTGTTTAATGAGTATAAAATTTAATGATTGGTTAGGATAAAATTTGACTATTTTGACAGATTAAAAAAAATAATAGCCAATAACTTAAAAGGGAAAATTTTATATGAATGTCAAAAGCGCACACAATTTAAACAGTTTGCTTAAGGCAAATGGCTAATGTTAAAAAGTAATAAAGTGGTTCAAACGGTTTTTATGTTTTTAAATGTAAAATAAAAAATAAAACAAATCAATTCATTTTGTTAATAATTCAATCTTGAAGCGTAAAATTAAGTAGTCATTTTTTTATGACAATATAGCTATTTGTGCATTAAGAGCGAAAAGTGTTACTTTGCCACTAAGACAAAAAGTTGCCGCTGACTCGTAGCGAAGAGTGGCAATTTGTCGAAAGCGGCAACGAACTTTTCGCTCAAAATGCTCACAAGATTTTTTCTACGTTCACATTATTTTAAGAAATGCATATAAAAACTGACATAAGTAGTGCATCATGTATTGCCTATATCTACGTTATTCATGAAAACATTTATTAAAAAGAAATATTATTATATTATATCTAAGTTTTCCGCTCAGCGATCGACAAAGCTGTCACTTAATGTCAGTTCGCGGAAAACGTCTACTTTGCGGTTGAATTTCGAAGCGCAAGCCTACTTTGGATAGTGATCGTAGAAAAAAGTATTTTTTTGTCTGTTGTACATTGTCTGAAATTTCAGTTTATTTTTAGAAACGATCCATTTATTCTAATATTTATAGCTGTAATTAAAAAAACGATTAGGTCCTAACGATATAGGTATTGGAATGTTAATGTATTTAAAATTTTTGATTATCATCAGCATTTAAAATATTTTACTTTAATTAATGATTTTTATTTTGGGTAGAAACCCAAAAGATTGCTAACTACCTAAAACGATAAACTTTTTTTTTACAAAAAGTGATTTTATTATCTGTGCTGGTATCTAAAGTCTCGGAAATACCCCAAGTCCATTCGATTTTTTTATTGTTTAAATGTAAAATGGATGAAATAAAAAGTTACTAGATTTTGGCACGTCGTAGATTAATTACATCATGTTATTATGTCAGGTGGCATAATTTTAAATTTGCCAATTTGTATATTTTGATATTTTAAAAGTTTTTATAAGTATTCAACAAAATATTAAAACGATTTAGTGATCAATCAAAAATTTTAATCCTAACCGTAGTTTCCTATTTTAAGAGACACAAATCTATTTGCGAGGCTCTTGAAAAAAGGTGCAATCAAATGCCTGCAGAGGCATTAAATATTTCGCAGATAACTATCATAGACTTAGTATACCAACAAATTCTGTGAAAAAATGTCGAAAAAAGTAAGCCAAAGTAAAACAAAAGTCAATTCTTTAATATTAAGTAAGTTGAGGCAAGTTATATAAGATGTACGAAGGTGCGCAACATGTAAAAATGAAATAGGTACATAAACGATTTACGGAAGAAATGCCTGATGTGAAATGTTCTGCACGGTCAATTAATCCATGGATTCGGAAAATTGTCTTTCGCTTTAAAATAAGTAACAACAAACAGTTTTTATTGAAACAAACATCAATTCAGTTAAAAAAATGTTTTTTAAAAATTTTAACAATGAGATAGAGCTGGATAACTATAAGCCTGTATTTATGGATGAGACGTAGGTATGTAGCAAGGGAAGTGACAGAAAAAGATGGCAAGACGTAACGATGGCTACTACAAGTAGTAAAAAAAATTCGATACATGATTGTCCACCCTGGCAATAAAATGGGTTTATAAAAAAGCAGACTTCATATTTTAAATTCAAACAAAAAGCAGGGATTACCATAATATTATTAATACAGAAAATTATGAAAAGTGGTTTATGACGAAAATTACACCTAGTTTGAAACATCCTTCTTTGATTATAATCGATAAAGTCAGTTATCATTCGCTGTACGTGGAACCAATTCCATGTTATAGTTGAACAAAAGATAAAATGGTCGCAGTAAAAAAACATTAATTATCCAATAAATAAAATATCAGATTTGAGAAGTCGTACATCAAAATCTACCAAGAAAAAAATTCCACCTAGATAGATATGTTGAGAAATATAGACATAAAATATTAAGACCTACTACATATCACTGCCAGTACAATGCGATAGAGATGGTGTGGTCACAGTGCAAACGTTTTTATGACGAAAAAATTTTAAAGTCGTCACCGGAAGATATATTTCAGACTTGGTCTGAATATTTGAATAATGCTACCGATACTCAGTTGGACACACTAAAAACATACTCGTTTCCGATTGGGAAAAACACAAGCAATTAAATGTTTCTGATCTAGAACAAATTATTATTAATTTAGGTACAACGGCAAGTCCAGAGTACAGTTGTGAAGAAAATATTTTATGAGTTTAAAATTTCATAATTTTATTTTTATTGGTGTGTAGACATCAAAGACAATTGCAAATTAGATAAAGTCTTTAAGCATGGATTTTCTATTATACTCGTAAAGAATTATGTTTCAATGAAAATAAAAATAGATTAGCTATAAAATTCTTTGTTTATTTGAAATTAATGGTTTGTTCAAAATACACTTTTTAATTTTTTATTGTTTTCCAATATCTTGTAAAAGTAATATTTAAAAAATATAAAAAAAACGTTTGCACATCAAGTGTAGGTTATATTAAAATGATCTATTTCTACTTCATCAAATTTTCACAAAAATTTATAGTGTTTTTGTATTTGTCCCTTTTCACATATTTTGTATTATTAATTTTTTGTAATTGGTAGGTAGCTTATAATTCAAAGTATATGTCACCGTAAGCTGTAACAAAACACTTCTAAACTTCATCATGCAGGAGATAATTTTGTCAAATTGCAATTTTTATAATGTGCTTTCATAATTAGCCTAATATATTGTAAAAATGTTTTATTTCACGATTATTTATATATTTTTTTTAATTCTCTAATCAATGAAACAAATCCATTTCTTTATTATTAAAGATAGAAACTCAGCTTTCGCCGTCTAATTTACATATGAAGGCTCCAGGCTAAGAAGGAGGAGGGTCAATTTTTCAATGTTTTTGTATTTTTATGACAATCGATAGAGAATAAAAAACTTTATGGCCTAGTAACATAAAACAGGCCAAAAATGGGCATAGTCGTGAGATAATATAGGTTAAAGTTTTGCCATACAGGCTAATAAGGGAGAATGCCCATGCGCTACATGCTAAGAAGGTGAAGAGTTAGGGATACCGAATAACATCATACTAGACCAAGCTTGTGTTTACAGTGTACAATGTGCTTTTTTTGGAATTGTTGATTACCTAGGATACTGTGCATATTATTTATAAACAGTAACATTCCTAGTGTGTGATAAAAACATACTTCGATTTTCTCTTAATCAAAGTATGTGGTGATAAACAATAATCAAAATGAACTCGAGTGACACTGATAATGACTGTGAAGACTTTGTTCTTAATGGCCAAGGGAAAAAGAGTAAACGGTTTGGTAAAGCGATAGATGTCGCCAAGAAAATGAACATCCAAAGCCACGAGACTGGGAATGACTGTAAGTGCAAAAGACTTCGTTGCTTTCAGACTGTTTTGGTTGAAGCAAGAAAAAACTCATCCGTGAGTTCAATTTATTAAAATCTGCTTACCCAGTTCAAAACCGCCGACCACGTAAAGAAGAAGAGTTTGCTAAATTCCATGAAAGTTCATTTTCGTATCGCGTTAGAATTATAACAGATGGAAATGTAGCTGAAGTACCTGTTTGTTGTAAGGCTTTCCTTTCTTTACATGGTATAACAAAGAAAAAAGTTGAAGTGTTGCAAAAATCATTAAAAATGACTAGAAAAGCCCCTACTGCTATGCGGGGAAAACATTTTAACAGACCACAAAAATTAAAACCTGATGCTAAACAGTTAGTGCTTGAACATATCAGTTCCTTTAAAGAGCGTCAATGCCATTACAGTTTGAAAGACTCAGAAAAAACGTACTTGTCCGAAGAATTAAATATAAAAAAATGTATAATATGTACAAATATATTAATAAAGATCAACAATATACTGTGTCGTACGAAACCTACAGATCTATATTCTCACAAGATTTTAATACATCTGCAGTATATGCGATTAAGGCTTTAGAAGCTAGAATAAAAAATGCTTTTAATTCCTTAGACAAGAAGAAAATAGAAGTAAAATAGAAAAACTGCAACTTCGTAAAAAGAAAGCTGCAGTGTTTCATGAGAGAGAAAATGCTGCAAAATTATCTAGTCGAGCAAATAGCGATTATGAAGCAATATCTATGAGCAATATGCATGGATTTTGCGAAAAATCTACAAGTGCCAAACATCATAACAAATGATGTTTATTATAAAAGGCAATTATCCATTTATTTCTTTAACGTTCATGTTTTATTAACTGGCCAGAGCATTTTTTATACTTATCCCGAAACAAATTGGCAAAAGAGAAGTGTGGAAGTTCTACAATTTTCTGCCCAACGAGGTTCAAAGCTTAAAAAATTTTTCGACTCTTGTGGAGAGCAAAACAAAAATTATACCGTCTTTCGTTAATTCCGTCACTTGGTTCACATTTAAGAAAGATTCGACTTTGTGCAGATTAGCTTTCCAGTTAGAGGTCATTCTTGTATGGAAGGTGACAGGGATTCTGGATTGATAAATCAAAGGACTCATGTAGAACTTCCTAGGAAATGGACGGATGTTTTGAAAGCCGCTAGAGTAAACCGACGCCTTTTGATGTTGTGGATGTCACTCATAATTTATTTAAATTCTGGAGTACCCATTTTTCTACATCATTCAAACGAAGTTGTCCACTGAAGACGCGCCCCATCCGTGAATTCAAGGTAGTAAAAGATCATCCTAGGCTTGTTTACCATCGCTCAACGTGGAATGGTACATGGGAAAGCGCAGTTTTGGTTGATGCAAAGAAAAAGCAGAAACAAATACCTCGCCATGACTTTGAATTACCAGGCAATTTATAAGAAGATATATTTTACTACTGCATTTGATGTAATATTATGTTAGTTTTTTCCTTTACAGAGTTGCTACCTATAAAATATGAAAAATATCAAGACCTGCAGTGAATGAAGAAGTTTTGCCTCAACCCAAGTGCAGCTCAATATTTCACACTAAAAAAGAAGTTAAAAAAACTCAGCAAAAGCCCAAGCTACAAGAAGCACAAAAAGAAAGCATGAAAAATAATATTTGCATGCAGATTTTTTTTTCTTCAATATGTAACGTTCATTTTTGGCCCCACGAATTAATAAAATTGTTTTGGCTTACCTGGTTAATCATACGAAAAAAAAGGGTAAAATCGTATTGATGATATCACTATTATTTTTATCATTAACTAATTTCATCTGTATTCTAACTTTCGGGCATCATTTTATAATTTATTTCATCTCACCACTAAGTAAAAGCTAGTATAATACTTTGTACATTGGTCATATTTGCGGTATAGTGTTCACTGTTTTAATTTGCCAGATTCTCCTAAAAATAGACCAAGTTTCGTTGTAAATTTATACTTATTATGTATTATAGTCTCACCTTTGGGTAATTAATTATTTACGATACCATTCTTTAAGATTTTCTTGTTTATTTTTGGTTAGGTTAATGTTTATTAAGTATGACAGTGAATGACATAAACGTCATTTGACGACAGAACACCGACAAGTGTCATGTTTGTAGGACGTTCCAATATCGGGCTCAGAACCCGAGGTAAGGTAGTTTCACAATGAGCGATTTTAAGTCGTGAGGGATTTTGTTTTGCGATCGCTGTTGTGTTAATTTTTTGTCGGGAACAGTTTCCCAAATGTAGTTATACTGTATATAAATATAGTTTTTAGGGTACCTTTCGTAAATGGTCTGTTAAGTTATATAGTGGGGAATTCTTGAGGATGAATTTCTGAACCCACTTGACATTTATCGGAAAGGGATTTCGGCCATTTTGGACGGCTGACGTATTGTTTTTTTCTGGCAGTGGTTATTCAGTCACGAGAGACGATTTTTGTGTCGAAATAGAATTTTCTTAATATTTAGCCCCATCGGCTTACCCTAATTAAAGGGGATTTTAGATTCTATTTCATGGTTAATTGTGGGTAAATGGACATTTCGTATTTTGAGGGGAATTTTAGTGAATTGGTAAATTCCCATGGTCATTGGTCCAGCCCATATCTAATATAGGATTTTAACGCAATAATCGGGAGTTCACAGCATTTGGAGTGTGGAATATTGTTGTGCTGTGAATCATCTCACGTGGTTCTCATCCTTGAAAGGCTACCAAGTTAACCCTTTACGAAAAAGGTATGTTTTGTATATATTAGGTTATGTTACCAACCATGTGTAACAGAATTTTAATTATTGGAGCTCATAATACTGTTTATGACTCACTGTTGAGCCACTGTAGTTTTTCTTTATCCTAGATACTGAATATTTTCTAGTTTATGTACATTTTTGGGTAATCCTATAGTTCGGGATACTTGAGTCAATGTGTATTGACATTTTTCTTTGTAATATTTTAAGGGTTTAACCCAGGGGGTTGTTAGCCCAGGATTCGACGACAGTTTGACCCAAGGGATTGTTGACCCAGGATTTCAACAGTTGTACACAGAGGGTTATATCGTCCGGAGTTCAACGGTTTCATCGTGGACTCATCGAGGGGACACAGAACATTGGTATGCTAGCCACCTAGTTTACTTGTAGCTAGATTTACAAGAATGTTTCTTGTTCTGGATAGGAAGATGGGAATGCTGTGAAAGAAGACACCCTACTATCAGGTTTTTCTTATACGTTATATTGAAGGTTTCATGCGTGCATTGTTAGACTATACATTCACTTTCAACCGAATGTTGTCAAGGTATTCTCAACATTATTTATACTTTTAAGCACAGAATGTTCTAAGGTTCTTTCACTCATTACTTAAGTATTATCAAATGTTACATCGTTTAATTGATTAATATTTTAAAGTCTTACTTAATTTAAGCACTTAATGCTGATGTAGTAATCCTTCGGGTCGCAGAACACTTGGACTGCTTCCACGTTTAAGTTGTAATTCTTCAGTTATTAAGGGCTACTGCCATAATTTTACTTTTTTTCAATTTATTCATTATTAAATGGTCAAGACTTAACTATAAGTTAAGCAATCTCAGAAGACCCGTGTGGGGGCAGAGATTAAGTAACCTCTTCCAACCTGGGAGTTTAATTAAATAACCTCTGTGTCGAAAGTCCTTTATATGTTGTATTTTTATTATTTTTTTTGATATTTTTATTTAGTTCTATGAATTATACTTAATTATAAAATTTCATGGTTTAATAATTTTCTTTTGGGTAGTTTGGTCTTAACCAAAAGTTAAGCAGATATCGCCTTCCAATTTGGAGAGGGTTATAAGATTATAAAGATTATAAGTTTACTGTTTTTATAATATATGAAGTAGTATAGGTACGGTGATGCACAATATTTAAGTTAACTATTATATTATATTTTTTTTTATGTAAGGTGGAAATTAATGTTTTGCGCAAGCGTCATGCCTGGTACCAAGCTAACGACGAACCGTTCCATACTTTGATACATTTATTCATTTTTTTTTTTTTTTTGGGTTATGCATATACATACACTGTGTAAATTTTCTTTTTAATTTCCTCTTTTTTTTTGTTGATTACCTAAGCAGGTAATTAGTCTGTTAAATATTTTTTTCTTTATAAAGGAACATAAGTTGAGGTTTGTCTTTTATTTCTTTCCTCATTTACTGGGTTTTTGGGGAAATAGGATCATAGTTTGGCCACTATATAGACCCAGTTGGCGCCTATTTATTTGTCTACTATTTCCGGAATTTTTGTAAGCTATCCACCCCCTAGCTGCCGTCTGAGCGACGTCGAAGGCCCGAAGGTTGACACCGGAACAACCGAAACTTGTGTAACCGTAGTAGACAACATTTTTAATTGTGGTTAATACTTTAATAATTTTTTTTTTAAGTTTAAAAATTTTGGTGGAATCACCAAGTTCATTTTGTAGGTTACATTTTTGGCGCCCAACGTGGGGCCGTCGTGTTTAAAATATTATATTTTGAGTAATTACCTTGGCTTTTTGATGAATATAAGTCTTAGATAATTTTCATGCTGATAGAATTGAGTATATGTATATGCATTTACCATTTGTTGTAAGAACTGAATAGTGTACTAATTTGATTCATTGATTCACCTTTTTAAATGATTTTTACTATTTGAATTTTGAGTATTTAAAAAAAGGTCAACTAATTGTGTATTATATTTGAGATTTTGACTTTATTATTATTTTTGTACTATATATTGTATATTTTGGAACTTATATTTATATCGAGTTTATGAGTTTTGATATTAAGATGGCTCGTAAAATGTTTATTAATCGTTTGGAGAAAGAGGAGCTTGAGTGGGAACTTCGCTTTAGAGGTCTCAATGTTGGCACCGCAGAAGAGATGCGATCTCAACTTTCTATGGCTCTGCGTATGGAAAAAGCTGGTGATAGTTTTAAGTACCCTAGTTATCCTTTTAAGTTTGCTGATGATGAGGCTGCTCTTTCCAGGAAATGTGTGGAGTTAGACGCTTTGTTAAGTAGTTATAGTGGGAGTAATAATGTCAGCGAGACTCAGAAACTGCAGAGTAAGCTGTCACACACATGGAATAGGTTTGATCAAATGGATACTGCTGGAGATGTAACACTTGAAGGCAAAAGAACAGAAATATTGACCAAATTGATTAGTTTGCATGATGAGTTTCAGACGAAATCGCGACCACCTCCTAGTAAAGATGCTATTGTACCAGCTGCATTGAGTGTCGTGACCAGTAATCTAGATGGACAATTTTTGAATGGTGTGCAAAATGCTGCTACTTCGTCTCCTGTTGTTAGTATTCCACATGCTTCTTCTCAGGCTAATATTTCACAAACTAATATTTCGCAGGCTAATATATCTCATAGCCTGAATTCTAAAATGGTACCGCCACATAAGTGGGGATTAGAAAAGTTTTCTGGATCATCTAGGTCTTTGTCCATTACAGCTTTTCTCGAACGAGTAGAAGAACTTCGTATCGCTCGCCATGTTCCATCAGAAATATTGTTAGATTCAGGTGTTGATTTGTTTTCCGACAAAGCTTATCAATTCTACAAGGATGTCAGGCTTCGTGCTCACAGTTGGTGTGAATTAAAAGATGAGTTCAAACGAGAGTATTTAACTGCACATCATACTGATGATTTGTTTGATGAACTCAGGAAAAGGACACAACATTCGTCTGAGTCTATAGGTGTTTATCTTGCTGTTATGTCTAGTTATTTTAGTAGGTTGGGATGTTTTGTGCCTGAAAATGCAAAAATGTCAATTATTATAAAGAATTTACACCCTTTTTATCAAGATAGATTGAGAGATCCACTCCCTAGTACTGTAGAAGAGTTGAGACAAGTATGTCGTCGTATGGAGGACAGACGCGATGCTATAAATAGCTATGTTGAGCCTAACAGTCGAAGAGGTAATGTATTAGAAAGAGATTTGGCTTTCGTCGATGTTGACACACGTCAAGTAGATCGTTTGGAGGTAGATAGTATGTCGATTGGTAAAGAGTCGTCAGTTGTATGTTATCGGTGTAAGAAACCTGGGCATCGAGCAATTGGTTGTCTTCTTCCCAAACAGCTGAAATGTTTTAAATGTCAGCGTGAAGGTTATACAGTGAGGACTTGTCCAAGGTGTAACCAGGGAAACGAAGTCAGGCGCTCTTAACTGGTCGAAAGAGTAGTGCTGTACAACGTTCGACTAAAGTTCAACCCATTCTTGACTATATTTTGGATCATGCTAGGGATGATGAAAGGCCCTACCTTAAGGTAAACGTATTTGGAATTGAGTTATTAGGTCTTTTGGATTCGGGTGCGTCGAAGACTATTGTAGGTAGTACTGGTTGGAAACTTTTGCAGACTTTAGGTTTAGAAGTTGATACTTCGAAGAAAACTAGTTGTAGGGTTGCGAATGGACAGATGTGTGAGTGTATTGGTGAGTGTTTGGTTCCATTTGCCCTTCGAGATCAAGTCAAGATTATTCCTGTTTTAGTAGTGTTAGATGTTCCACATGTTCTTATTTTGGGTGCTGATTTTTGGAGAATAATGGGGGTTGTACCAGATCTTAGACATAATGAGTGGCATTTTTCAGAGTCTTCCATTGGTATTGCCACAGTAGATCATCTTAGGAGCAGTTTTACGCTTAGTGATTTGCAGAAAGCTCGTTTGGATGCTGTAATTGAGCATAACAAAGTTTTAATGGGAACTAGTTTAGGGTGTTCTAATGTTGCTGAACACACAATTGTTTGTCATTCTCCACCCATTAAACAAAGATATTACCCAGTTTCTCCAGTGATGCAGGAACATATTGATAAGGAGTTGGAAGAAATGCTTCGTCTTGGTGTTATTGAGAAATCTAACAGCCCGTGGAGTTCGCCGATTTTACTGGTGAAGAAGAAGGATGGTACTTTTCGCTTTTGCGTGGATTATCGCAAGTTGAACGCTGTAACTGAAAGGGATAGTTACCCTCTTCCTTATATTACCAATACTTTGGACAAACTTCGTAATGCCCATTATTTATCCACATTGGATATCAAATCTGCATATTGGCAGGTAAAGGTGGCTGAGTCTTCAAGGCCTTTTACAGCTTTTACTGTCCCTGGACGTGGGTTATTTCAGTTTAACCGAATGCCCTTTGGACTCCATAATGCCCCTGCGACGTGGCAACGCCTTATTGATCAAGTTCTTGGACCCGAGCTGGAACCTAACGTTTTCACCTATCTAGACGATGTAGTAATTGTTACTCAGACCTTCGAGGAACATTTGGTTATTTTAGAGGAAGTTTTTAGGCGTATTAGGGAAGCCAATTTGACTGTTAGTTGGGATAAGTGTTATTTTTGTCGTCCCCAATTGAAGTATTTAGGGTATGTTATAGATGGGACTGGACTTCATGTGGATCCTGACAAGGTCAAGGCTATGTTGTTGTTACCTACGCCTAAATGTGTTAAAGATGTTCGTGGTGTGATAGGAACTTTCTCGTGGTACCGCAGGTTTATTCCCGATTTTTCCACTTTGATTTCACCAATTACGGCTTTGTTGCGTAAGGGTAGGAAGTTTAGTTGGACACCAGAGTGTGATGTTTCATTTAATAAGATTAAGGAATGTTTGGTGAAGGCCCCTGTGCTAAGTTGTCCTGATTATAATTTTCCATTTGAAGTTCATTGTGATGCTAGTGGTTATGGACTCGGTGCTGTCCTCGTTCAGATTCATCCAGATGGGGATCGAGTAATTAGTTATATGAGTCGTTCGTTGACTAAGCAGGAACGTGTTTATTCCACTACGGAGCGTGAATGTTTGGCTGTTCTATGGGCAGTAGAGAAACTTAGACCGTATTTAGAGGGTGTCTCATTTACAGTAATCACCGATCATTATTCCCTGGTTTGGTTACAAAATCTAAAGGACCCTGCTGGTCGATTAGCCAGATGGAGTGTCAAACTCCAACAATACGACTTTAAGATTGTTCATCGCAAGGGTAAAGATCATGTTGTGCCGGATACTTTGTCTAGGGCTATACCGGATGTTGAGATTAGTGAGGTTTCTGTTATTAAAGATCGTTGGTACAGTGGTATGATAGATAAGGTGTTAAAACACCCTATAAAGTACTCACAATGGCGAGTCATTGATGGTAAGCTATTCAAGCACATTAGAACAAATTATAAGACTTTAGGAGATGTTGCTGACGATTGGAAAGAAATTGTTCCTAAAGGGGATAGGCGAGGGATTATGCAACAATTGCATGATTTGCCTTTAGCTGGACATATGGGTGTGTTGAAAACTTTTAAGCGTGTTAGTGAAAGGTTTTATTGGCCCAAACTTAGGTCAGATGTGGCTGCGTTTGTTAGGAATTGTTCGGTTTGTGCAGCGCATAAGGTTGACCAGAGTGGCCCTAAAGGACATATGACACCCCAACCCAGAGCTACTCGTCCTTGGGAAATTATTTCTACTGACTTGATAGGTCCACTACCTCGATCCATGGCTGGCAATAGATTCATCTTAGTCGTTGTCGATCTGTTCACCAAGTTTACGCTTACTTTTCCTTTGAAATCCTCTACTGCACCAATAGTAGCTAAACGAATTGAAGAGGGGGTATTTTTGTTGTTTGGTATTCCGCGTTTGTTGCTTTGCGATAATGGTCCACAGTTTACTTCGGGAGCGTTCTCTTCATTAATGAAGGAGTATGAAGTTTCGGTACGGTTTAACGCCCATTATCATCCTCAGGCGAACCCTACTGAAAGGTATAATAGGACTTTAAAAACGATGTTGGCTATGTATGTTTCTGATAATCACCGAAAGTGGGACGTTGACTTAGCAAAAGTGACTTGTGCTATACGTACTTCTTTTAACGAGTCTACTAAACAGACTCCTTACTATCTTAATTTTGGGAGAAATATGGTCTTAAAGGGTAGCGAATTTGCAATTAAAGATAAACTGAGAGATTGTTCTGCTGACATTGGTATTAATAATGTTGAGAATAACAAGGCATTTGATGATTTGTTTAAGGACGTCAGGGAACGACTAGATAAAGCTTCGCAGAAAAACGAAAGGGTTTATAATCTTCGGCGACGTAGGGAGGAATTGCTTCCTCATCAATTGGTTTGGCGTAAGAATTTTGTTTCTTCTGATGCTGCGCGGTACTATACTAAGAAACTAGCACCTCGATGGGTTGGTCCCTATTTAGTTAAGAAAAAGGTATCTCCGTGGACATATGTTTTGATGGACGAAAAAGGTAATGACAAAGGGACTTGGAATATTAAAGATTTGAAGACAGCTAGCGCTGGTGAGAATTCACCTGAGTGAATTCTCTTGAAGTAAGGGGGGAATCTGTAACGTTCATTTTTGGCCCCACGAATTAATAAAATTGTTTTGGCTTACCTGGTTAATCATACGAAAAAAAAGGGTAAAATCGTATTGATGATATCACTATTATTTTTATCATTAACTAATTTCATCTGTATTCTAACTTTCGGGCATCATTTTATAATTTATTTCATCTCACCACTAAGTAAAAGCTAGTATAATACTTTGTACATTGGTCATATTTGCGGTATAGTGTTCACTGTTTTAATTTGCCAGATTCTCCTAAAAATAGACCAAGTTTCGTTGTAAATTTATACTTATTATGTATTATAGTCTCACCTTTGGGTAATTAATTATTTACGATACCATTCTTTAAGATTTTCTTGTTTATTTTTGGTTAGGTTAATGTTTATTAAGTATGACAGTGAATGACATAAACGTCATTTGACGACAGAACACCGACAAGTGTCATGTTTGTAGGACGTTCCAATATCGGGCTCAGAACCCGAGGTAAGGTAGTTTCACAATGAGCGATTTTAAGTCGTGAGGGATTTTGTTTTGCGATCGCTGTTGTGTTAATTTTTTGTCGGGAACAGTTTCCCAAATGTAGTTATACTGTATATAAATATAGTTTTTAGGGTACCTTTCGTAAATGGTCTGTTAAGTTATATAGTGGGGAATTCTTGAGGATGAATTTCTGAACCCACTTGACATTTATCGGAAAGGGATTTCGGCCATTTTGGACGGCTGACGTATTGTTTTTTTCTGGCAGTGGTTATTCAGTCACGAGAGACGATTTTTGTGTCGAAATAGAATTTTCTTAATATTTAGCCCCATCGGCTTACCCTAATTAAAGGGGATTTTAGATTCTATTTCATGGTTAATTGTGGGTAAATGGACATTTCGTATTTTGAGGGGAATTTTAGTGAATTGGTAAATTCCCATGGTCATTGGTCCAGCCCATATCTAATATAGGATTTTAACGCAATAATCGGGAGTTCACAGCATTTGGAGTGTGGAATATTGTTGTGCTGTGAATCATCTCACGTGGTTCTCATCCTTGAAAGGCTACCAAGTTAACCCTTTACGAAAAAGGTATGTTTTGTATATATTAGGTTATGTTACCAACCATGTGTAACAGAATTTTAATTATTGGAGCTCATAATACTGTTTATGACTCACTGTTGAGCCACTGTAGTTTTTCTTTATCCTAGATACTGAATATTTTCTAGTTTATGTACATTTTTGGGTAATCCTATAGTTCGGGATACTTGAGTCAATGTGTATTGACATTTTTCTTTGTAATATTTTAAGGGTTTAACCCAGGGGGTTGTTAGCCCAGGATTCGACGACAGTTTGACCCAAGGGATTGTTGACCCAGGATTTCAACAGTTGTACACAGAGGGTTATATCGTCCGGAGTTCAACGGTTTCATCGTGGACTCATCGAGGGGACACAGAACATTGGTATGCTAGCCACCTAGTTTACTTGTAGCTAGATTTACAAGAATGTTTCTTGTTCTGGATAGGAAGATGGGAATGCTGTGAAAGAAGACACCCTACTATCAGGTTTTTCTTATACGTTATATTGAAGGTTTCATGCGTGCATTGTTAGACTATACATTCACTTTCAACCGAATGTTGTCAAGGTATTCTCAACATTATTTATACTTTTAAGCACAGAATGTTCTAAGGTTCTTTCACTCATTACTTAAGTATTATCAAATGTTACATCGTTTAATTGATTAATATTTTAAAGTCTTACTTAATTTAAGCACTTAATGCTGATGTAGTAATCCTTCGGGTCGCAGAACACTTGGACTGCTTCCACGTTTAAGTTGTAATTCTTCAGTTATTAAGGGCTACTGCCATAATTTTACTTTTTTTCAATTTATTCATTATTAAATGGTCAAGACTTAACTATAAGTTAAGCAATCTCAGAAGACCCGTGTGGGGGCAGAGATTAAGTAACCTCTTCCAACCTGGGAGTTTAATTAAATAACCTCTGTGTCGAAAGTCCTTTATATGTTGTATTTTTATTATTTTTTTTGATATTTTTATTTAGTTCTATGAATTATACTTAATTATAAAATTTCATGGTTTAATAATTTTCTTTTGGGTAGTTTGGTCTTAACCAAAAGTTAAGCAGATATCGCCTTCCAATTTGGAGAGGGTTATAAGATTATAAAGATTATAAGTTTACTGTTTTTATAATATATGAAGTAGTATAGGTACGGTGATGCACAATATTTAAGTTAACTATTATATTATATTTTTTTTTATGTAAGGTGGAAATTAATGTTTTGCGCAAGCGTCATGCCTGGTACCAAGCTAACGACGAACCGTTCCATACTTTGATACATTTATTCATTTTTTTTTTTTTTTTTTGGGTTATGCATATACATACACTGTGTAAATTTTCTTTTTAATTTCCTCTTTTTTTTTGTTGATTACCTAAGCAGGTAATTAGTCTGTTAAATATTTTTTTCTTTATAAAGGAACATAAGTTGAGGTTTGTCTTTTATTTCTTTCCTCATTTACTGGGTTTTTGGGGAAATAGGATCATAGTTTGGCCACTATATAGACCCAGTTGGCGCCTATTTATTTGTCTACTATTTCCGGAATTTTTGTAAGCTATCCACCCCCTAGCTGCCGTCTGAGCGACGTCGAAGGCCCGAAGGTTGACACCGGAACAACCGAAACTTGTGTAACCGTAGTAGACAACATTTTTAATTGTGGTTAATACTTTAATAATTTTTTTTTTAAGTTTAAAAATTTTGGTGGAATCACCAAGTTCATTTTGTAGGTTACAAATATTTAGTGTATATATATTTTTTTATTTAAATTTAACGTGCCTTGACAACTAAGGCCATTGACACTATTACAAAAGTGTATATTTGACAATATAATATATTGTATTTTTGGTAATAAACTATAATTTCTTTATTATGTTTAAAAATCAACCATCCTACTAAAACCTTACTCATCATCTGAATTAGGGCGTGGTTCAAAGCCCACTTGTACTGAAGCTCTAGGCTTATTGTACTCCTCACAGTTTCTATCCCATCAGATTGATTTTCTTGATGAATTCAAGAATATGTCTGATGGGCGCTTTCGCGATTTCTTCAGGTTCCGGATATTGTACCCCGAAGTACCATTCCCGTTCCCATTTAAGGTTCCGGCAGTGGCATAGTATGTGAATAGGAGTTTCGTCCTCCTCTTCACATATTCTGCATAGGGAGTCATCAGATATCCCTAAGAGATTTAGGTGTCTTCTAAGGCCGCAGTGTCCCGTAAGGAGTCCTATTACGGCCTTGAGTTCGCTTCTGCTAAGGTTTAGCAGTTGATGTTGTCTGCTCGTGGATGGCCCCTCTATGAATCTTTTGGACTGTCTAAGTCCAGGAAGTTCTATCCAGAGCCTATGGTGTTCTCTTTTTATTTGTTTACTAAAACCTTAGAACATATATAGTCAGGAAGGAGCATGCCATGTCCGCGTTAATCTAATCGATCTGACGAAAGTGGTAGCCATGTTGTACTATGGATGACTCATCATCATATGATAAATGGTTCCTAAAATTGGTTTATAATTTTAGTGATTAAAATTTATTAATAATTTGGATGTTTTATGTGTTAATTTAAACTTTTATCAAGCGTATGTTTTGTATACATTTCTAAAAAGTGTTTAGTGTTTTAGTATTTATTTAGTTTTCCGCGTTAAAAGACAAACCAGACAATATGGTCAGTTGTTCGTCTTGTGGATATAGCAGCACAGCTAAAAGTAGAAAGGAATAATCTACATTTCATAAGCAAGTATTTTGTTCTCTCAATTTTCAACCACATTAAAGATTTTTAAAATTTTTAATGTTTTGAATTTGTAAACAAACATGGTAAGTGCGTTTGCGATCAACTGAGCTCATAGGCGTAGTCTCATGGTTTATAGGGTATATTTAAACAATTCTTTTATGCAATTTTAAGATATTTATGTGGTTGTTAAAATGAATAAATTATTGTCCAATTTAGATTTATAAATTGATTGCAAGTAAACAATTTTCAGATTTTTTAAAGATTCTAGATTTACAAATTATATAAATTAATCCCAGGTAGACAATTTTCAGATTTCCTAAAGATTCTCAAAAAACAAAGTTATCGCTTGAGTTCATGCAACAAATAAGTTGTGAGCCAAAATATCTTAATTTTTTGTGTTCACGCCATTTTAAAGCAGATTGTTTTGATCGAACATCAAAACCAAAAATAAGACTTCTACCAACAGATGTTCCAACAATAAAAGTAATCCGGTTGAAGTATATAAAGTAAATAAATCCTTTACTAACTATATCATGTGCCGGTTTTTTCGTATAATAGAAGTTTATTGTACGAATGTGATGCACCCTATATAATTTATTACAAAGTTATTTACAAAAACGAACACAAATAGAATTAATAATATATCAAGTAAGGAAATAAGTAGCATATAGCATGCCTCAAGATACTGTCTTAGGTCCTGTTTTGTTTAATTTTATTTTAAATAATTTGTCGTCAGACGACACAGTTATTCTGTAAAATGTAGAGAACTGGAATTGATTAAAATTATTAATAGAAACAGGTCTTATAAAAATGTTCGAATGGTTTAATTATAAAAACTTAGAAACCTTTGATAAAACTTATGTTGTTCCATTATACAGTTACACAAAGATGTCCTCTTCCTACAGAAACAATAAAAGGTAACGTTCAGTAGTTTCATATAAGTATTACAAATGATATCAAATACCTTAGAGTACAAATTGACTTTCATCATAACTGGACTAAGCATACAAATAATGCGTTGAATGTACATTTAAAAATAATCTATTTTGCACTCATAGAATCATTATTACGATATAGGATCCTTTCTTAAAAAGGTGTTTTTCCTGCTTATGCAAAATTGTCCTGCAAAAAATATGACTAATAATATTATGTAATAAAATGATCAGAAATTCTCCTCGATATTAGGAAGTTTTATATATACTCCAACAAAAACATCTAAGAAAGAAATATCACAGCGGTGTTTGACCTAAATATAAGTATAGGATATTTAATTTTTTTTAACGCATATCTACAAAACATATTTATTTTTCAAACCTTAATAATTTGTAAAATGTAGATTAATAAAGACATTGTCATAATAAAGATGTAAGAAAGTCAATATATTTTTTTAATACATTGCTTTGATTTTTCAATAAATTATCCCTAAAATATTTTCCTATATTTATCCTACCAAACATGCAATTTTAAAGTAAAATTTATTCACATAATGAAGGTTAATACAAAAAAATGCAAACTTCTCGCAAGAAAATAGCAATTCGTTAAAATAAGAGAAATCGTTAAATTTAGATAATACAAATGAGAATTTATTATTTTCTTTTCTACGCCCCTTTATGATAGTACGTCACTGGTAGACCGGAAACACTTGTTGCCATATTCGTCTAGTTCACTGTCAAAATTAGATACCATCGCGATTTTAGGTCGTTTAGGATTCCTCCTTCCTGACTATATATATTCTAAGACTAAAACAATACACTTAAATTACTATGACATTCCGCCTTCTTGTAAGTTACGTAATGCATTTGTCTAACTAAAGGTCATTTATACAAAAAATGGGCAGACATTTTTGTTAAAAAGTTCTACAATTCAAATCTAAACAACATTTTATTTTCAATAATATTTAAAAATTCAGTGGGCGGTGTCGGCTAAAAAAGTAATGAGGTTTTAAAGTTTAAAATCGCTCTACTAAAATTTTTTGACATTCCCCCTTCTTATCTTGGACCCTTCATATGGATAAGCAATCTATATAACTATATATCTTTGAATCACAACCTTCTAGTACACCAGCGCTATTCTGGCTACTTTTCGAAACCTTATCTACTGCTTTTCGGTGGACATTTTTTGAGATAAACAATCATATGAGCTTGTCCTCCTTACCTCTACACTCCATAGACAGGTCTTTGTAATGCATAATAATTATTGTAGTAGTTTCTTCAGTCAGTCTAGGGTCACAGTTTATGGCTAAAGAATCGTTCGGACCAATTGGATGTTCCAAAATAACATCCATGCCAGGGATACAAATTCAGGATGCGCAGAAGACTGCTGTTTGAATATAGGCGGTTGTCATATATTGTATTGATTATAGTAAGAGAGTCCAATGCAAATTTCGACCGTCATCTGATAACGAATTGAAATATGGTCCAAAGGCATGTAACAATATTGTACTTTACCAAATTGCACCTGTGCCAATCTCTATACTAAGCAAACTGGTTAAAAATATTTTATATTCTAAAAATCACATAAGACATGACATCAACAATTGTGTTTGCCCTGAAAATTACAATCCTAATGCACCAGTTTAGTGTGATATCATTTTGGTTCCACTGACATTTAATTCTAACCAAACTTTTAACAAAAACATCAATAAATTTGACATACGTTTTTACTCTTTTAAGTTTTTTTCTAAATATTGTTTGCAGGTCATAAAAAATAGTTTAAAGGTATGTAATTGGTAACTAAACGATTGCATATTTGATGTATGTTATCTACTTACTTTAGAAATATATTTATAAAAGTGAAAAATCTAGGTAAACAAAACGAACAAAATGCACTTAGTGGAACCATAATTACATCATCACTAAAATGGCGTATTCAATGTGAACCTAGCTTTTAAACTGAATTATTAATATTTTTATCTATCTTTTAAACCATGTGTATGTTTGAAAGGAAGAAGGATGGCATTTTATACACCATTTGCAGAGATAGTCAATAATAATTATAAACTATTATTAGACAATTCTTTTAAACCATAATCATAGTAGTTTTTTGTCGTTTCTATGGCAACCTGTAAAAATGAATCACAACAATATAGGCATACAAATAAATTTTTAAATCAGGAAAAATTGATTCATATTTTTAATGATTTTTACCTACTAATCGTGGATAGATGTTTTTGTGCGAGGTTAAGAGGAAGAAAATGTTTTCCTTTAACGATATATATCAAGATATATTTGAATATGTTATTTTCTGGAAAACTTTAAGAGCAAACAAAATTAGCGCTGTCATGCCTTGTGTTTTTTTAATATAAAATATTTTTTTTAACCACTTTGCTTAGGATTGGGATTGTAACAGGTGTCATTTGGCAAAGTACAATATTTTTACATGCTTTTGGGGTATATTTAATTTCGTTATTAGATGACGGTAAAAATGTATAAACTGGAACATTGAGATCAAAAGTGCCGACGAACAGTGAGCGAACTGATTCTTTAGCTATAAACTGTGCTAGGGTCGTCTTATTGTTAGCATATTTCGTTCATACTACATGGACGATAAGTCCTGTAGACATCAAGTTAGTTATTATTAATATATGGAGAACGTCAAGTCAGACATTTTCTAGTTTTCTGAATTGTCACTCATTGTACAATATTAAAGTATTTTCTGTGATTAGTGTATCATTAATTCACTAGTTAACACTTATTAAACAGTATTATACCAAAAAAATCCATCTCTGAAATGACGATTCGAAATCAATCGTCTGATGATTACAGAAAGAATCATCGTTCCCATATCGCAGACGTGTTTCTACAGTCTCACGTTTCGTAATATTTCTTATTAAACTCATCATTGAATCATGCTTACACGAAGTCGGCATCTTATTTATTTCAATTCAAAAGAAATGTGAAGCAACACGCATATATTGAGTTGCAGTTTACCAAGCCAAGGTTATAGGTAAAGGATTTGAACTTATAAGACGAACGGATACATTCAGTGACACATTTTATAGATTGATAAATAATATGAAGGTGGTAAATCCAGATTTTGTCATTCGAAAGGGTCTATAATAGTTTAGATTAGTTATTAAAGTATAAAGGCTGGTATTTCTTCGCAAGACTTTCTTGAAATTTACAGACGTCAAAAATAGCCAGTTACAAAGCTATTAGTACGAAAACTATCTTTTCTACGATTGCTGTACAAAGGTACTTTTTTCACAGCTTATTTGCATTGAAAATTAATAATTTGTGAGTAATAGACGAAATATTTTCTAACGGCTCCCCTCGCAAGTAACCTTTAAAATACATACCTAGATAATATGTTGATTTAACATAGTTACCTTTAACTGTGATATACAGTGTTGCCGAATCTACAATTTAAAAATTATCGTCAAGAGATCCCATAATTCCTGGTTTGACATTCTTGTTTTTAAAAACCAGGTATTCGTTTTAATAGGCAGTAATGGAATGTGCGAAGAAAACTGACATCTGTCATTGTGCAAAAGTCCGTTGACGTTTTCGGAAGATAAAAGACAAGAGGAAATTTTTCAATAAAGGGTATACTGTTAACTTTTCAATCCTGACTTGAGAAAAACGATATAGAAACACAATGTTTTTGATTAGTGAGAAATAGAATAATACGTCAACAAATGCAGACTTCAATATCCCATGCTTGCCATCGAAAGTGCGTGGTTAAACCAATTACTCTCTTTATTACGCTCACGTCCAAATATAATTAAACGTCTCATCTTTATTTTGCCTGACGTATCGGTTAAAATACTGTATATTGCATTTGGCAACTTAGCATTTTCATGTATTCCTGACTTTCTATTGCTGCCTATTATTTTCGGAAACAACTATAGCCTGGAAAAGTATCCTAGTTCACGTCTATAAAATATAAGTATATTCAAAAATTTCAACAAAATGAGTGCCAATTAAAAAGAATACCTACTAGCAGAATAAGAAACGACAAATACCTATAAACATTATAAACACCTCTAGTAAATAGTATTATAAGAGTAAAAAAAACAAATAACAAGATTACTTTCCAAAAATGTCAACCACAATAATTGAAACCAATAGGAATGAAAAGAAAATTAACAAAATTTCTCCAAACTATTATTTTTATTCAAAATTTTCACCGCAGTTAGAGTTTTTATCCAAACTGGAAATTTCCAAATGGCAACATTGGTTATGTTGTTAAAAACTGTAAAATGTAATAAATATCGGCATAATTTTGTATAATTCACATTTTAGATAAAGATATTTGTATTGAAAAAATAATGTTATTTTAAACAAAATATCAACTATGGCTACTATCTTACGGTTGGGACTCGTTCTTATGTTTTTTTTGGTCTTTATATCTATTTTTTACCCTATATAGGTTTTTAATATTTTTAATATTATTTATAATTAAAAATATTGAAAATAACAAAATAAATTTAAAAAATGTGTCGTTAAAAAAATCTGTATACTCGTATTTACAAACGGTAAATGTTTAACAAATAAGAAGAAGTCGTAGAAAAAATAAAGTGTATTACGTGTGAGAGCAGTATGCACTGGGCTCGTGGAAACAGTAGCTATTTTCAAATTTTATTACATATATGATAAAAAAAATTGTATTTTTTATTGTGAAGTAAGTTACCTATTCTTGGAATTTTTTTATAAAAACTAATTTGACCGTTTTAAATATATTGTTAGTGGGTTAAAATTAGCTCCTGCTTTTTTATGGTTTCCATCTTGCTTTAACAATTACTTTGAATTTGACGTTCCCGTTTGCGTAATTCTAAAAATTAAACAGAAAAACAATGAGAGGCTTCATCAATTAAGACACTTTTTTTTCTGTTATCAATATAATGTGGGTGAATCTTTCTTGTATAAAAGCCAATCGAATCTATGAAACGGCACATTCAGCGTCTGTATCTAAAGTATTTTAGAAAAAGACTGTCCAAGATCCAGAAATTTCGAAAAAATGGCAAAATTCGCAGTAGTTTTCCTGTTTGTGTGTATTGTTGGTTTCTGTGCTGCACAAGTGAATTTTACACCTAACTGGGGGAAGAGATCTTTGCCTGAAAATAATGATGAAAATTGCGATGTCAATATGGATGTTATCAAGCTGATTTATGATCTATTGAAAACCGAAGCAAAGAGAGTAACGCACTGCGAAAGGTCTTAAAAGAAACAATGGATTATGAAAATTTACTTATGAGGCATTGTAAGTTTTGAAAATAAAATTTTTATTCTAAAGATTCGACTATTTTTTTTGTCTTCACGTCAATTACAAAATTATGATACATTGTAATGTAAAATGCAACAACTTTTCTGCATTAAAGAATGAGTTAACTATATTAACTTCGTAATTTTGTCATACTCTATTGATAATATTGTATTTAAATGTCCAATTGTCAATTTTTTAAAGCCACTGTTTTGGTATGTAGGAAAAAACCAAACATATTATGAGCTCTATTTTTGAAAATTCTGTGTTGGGATCAAAATATAATTAAAAACAATAAAACAAATTTCGATAAAAGTTTATTTTACATTAAAACGTTTTGATTGGCCTTATATAAATAAAAAATATTTTCCATACACATTTTGAAATAAATGTTATAAAGTAAGTAATAACAAATATTCATAGGACTCTTTGACTAAATTAATATCAACACAGGTATTTATTAGTTTAAATATGATATATTTCAATAAACAATTTGTTATTTACAACGACAAAAAACTACTAGACTAATCCAGTCATTTATACATATATGTATACAGAGCTGTCGCACTAGAAAGAAAAAGACAACTGCTAATTTGAGTGGGTATGTTTTGTGCGAGTATGTTTACCTGAAAAGTGAGCATGCGTTTTATAAATGAATCAGTATTTACGTCTACTACGCTTGCTTTACATCGCTGTCACACTTCAAAATTAATTGCGAACTTTGCAGAAAAACACTATATAACTATAATAGTTTCAACGAAAAAAATACAATAAACTGATAATAACTGGTATTAAGAATGCAAATATACTTCCCTAATGTAATTTTGAAAGCCTCTTGTGCGCTTTAGAGCCTTACGTTTAAACAATTCCGAATTAAAACCAAAAACAATCCTTTTAACAAGACTCCCCAATATTCGCTCATAACTTTTGACAACTACGTGGATGACACCGTGAATGTTTGCAATTTGATTTTTGTAAACAAAATTAGTCTAGTAGTCGTTGGTTATTAAAAATTCTTTTGAATCAAAATTTTAAAAAAATCCAGTTTTGCTACATTTGATGATTCAACCTATTTAACTCCTGGTGATCGTGGAATTAAAGTGCTATTTACTGATGTTTTGAAAAGATCATAAAGTAAAATTATGATAACTTATATTTTTCCGAAAGACTGAAACAATCTTATTCATTATAGTAAGACAATGACCCAAAATCAATCCCATATAAGACATATTTATTCAAAAATGGTTAAATGAGAACCGGTTTTGGCCTTAGGCCATCATCAGGTTTACAAATGAAAAGGAAACAAGTATAAACAAGAGTGTATACAAAATATAGCAATGAATATTAGAAATGAACGAACAGGGCCGACTAGAGGGGGGTAGCCGGGACTCAAATGGGGGCCCGGCAGCGGTATAAGGGGACCCCGACAACCGGATATTTGTTGTATGAGCAGTTCGGCACAAGACTAGAGAGGAAAATTGTTTGTTTGGGGACTTTTTTTTTAGAAAATTAATGAAGTAGAGGAGGAAAAGTTTTTGTTTGGAGACCTTTTTTTTGTCACGGGGCCCGATCTAGCAAATTGTCCTGGGGCCCGGCTTGACTCTCGGCGGCCCTGTGAACGAAATAAGTATGTTGTTGATTAAGATGAGCCAATCAACAATAATTCAGTCAAGGGTTCACACTCATCAAAGTGCATCAATTACTTGCTGCAAAAGTAAAGTGACCATATTTTGAAAAGTAGAAAGGGGACAAATCGAAAACATGGAGATTTTTTCGACAAATTCTATTTGCAATACATTAAAAAGCAAAAAAAGGAAATCTTTAATGAAGTGCCTTGTTTAAAGCGGCTTAAATTAAATATATGTTTACATTTTTTTCGTCGGGAAAAAGAGGGACAAAATCGGGACTCATATTAAAGCGAGATCAGTGCTTTAAAATTGAGACTGCCTCGCCTAAATCGGGTCGGATGGTCACTGTATGCAAGAGTGGCCACAAAAAGCAAAGCAACCGTTTATTAATATTCCATTCAAGTCAGCGTTGAAACTTTGAGCTGTTGTACTCGTATACGTAAGTAGTAGACTCTTTTTAATGGAAATGTGAGACAAAAATACCCGCTGACAGATTGTATGAATGGTACGCACTACCACCTGAAGCCAGCGGCTTTTATGGTCTCCTTAAAGGTTGGAAATACCTTAATACTTTTACTAGACTTTTAAATAATTTTTCTCATAAATATACAAACTAAGAACAATATATAACAATAAGAACGTTAAAACGCTTTGCTAGGCAATTTTGAGCACGGTTCGTGCCACAAACTTCTACTCTTGTGGGAAAAGTATAGTTTAGCGCTCTTGTTGTAATATCTATTTTTTTACCACACATAATCCAACTCTAAATAATAATTATGTAATCTGTACTAGAAAAAAAGTAAAAGTTCTAGATTTCAATCTCTAAACGAATCGATATTTATTTGCAAAAAAAATTGTCTAAATCGACCCAATCGCCTTGCAGTAAAATAATATTTTATGATGTTTACGGGTGACTGACTATTTCAGCAGCAAATATTTTTTTTTCTATCCGTTCGCCAATTTACAACGAGTCCAAACGTGACTGATTTCTCACCCACGAACCAAGCCAGTAAAACATTATGTTAACCAATTTATTAGGTCAGTTATTCAGTTACCTAAGACTCCGATAATGATTTGAAAATTGTCTCATATCAGAGCCGGTCTCACGAAATTAATCGTTATAAGTATAATACTGTATATATGGTGCAAATCAAAGGAATACTTTCTAGAGAAGATGCTGTTCTATACTTTTTAGAAGATATTATCAAATATTATGAGACTATTTTTACTGATGGTACAGTTAGCAAAATAAAAAGGAGAAAGCTGAAATTAAAGGATCAGGTAATACCATGTACATTCCCAAATCTCCCTTTATACTTGTATTACAACAATAAAAAATCTGTTGAGTGTGTTTTATTTTACACTTAAAACTATATATTGGTTCAATTCAAATAAAATTTTGCCACAAAATTTCAAATTACAGCATTTAAGAAACCTTTTCGAATTTGGTCATACATAACTAATTTGTATTTTATGTAGATAAAATTAAATAATTTATCAATTAAAATATGCAAGACTTATTTAGAGATAAATACAACAGTATGTTCTGTGCTTTATTTAGCTGTAAACAAGTAAACAAGCCATGCATTTTGAACACTGTATGCAATACCAGCGCCCATGCGGTTAATTATAGAAGCTCAATTAGCATGCGTTTTTTGGGAACGTATTTTGAGTATGCCGATTAACCTTCTTATCTCTAGTCTTCATAGTATCCAGCCATGTCAATAATGTAAGTAATTGAGTTTTTTAAACTGTCAAACATATAGTTATAAAATATGTTTTAAGTATTATTTTCAAATCTATATACAAAAGTAAATTTGGGAATGGCCGTTACTGAAAAAAAAAAATTGTTAGTTTCTTGCTCTTTTTCAAAGATTGTGTTATCAAGAATACTATCTTTAAATTAAACATATTTAACTGATTAAATCTAAATAATGGTGAGATCTAATACTTTGTATTCAAAAAGTCTGTTTATCAAAATTAGGCTTAGTGAAACGCAAAGAATTGAAATTCTGATAATTATTAGTGTAGCCAAAACAAGGACACAAATAGAAGTTTGTGCTCTATAATTATTAGATCAAATATACAGGGTGTTTCATAATATATGCGCAGGACTTCAGGACTACGCTACTGGAAAAAGTACGGTTTTGAGACATCCATTTGAACCGCCAATCTTTTCTACACAAAAAAGGTACTCTTGGTCATACGCTCTAAAGTCGACCGTTTTCGAGAAAAATCAAATTTTGTTTCATCAAGTATGTATGACCATGTATTTCAACATTAAAATTTGATTTTTCTCGAAAACGGTCGACTTTAGAGCGTATTACCAAGAGTACCTTTTTTGTGTAGAAAATATTGGCGGTTCAAATGGGCGTCTCAAAACTGTACTTTTTTCAGTGACGTTAAAATTTTTTTTTTAAATTTCAACACCCTGTATCTGGAAAATAGTACATTTTAGAGGGTAAGTTAATAGAAACGTTTTTTCATATTTTTGGACGAGCTATCACGTCCTGAAGACCTGCGCATATATTATAAAACACCCTGTATATTTTATCAAAGATCGTTATTATCTTGCAGCAAAATTATACAACTAATTGCTTGAAACGTATATACCTAAGACAAATCTAAAAATCTGATGTATCCAAAACATGACTTTCCTATCTAGTTATTATAGGCTTTTTCCGGTTATTTTGTACAACCTATTGCAGCATCTCTATAAATGTTTAGAGGATAAACTAAATATATACATTGTCCACATACATCTACCTCGAAACATTTTTCTATAGATATTCATTGAAAACAAAAATACTGAAAAATTTATATTAAGCACTTTTCCTTTAATTTTTCCAATACGGTCCATTTTAGAAAAATCATATAAAAAACAAAAATTAACAAACTTTTATTTAAACAATTTTCCTAAAAATTTGAATTTTATTACATTTTGTCAAATTTCTCGAATACGGACCGTTTTAATAAAAAATTGTATAGAACCAAAATTATAGATAATAATATTGTAAGTAATTTTTATCTGAACAATTTTCTTCTCCAAAGATAAATAACAGATATATTCTATAAAATATAAAAACGGCCTCCCATAAAGTACCCCCCCAAATGTTCCGCCTTCGTCCAAAATCTAATCATTTCACCTCAGGCCGAAATAAAACTTAAGTTTAAAATTTAATGTTTTTTCCTTTATCCGTTTTTGAGTTTTCTTCAAAATCTAAATTTACACATTTTCTCAAATATCTCGAGTACAGTCTATTTTAGAGAAATTATGTATGAGATAAAAATTATAGAGAATTATATTACAAACAACTTTTATTTAAACAATTTTTATAAAAAAGATAATTTTTTTACATTTTGTCAAATTTCTCGAATACGGACCATTTTAGGAAAATTTTGTATAGAACAAAAATTATAGGTAATATTATTATAAGTAACTTTTATTTAAAGAATGACTACCAATAAAGTACCCCCCCAAATGTTCCGACTCTGCCCAAAATCTAATCAGTTCACCGCAGGCTGGAATAAAGCTTAAGTTTAAAATTTGGTGTTTTTCTTTGTATCGGTTCATGACTTATGGTGGATACAGACACACACACACACACACACACACTGACACACAGACACACACACACACACACACACACACACACACACACACACACTGACACACAGACACACAGATACACAGACACACAGACACACAGACACACACACACACACAGACACACAGACACACATACACACACAAACACACACACACACACACACACACACACAGACACACAGACACACACACACACACACACAGACACAGACACACATACACACACAAACACACACACACACACACAAACACACACACACACACACACACACACACACACACACACACACACACACACACACACACACACACACACACACACTTTTTGTCCGAATTGAATCGATTGTTCCCAAACAAACATGATTTGTAGTCGCAGCAAGATAGTGCGGCCCCACCCTATGCTATGCTGCCTCAGACATATGGTGAAGAGGACCAATCAAATGGCCATCTAGGTCACCAGATTTAACTGCCTCCTGATTTTCTTTCATGGGGATATTTAAAAAGTATAGAACATCAAAATAATCCACAATATATCGATGAACTTATAAAAATCAATACGGATCGAGATTAAATAACTGTGGAATTTATTGAAAAAATTCTAGAAGAGGATCGTCAATTTGAGAATTTGCTTTGAATTTGGTTGTATTTGTAAAATCTGAATTGATTAAACTTATTGGATAAATAATTAAAAGGTTTTTTTTAATATGTGTCGCATGTAGAATTGTGAGATGAGTAGGAAAAGATTGTGAGAATTATTGGGCTTTTTGTTAAGTTATAAATATTATTGAATTTGTTGAAAATTATTTATGGGGAGAAATTAAGAAAATATAAAGAGGGTAAATATTGAAAATTTTAACTTCAAATTAAAAGTGGACATAGTGGAGCAGAATCAGACACCTAAGAATAGAAGGAACGCAATGGCACAGAAAAGTCAGCAGATAATAGAAGACAAGGAAATTAACAGTAAGTCGGTGTTTGAGCAGTAAAAGAAACAGAAGGGAGCAAAGCAGATACAAAAAAAGAAATAACTTTGTAATTTATTTACTTATTTAACAAATTTAATTATTTAGAAAAATTTTAGAAAACTTGACCTTCTACAGGCTGAGATTTACTTTTTATTGGAAATCATAGAAATTCAAAGATTATAAATTTGATCGATTCTAATTAAGAGTATATAGTCTCGGATTTATTATTTTCACTCAACCAACATTAGAGTATACAAAGTGTATTTTACACCTCTACAGCTTCAATTAGTGATTGGAATTGAAGTGAGAATGTCTATTTTTTGCTGAAGAGCCTTAATAAAGACGAAGCAGGTCCAAGAATGACATAAAAATCAAAGCTGAACTAGATATAATCCAATGCCTGTCGAGGTCTATAGCATAGCCAGAAGAAAGATTTGTTTCCCGGAGGGAAGCAGTCGTTTGACTGTTTTCTGTGACACAAACTTTGGCGTTTTCCTTCTTTAATCAAGAAATTATGTTTAGGGACTAAAAAAACTATTAACAAAATTAGTTTTAAATTAAAATAAAAAGGAGTTTTTTGATGTTTACCAATAACATTAATCTATTTTGTCTACACCCACACTTTAATTAACTGATTAAACATCAAGCCATTTTAAGTTTTGAGAATGTTTAGTGAAGGCCGTCCCTGATAAATGTCATGTAAATCGAACTTTCATTCAACATAGTCCATTTCTGTCGAGACTTCGATCAGTTACCTAATATTTCTACTTATTATAATATTGTTTCATATTCCATGGATAGGCTTTCTACACGTAATGGTTCTTGATTCATTTTTGTTTTTATAAGACGTAAGTAAATAGAATCAAAACGGAAACGTATTAAAATTTAGTAATTTGCTTCAATTAAAGCGTTAAGTTTTGAATCAATTAGAGCTGTAATTACGGTTTAGTTAATGGCTTTGATATTTCAAACTTAACAACATTATTACTGTTTGAATTTCTCAACTTTATCAATATTTGCGATGGGCTAATCAATTGCAATTGATTCGACCCAGATTGGTTATTATTCGAACCACAAAAAGGTTGAATGGTTGTTAATTGGAGCGGTTTTTAATTATTTTATTTACTATTAATCACAGCATAGCGGAGTCCTATGTGGTTGTGAAGGTGGGCCATGTCCAAAATACGGAAAATAAAAAAGTAAGGGAGGCAAGAATTATAATAAAATTAATAGGAAGGGCAAGTGAACAGTGAAATAGCGAATTGTATACTAATAAATAATTACACTGTGATACAATTAAATATTTCATTATCTAATAAAGTATGACACTTAAAGTTCAATTTCCAACTACTATCTCCATACTATTAAAACACATTTAATGACAAGATTTATAATGCCATATTGACATTTATTATCGAAGCCAAAATATTTATATAAATTTAATACAATATTCGTAATATTACAAAAAATCTCTGGCACATAAATTCCGGTTTGATAAAAAAAATTGTCTAAAAAAATTTGTAAGTACAAAATGTATCACCCATCGATCTTAACCATAGATATATAACCAAAACAGATATGATTATTTACAAAATTTCTGAAGTCAACGTGGATGATCTTCGGCAGAAATGCAATATTTGGATAAAACATTGATGCCACGTTTGCGATGTTTTCAACTGTAGTAATGTAATTACGTTTGCTTGCAATACTGTCTTTAAATTTACGCCTGACAATAGCGTAACTAGACTAGACCGTCATTGTAGTATTTGTAAGTAGGGTAGTAATTTGTTTCATTCATAAAATTCCTTCGATACAGTACTAGTCCAGGAGCCAGTGAATTTTTTTCGTACTTGTTTATCCAGTCCGTGTATATTTAAATAATCTTTCCTCAGACTGTATATTTAAAATGGAACGCCAGTCTCTATTAACAAAAGTAAGCCAAATTGAATTCGCGCATTACGTCACATCGATACAGGTGAGATTGCGCACAAAGTGCCTTTGCAGACCTATTTTGCCCATTTCATGTATTTGTTTTTAAATCAGGATAAATTAATATTTTTTAAACTTTACAAAAAGAAAATCCAATTAACTCTTCCGTTATATATATATAAGATAAATTAACTGTAGTTTTATTAGTAATGTATTAACACTAAAATTTTCCATAAAAACGACCCCATCTCAAGCAACTTATTTTCAGTGATTTAAGTTATCGATTCAGGTTTTATTTTTGTTTTAATAAATTAAAAGTATTCTCTATCGTTAATAACAATTTAATAGATGAGAAATACATTTTTTACATTTTTAATGTCATTTACAGAAACTAGCTAGGTATGTATTTGTTTTTAAATAATTTGACAATTTATAAAAAAAGGGAGTAAAAGTGGAATGGCCAGTAGCCAGCAGGCCAATACAATGTATCATATATTTCTATTGTCACGCTAAGCAAATATCACCCTATATATAAAATATACTTTTTCTATTTTAATATACATTCGTTACATTAAATAATTCAGCATAATATTTTATATAATATTTTGATAAACAGTAGATTCTATTCATAACTTCATCTTCGATAAATGTAAATAGAACATTAAACTAGACACGTACTGACCTTAATCGATTAATATAAAAATCGGCTAGGTCAACAATAATGACACTCTTAGTCGGAGTATCACCCGAGACTCTTGGTCGGAGTCTCTCCCTAGACTTTCTGCAGGAGTCTCGTCGGGTACTCTTAGTTTGAGTCCCATCATCGTCTCGCATCCCATTAGAAGAAGTGACGTGACGTGCCTTCGTCGCCTTTAGATGTTTAGCCCTTGGTAAGACCCTTTGTTATATTTATTGTGACTTTTTGGATATTTTATTTGATATTTAATAAATTGTAAATTGTTGTTCTGCTCTTTTATTTCCCCGAGTCAGGTAGCACATAGAGTCACTATTTAAAGTGACTCCCTCACGACCGAAAGGTTCGTGACACTATTATAACATAACTAAAATGCCTACATCTTTTAATCATAAGGGCACAAGTTAAAAACCATTTTAATATATGCTTTAGAATAAAGTAATATTAACTTATTAAAGAGACGAGGTCTTAAAGTAATAGCTGGTACAGCATGTTTTTTAAACGTGCTTTAAAAACGGCATTTATGGTCAGCGTTTTAGTCTTAGGATCTCTTTCTAAAGCCCTTATCCAAGCTTCATACCTATTAATTACAAAAAACATATATAACTATATAGTTTTCGGATCTGGGTGCCCCAAAAGAGGACACTTAGCCGACAATTTGGCTCATATAGCTAAAACCCAACAGTCGCACCCCGAGAACTCTAGGCGTTTAGACTAGCCTACGTCAGAATCAACAACGTTTCTGGCAGTTATTAGAGGCTTTTTATCGCCGGTCGAGGTAGCTGTTCCGTCTGCAAGACGAAAGCATAGGCGGATCCAAGGGGTTTCAGAGGTAAATCGCTTTATCAAATATTGTTGGTAACGGGAAAACTGATGGCCGTAAATGGACTAAATAAAGCAGAGAAAGACTTAAGGTATTATATATTGACCGAACTGGTCGAAAACGGCTCGCACGACGATTTAGTATTATAGCAGTATTTGGATAGAATCTACCTTCTCTTACCTAAAAAATAAAGGCGTCTGACTTTTACACCAAAAAATCATACACTTTTCCCATTGTTGCAAGAACCCGATGACGATTAGGTAGATATCAACTAGAAGCATGTACTTAATGGTTTGGTTATGAAGCTTATTTTAACACAAAAAAAAACAAAGTACTAATCGAAAAGCAGCAATCAAAAATAAATTGACCATAAAATTAAAATTTTAATTTAAAACTATAAAAGACAGATACTCTAAAAGCGCAAAAGATCCGAACCAAACAAAACGAATAATCGTAATAACCTTAAAATCACACTAAAATTGCAAAAACTAGTACTGTAAAATCATGAGATAATATCAATAATGCGTATGCGTCGGAGTATCGCAAATGTAAAAAGTACAGTGTTTTCATGAAAATTTAGCTATGTTTTTAGCAGCATTAGAGGACCATTTCTACCACGCGCACCCAACGATATTGGCGTTTTACAGTTCACTGTCTTTTTCTCACACCTCTAGTATAAATGATTTGACATAACGGAACTAACAATAATTATAATTAATGTAGAGTAGGTTTGTGTCAAAACTGTAAAAAAGTCTAAAACTAAACAGTAATAAGAGTTTCGTGAATTATAAATAAAATAATTATTATATAAAAGTGTAAAAGGAAATGTAATTTATCTCCCTATTTTCTTCTGTAATTTCTTCAATTTTTATGTTTTATTTCTATAAATAAACCAACTGGTGAGGTGAAACATTGTGATATATGATTTTATTTATGTGTCCTATGCGTACACTTTAATATACAAAACACCTGAAACATTTCTTAAATAATTGTGGTCGTAGGAAAAATTGTGTACATAACTCGTTGGAAAGTGTATTTTATGCACTTGCCAAATATATTATCCATACTCACAGATTAATCAGACTATTTTTTACTTAACTTCAGTATACCTCTTACTACTTAAACTGTTTTTATCACAGGAAAAAAGGGGCCGTGTTTTCGTATGTTCTGACGCATTTTCGGCTTCAACCCATCGGACCCCCCCTCTAAATATATATAAAAATTGCTTAGAATTGCTAACCCTACAATTCTCTATCCGTGTTAGTTGACTGGGAAAATAAATACCGAAAATCGTCACTGTCTCCTGGACTATACAGTTAGTAGATGATGGTGATGACTTCACAACAAATACACTTTTATCAGTGGCTAGTTGAGGATGTGATCTTAACCTACTAATGATTATTATTAATATATCTCATAAAACTCTCATTTTCATCTAGTACCATTATATTTGAGTGAAATCTAGAACAGTTTTTAAAGAACACAATAACATAATTTCCTGTACCTAACCACAATAAGCCCGTCTGTGGAAGGCAAACAATTCATTTTGCAGCAAGTTTCCCATAATTTGTTTTATTATTGCTTTCTTGAGACACAACTTATTTAGGTACAAGAATCATTAACAAATGGGGCCAATTAGTCCAATTTTAACTTTCACAAAACACATTACGTTTTCGGCCATTATTTGTGAATTTGGTTTGTAATGACTTTAAAATTGAATAAAATTGAGAGATAAAAAAAATGAATGGGTGGCTAATTTGAAAAAGATAAGATCGTACGATAGTAAAAATTGAAAATATTACTCATAATAATACTATACTTGTCCCAATACGTGTAGTTCTCAATAAATCTATACCTACATAAGGACACGGCAATGTATGTAGTTACCAGTTATCAATCAGTCCATCAATTGATATTTAAACATTATAAGGCATATTGAAGATGTAGAAATAAGCCAAATGGTAGAAACCAATGACTTTAATTGTCTTTAAAGAAGGAACGAAACTTGAAAGTAAAGAAGATGATACAAATATACACCGAAAAAGGCATCCCAAAAAAAACTATGTTATTTGACATATTTTCAAAATAAATTAATTTAAATTAGTAACCAGAAAGAATAATAATATTCAAACAATATTTCCTCAGTACTGATGTTTCAAGAAAAGGTTTTATCAAATAATGAGGTAATATAAAGGAACACCACTGCATCATAATGCAAGCAACAATTCTTTTTTAAATTCCATTCATCGTACCCAATCTGAGATTAAAATTAAGATAGGCTACGGTCATTTTTTAAAATCAAAAATCAACGTAAGCAGTCACTGTCATTTATGATGATATTTTCAGTCGATATTAATCTACAAAGTCAGCTCTCGAACTCAATACGTAAATCTTACAACCAGCGGTGCATTTTAAAGGTCTAAAAGCCAATATTGTTACTTTTACTCAACAAGATATCTCAAAAAATTAAGTGAAGACTAATAATACAATATTACCTATGTAGATTCATACTTATATGCGCCTTTATGTACATTGAGCCAAAATAGTTTATTTTCAGAGCTTCAGTTTATGATAAATTTATAGACTTGATAGTATTTAAAGCAATTATACAAAAACAGTGTTCGAATATTATTATTAATATTATTTTATTACACAATGAAGAATCAGACAAAGAAATATATTAAAAATTATAAGCATTCCAAATTATGAAAAAAAAAAATAATTTTCTGATCGCACTTGGCCTTTGTACTTAAATAAAGATGATAGAAAAAGGAAAATATATCGATTCGAAACTCGACTCCTCCTCTAGCTTTGTTTGCTTTTGGCAAATTCATTAGGTTCAATAAATCCAGCTGCTTTAAAAAGTCCGATACAATAGAAATGATAGTAATATTTAAGTAACTAATATTTTATTTATTTTAGTTTAGAAAATGATCTCTTAAGTCTTAAGGTGCACGAACACGCTGTATTGAGGACAATTTTGCTTTAGATAGAAAATTGTTTTTCAAGTTCATGGTCTTGTATATAAAAAATATGAAATAACTAAAATAATATATTTGGGTAAAATTAAAATTTGGCAAATTTGTCATATGTAATTTAACCCGTAGATTCCAAAAAACATTAAATATATAAGGCAGTCGCCCATTTAAAAAATCAAACATGACATTTCCGGTTAAACCGGAAGTTGGTCATTTTATAATTATAATTTTGAAATAATGTCTAGTATATTTGTTCTAAATTTGATCCAAATCGCTTGGTAAGTGAAAGAGATATTAACTGGCTCTGTTCTCATTGTAACCCGGTATAAATTGTTTTAATAATAATTATTAATATTGGACGTTTAAATTTTTGTATGAACGTATAGCTTAGCAAATAATAAATAAAAATTACAACGATGAGAGACCGCAGCAGTGTGTGATTAGAAAATTCATCAAAATTTTTATTTGTTGGGGTGAGCAAAATAATCTATTAATCGATTATTTTCCATTATTTTCGATTATTTTCGATTATTTTCGATAATTTTCGATTATTTTCGATTATTGTTGATTTATTGTTGATTATTTTCGATTATTTTCAATTATTTTCGATTATTTTCAATTATTTTCGATTATTTTTGATTATTTTTGATTATTTTTGATTATTTTTGATTATTTTCGATTATTTTCGATTATTTTCGATTATTTTCGATTATTTTCGATTATTTTCGATTATTTTCGATTATTTTCGATTATTGTTGATTATTTTCGATTATTTTCAATTATTTTCGATTATTTTCGATTATTTTCGATTATTTTCGATTATTTTCGATTATTTTCGATTATTTTCGACTATTTTCGATTATTTTCGATTATTTTCGATTATTTTCGATTATTTTCGATTATTTTCGATTATTTTCGATTATTTTCGATTATTTTCGATTATTTTCGATTATTTTCGATTATTTTCGATTATTTTCGATTATTTTCGATTATTTTCGATTATTTTTGATTATTTTCGATTATTTTCGATTATTTTCGATTATTTTCGATTATTTTCGATTATTTTCGATTATTTTCGATTATTTTCGATTATTTTCGATTATTTTCGATTATTTTCGATTATTTTCGATTATTTTTTATTATTTTCGATTTTTGTAGATTATTGTTGATTATTTTCGATTATTTTCGATTATTTTCGATTATTTTCGATTATTTTCAATTATTTTCAATTATTTTCAATTATTTTCAATTATTTTCAATTATTTTCAATTATTTTCAATTATTTTCAATTATTTTCAATTATTTTCAATTATTTACAATTATTTTCAATTATTTTCGATTATTTTCAATTATTTTCAATTATTTTCAATTATTTTCAATTATTTTCGATTATTTTTGATTATTTTCGATTATTTTCGATTATTTTCGATTATTTTCGATTATTTTCGATTATCAATAAATATAAAAAAATACTTATTACCACTCTTTAAATCTGATATTTTATCACTTGTACTTTTTTGTGATCTTGTATATCTAATTCAAAACTGGACATCGTCAATTCCTTTTTTCTTTACAGAAACTTTTATCAGGAATAAAATTTTCTGAGAAATCAATGGTCCTCTTTGTTTAGAACTTTTTTCCTACATTGTATTACATTGATCGCAATTATTGATATACACAGAGTGGGCCACTCAAAACAGTCCACCTTGTTATTTGGCAGTAATCATTGGATTTTAAGAAAATGAAAAATGAAAAGTAACTAGTTTTTATCAAGCTAGAGGGCGCTAAAATCAGAAGTAACGCAACGAATAGCCTTATTGCCGAATTATACATCAAATTACCTTTTCAATGAAAAGTCAGCTTAGGGGTGGGCAAAATAATCGAATAATCTATTAATCTATTATTCGATTATTTTCGAATAATTGATTATTTTCGATTTATCTACTATTTTCGATTAATCGGTTATTTTCGATTAATCTGTTATTTTTGATTATAATAATAATAATAATAATAATAATAATAATAATAATAATAATAATAATAATAATAATAATAATAATAATAATAATAATAATAATAATAATAATAATAATAATAATAATAATAATAATAATAATAATAATAATAATAATAATAATAATAATAATAATAATATTAATAATAATAATACTCTCCCTAATTCACCCCCTTACGAGTGAATTTCAACCCCTGAAGTCGACTAAACGACTTGTGTAGGGGAAGAGACGGCTATTATTATTATTTGCCGTGGTGCTCCGGGGCGACTTAAAGATGATTGATGGTGCCATTTGACTTACAGGTGAGGAAAACCCGGAAAACCTCACCCACCATCATCGAGACGGTAATGTATGGCGAATTTTTTTAATCTGCATGTCATATCAACAGAAATTAAATTTCTATTAATACGCCACACATCAAATCCTAAACCGAACCATGCAATTTAATTAAAAATCCACATGGTCTGGTCTGGGATTCGAAACCCAGCAGTCTCAGACTCATAAACTTGCCTATAAATGAATATAAGCGCGATAGACCGCTACACCACCGTCCCGATTAATCGGTTATTTTCGATTAATCGATTATTTTCGGTTAATCGATTATTTTATTTATTTATTATTTCGATAAATCAATTATTTCGATATTCCAGATGTAGGGTACTAAATAAGGTATTATTAAAAAAATGGACGAACTTCGTGTAAATCTTTATTGAACCCACATCTATTTTTTAACAGTTTAGTCGCCATAGCAATATTTACGTGTTCAGAATAAAATATTGTACAATTGATTTAGAAATTAATAATCTAAAATGCCGAATATTTACCGCTACTTTCCAAGACCTTAGACCTCGGCTAAAAACAATAAAATAAACAACTATTGAATAACATTCTGCATGTCCATATATTCTACTTAATTTTCAACTATCATCGCAATAATCTTGCGACTGGTTTCCTACTAGAATACGAAATTCAACTTCCCACAAACGGGCAGGCTACCATTTCGAGACGCACACTTTTTCAGTTGATATCTTTTGCGTGTCTCTGTAAACGGTAGGCCAACAAACTCAAAATCCTGCGATACCGATGGCCTGCTTCAGTTCCAGGAAGAAATACCTCAATATGGCGCCCGATTAGTAAAGATAAAGTGTTGCATTTCCGAATTCCTAATTTGAAATAAAAAAATTACTTGTGTGTTATGCTCTCGGTTATGTTGTTTTGGTTATCTTCACATATTACTCATATGGCCTTGTCTGATAAAGAAATAGAAAGGATTTGTATGTAGTTTAATGTTTTATGTTTTGTTGTTATAAAACTGGTAGAGTCAAAAATTTAATTAAATAATGATGATAATATATGTGAAAGATTTTTAAACAATTCGTAAAGAATTTACAACGAATTTACTATATTTATATTTGTCATTTTTTTTAATAAATACCACAAGTGAAGCATTTATAATTATTATAAACTAATAAATAAGCAACT
Source organism: Psylliodes chrysocephalus (assembly GCA_927349885.1). Lineage (NCBI taxonomy): Eukaryota > Metazoa > Arthropoda > Insecta > Coleoptera > Chrysomelidae > Psylliodes > Psylliodes chrysocephalus. Next base: position 44,141,067 of record OV651821.1, read on the forward strand.
TTATTCTAATCTAACTTATCTAGGGTTCAAAAACTTCATAAACCTAACTCCTACTCACTAGTTTACCCAGTGGAGTAGCTAGGTTGATTGGCGTTGGGTATCAGACCCAAAAATCGCGCCCAAGGGAGGGGGTAGGGAATACAATCTAACCCAATAAGTACAGGATCTAATATAAGGTAAATTTTTAATAGAACAATAATCTCAGAGGACCATACCTATATCTCATTATACAGGGTGTTTCAAAAAGGTATGTCATAAATTCATTCTCAGATAGATTACCTAAAAATAAGTGGATTTGGCTATATTTACCTATATCAAACACTGGCTCCCAACAAAGTTACAGGGTTACTAACATTCAGAAAAACGTTTTTTTTTTTGTAAAAAGTTTGCTGTTGCCATTTTTTTCGAAAATTTTGCCAGTGCTGTAGATTTGAAGGCCTAATATTCTAAGAAAAAAAAATTAAAGTGACCCCTTTAAAAAAAGTTGGGGGATTGGGTACCTTTTAACCCCCCCGTATTTTTTTTGACATAAAGAAAATTGCTTTATCACTCCTAAAATCAAAAAGAACTATGAATTTTTAATTTTTTTTATAGCGAAATGAACGTTGTATCTTTCTTAGTTAACGAGCTATTTACAATTTTTTAACTGAATTTCTAGAGCAATTCGCCCGTCCTGGACTTAACATATCAACATAACTAAGAGTAGGTCAGGAGTTATTGTACAAAAAAAGCATATAAAAATCAGTAGTGTGTCTAGGGCTGTGCTTGAGCCGCCCCTGCAAAAACTAAATTTGACTTACAGGTGAGGAAAACCCGGAAAACCTCACCCACCATCATCGAGACGGTAATGTATGGCGATTTTTTATAATCTGCATGTCACATCAACAGAAATTGAATTTCTATTAATACGGCACACATCAAATCCTATACCGAATCATGCAATAGAGGACTTCTATTGACACCTCTTGACAAAATAAAATTGACACTAATGACATAAGAAATCGGGTCACATAAAGAGGCTGTTTTTTTGTTCAATTTTGAGTTTTTCTTATCTACTTTTATGCCATTTACATACCATGTTGTACCCGTAACGTAAAAAAGACTTTTTATTTTAGAGTATTTTACATTTAAAGGTTGAAGACATCTATCAATATCAGCTATCGATAATGTCAAAATATAAGCGTAGCATTGCAATTCATTTTTTCATTGTTAATAGTCTATTTGTGTTTCTCCCGGTTTCCTTAAACATTTTTTTCATTTGGTTCTATATATTTATATCTAATGCAAAAATGCTGCTGCTACAAATACAAGTTCCATACACTATACAACTATATACAATACTAGTTACGTTATGCCCATCTATGATTACGCCTGTGTCATACCATCAACATAATTGACAGCTGACACTGACAAATTTTTTCAACCTTTAGATGTAAAATACCCTAAACTTAAAAGTCTTTTTTACCTTACGGGTACAACATGGTATGTAAATGGCATAAAAATATATAAGAAAAACGAAAAAGTAAACTAAAAAACAGCCCCCGATTTCTTATGTCATTAGTGTCATTTTTATTTTGTTAAGTTGGTTGCACTTCCCTTGTATAGAAGTACTCTATTTAATTAAAAATCCACATGGTCTGGTCTGGGATTCGAAGCCCAGCAGTCTCTGACACATAAACTTGCTTATAAATGAATATAAGCGCGTTAGACCGCTACACCACCGACCCGATAATAATACAATCATCAGATTTTATTTGTATGAAGAGTCTTCATTGATGACTGTTATATCTAAACATAAATGAACTACAGTTAGGTTCGTATGTATAAACAGAACTCAGCTGAGTCGTCCTTGAACGAAAATCGAAGTTCGGTTATATCGCGTGAGTTTACCGATGGGTAGTAACAAATCCGTAAATGTATTTCACAGTTACAGATTTGCGAAATATCCATCTCTAAATTCCAGTGGAACTCCGGAACCATATCTCGTAAAACTTTAGAGACGTTGTAACCGAACTTCGATTTTAGTTCAAGAACGACTTACCCGAGTCCGACTCAGCTGAGTTCTGTTTATAAATACGGACCTTAGTAAATACCGTTAATTACAACAATCTAGCTGTACAATAAAGTTTGGCAGAATACAAAATGAATAAATAATGTAAAATATTTTCAAAAGTAATTTTATCTAGTATTGAGGAATACCTGGCACTGTAATTTTACTTAAATTATTATTATTATTATTATTGTTTCTTTGTTGGTAAATTGTATATGACATTTTTCATACCTTTGGATTCAGGTCTACAGAAATAAAAAAATCATGTATTATTTATATCTCATCACGTAGGTACCTACAACCTGAAAAAGGTTTTCTTTAATCGACATTTGTTTGAAATTTGTTTATATTAAACAAATATTGTTCTACCGGTCCACCGCCAACAATATCTTGTTTAAACTTGATTTCTTAGTATTAGCCTGATTATGGCGAAATACGAAAATAGAACCCAGTTCCCTGTTAATAGGAAATATTCACTCATAAATTGTTAACGGACCATTTATAATAACAAAAAAATATATTTATTATAGTTACCTAACGATTTTACAAAATCATTATTATGTATGTTTAAGACACGAACAATATCCGTATATATTCGGTGAAAGTTATACCTACGCCTAATTAAATAAAGTATAACTGATAGGCTTATAAAAACGGTTATTAAGTTGGCAAACAGACTAATTCGTGACTACATTGTTTTTTTCTTTAAATTAATGAGATCTTTAACGATGTCATATAATACCCTACTTCTTCGAGATCACATTGTTCATGTGCACATTCGTGAACGCGTTTACTCGAGATTGGCAGATCTCTTTGTGGTTACGTTTATTCTTTAAAGGTAATAAAATTGAGCTCTGAAGTAACATAATAGAATTATTTGTGTGTTATTCAATTTGCGCAGTTTTAAATTGTTCTTGGTTCCATATAAAACAATATAGGTACCTACTAGGAATTTGGAAATTAGCTCTTGCAAAAACAATGAGGTTATTAACTCCTTCATATTCATGACCATAACAGTTACCTACTTTAGAGTTCCTATTGAATGCACGATAAATTACTGTCTGTATTAAACATAATATACCAGTGATTTAGTGTACTTAACTTATCATAAAATGTGTCAAATGTCAGAAATGTATATTCTGGGGATTTTTAAAGCGATTGGCAATGCTCATTTCAATCATTTTTTCCCATATAATTGCAGATTGCGATATGACACTATTTTGTGCAATTGCGTTATCTGAGAGATGCTGCCAGATGAAAAACAAGATGTCTACCTGTAGGCATACAAACTTGTTTACTCTCATTGTTTTAAAAAGTTATTTGGAAGTCCAGTTTTGTGTTAATTACTTTTATTGAAGCATATATATGTATATTCAAAAGTTTCTTCGTAAAAAATTTAAAAACAGGCCTACCCCTTGTTATGTAATAAAGTGTGGAATCCATTTTGTTAAACTTTTTAAGGGTACCTACACTGAACTGCTTTTGTGTGTACAAAAGACGTTAATAAAGTTTTAAAAACAGAAAATTACATAAACGGATACAGTGCCATCAGAAGAGATTTCACAGAGACAAAATTTAATTATACCCGAGTGTGTCGGATAAAGTATAGCCTTTGTTAGGTTTACTTTTATTTAAAATGGTACCCTTTTATAGGAAAACCATCCGATTTAAGGGATGACTGGGTTCCATCAAGAAATATGCTCTTATGACAATGATATTGAGTACCTAATTTTAAAAAGATCTCAGATGTTGTTGCCATTCAAGTAATATTATTGTACCAGGAGATATTTTAGAAGTATGACAATTTTATTGTGTTTTATTTGAACAAGAATAATTTCCTGACCCTAGTAGATTTTTATATCAATAATTGTTTTATTTTGTAGGTTGTCTCTAATGAATTTGAAGTTATAGAAATATGTTCCATCTATAAATACTAGAGATATTTATAAACAGTGTCATCTACAGAAAAGCTAAACTTAAATTACAGTTTTTTAAAGACGATAAAAAAAAATTAGATACACTACCCTAATTTAATTTAGAAACTAAATAGTTGTGTCTGTGTTAGGTATGTACCTATATCATTAAACTAAATTAAATATCTAATATTTACCCATATCAGTACATCGGAGGTAAACTGAACTATGTCGACATTGTGCAGTTATATTAGTTATATTTTTAAAATCAGCTCATCGAGATCTTTCCAGTGGTATACTATACTATGTATTAGTGACGTTACAATAAAAGTTTACCAAAAAAATATATAACACTATGTTCAATAAACTTACGAGGTAAACAACGTCATAGCACATAATGTTTTTAACTCTAATGTTAGTCGTATTATTCATAGAAGTCTGTTGGGGGTATATGGCATTATGTCATAGAATATTTGTTATCAGAATATAGAAATATGCCATAAATAACCAACAATTCATATAAATAAATAGATGTTATTAGTTAGATTATCAAACAATCGTATACTTTGATTTTCTCCTACTATACGGAGAATGGCTGCATTGCGCAGCTTTCTGAGTGGCTTTTAAAAGGAGTTGCCTACATCTTGGCGCAATATTTTTAATAGGTGCGTTTTAATCATCCGATTCTGCTTCGGAATTGTCGGTTTTTTTGTTTTAATCTGACAGGTTAAAACGACTAAACCGACAATTCCGGAACCAGAAGCAGATGATTAAAACGCACCTGATATTTTGCTTTGTCACTGAATATTATTTTTGGAGTCACAGTTTATTGCTAAAGAATCAGTTAGCTCACTCGGACCAGTTGAAAGTTCCAAAATAACATCCACTCCAGGGATACAAATTCAGGATGCGCAGAAGACTGCTGTTTTATTATAGGCGGTTGTCATATATTGTATTATCCGAGTTGCGCAGTGTATAAACTGGAACATTGAGATCAAAAGTGCCGACGCAGAGTGAGCGAACTGATTCTTTAGCTATAAACTGTGGTAAAGGCATCAAAATGGCCGCGCCCTATGTTGGGCGTGTCGGACCTCTCTCTTGCACCGTATAGTAATCAAAGTATGTGCAAACAATACAAAAATATTGTGACAAGTGACAATAATTGGGGCTAACTGCATTTCTTGTCGATATACACTCACAGACAAAAATATTGCATATTTTATTTTAAGTCATTATTTTTATTTTATTTTTTTAAGACTTTTTCAGTTTTTTATTGCTAGATCCCTTGCACTGAAGGTTTTGACGTTTCATTTAATTTAATTGTGGACAAAATATTGTTTAGAGATAGCCTTTATACTGAACAAGCAATAGTATTACAAATTAAAAACATAGCACGAAAGTATCATAGCGTGCCTTGCCGACTAACAACGACTGCTATTTTGTTTGTTGTTAAAATAACATTTACAGTGATTTGTTTCTTGTTTCTGTAGTTTCGGCGAGTAAGATGCTACATTTAACTAAGTTAAAATTGTTACTTTAGCCAGTGAGGGTTGCAGACAACAAGATATTGCGCAGAGATTACATATCCATCAATCGACTGTTTCTCGTATATTGAACCGATACAATGAGATTGGAGACGTAAAAGATGTACAACGCCAAGGGATGACCGATATTTGCGAATAAAATCCTTGCGAAATCGCTCACTTACTGCTTCGCGTCTAAGAAATGAGTTATTTATTGATAGACCAGTCAACGTAAGTGTTAAAACCGTTATAAGCAGACTGAAGGAGGTCGGTTTAAATCCGAAACGTCCTGCTAGAGTCCCCAGGCTTCTTACGCATCACAAAGTCAGAGGGTTACAATTTGCAAGAGCCCATGCTGATTGGAATGAACAACAATGGGGAAAAATCCATTTTACAGATGAAACAAGAATACAATTGTGGAAGCCAGATGAACGTGGTCAAGTATACAGAAGGTCTGGGGAACGGTTCGCAGAATGTATTCTCATACAAAACGTAAGCTTTGGTGGCGGCTCCATTAAGCTTTGGGGAGGCATTAGTTGGGATAGTCGCACGGAGCTTGTTGAGGTAAATTTAAGAATGGATGCTGACTGGTACATACTCAATATCCTTGAAGAACATGTTTTACCTTATGCCGGCTTTATTGGGTACGATCACTTGGTGCTAATGCATGACAATGCCAGCGCCCATGCCGCAGGAACAGTGATCCAGTACCTTGAGGATGTCAGGATTGAGACACTAGACTGGCCACCAATAAGTCCTGATGCTAATCCCATCTATGGGACACCCTAAAGCGAAACATACGTGCACGAAATCCAGCTTCTAACTCAATTGCAGAATTAAGAATTTCAGCACAGGAAGAATGGAATCGAATTCCGCAAGAAACAATCCAAGATCTTCTGCGCAGCATGCCTAGGAGGATACATGCTATTGTTCGAGCTAGAGGAGGAAATACTACGTACTAAATTGTTATTATCCTGTTATAAAATACTGTTATCTTGTCGTTATTGTTAGTCTTTCCAATTAAATCTTATAACCAAAATCAGACTTTTTTATTCATTCCCCCACAAATTTATTGTAAAGCTTCAGTTTATAATTTAGTTGGCTATAATATATCGTCGGGTTACTGCCAAAACAAGATAAGTTACATTTTTATAGTTTTGAGTTATTAATGTTTAAAACTAACTTTTGAGGAAATCAGGTATAAAAGAAAACCTCTATTTTTACTTAGGAATTGAATTTTAATATAATTGGAAATTAAATAGTTGACAAATTTATCATAAAACTTAAAAACTACCAAAGTATTTAGCAGAAAACACTTTTTTTGTGCACTTATCTATTTTTGGATGTATAAGTACCTGTTTTTGTTTCATCTATCCTGCTCTCCTTAAGGAAGTTCTTCTATATCAGAATCTTCAGCTGCTGGCTCTGGAATTAAATCTTTACCACTTTAGAGGATTTGTAATATTGATGGTATTCTTCAGAGATAATATCACTTTTACAGAATTTCAGTAGGTCTTGTTTTTTCTTAACCGAAATGGGCCTACATATTTTGTACCTTTTGTGATTTTAATTTAATTTGCATTTAAAGGACGACCTTTACCAAAAACATATATTTCCTTGTACATAAACTAAAATTAAAATAATTTTTAAACCTTACATAAATGCACTTGTCTTATTTTAGCTGCCAATATGATTCTTGTAATTCACTTAGTCTTTTATGTGCACATGCGTATCAGGGTGTATCGCGTTTAATACCAATTATCTGGTTCTGTCAGTACATAGTTTAGACACTTTTAATATTAGACATGCACTTAACTCAAAAATGAAAAAAATGTACTTATCTTGTTTTGGCAGTAACCCGACGATATGTAAAACCCTTCAGTGCCAAAGATCTAGTATTAAAAACTCAAATAGTCTTAAAGAAAAAAAAAAAAATAAAATAAAAAGACACACTTAAAATAAAATATGCAATATTTTTGTCTGTGAATGTATAATTAATATACTATTTCATAGGGACACTATTGCTATTTCTTAAACGGTAACAGATAGAAAGTTGGTTAAATTAGACAAAAGATAGTTTTGTGCTCATTAAAATGGTGCCAAGAAACCTTTGAATTTAAAGAAATGACAATTTTCCATGTAAATATGTAGCACAAAAAGTGTCCAAACAACATTCATTCTGCTCTAATAAAAAGTTGACTAGAATGACGTAGTGCTGTTTACCTCCGAGGTAGGTACTGATATTATTTTCAAACCTTCGATTTTATCCTTCTTTTATTGAACCTATTTTTAGTCTATTATGTATCTATTATTTTAGACTAGAATGTATTGTTTATGTATGTATAATGTTATCTATTGTAATGGGACTAATCTCATAAAATATACATTTTAGTTTATTTCCTTTATTTGCCAATAAAAGGTATTTCAAAAAAATTATTAATAATTTTATTTGACATGTGCGATAAATGAGAAAATTATTAAATTTATAATAAAAACTGAAAAATGGTAGGTAAAATTTCATATTATAATATAGTTTTACAAAAAACAATGTCAATCTTTCTAAATGATTTAATAAATTTTCAAAAATAAGCTGAAAGAAAGTCAGCTGACTATAACTAATAATGTTTTTAGATGGTTTTCAAAGTATTAAAAATAAAACAAATATTGCAATAATTAAAATATTCACTTTTTAACATAACAAAGCACTAATAATCTTATTTTCCTCCATGTAAAACGTATTTTTAAAGGACCAGTGTCACGTGCATAATTGCAAAACATTGCAACACATCATATTTTGTTTTTAACATTTGCTTAAAATTATGACAATAATATTACATTATTTACAAAATTACATTGAAATGGCCTGTATGAATATTTAATACAAAATTACAGTTTAATTCACCAAATTTATATCGTATTATTAAAAATATATAACAGAATTTGACGTAGGTACCTATTGTTTACTTTAATCAATAGTAAGTTAACCTTTTATATATAAATTTATGCATTATTAATTACTCATTCAATGAAAATTGGTAAACAATGACCAGATGTTAAAAAAAGATTAAACATAAAAGTCATAACTTCCTCTTACAACACATCCCACTATTTCGTACAAAATCGGCCTCAGATGAGGATCTTGAAGGTCGCCGTATATTAGCCGTATTCGTCGTATTGATTGTTGTTTTAATAGTACCTAGGTACCTCGCAAATACGCTGATGATACAGAAACAATGGAAGGTTCGGCTTAAAATTACAACGAAGGTCTTAAATGGATTGGATGTGTTTTTTGGGAACATGTCCGATTAATTAAGACATTTTTCTAAAACTGGATAAAAATTGTTATTAAAATTAAATAAAATGAGTATGAGTATTGGATGGCATTGTTTACTTAACTAGAAAATTCAGATATGATTGCCAAAACAAATTTAAATGTTTCAGTTTCAACAAGATAACTAACCAAGTCACAGAAAATTAATTTTTTTATCATTTTATGATAGTGATAATAATAGTAAAATATTTTACAAAGCTACAGAACATTTATCAAAAGATGATGAAGATATTCCTCAATTATTAACCTTTTTAATTTACAAATTATTTGCAAATGTAAAATTATAGGTATATACTTTGAAAGTTAATTCTTTCTTTTAAATATGTATTTGTTTGGATAGAGGTAAATTAAATTTGATGTTTATTTAATTTCCTGTAATCAGTAAGAAAAGTATACGAATTATAATTTTTTTTATACCTGAAGTTTTCCATGGATATTTACATTTTGAGGTCTCCTGAATCCGTTTTGACCATTTTCACGATGATTTCTATTTGTGTGTCTTTATATATATTTAAAAAATGGACAAAAAAGCATTTAATTTTGTTCCATCCTATACTGTCATATTCGGAAGAGCTCATGGGGGGTACTTTATAGAGGGTATTTTCCTATCATTAAAATATTTCTGTAATTTATGAATAGGGAAGAAAATTCTTAAAATAAAAGTTGTTTGTGATATCATTCTCTGTAATTTTTTTTACACACGATTTCCCTAAAATGGACCGTAATGGAGAAATTTGAGGAAAAGTGCAAAATTTAAATTTATTAAATATTTTCATTGGTAATGAAGATATGAAAAAAATTGTTTAGAATAAAATGTTTGTTGAAAATATTTATGATATTCTAAACCCTTTTTGATTAGATGGGACGTACTTAATATATTTGAAAGCTTTACAGAAGAGTCAGGTGTGGGACATATAAGATATTTTCCTTTTGTTTATTTTTTATAAAATTTAAAATATATGCCTGTTCCTAGATGAAGTAGTCGCATATCTAAGATACTCCCGGTATACTAATTACATAAAAATCCACTAATTCGTTATTGGGTAGTGTAAATAAAAATCAAAAAATGAACTATTTAGTAGTAACAAATTTCCTGGTTTTGTATTAACGAATAGTTAGCTCAAGGGACTTTAGTTGCTTGTGTTAATTTTCATTGTTCCTATGATATTAATTAATAAAAAAAAAAATCAGAAATATATTTAAAAAGTCTTGGCCAATAAATAATGTTTTACTTTCTACAGCATTGCCAAGATTCTAGCTTTGTTCGTTTGTAGTTAATTTGACATATGGTGTTAATTGCGCAAGTTCGCAAGACTATTGAGTATAATAATTTTTTCTACATCCACATGTATATTGTCTATTCTATGACCTCATATGGATGAAAGGACAGTGGCATCTATGGAAACGAGATAGTTGATAAGGCTGCAGAAGAAGCGAGGGTATGTAACAATCCTCAAAAATCCCTTGTTACAAAGATCTTTACAGGTCATTCAAAGATAATATTTACAGAGATTGGAATAACTATTAGAGATAAATAACCAGGGCTGGTATATCTAAGGGGGTCGCGACATAGGAGTCCATTTTGGACGCCATGTTTTTAGAAATAGTAGTCGCCCACTGATCTGGCAACGTGGCAACCTGTAGTCGCCAGGCTTGACAATATAAGAGAAAAAAAATCAATGTCTTTTTTTTAAATGACATAAAAGGCCCATATTTTTTAGGATAAAATATTTCAATTTAATAAATTATTAATAATCTCACATGTACATAGAATACGTCGTGAAAAGTAGATCACTTTCAATTTTGTGCTGTTTTGGTTTATTTTAAAAGGTAATTGAAGAGATGAAGACAATTTTCCAATAGATGATTCATAACAAATTATGGTCCCCTTTTTTAGAGCTCCAGTCTATTTATTTTAGGTCTTTTTAAATTGTTGGTCACTTCATTTGTATGTTTTTATTTAATTTAAATAATTTTGTGTAATATCTTGCGATTTGTTTTCCATACATTTTAGCATGTATTTGTTGGCTACATCTTACAAAGGATGGATTTGAAATACCTTTACAACAGAGGTACTTTCCTAAAACTGGCCGAAATTTGAAACTGAATACAGTTCTTAGAGAAAATCTCCAGTAAAAAATGTCTGCATGCAGAATAACAGCATAGATTAACAAAGCTGACAAAAGAGTTGGACAAAACTTTGTCTAACTTTATTAATATTTCAGGACAATAGTGTTAACAGCAGACCACAACCAAAGTTTAGTAATCAAGCAAAATATTTTAGTATCTCCATAATTATAAACGAATGAAAACTATAATAGGAAACATGTATATGGCTTCGAATAGGAAATTACCTAAATTAGCATATCTAGTGAATATTGTATTTAAAGAATATATTTTTAATCAAAACTTTTGTGCTTCTACTCCAATACTAACCATATAGAAATGCATATGCATTTTATAGTATTAAGCAAGATTCGGATCAAATGTACCCACAATTTATAAACATTATTAAACTAAAATAAAACATTTCAAATAACACCTGTTTTTTATTTAAATAAAACATGTTAAATATATGTTTTTATTAAATACATAAATTAGTCTTAACCACACTTTTTTTTGTTTTTACTTCTAGTGTAAAAGTAACAAGTTTATTATTTAAAGAGACCAGCTACTACAAAATATCCTTTTGATAACTAATTTCTCTTTAATAATAGTTTTGCATTTATCAACATTTTACAGCACTTTGTTTATATAAAACATCTAGGTATTTAGCTCTTAATTAAATCACATTTAAATCAAGTAATTACATTTTCATATTCAACTTTTGTATTCTTATTAGAATTTAGTCACTTTTTTCTTAAATTGAATTGTTTGACTATGGTAACTGAGTTCATTCACCAAACCACAAACTTGTCACTTAAAAATGTTGAAAGAGAATGTCAAAAAAAATTCCTTCTTCTATGATGTTTTCCATGCAATTTTAGATTGTAAACGTTTTTCACAACATATTTTTTACAATTTATCCCAAGCAACACTATGAAAGATTTAAATCCTGGATTTACAGCATTCAGTTTTGAGATGATTGCAGTCACAACACAGTTTTAGAGATAATTTTCACATGAACACTTATTTACCACAGCACAAACGCATGTACCTATTCATGTAACATTAAAATAAAGTGGAAACAAATTGCATAATTTGGTATATAAAAAAGTACAAAATGTTTTTAGTTTTAATTCGACATTGGACTACGAGGAAAACAGTGGTTCATTCCACTTGTACTATATTGACATTATTATGCACGATGCACTTAAAAGTAGATCTGTCTCTCGCCAAACGAACATCAGAAAAGTGTTGCCAACTTAAGCTAACTACTATTTCCCCCCTAGCCTCAGTCACCCCCTCATCCATTTACTGGGTCTATATCGCGACCCCCTTAGATATACCAGCCCTGATAAATAACAAAAAATTCAAATAGTTCACGTTTATCTTTCTACAAGGATGTGCCAAATATATTCAATGACAAAGTTAATAAAAAGTATTTCACAATTATAACTCGATTGAAAATAAACCATGGGTGCTATTTTCAATCTCATTTATATAAAATATGACTGAAAAATTCTCCATAACGAGGTCACAGATCTCGTTCACATATTTTTCGGCTACAACAGTTTTTGAAATAATGACCTGAGGGATGGTCTTATAAAAGAAGGCGTTCAGTTTCCAACCTGTGTTAAGGTGTTGCTCGCGACTGGAGATCAATTTGTGAACGATCTATTGTTTGATTATATAAGTAAAAGTATATAATTATTTATTAGTTAAACGTAATACCTGTCAATTTGCGTGTGGTTGAAGGACTATCATTCATTGCCAATAAACATAAAAAAATGCCTTGATTACTGGTCGGCGCGCCGCGGCGTCGTGCTTTGTTTTCGTATGATATGGCTATCATATCCACTCTTGTTGGATAAATACTATTGTTTACTGCTACTTCATTAGAACACGTCACAACGTAGCTTAATGCCGAAAGTCATATTTTAAGAATTAATTGCAGCCACAGTGTTGTTCGCAGAACGATTGGATCCTGTCAAGTGTATTATGGTAGGCCAATAATATAAGAAGAAAATATAAACACAAAATTACTGGACGAGTAAGTGTTAACGGCGGCTTGCTAACGTTTATAAACTCTGCTTTTGGCGAGCACCTATTTTAAAATGTTTTGCTTCTAGACAAATCAAATTCAAATTTACTGCTAACATATTATCCAGTAACTTTTTTAATAACTTTTTAGTAACTTTTTAATAACCTTTTAATAACTTTTTATTACCCTTTTTAATAATCTTTTTAATAACCTTTTTAATAACCTTTTATTAACCTTCTCAATAACTTTTTTAATTACCTTTTTAATAATCTTTTAAATTATCTTTTTAGTACCTGTATTACTAACATTTATAGTAACTCTTTAGTAACCCTTTTAGCAACCTTTCAAATACCCTTTTTAGTAGCTTTTTAAGTAACATTGTTAGTAACTTGTTTAATAACTTCTTTAGTAACTCTTTTAGTAATAACTTTTTATATACTTTATAGTGCGTAAAAGGAGTATTTTCAATTCGCTCTTCCTTGTTTAAAAATAAAGCATAGAATACCCTATTTTCAATGACATCCCTATCTATGTTTAGGAGTTTTTTCATAAATAATACTTCACTTGACAATGTAGCGTTAAATAAATAAATAAATTTATAGAGATACATTTTGGGCGGTTAACCGACAAATGCGCTTCGGTCAAATAGGCCCCGGTCAAATGCCTCCCGAAAAAAACTGCCCCGACATATGCGCTTCCCGATATATGCGTCCCAATATTTTATTTTTATTTATATTATTCATTTTTTTTTAAATGATTACTGGTAGAATTTTTTTAATTGGCATTTGAAAATATGGACCTTTTTAAGGTAAAATGCAACAAATTTGGTTAACACATTTTCCAGAAATAATGGATGGTTTTCTATTCACTCAACGTCACAACTAATAGTTAATTATTATAAATAAAATACAAAAATGTGTTTTGGTATAACAAATGCCAAACAAAATAGAAAGTACTCGCAGAGAAATGAATTAATTCATTAAATGGTGGAATAACATACAGGGATTGAGAAAAATGGAGAAAACTTAACCTCTTTAACAGACTACATACAATATAGTAAACGAATGAATTGCAAACAATTTTTAGGAACGTTAAAACTATTAAAATTATTTGACGTTGTAATGTGTAACTACCTAAGTGTTGCTTTAAAAAAGTATAAGTTTATAAAATAATAATAAAATAATTATTAAATATGGTCATACAACTTCTGTATAAAATAAATAATTTTTTTTTCGTATCTCCGATAATAATACTGCTATCGATCACTTACGCAGTGATGGGATACCCTGTATACGTATGTATAACAGGCTAACATGTTGTATTGGTATCGTTGGACAGATACATTTGTAATTAACTTTATACCAAAATAATATACAGGGTATTGCGTTTAAAAAAATTGGGTAGGTTCAATTTAAAAATAGCCATATTCAAAACACTCTGTATAAAATGAAGCAGTTTTGTTACTACTATTCGTTAGTTTGGTATCTTATAAGTTTGTATTTTAAACAAATTTGAAATCATTGCTAACCTACCTCAATTAAGATAATTTTATTTGGGGACTGCGTCATTCTCTAATTTCACAAAAAAATAATTGCTTGGCAACTCTGTAATATTTTTCGAAACTATTTTAGTGTTAAATACATTATTAAAGGACCAATCCAAAACTTAAATAAAATGCAAGGTATTCCATTTAAAAATTACATTTTTATTTGCCACGCAAAAACTTGATTGTGTGCCTATAACACAAATTGAAATATCGAGCAATTACGTACTAATGGGAAACCCTGTATAAGTTCAACATAAAATAAAAACCTCTGCTTTGACCATTTAAAATAATAGTAGTTACAAGGACGAAAAGTTGAGTTTTTCTGGCGACTACGAAAAGCTTACCAGGCGAGACTTAGTCGAGTCTGGCAATTGGTAGGAGTCCGAAAAAAATCCTTTTCGTCCATGTTTCATACATTGTTTTTTATTCGGATGGGCTTGGATATTAAAAAAAAAATATAGAAAATTAAATCTGAAATGATATATTATTTCCAATAATTTTTCCTTAACTGAGTTGGTTATGAGAACAATTGAACAATTTCTGTCGTGTCACTTGCTCATGTCAAATTAATTTAATTACCTAGATTATTAATAATTGGTGTCAAATTGCAAAAAATAGTGACGAAGAATTCATTACGGGCACGCCTCCAGAAATTAGAGACGTGTCAAATTTGATGTCTTTGAATTTGATTCCAAAAAAATCAAAAATGGTATATGAAAGGGGTCTAGGAAAATTGACCGCTCGCAATTGACCGCCAGCAATTGACCGCTAGCAGTTTACCGCCACAGCAATTGATCGTATAAGCAGTTTATAGTCTACAATTGACCGCCAGCATATTTATCGCCAGGAAATAAATTGGTCTTTTTAAAATGAATTAAGAGTTTTTTAACTTATTTTTTTGTATTTATCTTTTCGGGTAGGTGTATTTGCTAATTTGCTAATTGTGAATTTGGTATATTGTTCGAAATTATTTTATTAAACATATGTTTAAGTTTATTTAGATACTGTAGTTGCAATATGTATAATACTTTAATATTTTAGGTTATTTAAAGTTTTGCCATTGGAAATTTTGTGCCACAAAAAATAGATTACCTTTATTATTTGACATAATTAAGATTTGTAATTATATGGTTTTAAATATATTGATGGTTATTTACTGTAAGAAAATAAGTGTAATTCGTAAATATTGTCTACCTAAAATTGTTGATATTCCTAGAATAGCGCCCTTAAATTGAACTGGTACGTGAGTTAATGGTCGTATGAATGTATTAATTTGACAAAAATGAATAATTATAAGTTTTCTTACAAATAAAATTATGATTTATGGCCTTAACAAACAATTAAAATTTATTAATGTAAATATTTTTTTAACATTTCACGTTATGGTTTCATCTTAGTCTAAACTAAAGAAGAATGGAGACGAGATGATTTATAATAATTTATTGTAAAGTTTTTACGCAGGATTTTTATAATTTTTGGAACAAATGTGAAAAATTGAAGTATAGAGGTCCTATACACATTACAAAATAGCACCACTTTTTTAGATACATACATTTGGCCCTGCACCTGAAAATAATAATTATTATCATAATTATTAATGGTGATTTGTTTTTAACAGATATTGCATATAGAAAACGCTATTTATTTAAAATTCAACAAACTACATTCGTTACTAAATATTTCAAAACTGTTTATTTATTGGCAGCCAATTGAACTGAATTCATAAGATTTCAGCGCTTCTCACCACTACCGCCTACACCCTTAAAATAGTAGTTTGTGCAACAAAAGTGGATATGATGGTCATATCGTACGACGCCGTAGGCGGAGTGCTTAACCGTCTCAACTCGAGTTGTACAGTATATTGTTTCTACGGCCCACTAACGAAAAATCTACAAATTTAAAAAATTATTTTAGGTTATTGAGATAAAATAACTAATTTTAATATAATATATGACTTCTACTAATTTATAAAATAAAATAAACTTGAAAAAAGAAGTTATAATTTAATTATTCCCCCTGCCCAGGTTCAAACCCGGGCGTCTCACGTGTAAGAGAGATGTCGTATCCTCATCTCCACCTCCACATTTATGATTTTAGTTTTAATACTCGTTTTTAAATTAGTTTCCTAGAGTTTGATTAAAATTTGAGATTTTTTTCAAAAAGTGGACCAAATAAAAATAAAAATACTATTATTTATCGATTTTACACAAAAATAACTCAGTTTAATGTATATTTAATCTTGATAACTAAAAAATATACTGACAATTAGTTTGACAGAATTGTCAGATATTTAAAATTTTAAAAACAGTAGTAGTGTCCAAAATATGAACTGTGATTGGTGGATTTCATTATTTTGCAGTGTTCTCACTACCTAGAATGGATATGATATATATTCGTTCAGTTGAATGCAATGGCATACTTTTTCATTTGTAGTCTGTGCGTAGATAAGCCAATATCCATGCGGGTGTAGAAAAAAAATCATTAAAAAACAGGATCTCAAAATTGGGTATTTTATAGGAAATTTCAAGGAAATCGCTAAATAATTTTTTTTAAATTAAGACATTTATAAGAAAATATGTCAAAAATCATTTAAAGGGGGACGTTTTTCTGCTTATGTATACTCGTTGTAACTTCTACTCTGTCCCCTCATGGCCACCCCATGTTTTTTACAATATTATCGCATTTTTCTCTATTATTCGATTCAAAAAATGTATATCTGATGTAAAGTGAATCTTTTGGAAGTTGCGTTTTCAGTTTTTTTCTTGTTCCCCTTTTCTCATTTTTTTTCCTAAGACGTCCTCCTTTACATTACTTTTTACCTATTTTTATATTTTTTCATAAAAACCTTTTATGTGGTCTTTATGACAGAGTAAATTAAATTAAAAACAATAAAACCGTGATGATCGTTTTTTATTTGATTCTTACACAAACGAAATTTCCTACGTGTGATTTTTTCACCATATGGCAGTTGAATTTAATTTCATTTAGACCCATCCAAGATACTTAGCATATAAGTAACTTCCATTTTTAGCTATAACTCCTTAATTTTTAAACATCTTCAAAAAAACCTTATTTTCAATTTAAAATGACCAATAAATGTGCTGGCGGTTAATTGTAAGCTATAAATTGCTTAGGCGATCAATTGCTACGGCGGTAAACTGCTAGCGGTCAATTTCTGGCAGTCAATTGCTAGCAGTCAATTGCTGGCGGTAAATCGTGGGCGATCAATTTTCCGGATCCCATATGAAAGAACATGCCTCAGGTTTGAGAATTCTAATCGGTATGCAACACTTTGTGCACTTAACTTTAGAGGCCATGTCCGATAAAGTACTTTATGAAGTATATACAAAAGTTCTACTTTTCGACTATGTTTTCTGTCCGAAAAACGACGTTTTTAGGCGAATGTCATAAAAAAGTGTCACTTTTTTGGCTGCATTTACTTTACGCCCGCTTTTTATAAACATTATATTATATATTATTATATGGAAGCGCATTTGTTGGGACACATTTGTCGGGGCGCATTTGACGGGTCACCATTTTAAGCTTAAATCAGACTCCAATATCAAAAAAAAAAATATACTTGGACAGCCTGAAAAATTACTCAGAAATATTCTAGGTTTGAATACTAGTATGAATATTAGTATGACATAAAACTAAAATAAAACAAAGGATTTTGAAATAAAAAATAAACATTCTAGGCAAAACACAAATGCTTTATCGTATATAAAAATCTGATGTGTCCAACACATGACTTTCCTATCTAGTTATTACAGGCTTTTTCCGGTTATTTTGTACAACCTATTGCAGCACCTCTATAAATGTTTAGAGGATAAACTAAATATATACATTTTCCACATACATCTACCTCGAAAAATTTTTCTATATTCTATATTCTATATTCATTGAAAACGAAAATACCAAAAAATTTAAATTTAGCACTTTTCCTACAATTTTTCCATTACGGTCCATTTCAGAAAAATCATGTATAAACAAAAATTATAGAGATCGATATCGCAAACATCTTTTATTTCAACAATTTTCATAAAAATCAGAATTTTGCACATTTTGTCAAATTTCTCGAATACGGACCATTTCAGGAAATTTTGACATAAAACAAAAAGTATAGATAATAATATTAGAAACAACTTTTATTTGAACAATTTTTTTCTCCAAACATAAATAACAGATATATTCCATAAAATATAAAAACGGCCCCCTATAAAGTACCCCCCAGATGTTCCGACTTTGTGCAAAATCTAATCATTTCACGTCAGACCGAAATAAAACTTAAGTTTAAAATTTAATGTTTTTTTCTTTATCCGTTTTTGAGATTTCTTCAAATTTCGAAATTTTCTCAAATATATCGAATACGGTCTATTTTAGAGAAATTATGTATAAAATAAAAATGATAGAGAATTAAATTAAAAACAACTTTTGTTTAAACAATTTTTATAAAAAAATATTTTTTTACATTTTGTCAAATTTCTCGAATACGGACCATTTTAGGAAAATTTTGTATAGAATAAAAATTTTAGATAATAATATAAAAAGTAACTTTTATTTAACGAATTTTTTTCTCCATACGTAAATAACAGATATATTCTATAAAATATAAAAATGACCACCTATAAAGTACCCCCCCAGATGTTCCGACACTGCCCAAAATCTAATCAGTACATTGGACGCTGGAACAAAGCTTAAGTTTAAAATTTGGTGTTTTTCTGTGTATCGGTTCATGAGTTATGCGACACACCGACACACACACACACACACACTAACACACGAACACACACACAGACACACAGACATCATCGCGAAAATAGTCAAAACGGATTCAGGGGACCTCAAAACGTAAAAATCCGTCGAAAACTCGAGGTCGAAAAAAATCATGATTCCTATACTTTCCTTATATCTGTATACAGATAGGAAAGTAAAAATTACTTTATAAAATAATATAATAACCTTTCTAAAATACTATATTGTCTAAGTGCCTGAAGTTAGTTAATACACGAGTGAGTACCTACCGCCCACAATTAAATTGATAAAAAGAAACAAAAATTTAATTTAATTGATCGTTTAACACGAAATTATCATTTGCTATGGTTTTTTTTACTTGCAACATACAAATTTATCAAACTATATTGTCACTACACCGCAATTTCATTATCCCATAAATTTCTTAAACGTTACAATCGACCGATTAGTAAATTTGAATAAAACATTTAAAAATCTGTCGAAATTTCTTGTTGTTGATGGTCCATCGAATGGCGACCCTGGTATTGCGAACATGAGAGAAAACTTGAATTTATATTTTATGCAATGCGAATCACCATAGATCTTATCGTGACTTTCGATTTGTAACATCATTGAATTGGAATTATTGTGCATCGGCGAAGAATGCTTTTCAAAGAGGTTGTTATTATTAATAAGATTTTTTTTTAAATATGTCGCTGTGAATAATTGTTGCACGTAGTTGCGGCACAGTATTTGTGATGCACAATACAAAACATAGACTTTGAAGCTTGCGAATAGATCTGATATCTACTTACATAATTTCTTTTCTTGACATTTAGACGTGTATTTGAAAACACTCTGGGAACGTATAAATAAATATTGCTAACTACAGGGTGTTCTCTTTTATTTAGTTAGTTTATGGAACAAATCTATTTATAAATATCAGTCAAGTCATTGTTGATTCTAGATAACGAAGGTGTTACCACTGTCCAAAAATATCTAAGATTGGTCAGAGTACTAGTAAACTTCAACTAAGTTGACTAGTTTAATTACGAAAATAAAAAAAATAACGGTTCAAATGGAAACATGCATATCACAATTATTAATTTGTATTTTTTGTCCAGTGAAAAATACAACTGGAGTTTAATTTTTAACATAGTTTGTTATTATCGTTTACCACTTAAAAATACAAACAAGGTTTACTTTAATGGAACCTTTTTTTCACGTTCATTACAATCATAGTTTTCTCCATTATTTGGATCTTTACGATCACTATGATTAAGGAACTATTTATACTATTAGTATTTGTATTAGTATTATGATTAAGCATTAAAATGAATAAAATATTCAAAAAGGGTAGGTATTTATACTTGTTTTATAATTAATATTAGTGCTTCCCTTTTAATAATCTTTTAATAAGATATAATTCTGCAGTTGGTTACTGAAGAAATATGTAAAAGGCCAGTTATGTTCTTAGAATTTTTTTAATATATTTGAGCTTTAAACGTGTTTTTATTAATATTTTTACTAGTTAATGTTATTTTAAAATATTATTATTCAAAAATAGGTTTAATTAAGGACATTTTAACGGATTTACGTCTCAAATTTATAACACATAAAAAAAAAGCAGAAATTTGAGACAAATCAGACAGAAAAGAGGACTTTGCTTCCTCACGGTGACATGTCATTCGTCAACTTTATACTCGGTAAACACTGCTGATACACAAACATTGTATACAGCGCATGATTTGTTCTGAAATATTATCGTTTTCGAGCTTGGAACAAACCTATAAACAACATGTGACAACATAATCATATGTGTATGGTCAACACAATCAAAGTATGTGATGGTCAATTGTCATTATATGTTATCTATTAAAACAAAGGCCAAATACGTCATTGATTCATTTGATAGAAAAGAATAAATTTAAGATTTAACATAAAAGTTGAAACTGTCAATTATTAAGCATAAATATTAATGCTAATACTGCCAACATCGGCAAAGAAATGTCGAAGTTATAGCTAGTCAAAATTAGGTAGTTTTTGGGCTGCCCCACTCCCACTTCATCTGCGCGTAGTTTAGTTTATCTTAAATATAAATAATGTAGCTATATAAATAAATTTCTCTGACAGACGACAGGCAGCAAGCGGTAAATCCTACCGTACTAAAAGTAGTGTCGTCTGTCGTGCCTTCCCAAATGTGTTTAATATATAATAATATGTGTTCAGACGTGAAGAGACCGTCTTTGGTCTCCTTCGCTGTCGCTTCGCGTTTGAAGTCGATCTCGGTCTCGCCTTACCAAATGGTAGCTTTAAACTGAATTTTTTTATTATTCCATTTTTCATCTTTCGTTTCGATATTATGTGATGCGATTACACTGCTTCTCATGATTTTGTCATTTTTTATAAAGAATAAATTAGTATTACTGTTGGAAATTAGACTACAGTTATAGGTATTTTTCACTTGAAAAAAGCTACAATAATTGATTTGTACGATTGCATTTCTGACAGGTAAAAATGAACCGCCATTTTTATGCCGTATTCCAGTGTTGCCAAGATAAAACGGTGGCAATCCGCAATTATTCAAGCTTGGTGATATGTCCTCTGGAGGAAATTTGTAAATGGTATCTGTAAGCAGAGGTAAATGCCCAACGACGTTTTTTTCCAATCGTAATATTAAAAAAATACTCTACGTATTATAAAATGTACCCCCAAGGGAGTATCGCTTAACTTAAATGGCCAATACCTTGTCCAATTCATTGTAAAACAGATAGCGTTTAGATTTCCATACCTGTATATCTATAAGTAAACTTGTTTAATAATTTGTTTTCTCCTATCAACATGATTTATTTGTATTGTAGGCCTGATCTGATGATGGCATGCGAAACTAATCACTTATAGTTTATTTGAAAATAAATGATAGCAAAATTATATAAAAATATAGACCTTTGCTGTAAAAATTGTGCTATCATGCATTTTCAAATAAACTATAACTAAATTTATTAAAATTACAAATTTTAGTAAAAAGTAAAGAATACCTATTTTTTTAAAAATTTATTAAAACCGGGAGAAAATGTTATATTCAACTTTAGACAAGATTATCGGCGGATATCCGAAAAAAGTACCTACCTAGGTATGTATGAAAAGAATAATGGACGGAAACAAAGTTTACTGATTGGCTGTCTAGTTACAGATTCAACTGATATACGTAGACTCATTACGTCAGAAATTTCTCCTTTCCCTCGTTAGCTGAAAGAAAAAAGATAAAACGGCATAAAAATATCGTTTGTTAAATCAGTTTGAAACCAATTTAATATAAATTGAATAAATTTACATTGAACTAAATTTATATTCGTTAAATGATTGTTCTGCGGCAATGATAAATTATAAATAAAACAAATATTAATCCTTATATTTATTATACAGTAAAACAAACCAACTGATGAATTTTCGCTATGTAGAAACAGATGAGTAAGCGCTTGAGTACCTATATACAAGTATATTCTTTTAAATTTGTGTACGATAAATAATATTTATATTTAGGCCCTAGGAGAGTGAAAACTGTAAGGGTTGCATTTTTACCCATTTTTCCAATTTTCACCCTCTAATTAATAGCATTCCGCGATTTTTTCATCTTTAATTGCCATTTAAATAATTGATGCGATAAAAACTCGCGAAAGTGATAGTTTCTTATTGTCCCGTTTTTCAGGACACAATCAATAGCCTATGAATAATTAGTAAATAATAATTGTTAAGCGATAAACTATGTTAATTTTATAATTTCAAGTTTTAATGATACACAGAATACTTATTTCACTTCATATTTTACGTAAAAAGACTTTTAATCCAATGCGGTAGGATGAGGCTAATTAGACCTAACTGGAAAAATCCAAGGAACGTTGCAGACAAAAAATATCAAAGTCCATTTTCAAGTTTATAGAAAATGTGTGAAATCTGTAAATTTTTAATTTTTACTTCTAGCTTCTCTATTTTAAACAATAAAAAACACTAAATAAACTTTTTGTTTTATTTCGAAATGGCTTTAATTTAATGTTTTCAAAATTGTCGTACTCTTTTCCGCCTATATTCTCTACGCCACTGGAATAATTCTAAAAAATTACTTTTAGATTTTTCGATTAATTTTACAAAAAACTGTATATCTTTTTAATATGGTAAACTTGACCAGGATATTTCGAGATTTTTCCGATAAAAGCTATGTTTGCAGATTATTCTGGATAAATAATTTGAAATTTTTTCATTTACTTTAAAAAAGAAAAATAATTATAATTTAAATGTGACCAAAACAAAAAATGAAAAGATTTTCGAAATCATATAGACATATATCTCACCAATACTAGTAGTGACATAATATATGGCTTTGAGAATTTATTTCCATCTATTACTTCAATTATTAAAAATCGTATATTTGTGGATATTACCTATGTGATTACTCACTTTGACTTAATTTGAGGGTGGCAGTTTCCTGTAAGCGTTTGTCACCTTAGTTCTGTATGTTTTTTACATTTAAATGTTGACCAAAGATTATTCAGAAACGTCTTAATTTTATAAAGAATTTAAGATTTTTACATCAAAAGAAATTAGACGAATGGATATAAATATGTGTATTAAAGAGGGTTTTGGAATGTAAAATTCTCAAATTTTAAGTGTTAATTTGAATAAAAATGAGATATTCCTAAACCTTGCTGAATTTTTGGAGGTATTAAATAATGTAAATGTAAATTTTGGGATATGAAGCTATAGACTACTGATGATGAAATTTGGAAACTTCCGGTAATTAAGATTATTTTTATAATAATACATGAATGAACGTCTAAGATAAAATAATTACATTGTAACAGGTTTACTTTATTGTGGTCATAAACCGTTCAGCCTCAAAAGAAATACCTTCTGTTCATCTCTCAGAGTGGGTTACTAGGTGGTAGTGGCAACTAGTGGTAACTCGAGTGATGTCTATCGTTTAGTTTTATAAGAAAAGAAAAACATGGCAAGCACATAATTGAGGTCGCGAGACCATTTTTATAACGCTTATGTGTTGATGAAATTTCCTTTTATTCATAAACTCTTATCTTAAAATCAAATTTCAGTAGATATTATTTTGTGGTTATAATTTTTAAATGGTTTATTAGGTACTTACTAAAGGATGCAATACCTTGGAAGGATCAATATCAGTATAATAACACAACAGAGGCAGAATAATAAATTAACGACGATGTTACCCATATATTATGGTATTTAGAATAAATTGATTTTTCTGACAGATACGAGATTCTTATTTATGTACCTTCAAAAACAATTCAAGCGGTATTCCAATGTAATAATTTTGCAATAGTTGTTTTTGATAATTACCACCAGGTATTCAATCAAGCATTTTTGTAAATACGTTAACGTATGGATGTAAAATATGTCTGTTGACTACACGAATGTCTTAAAAGTACATTTTAATTTGTAATTTGCAAATACCTAGGGGCATTAGGTTAGTTTACGTAATTTAATAGAATATGTATGATTACCTAATAACGTGTTCAATGGTTAGGTATAAAATGGGTACTGTCATTTAGCATATTTAGACATTTTAATTGATGGTCACTAAGGCTAAAAATACAATAAACTTATTAGTACCGAGCTTTGGGCTATTCTAGTTGAATGTTACACAATTTATACATAATTGGAAATGCGTTAACTGGGAGATATACTATACACTATACGGGTCAACTAATGACCATATTGACCCGAATTATGTCTTATTGATGGTTTAAGAAATACAGGCTGATTCAATGTTTTTTTATTTAATTTTTTTTTATTATACAGGGTATTTTCAAAGTTGAGTCATTTATTTTAACAGCTTGTAGAACTCGTCAAAAGAAGTCGATATACCAATAATCACCTAAATAAAAGTTGCATATTAAAAGAAATAAAAAGAAATTTCAAAATTTTAAAACTAAAACAAATACAAACTATTTATCCGCATATTTTAATATTCCTGACCACTGCCAAGTAAAAACTTATCGTTGTTTGTTTACTACGACAATTTTACTTATCTAGGTATGGCTATTTTTTTTTGTTTTACGGTTTTGAGAACGATTTTCGGTTAGTTATTGGTATCAAGCGTTTAGTTCGTATCACTTTAATTTTTTTGATATTTTGTACGGAAAAATGGCCCACGTTTATGGAAACAATGAACTAGTGGACATAATACTAACATACGGAGAGTGCCAACAAAATACAACCGCAGCATGTCGCCTTTACGCGGAAAGGTTTCCATTAAGAAATGATCCGGCTCCACGGATGTTCGTAAATTTAGTTATTCGACTTCGTGAGACAGGATACTCGAAAGAACAACGAGGGGGTCACGCTGGAAGACCTGCTCCACCTGACATGGTAGAAATTAAGGAAAATATTTTGGAAATGGTGGAAGATGACCCAACAATAAGTACCAGAGCTATAGCAACTCAAGTCGATGTTTCCCATAGTAAAGTGTGGAAAACAATACGACAGGAACAATATTATCCTTATCATTATCAACGGGTACAAGCATTAGAACCTGAAGATCATCATAGAAGAGTTGAATTTTGCCAGTGGTTTTTACAACAGTTGAATAGAAATGAAGATTTTACGAAAATAATTTTAGCTACAGACGAATCCACATTTACACGAAATGGGATATTCAATTTTCACAACAATCTTGTTTGGGCAGTAGAAAATCAGCATGCCGTAAGAAGATCTAATTTCCAACATAGATTTTCATTAAATGTTTGGGCTGGTGTAGTAAATGGCATGCTTATTGGACTATACTTTTTTCCACCTCGGCTAGCCGGTGACATTTTCTTCGACACCATCTGCCAGAATTATTACAAGATGTTCCACTGAATGTTAGGCAGGATATGTGGTTTCTACATGACGGAGCTCCACCGCATTTCAGAAGAGGAGTTCGTGAATATTTGAATGAACAGTTTCCGAATAGATGGATAGGGAGGAATGGACCCGTTTCTTGGCCTGCACGCTCGCCGGACCTAACGCCTTGTGATTTTTTTCTGTGGGGTTATTTAAAACAGTTGGTGTATCATGATGGAGAAGTAAATACTGTGAAAGAACTTCAAGACCGCATTGTAAATGCTTGTGATGTTATTCGCGCACATCCGGATTTTATTTTTGAGGCCTGTCAGGAGTCGTGGGTACACCGATCAAGACTATGCATTTGAAACAGAACGGATGTTATGCTGCCAAAAAAGGGCTGATTCAAATAATCAAACTAAATAAATTAATAACGTATTTGACACCTTACCTTTTGGAATATTGGACTGATCGGCGAGCGGCACACATGAAGCAAAAAGGCACAAATATTAAGCGACGGCGAACGAACTTGTTACTTTGTTGGCGATACATCGATGTCTCTTCGTTCTTCGAAAAAGGTCCAAAGCATGAACCGTTTAGGTGGGCCAAAGTGTCAAAATAGATAACGCGAATTTAAATTAAGAAATTAATAAAGAAAATAAATCCATTCTCGAACAGCATTCAACGAATAAATGGTGACAATTTTGAACAATTTTTGTAAAAATAAAATACATTTTACCGATAATGAATGTTTTTAATTTAAAAAAAAACTTATAACTCCCTTATTATGCAACTTTTATTTAGGTAATTTTTGGTATATCGACTGCTTTTGACGAGTTCAACAAGCTGTTAAAATAAATGACTCAAGTTTAAAAACACCCTGTATAAATTATTAGGTAATTGACTTAAAAATTCTCAACTTTGTTTTTTGGTACAAAAAAGAATCTAACATTTCTGACGTTAGTCATAGCCTCTTGCTTTGATAAATAGCGTCATAACTTTCTAGAGTATGTTCGATTCGAGCTAAAGTTCGCAATTTTCCTTGATTACAAGTAAAATATAATAAATTTGAATAGCACGTCTGCGCAATAATGTATTTTCAATCAGCTGTTGCATAACTTCTTGCAATTGCAGAAAATAATTTTAAAAATAAGTAGCAATTATTTAAAATTTCCTGTGCTTTATTTAGAAATAAACAAGTTTATTAATATTATTTTCACAAAATTATGTAAAATCTCCATTAGAAGCCGTGTATTTCATAGATCACTTTGAACACCAGCGCCCCTGTGGTGATTTTTAAAAGCACAATTAATGTCAAGGATATGTCGATTCGTCCCCTTCTCTCCAGTCCTTATATTACCTACTTAGGGTTAGATTAGAGAAAATGCACCACGTCTGCAACTTTGCAGACGGCGGACTTACAGATGCAAAATACAAGTCAAGGATTCTTGACTCTCTATAGGATTGTTCAATGCATCGTGTATCATCGGAAATATTCGGGAAAATGACGTAGTTGCCAGACCATCGAATGAGCGAATTTAAAAATGAGAAAATCTTGTACCCTAGTACACATTGTGTCCCAAATAGTACACGTAGTACATAAATAGTATACAAACTAAAATTAGGTCGATGAGCTAAAATAAAAGGGGTCACATAGGTCTCATATATTAAAAATAGATTGACGACCGAAAAGCAAAAAAAGGTCTTTTTCCTGTATTTTTCAATAAACATTTTTTTCTCCGGGTCAGCATCGCTGGATTGTTGGCAATCCTACACAATTAGCACAAAATAATACAGTACATAAATAGTACATATAATATAGATTGTCCATTATTGATTCTACGTCCAACTGCATAAATTTTAATACACTGTTTAAGATATATTTGCTGATTTACATGCAGATATGCTTTTTGCTTTTATATCGCAATGTAGCAAATAAAAGCAGATGCAGCTTCTTCAAATGTCCAGTCAACACGTTTATTTTTTTTTTTTTTTTATTTTCAATAAGACCATTTGGTTTTTAGTAAAAATATTTTTCTTGGAATTTAGTTCTTTGTTTTGTTTCAATAGTCTCTGATATTTGTTTTTATAAACCTTAGCCAAAATATACCCATCTAGGTCGCAGTGGAAGGCGATGAGATCATCCCACTTATTTTCAACCTAACCTTTTATAAAACTTCAATTGCTTGTTTTATAATTTTAAAATCATCTTTAAGTTTAATATAGTTTTGCTTCCAGTTAACAACGACACTGGTTTCGCTTTTAATTGAGCTAAATGTGTGGACATCCTATTTTTCTGTTCTCTTTTTAAGATTCAACTTTGTCGTTATTTCTTTTTTAAAGTTTTATCTTCACTTTCATTATTCCCAAGAATTAAAGTAGGGACTGCCGTTTTCTTTAATGGTCCTCACACTGGCAAACCCCATTACAGTTTTATTTCAAATTTTCTTTACGCGTTAGTGCGTAAAGTAACCTTCGTATTTTTAATATTAGTGGGCAATATGTACGGTAGAAATATCGTATGCAATTCGTATGTAAAGGCCTTTTTTGAAGGCCACTTTATACACTTATTATAAGCATAAATAACTATTTTTTGTTATTTTATTTAATAGTAGGTAGTTGACTAATGTAGTGGTTACAAACGCTGAAATCGTATGAATTCAGTTCGATGACAGATATGCTCAAGAAATATAAATTTTCAATAAAAAAGTGGGTTTCCATTTAAAAATTAAAAATTAATTGCGATTTACTGTTATTTTCGAAAAACCGGAAATAAGCCATGACATCACAGACCAGTTAAATCAATTATTTGACAATATTTATTCCACGCTTTCAAACAAAAAAATTTTAATTCCGATATCTCAATTAATAAGGAAGATAAGAGCGGGTTGAATTATTAAACGGTTTGCTAATAACAAAAATCTTAGATACGCCACTGGTATATTGTAAATGGGCCTTAATAAGAACTGTGTAGCTCACAAAGATTTTATACATACCCATATTGTTTCCATAAACGAATTTACAATAACATTTTAAAAAATATATTAACCATTATAACGGTCATTTTGACAACTGACAGAAAAGTTTCAACACACAATTCTTGTCGGAAAACGTCCCAGAAATTCAAATTTTCAATCAAAAAGGGGTTTTCATTTTAAAATTAAAAATAAATTGCGATTTTTAGTTATATCCGGGAAAATCGGAAGTAAGCCATGACGTCATAGACTAATTGGATCCAGTAAATAAAAGTATATGTTATAGATTTTAAATAGAAAAGTTCTCATTCCGATATCTCAATTAACAACGAAGATAAAAGCGGATGGAATTATTAAACGGTTTGCTGATAATAAAAATGCTTAGATACGACACTGGTATACGGTAAATGGGTCTCAATGATAATTTTGAAGCTTACAAAGATTTTATAAAGATAATACATTTCTATATTTTTTTTTTCCATAAACGAATTAATAGTAACATGCTTAGAAACAATATTATCCAATATGGCGGCTATTTTGACAGCTGCCACAAAATTTTTAATATACAAAAATGTCTCAGAAATTCAAATTTGGAATAAAAAAAGTGGGTTTCAATTTAAAAATAAAAAATAAATTGCGATTTTCTGTTATTTCCGGAAAAACCGGAAGTACGCCATGACGTCACAGAATAATTGAATTAATCATAATAAATAACGAAGATAAGGGGGGGGGGTGGAACTTTTAAGTGGCCCACCCTGTATATTTGCGCTGAACATCTAATCAATATAATAAATTAAAGCTCCATTCAATATTATTTGCTTATAAAGATCTCTTTCATAATTATTGCCCATAAAATGGACAGAACAAATCTGGCTTTTTGTGAGATTCTACGGCACCTTCGAATTCACTCTTGTTTTATTTCGTGTGAAACAAAATCTTTCCCCAATGGAAAATCATGATAAATAAAATAAAACAAAACTAAGTTGGTTTACTAAAATACTTTTTATGAAAACAGTTTAAAAAAGTCCAGTCAATTAAAAGGCTACAAAAACAATCCAAAAAATACTAAAAACCATGAAAAAACGTATAAACAACAGAAGAATTTATAAATTTCTGGTCCGGCAATGAAAAAGAGTTAACGTACATACTAGATGAAATTGGCCAGTCCTAAAAGGACTTAGGAAACCCCAAAAAGTCCAAAAATTTTTTAAAAAAATGTTGAAAAAATGGTGATGTTAGAAGAAAAAAAGGTTGAAGAGAATCTTAAACGAAAGTCATCTTCACAAAATCAAGAAGTTCAGGATGCTGACTACCATTTTTTGATGAGCCTATTGCCCTCATTAAGAGATATACCAGCTTACAGGAAACTTATGCTAAGGCGTAAAATTGAGGACTTGTTTCTACAAGAAGAGAGGTACAGCACTGTGGGCGAGTTTAACTATAATCCTCAACCAGGATCTCATCAAAACATGGTATCACCTGGTGGGCAATCAGATGTAAGTAGTATTGGAGGTCATATGAATGTAGGATCATACGAAGATGGAGAGCTCACTGAGTTGATCGCAGGATATGAAGTGTTTAAAATGACTTTCAATGTTACTTAAATTCAAAACATTATTTTCTTACATTTTTTGATTTCATTTAATAAAGTTTTTGAACAAGCATAATAAAAACGAGTGTTTTATTTTCCAAACCCGATATCCAGGTAATTTTCATAAACTATTCATAGAAAAAAATATATTCAATTGCCATTTTTTAATGTTTATAATTAATACGTAAGATTAACTTTTTTGGGAGAGAAAGGCCTAAAACATTTTTAATATTGGCAGATTGAAAATCATTTTTAAATTCATCAAAAGCATATTTTAAAGTAAATAGTTAATAAATCTTCAAGTCTTACCTCAAAGTAACCATCAAATTCTCTTCAGGTGATATACAATTTCGGAAGTTAGAGTGCCTCCTTATGTTAGGAGTGCTTTTGCCTAGTATATAATAAAAAGTGTCTGGCATCATTCTAAAGTATTTAAAAAACTTATTAATGCAAATCGTTAAATATTCGTGCATACTCTCCATCTTCCTCTCTGTCTAAAAAATACCTACTCGTTAACCCACTCTTCCCTGATTTCCTGCTCATCCAAAAATTAAAACTTTAAAACACCATTTTCCAAAACAATGTCCTCGTCTGACATTTTGATTGACCTGTTTATAATAATAAACTAGCACCTACTTGCATTTAGTGTGAACACATTGCTGTTTACCCCAGCTTGCGCACGCGCGCGCCACCAAATTACTTGCACAAGCGTGCCTCTAATGTAATCGAAGCCATCCGCCATACTTGCAGATCTGCAAAGTTGCAGACGTGTATTTTTTGCAATCTCACCCTTATTAGTCGTTAATTTATAAAAGGAAATAACGGAACTGTGTATATTATATTTTTAGGTAAAATTAGCATTCAGATTTTTTTTAACAAAGGAAGGATAACCAGTATCTATTTAAGATTAAATATCTATTGGAATTTATTTTTTTACATTTATGAATTCATTATTTACATTAACATATATATAACTGGATTATGTTGAAGCCATGCCATTAATATAATCATAAAAAATGCTTAATGCAAGTAAGGATAGTCTCTAATTTAAATAAAAGAAACTTATATAAGTAAATAATATTGAATAGAGCTTTAATTTATTATATTGATTGGATGTTCAGCGCAAATATATACTAAAATGTTTTCTTTAAAATAGAAAAGTTAATATTGTTGGAATTGGTTGTATTTTTTTTAAAGGTTGGTAATACTTAATCAATCTCAAAAATTAGTTTGTTAAAACTGATTTGTAATTCAAACAAAGCTATCATAAAATAAAACCCAATTCAGAATTGTTTTCTAATATTTAAAAATCAGTCATCCTAATAAAAATATTCATTAAATTACTCCAGACCACCAAAGTAGATACCTACTAGATAGATTCTTCTCCAACGGAATTTTCGAAATAACAAAACAAACAATAAATTTAAATAAAAAGCAAGTAGATAGGTACTTTAGAAATTATTAAGTTATTGTCTCAAACTAAGCCAGCCTTTTATTATTATGTACTTTTAGACGATAGATTTTAATGCATTTCATGATTAGTTGTACCATTATTGTGATCGAGATAAATAATAATATTTAAATAAAACAATATACAATCTGTTTTATTCTTATAACATGATAAAGAAAGTATGTAGGTCAGGAATTTTTTTAAGCTAATAACTTCTATAATGTCTCATTGTTTGTCTCTGTTAATTTATTACATATTTTAAGGTAGGTTTATTATACTTGCAGAGCTGTGGATTATGCATATTATCTACTCATACATGCCATAAACTGTATTATTAATCACTTATTAATATATATTTTTTTTAGTTAAGTTTTACATAATTGGATTAGGTCAGGTCAATTTAAATTATGTAGAGGAATATATCGAAAGGAATAGCTCTCGTAAGCTGTAGAAGAATATGCAAAAAAACTGGGGTCTAAGTCTCAAAATGACCATAACAAGAGTGATAACAACTTATGGCGGGGTGGCGTGGGTAACCAAAACTGCTCAGGCAAGTGCAACAGGCCAACTTACCGGAAGTCAGCGACTCGCTTGTTTGAGTGCCACAGGGGCCATTGTTACTACATTAACTGCTACACATCTTCATTAAAAGAGAGACCAGTTCCGTTATTCACAGACTAATGCAGGAACAACACCCAATAATTCAACTACATAGCTTTGACCATATAAGGCTATACCTACCAGCAAATAAAAAAAATATGATTCTAATAATGTCTACTGACATAAGAGTGATTTACAAATTCAAATACCAGTCCGAGAAGCCTGGAAACAATGACATCCCATACAGACTGAACTCGTCTCATATATAGACGGTTCAAAAACCAAAAAAGGAACCAGTGCTAGAATATTTGGACGTTGGACCCAAGTCGAAAACAACGATTTTGCTGAGTCTAGGAGAATACGCAACAGTGTTCTAGGTAGAACTAATAGCTATACAACACTACGGAAGAGAAATAAATCAGCAAGTATCAAGCAAAACTATTGGCCATCTACTATGATAGCCAAGCAGCTTTATAAAGGCAATTAACTCACCAAAAAAACTGCCCAGAAGTTCTAACAAAGCTACATAGTCAACAGATAGTGACCTGAGCTACAACTATCCAGGATTGAGATAGGCTAAAGGGTTAATTAAAGAACCGTCGGCCAAGTTCACGAAAGACATACCTACTGGATCAAAAACAACATATCGTTAGAATAACAGTGGGTCTTCTTACCAAATATTATCGCCTAAGAGAGCACACGAGTCTTATGAATCCACCAAAATAAGTAAGAATGAGCAGGTTCTTTGAAGAAGAGTAAACATCAGTCTAGTCCTGTTCCAGTATAAATGTCAGGCTAGATTGAGGTTTCTAATACTAGGTAAAGAAAAGTCAGAAGCAACTATATATGGAAGCCACTGTCAAAGTTACTAGTCTAATAAAATATACCAAGTCAGACGACATACTCTAAATATCGAAGTCCCACAATTGATCTGAAAAGGTGGACAAGGGCAAATACTGTCCAACTCCTTTCAAATCTAATCTAATCTAATCTATTCTAAGATCAAGAGCAAGTGAAGTATATAAGTTGTTGTATATAAAGAAAAAAAAAAAAGATATTTTTCGTTCTTCCAGGCCTTTTGTTTCAAAACTAAAAGGAGGGAAGGGACTTTAGACTACCACTATACATACGTGGCCACTATTTAAATCATAGGTTCAGGATCTCAAAATATTAAAATTTTTCTAAATAACACTGGATAAATCGTCCTGTGGAGTGGGTGAACCCAAAACAGCGGTATACTGGTGGAGCGTCTCCATAGACCAACAGCGTAAGAAATATAACAGTGCAAGGAGAACAATAACAAGAAACAATAGGAGAGGTGAAATCAGAATATACGAACTAGAAGAGATAAGTAGACACTATACAGAAGCAAAGAATGAGCTTAAAAAAATTATAAAGGCAGCAAAAAAACGAAAAATGGAAGAAAATCCAAGGATAAAAAATGTTGATAAACCACTTCAAAGCCTACGTACCGTACTATACAACCATAGAAAAGAAAAGGGAAATAACGAGAAATCTCTTTTAGATGGAAGAGCCACGACCATATCAGAAGGACAGAGACGGGAGTGCTCCTCTTTACAGTAGAGGAACTAGAAGCGATTCTAGGAAAAATAAAGACAGGTAGAACTCTAGGGATCGACAACATCCCCCAGGGGCCATAAAATGAGCTGGAGTTGAGGAAACAAAGTGGTTGTCGGACATGATGAACAGGCTTCTAGAGACATTCCCCGAATTATGAAGAGAGGTAAAATTGGTACTCCTGTCAAATTACAGAAAGCCAGGGGAAGAAAAACAAACATAGAGACCAATATGTCTAGTTATGACAAAAAGTAAGCTGTACGAATCGCTGGTAAAGGGGAGACTGAAAAAGGAGATTGAGACAAAATGTCAGAATCCCAGTTGGTAAGGTTTTTGCAGGGAATAAATAAATTATCGATGCGGTGGCGGAAGTCGTAAGATTAGCAAAGAACAACCCACACAAATGGGTGTTATGGTTGCCTTTGACGTCTAGAATGCCTTTAATAGCCTTCGGTGGCAACTGGCAACACATAATGGACCTATTTAGAGAAGCAGGCTACTCCAAGTACTTAATAAATATTATCAGAGAGTATTAAAGCAAAATAAAGCTGATAATAGAAAGAGGAGAAATAGCGGATGCCTCGACAGGATTTCTATAAGGTTCCGTACTAGGCCCTACTCTCTGGAACTCGGTATAGGATAGAGCGTTCAGATGTAAGTACTTAACGTTGGAGGGATAGCTTTCGCAGACGACGTAGGGATCATTGTGATGGCGGAAGATCAGTAAGAACTAGTGGCCACTATGAAATTTACAACGATCCTGGTGAGGAGGTGAATGAGCAAAAACAAAACGGAGGCTGGTAACACTTTTAGAAAATAATACCAAAGAGGAGACTAAAATATTTGGACATAACCCTAAGCAACTTGGGCAGCTTTGGGTCACATATAAAGAAGGTAGTGAAAAAGGCAGAGAAAAGGACTGCCATACTAATACCCTTTATAAATAAACCAACAAGCACAAAAAAAAACGATACTTCATAGCGTAATTTAGTCTGTGCTCCTGTATGGAGCCCCCACATATCACAAAGAACTTGCAATTTCCTCTTACAAAAGGAAGATTACGAGAGCAGACCGAAAGGAGATACTGCGTGTAGCGAGAGCCTACAGTCTAGCAAACCACCAATGCTCTAAGTGTCATAACAGAAGTGATGCCCATTCACCTGCTAGAAGATGATAGAGAAGAAAATAGCGACCACATATAAAAAGAGGAGAGAAGGGAGATTATGAGAGAGTGGCAAATGAAGTGAGAACATAGCAACGGGACAATGGACCAAACAATTAATAGCATGAATTAAGGAATGATGGGAATTCCAACACAAAACGACGGATTACTTCCTCACGCAGGTACTATCGGGGTCACGGCTGCTTCAGGAATTACCTAAAGCGAATAAAAATCCTTAACTTGTATTTATTGCGATTTAGAAAATAGTGTGGCCCATAATATCTTTGAGTCCATACGCTCTTCCAGTGCAACAGAGTCCATATACCCAGAACAGCTGTGGAACTGGCAATTGACGAGCGAAAATATCGTGACAAAAATGATGGAAAGCCGAAACAAGTGGGAAGTAATACACAATTTCGTAACCTATGATTAAAATACAATTCCTTATAAAACACCCTGTATAGATCATTACAAAATCAGTGCTTAATATTTTTTGGTAATGTTCAACTATTTTTATTAATATAAAAGTCACGTAGTTCCTCACACACTCTGCGGGTAATGTAGGTATACCTACCTAGTTAACGCGATTTCTTTATACTCTGAATTAATTTTTAACGACCAATTCTCAAACAAAACAAAAGTAAACGCAATCGGATTAAAGAAAATATTAGTACTTATAGTGTGCGTTTCTTTTATAACACTTACTTATATCAAGTAGCAGATATAGCAGATGTAAACTTGTTGTCTGACCCACTTTCACTTACCATACGCTAGACGATCTGGTATCCGATATCGATACGAAAATATATAATATCTAAGGATCGGTTTTATTTTTTCGAGAAAAAACACGCTTGCGTTAGGTTTATTGAAATTTCTTATTTAATTCGATATCGAAATAAATGTGTGCAAGTGAAACTGTCATCTCAAATGAAATCGTAGAATTCTAGAGATTTGAATAAAAATGCTTTTTAAGAAACTACAGCCCTTTCAAGATAGTGACTAGTCATGAACTTTGCCAGGGAGAGCAAAAGGGACAGTTGCCCCACCTAAAGAACCTCAAATTGTTCTTTTGATATGTTACTCGGTTAACACATTATTAAGCTATTAAAAAAAAATTAAATAACTAAGCCCTCTTATATCGCACTAATCCTAAACGAAAAATTATGCTTTTTAATTTTTTTTTACAAAACTTGCAGTGGTCACCAGTGACCGCTGTGGTCTGGTAGGAAATTTTTTGGCATAATATTGGTCCCGCCACCACGTGCCATCTAAACGGTTTTACATATTGTATAAGTTTTTTTTATTTTATAAATACTGCCTAAATTATTTTATCTTAAGAACTTAAAGTAATTTTTAAAATTTGTAGATTTTCGATAGTAGGCTATAGAAAATATATTCATTAGAACCCTTGAAATATGTATACGTACTTACTCTTGTTGCACAAACTACTATTTCAATTAGTTACTTTCTATTATATTCAATGATCTGTAATATTAACTGGATTGGATATAGGCCATATTTGACATCGTGAAAATCTGTGTCGACAATAAGGAAACGGAAGTACCGTGAATTGGACTATTTTGGCAAATTATGGCGGGTAATTTTGAAATTCAATAAAAAGCAAAAATAGATTTTATGCGAAAATTTTAATTTTTTAAAGATATACAAATTACTGTTAAACTCCTAATAAATGTTTTCTAAATACATTCATTAGACTACATTAGCCTCTATCCAGTAGTGACTTCAGCTTTGAACATCTGGAATCTTCTCTACAATATAACTAGAGTAGATCTACCAGGTTTTCTGAATAAAAATAACTTTTAATAGTGGTAATTCTATAACGAAAGTGTTAAAATTTAACGGACGTTAAAAATATAACGTATATTAGGTAATTCTGTAAATTCATGAAAAAATTTAACTTGTCATAATTGTGATAATAGGTAGTTCATTTGTGCCGCAAAAATCTATTCTATTAGGCATTCCAAACTGAATGGCTACCAGTGGGTTATGATATGGAAAAATTATGGCAACCCTGTAGGCCTGGTGATTTGACAAGGTCAATGAAATAGATAGTTACATAGATTGATCATCCATATTTTTAAAAATAAACATAAGCTTATGCCTTGAAGTAAAAATGTAAGCAATTATTTTTTTTTAAATATCTAAAGGCTAAAAATTGGTTTTAAAACACATTTTTGCTAAAACGGTTCAAATTAATAAATATTTGCCAGGCAATATGGCCGCTCGTAAACGATCAGCTTTGAGCAATCTATATAACTATATATGTATCATTAACCCTGTTAATGACAACATGACAACAGGGTTGCCATATCTAAACTGTCATTACCCACTGGTAGCCATTTGGACAGGTCGTTGCCTAATTAGGCATTCCAACGACCTGTCAAACAATAGGTGCCAGTGGGAAATTCTATTTAAGGGGGTAGCGACATAGTCGTGCAACTTTGACACTATTTTTATTCGAAGTAGTACTCGCTAAGCCTGCCAATTTATGAAAAAATGTATAGGTGGGTTTTTTAAATATTATTTTTATTGTGTTTGACATAAAATATTTAAATGTAATCCATTATTCATGATTTTACGTAAAGTAGATAGAATACACCATATGTCGCCACCCTTAGATATACCAAACCTGCCCACTGGTAATTCATTTGTTTGGAATGCCTAATAAGCAGAAATTTGTTAAAACTTTAACATATATGTGTTAATTTTATGCGTTAAATTGAGGATATTAACATGTACTAATTAGTAGGCTTTAGAACTTAACATATAAGAAATTATGACTTTTTATTGTTTAATTCAACTTATAATGTAAGAAAATCATAAAACTGAACCATTTTGGAAGGGCACTATTATTTATTTATTTATTTATTTATAATACAATACTCTACAGGTCATAAACCCAATTACAGAGCAGGAATTGACAGAATATAATTATTAATAAATCACATTTTTTTATATGAATGTTAAGCACATAAAAAGAACTTGTATTTCGTAATAGGTAACAAATTAACTAAGATAAAAAGTGAGATTTTATATCTGACAAATTGCAACTAAATATATCAAGTTCATTGACAATAGAATTTGTTACTGTACACATGGTATGGAGCGGAGAATTTTCCAGAACATTTGTGCGAGATGTATTCATATAAAAAGTATTCGGGTGTCTGGAAGAAATTCTGGGAATGCAAATATTAAACTTTCCTAATAAGGTTGGGCAGTCAATAATACTTTTAATAATTTTATAAGTTACTACTACACTATAATAATCACGCCTTCTTTCGAGACTGAAAAAGTTATGCTTTTGTAGTAATTCATAGTGAGGTGTACCTATTAGAGGATAAATGCCATCAGTTTTCAGGCTTAGCAGTTTTAAAAATCGTCTTTGAATTGCTTCTATTCGATCTATATGATACTGATAAAAGGGGCTCCACACAACTGAAGCATATTCTAACTTTGATCTTATAAAAGCATAAAATAGAGTTTTTAAGGTAGAGGTTTCTTTGAAATCACTACTGCTACGTGCAATTAATCCGTACATTCGATAGGAGGAGGATACAACATTATCAATATGCTTATTAAATGATAGTGCAGTGTCAAACGTGACGCCAAGATCAGTAAATGTTTTCGGTCGCTCAAGGTCAACGTTTTCTATTGAATAATTAAATATTAGGATATTCGTTTTTAAACTGTACGACATAACTTTACATTTATCCGGGTTTAGTGACAAGTTATTTTGATAACACCATTCAACAATCCGTGTTAAGTTTGCTGAAAGGTTCTCGCAATCACCTATATTCTCTACGAGGCAGTATAGTTTTAGATCATCAGCATACAAAAGGAAATTTACATTTATAACATCTGCAATATCATTAATGAACATAATAAAAAGGAGGGGTCCTAGATTCGACCCTTGTGGAACACCAGAAGAAGCACTATATTCAGCAGACCTAAAACCATTAAGCTGGACATATTGCTTTCGATCCCATAGATAGGATTGAAATAGTGAAATTAAAGAAGGAGATAATCCAAAAGCTACAAGTTTGTTAAGCAGAATGCCATGATCAAGTCTGTCGAAGGCCTTAGAAAAGTCTGTGTAAATAACATCAGTTTGGGCTCTGTTTTCAATAGATTCAGCAATATATTGGGTAACGGTCAGCAGGTTGGTGACTGTTGAACGACTTTTCATGAAACCATTTTGATTTATACTTATATTACAACTTACATGACGACATATAACTCGCTCTAACAGGATTTCAAAAACCTTTGCATAGTTGCATATAATAGAGATAGTTCGATAATTTGAAATATCTTGTCTATCTCCTTTCTTGAAAATGGGACAGACCTTTGAGGATTTCCAGATCTCTGGTATTGTAGCCGATTTTAAACAAATATTAGTATGGAGAGGACGAGCAAGCACAGAAGAACAATCTTTTAGGACAATTATAAGGTTACTGGGGTTATTTTTGTTTTTATTGAAAATTGATGGAATACCAAATAGATTGCTGCCTTACGGTTGCACAAATTTAAAGCTCTCAATATTGTCAAGACACATAATCAGAGGTCCCTAATCTCTGCACATAATATGTCACGAAGTATTCTTAATGGCACGCATATAAATATAATTTTATATTAGAAAATCCTTAAAATATTTTTGCTTTCGCGAAAGGTCCGGTTTCCTCTTAACGTATGTTAATTTATTTGAAAATTTAACGTATCCATTAATTTTATTTTTACAGAATTACGATTTATTTTAAAATCGTAAAATTAAACACCCGTTAAAAATAAACGTATTGAATTACAGAATTACCACTAATGAAGAGTACGGATTGATTTTTCACAAATGGAAGTCATATTAAATAATAAAAGCATCCGGTCTGCCACATTGTTTGCTCAAAAAAGGGCCGCCTTTTCAGAACGCTTTTTAGTTGGCTAGGTATATCCTATCTAGTAAATATTATAGATCACAACGATAGGTCCGGTTTCCTCTTAACGTATGTTAATTTATTTGAAAATTTAACGTATCCATTAATTTTATTTTTACAGAATTACAATTTATTTTAAAATCGTAAAATTAAACACCCGTTAAAAATAAACGTATTGAATTACAGAATTACCACTAATGAAGAGTACGGATTGATTTTTCACAAATGGAAGTCATATTAAATAATAAAAGCATCCGGTCTGCCACATTGTTTGCTCAAAAAAGGGCCGCCTTTTCAGAACGCTTTTTAGTTGGCTAGGTATATCCTATCTAGTAAATATTATAGATCACAACGATAGGTCCGGTTTCCTCTTAACGTATGTTAATTTATTTGAAAATTTAACGTATCCATTAATTTTATTTTTACAGAATTACAATTTATTTTAAAATCGTAAAATTAAACACCCGTTAAAAATAAACGTATTGAATTACAGAATTACCACTAATGAAGAGTACGGATTGATTTTTCACAAATGGAAGTCATATTAAATAATAAAAGCATCCGGTCTGCCACATTGTTTGCTCAAAAAAGGGCCGCCTTTTCAGAACGCTTTTTAGTTGGCTAGGTATATCCTATCTAGTAAATATTATAGATCACAACGATATTTTAGTAAAGCATATTTAGTCCAATCCTTACATTTTGGTCCAAATAATTTGATGTAGTTATTCTATGCCCTGTGTTGATATGTTTTACTTGATCTATATATGTTCCATTTTATGTGTCCCACCCTCAGGGCCGACTGGAGGGGGGGGGGGGTAGCCGGGACAAATTCCCGGGGTTAAATGGGGGCCCGGTAGCGCTGGAAGGGGGGCCCGACAACAGCATTTTCTGTTCTGCATGAGAAATTCGACACAAGATGAGAGTAGGGAAGTTAAGTTTCGGCTGATCTTTTTTTTTTAGAAGAAGAAGCAATTGAGGTAGGGAGTATAGCCTTTTGATGTGAGGACCTTTTTTTTTAGAAGGAGAAACAATTGAGGTAGGGAGAATAGCTTTTGCACCTTCTTTTTTTTAGAAGAAGAAGTTATTGAAGTAGGGAGAATAATTTTTTGTTTTATGGGGCCCGATCTAGAGAATTGTCCTGGGGCCCGGTCTGGCTCTCAGCGGCCCTGCCCACCCTGTATAACTGATGTGACTTTTTTAAAAAAAATTATTACATTATATTCATTACAAATCAGACCCACTTAGTCAATCCACAAAACTTTTCTCGTAACTACACACCTAATATTAAAAAAAAACTAGTGCAATAATAATTAAGCTATATAAAATGACGTGAAAAAATTTCAATAAGATTCGTATTGCTCTAATTCTCATGAAAATGTCACGCATTTAAAAGAATCATTTCGCGATTTATTTGTTGACGTTCAAGTTTTAATTATACCTTTTATACCAAACTTTTATAATTTGACGAATTATGATAAGTTAATAGTTTTTATGATAT
The DNA here is from genome assembly GCA_927349885.1 of Psylliodes chrysocephalus. Lineage (NCBI taxonomy): Eukaryota > Metazoa > Arthropoda > Insecta > Coleoptera > Chrysomelidae > Psylliodes > Psylliodes chrysocephalus. The sequence goes on from OV651821.1 coordinate 44,182,957, forward strand.
GTACATAAAAGATGATAACTTTAATCGCATATTTACTGTTTACTGGCAAGACAATCTGATAAAATAAAAATAGGTAATAGGTAAGTACAAAGTACATCCATTTTACTCCAAGGTATTCGAACGCAGCCGTTGGCACAGGTATATATCTGACAGTTGTCATGTGTCTGTTGTTGTCTGTCTGTTGACTGAAAAGTCGAAAAGTCGAAATCGAAAATTAGGTTATAAAATATTTGTGCTAGTGGTCTCTGTTCTCTGTGTGGGTGGTAGGATGTATCAGATTTAGTAATATGTGGTTTTAAATCAATTCTAATTTAATTTATATTTACCAGGTAAGTCCAAAAAACGTAATATACTTATTACGTGAGTCTTTAAAACATTTTTTTTTGTTATAGTTTGATGTTAATACTGGATTGGAAATAGAATTTCCCAGGAATTTGTTATAAATTTGGATATACAGATTTGCTGGGTACGTAATTCAAAAAATATTTAAAACCTTTGAGCTCATCTTTGGCATATTTTAGGTTGAAACAGAAAAGAGAAAAAAAAAGGAATTTTAACCTAGAAAAAAATTGAAATTATTCACAATACAAGGTACTTGATAATATTCTTCAGTTATCTCAAGAGTTATTACAACCCTACTGTTTATTTACAAACGACAGATCAAATTTGAAATTTAGAATTTGTTTTGCAAGTAGGATAATTACAGTTATCTAAATAAGCTCTTGTTATCTGTGATAGTGCAAGATGTGATAAGAAGTTAATTTGCATGGACTCATTTTGAAAATCATTTTCGTTCTATATGTTAAATGAACAAACACAAAAATGGACAAAGGGGACCAGAAATTAAAGAGCTCATCAAAACATTATAGCATTAATGAATCAAGCTCAAATCCTACCTCTGGGGTGCTGATGGTTGGCCCCAATTTCAAAGTTGGCAAAAAGATAGGGTGCGGCAATTTCGGAGAGCTACGTTTAGGTAAAAATTTATATAATAATGAGCATGTTGCTATTAAACTTGAACCATTTAAAACTAAAGCACCTCAACTACACTTGGAGTACAGGTATTACAAGTTACTTGGCAGTCATGAGGGTATTCCTGAAGTGTATTATTTCGGGCCGTGTAGTAAATTCAATGCTTTGGTTATGGAGTTGTTGGGGCCTAGTCTTGAGGATTTATTTGACGTATGTGACCGTAAGTTTACTTTAAAAACAGTGTTGATGATAGCCATCCAGTTACTACATAGGATCGAGTATGTACACAGTAGACATCTGATATACAGGGACATTAAACCTGAGAATTTTTTAATTGGACGTAGTGGTAGTAGGAGAGAAAAAGTGATACATATTATCGATTTTGGGTTGGCAAAAGAGTATATTGAACCAGAGACTAATAAGCATATTCCATATAGGGAACATAAATCTCTAACAGGTACTGCAAGATATATGTCTATAAACACCCATTTAGGACGAGAGCAGTCTAGGAGAGATGACCTAGAAGCCTTAGGTCACATGTTTATGTACTTTCTGAGGGGATCTCTACCATGGCAAGGACTTAAGGCTGAAACTTTAAAAGAGCGGTATCAAAAAATCGGTGACACCAAGAGAGAAACGTCCATAGAAACTTTGTGTAAAGGCTACCCAGAAGAAATGGCTACATACTTACGATACGTTAGAAGATTGGATTTCTTTGAAACACCAAATTATGAACATTTACGAAATATATTTACTAGTCTTTTTAAATCTAAAGGATATGTTGATGACGGTGACTTTGATTGGTCTGGGAAAACTACAAATCTTTCTGCTGGATCTCTGCCTACAGCCACACAAGAGTTTGCTATTTCGCCTATACGAGACAAGCGAGCAGGTCTATCTAAACCAGAAAATTCCAAACATAGCACATTGGGTAATTTGACACCCGCCGAACGTCCCGGCTCTGTACTTGTTATAAATTCCACCAATGGTGATTTACATGCTGACAATTCCATGGCTCATAGTAACACCCCCATCACTCAACCCAAGGAAGTTGAAATAGTTGAGGAGACCAAATGTTGCGGCTTTTTCAAAAGGAAAAAGAAGAAGAAGGGCATTTCTAGTAAGTGAGTAGTGTATACAGTTAGAGAAAAATATGTTACCCTTTTGTAGTCAGCAGCTGTCAGTGTAGTTTATCGAGACTTGACTGTTTAATTTGTGCATATTTTATATTAATTTTGAAGAAAAAACTATTATTAACTTTAGTTGTGCCACTGTCAAAAAGAAATGTAGTTATTTATTCCTTAGAATAAGATTTTTATGCAACTTAAGGCTGTTTGTCATGACACTAAAATTATGTGGGTACTAATTTAAAACTAATCTAATAATTTTTTTGAATAATTTATATTGCGAATAGTAAATTCAGTACTAAATTTAGTTACTAGAAAAATATATTAATTTTAAATTCAGAAGAACTATTCAAATAATACTTTTTGATTTGTACCATAAATTTCAGGAACATCCCATCCATTTATGGTTCTTAAACCTTATTTTTGTTTTTCTTCGGACGTAGGTGTTTCTTTTTATTTTAAATTAAACTACAGTTTTAAGTCAAATTGTAAAGCTTTCCGTTTTGTGCCTTCTTTAGTACTTTTTATTTTAGCTAGGATTTTTTAGTGGGTAATTATTAGGTAGGTATTACTTTTTTTTATGTATAAACTTATTATTACTTCTATACAATTTATTTGAAACTCATTGTATGTACAAATAACTTGTTAAGATTAGTTAAGTACCAATATATTATATATATAAAAACAATTATTTTAAATATGAAGCAATAAAAAGTTTATACATATAAAAAACAAAACTAATTCCTAGAAGATAAATACTTAATAATAACTCACTAAAACATAATAACTAAAATAAAAAGCATTGCAGAAGGCACAAAACAGAAGAAGAAAGTTTTATAATTTGAGTTAAAATTGTAATTTTATTTAAAATAAAAAGAAAGACTAGAGCTTCCAAGAAAAATTAAAATGTTCAAATAATATTAAATTTTTTTTAAGTGCTTTTTTGTTTATATAAATATTGTAAAATATCAGTTTTTGATCATAAAATTTAAATGTTGTAATAATTTAAAAAATTATCATTGGGTTGATAGTCGATGTTGGGTATAGTAACTCAATATAAAGAATGAATATTTTTTATTACTATATTAATTAATTAGAACTTGTTCTATTTTCTACTAAAAATCTGTTGAAATGTTTCATAAAAGCGTAATACTGATTTTAACTCTTCAAAAGATGACAGTAGGTTTATTTTTAAAAATAAAATTGTTTCCTTTCATCTGTAATAATTATGCCTATCATTGCAACTATGGTAAATTACATGCAAAGGTCATTAACCAACTTTAAAAAAAGCAGGAGGTTCTCAATTCGTCGGAATATTTTTTTTTATATAAATATGTTAAGCGATAATTCTTTATCATGTCCTATTTCAATGATTGTTTTTTTGATAAAAAGGGGGCACTTCAGGGGTGGTCCCATATAAATTTGGTTAAGATCTAATAATTGGGTCCATGATAAAGTTATCAAACTCTTAATTTTTTATGTACATTCAGAGATAATTCTTCACCACCTTGTCTGATTTCTATGATTCTTTTTTTGTTAGAAAGGGAATACCTCAGGGGTGGTCCTTTATAAACTTGGTCAAGATCTGGTGATGACATTCATGAGAAAATCAGCAAAGTCAATTTGCAATGACATCTACACAATTTTGAAGTCTGTAATTACTATTATAACTTGTTAACCCTTATATTTCCAATTGAAATATAGTTTCACAATTTCCTGATGCACACCTTTTTCATCGCAATTTTCAGAAAAGTGTAAAAGGAAAAACTGGGGTGTCTACATTTTTTTTGATTAAATTAATTTACACTAATATGAAATATAAAACTGTGAGGTGTGTCTTGTGTAGTTCTTAACAAATTCAGTAATCTATAGAACTCACCCCCATTAAAAATTCCCGTCTGTAACTGTGCCTTTAACAATAAAGAAACTATTGCAATTAATTGTAAAATCGCATATTAGAGCAAGCCAGAATATATAATTTGTAGACTTTTTATAATAGATTTCCTGTACATTTATAGATAAAAAAAAAGGTTTTCACTTTGGTTTATCATAAATTGATTCTTTTTTATTATTTTAATTTTTTTAAATAACCTGAATAACAGATAATAGTAATTGTAATAATAACACAACTAAATATTAATTTTAATAATAATACATTATAATAAAAACAACAATAATAACTAGAATGAAAATGTATGGTATCGACAATGAATACCTTCTAATATCCCATTTATACGGCCCGATCGCGTTGTAATGTTCGCCATGCCTTATGGGCTGGCATAGCTGGTTTTGTTTCTTTCCTTTTTGCTCTAGTGTTGGCTCTCTGTAGTTTTCATATACACTTGTGCCAATGGATATTAGAAAGTATTCGTTGGCCAATACCTTATAATGATTGGCATTCTACTCTTCACAGTTTATCAGACCTCCCCCTTCACACCCCATTTTTAATCAGATATTTTTTTCAAAAAAAATTGGTTTAAAAGTTAAAATTTTATTTAATATTTCAACATCGCATTTTTATTCAGATTTTTTTCAGAATCAGTAAGCTTCATCCCCTTATAGAGCTTGATTTTTAGAAAAAAATTAATGTGGATATCGCTTTTCGTTTTTGATTTGATTTTTTTTTATTCATAGGCTTCGTCCTCTGATTTTTACTAAAAATTTCAATTTGGTAATGTTGGTTTTTGAATATTTTTTTGAATGTCAACCCCCCTTAACCCCCCCATTTTTAATTAATTTTTTCCAAATCAATAGGCTTCGAAAATTTCGAGTTGATATTAATTTTCTTTTTTGACTTATCGTGCAGACAAAAAATGTGACTTCGGACGAACATTTTTAAAAGTTTAAAATTTGATGAGAAGAATTTTGATACAAACATTTTTAAAATTGGATTAGTATTAAAAATTTTGATAGTAAACTGATAAGTGTATACTTAATTTAGTATTGAAAATTGCAGACGGAAAAATTTTGTGAATAATATTTTAAGTTTTAAATTTAGTAACTAAATTAATAACTCAGTTTAATTCCAAATTTATTAATTAATTTAGTGTCGTAACAAATAGGCTTAAAATTATTAGACAAATAAGAAGTGAGGTTAAAGTAATGTCTCTGACTGAGGTTAGATGTGTCAGCTTGTTTGTACCCTATAAGTTTTGAGTTGCAGATAGCATACTACCTCTAGATTAATTAATATATATTCATCTTTTACGGATGTTTGTAAGTAGTTGTCTTTGCTGCAACCTAGGTATAGGATGTGGGAAACCTACATTGTACCTATGAGTTCATAAAATTTAAAAATGTTGTTCAGGTGTTCTTAAATTGGAATTACTCAAAAATATTCGAGTAATAATTTGAGAGTTGAGGAATATCTTTCAATAACATTTTTATGCTTTATTTAATAAATAGTTGTAGGACCTTAATGGAGTTTTGCCGCATACTGTATCACCGTGTGTACCCTGTAGGTACTTATATTGCACCAATACTCATTTAAATGCCTTCATAACCTCAAAATTATACTTATCATTTTGTAAATTAGTATGTAATACTTATATTACTGATTTGTAGGTTTAAATCAATTAATGCTAGGTTATAAAAAAGATCGTCACTATACTTAAATATATACTGGGTGTCCCATTATATTTGGACTTTTTATATAATTTACTTTCCTTTTCCGAAAATGTCCTCATATTTTGATTCAAATAATCTGTTGACTGCCTTGTATAGGTTCAAAAATTGTTAAAATACTGAATGTCCATATTAAATTCTGGTATTTTAACAGTTTATCGGAAAATATATTGAGACACCAAATATTGTAAAATCAAAACTTACTTGTCTAAAATGATGACCGGACTGACGGGGTGATTTTTCTGTAAAAAAATAAATAAATATTAGGTTGTATTTGATTATTCGTGGTTATGATTTTTAAGTATTTGCGCTAGTCGAACTGATTAGTTTTTATTGACCAAAATGTATTCTGTTACAAATAATATGTTTCTTCGTTAGATACATGAGTTAGGTCCAAAGACTTTTAATAATTTTTTTGACTGTTTTGTTCTAGTCTTGTATCCCTTAAAAGTATTTTATTATATTTGCCGTTATATTAAGTATACCTAAATTTTATATATTTGACTTTTTAAAACTTTCAACGTACGTTGGTATACTGAGTGGACCGGATTTAATTTGAGTACTTATATAGAGTCTCATAAACTGCATACAAAGTCGGTTAAATTGGGAAAAATTTCATATTTTGATTGGTAATTCAAAATTCAATGGTCCCGATAAGTTTTAGATTTTCCTGCTTAATCTAGTGATGTTAATATAAATGCTATTTATAAGAAAAATATTTGTTATAAATGAAGTTTCTGCCATGACAAAATTTTCATTACTACGTTTCATATTTACAGGATCACCTTAGGTTTATTTTTTTAAATACGGACCAGGATTTTTAATTGTAACTTTTTATAATATTTGTATAGCTAAATACAACGATATATATGTTACAGTACGATATATATGCTGCCGTCCTATGAAAGACCCCCGTATTTTCAGGAAACATGATTTCGAGAAAAACGCTGTTAAACATATTTTGTTTGGGGGCAAAGCGATATAAGGTGAAATAATTTTCTATGATAAATTTAGGAAAAATAAGCAAATACGTTTTTTTTTTTAGTAAAATGATAGTTTATGTTACCAGAAACATGTATATGGTGATACTTTTTTTTTTAATTTTTGGAGATACGGGGTTTTTTCATAGGACGGCAGTATGTTACAGTACGGCAGAATCATTGATATTTATATAATAAATAGCTAATACAATTTCAAAAAATGTTTCATTAGAAAAATTTGTTATAATTTAGATGGACTTTTCTATGAGAATCGAATACAGTACAACTTCAGTAATCCGGACACATATCATTCCGGTCAATGTCGGATTATCGAGGTATCCCGACTACTGGGACCATTTATTTTTTTTATTAAAATTCGTAAAATTGCTTACAAAATACCTTTATTTCGTAAAAGTGCCTGAAATTAAGATTAACTATGCATTAGGTGGTAGTACACGGGCGAAATTTTCGACACATCGTATCCTAGGTATCAGACCCGCAGGATGGGTCCGTCGGACATGGCCTTTACTTTAACATGCAACGGACCTGATCATAGAGTCTGCGTCAACACACACGATGGGATATTTTAGGGGACCGAATCTTGTCAGATCTCTTAAAAAATCCGCTCGTGTATGCCTACCTATTTTTGTAATGACAAAAAGTTATTAAGCACATACCTGTCCCTTGATATGATTTTGACACAAAGTTTCTTATTTTGTCCTTATTTTTCTTTATATCAAAAATTGTGGATCTAGGCACTCCAAAATTTGCTGCCGTTTGATGGATACTTCCAGACTTATCTAGACTGTCTAATATTTCACATTTTTTGCTGAGTGTTAATGTTTTGTGGGGCCTTTTGCTTGGAGCCATTTCCAACAGAAGACTACTATGTGTCTTACATACGACTGATTGGAATAAAATGAATGCGAAAATGCCTACAATCTTTACGTCGGCGTCGCATCAAATGAACTTGTTAAGACAGGAAAATGATTGTTTTCTTGCGAAACGTTTTAACGTCCGGTTTAGAGAGGTAAAATTTTGAAAATGTCCGGTTTATAGAGCAATCCGGATTACTGGAGTGTCCGTTTTAGCGAGTGTCCGAACTACTGAAGTTGTACTGTACAAACATTTTATAACCATGACTCGAAAAAAGTAATTTCTATCAGAAATTATATAATTTTTCAAAAATCGCTTTTTTGAACAAATGCTTAAAAAACAAATCCATAATTTTTATAAAAGAACATATGTGCTTAGTTGTGCTTTATGTATTTGCTTAAATAATTTTTGATTTTTTAGATTATAAAAGGGATATGTATAATCATATTACCTACTATATCTTTGTTAATAAAACATTAAGCTTTTTGGGCAATTAACAAATTTGATACGTTTATTTTTCGTAGTGACAAATTGATTGCGAAGTGATTTCGGTGATGTGTTCGGGATGTCCGTGATGATTTCAGAAATTTCGTGAGAATTTGTAGCGATTTCGGTTATTCCGAGTAAAAACGTACTCGCGAATTTTTTATAGTCTGTTGCACATATTCTACAAATTCAAATGTTCTTCAAAATTATATACTTGAAAGTTACAATAATAATTGTTTTTCAGTTATAATATCGAGATATATACCTCACAATATTATACCCATGCTAGACAGGGTTGTCTGTTTTGTACAGGGATTTAATGTGTAATACAATTAAAATAATATAAAGCTAATATTAATAACAAAAGCATAAAAATAATGAAATCCAAAAACAGTCACAAAAGTTGCCCAAAATGTATTCCATTTTGTTGAATACACAATGTTGATTCTTTTACAACAAGATCTAAAGCAAATATTTTCAGTAGTTATTAAATTACAGCTTATACAATCTCGTGTACCTCTAGAAAATTTAAATTATGTGCATAGTGTAGATGTAAAGAGTTAGGCAATTCTATTAGGAACCTAAGCTTTCAACCAATTCAACTTGCGTTGCTCAAGAAAAACGGTATTATAAAAGGCTACAAAGCTGATGGATAATTTCAAAGACGAAACGTAGTAAAATAGTCCATCCAGGTCCGTATTAAAAAAAAATTAATTTGAAGGTGGCTCTGGAAATAAAATTTTGCTGAAGATGTTATAGAAAACTTCATTTACAATAAAAGCTTTGTATATATTATTTCTATATTTTATAATAACAACACTAGACTTAAAACACTGAAATGGGCTTTTTCGTATTTTGTCGAATATCTTCAGAAAAGTTTAGAATCTTTACGGACCACTGCATTATCCTTCAAAATATGAAACTTTTTCCCCATTTAACCAACGTATATCTTGCCGTTTACGAGGTCCGTATACATACGCAAATTAAATCCTGTCCACCCTGTATACTGGATGTGTCATATTTTTTATATACTGCCAATATCTCAATTATTATTTTACTTAGAAAATTGTTTAATTAGGTGAGCTTTCTAACTGCTTTTATTGAGATAATGCTGTATGAAAAAAATCTGATACATCGAATTTTGATGAAGTTTCTAACTCAAAAAATGCATGCTCTGGCAGTAGTGTTTTTGTTGTTCACTTAAAACCTGCAGTTTTTAATTGTAGATTTCTTCTTAACTGCAGTGTGTGTAAATATTTAAAATATATTTTTTTTATTTAAGTTATTTTTTTTTGTGTGTGTCCTAATCAATCATTATCAACCAACCCATTATTTTTTTGATATAGAAGTATTTCCCAAAACTGTAAATAATATAAATTTTATCTCAAGAGACAAGTGATAATTTTTACCTAAAATCTAACAAATTATACCAATATAAAATAAATGTATCAGATAAAGAAATCACTAGTAAATATAGATTAAGCAATTAAGAATTTTAGTAATTAATAATATTTGTACTTTTATTTTTATTTGGTCAAAATGAAAAGTATACTATGTATTTTCTTCAAATATGTTTAAATAGTTTTTGGTTTCATTTGAATTTAAGCTATATTGGGATATTATTTAATCCTGATATTTATTTACAAAAATCCTTGTATATGTTGACGTAAATTTCAAATTTGTAAAGTTATACCTGTCAAATTAGTTTTTTATAGCATTGAAGATATTTCGAAATATATTTTACAGTATATTGCATAAAGTGTTGTATTATAGCATATTATACACCTAATGGAAAAGATACTTTACAACATGCATTACGTACTATACTTTACCTACGACCACTTACATAAATACTGGTGTAATATATTTGTTTTGTTTAACAAGCTTTTTGATTACCGTTCGTTTTGCTTACTGTGTGATTTGTTTACTATGCAGAATGAGCTATTTACTACGCTTGCAGGTCTTGTATTTTTTCTGCTTTTCATAGTGGTCGTATCCATAGTGGTCGTAGGAAAATTATCTTTCTAATCGTTTAATTATTGCCAGAAAGTATTAATTTGTATCCGATATGATATTTTATAATATTCCATATTTTATCAATATAATATTAAAAACTAAACAGTTACAGTGTTCATTGCTTATCTGTGAATTAATAATATATTAATAATACTTTATTCATCACTTTTAATCATACATACAGGGTGACAATTTAAAAACTAACAATGGCTATATTTCATGAATTAAAGATGATATCAAAAAATGCTTAAAACCTTTTGAAGAGGGACCTTAAATGACATCAACCTTCTATGCGCCATCTATTCAATCTACCGCTCATGAACTAATATAATAAAAAGAGTCTTAAAGCTTAGAATTAATTAACTCATTTAGATGGAATACCAAAAAAATATTAACGACTTTGATACGTGTAAATGGAGGAGCTTATAATAAGTAAACAAAATGCAATCTAAGGAAGTTGAAGTAAAGTTTTAGGGGGTTGAAAAGGGGTAAAAATGGTATTATCATGAAGTCCGGCGAAAGTTGACGTCAAAATCAACAATGTATAATGCAAAAGTCTTTTGTAGATGTCACTTTTTAACATGACCCCAAAATTTTCAATATAAAATTAGTTTTTTTGTTTTTGTCGGTTTTTTCGTTTGCTGATTGCACCATTCAATTGTATGGAAACTGTTTTTACTTTCCTATCTGTATACAGATAAGGAAAGTATAGGAGTCATGATTTTTTTCGACCTCGAGTTTTCGACGGATTTTTACGTTTTGGGGTCCCCTGAATCCGTTTTGACTATTGTCGCCATGATGTCTGTGTGTATGTATGTTTGTGTGTATGTCAATGTATGTGTATATCCACGATAACTCATGAACGGATACAAAGAAAAACACCAAATTTTAAACTTAAGCTTTATTCCGGCCTGTGGTGAACTGATTAGATTTTGGGCAGAGTCGGAACATCTGGGGGGGTACTTTATAGGAGGCCATTTTTATATTTTATGAAATATATGTTATTTACGTTTAGAGAAGAAAATTCTATGAATAAAAATTACTTACAATATTATTCTCTATAATTTTTGTTCTATACAAAATTTTCCTAAAATGGGCCGTATTCGAGAAATTTGACAAAATGTAAAAAAATCAAATTTTTATGAAAATTGTTCAATCAAAAATTGTTTGTCATATAATTCTCTATAATTTTTGTCCCATACATAATTTCTCTAAAATGGACCGTATTCGAGATATTTGAGAAAAAGTATAAATTTCGAATTTTAAAGAAAACTCAAAAACGGATAAAGAAAAACACATTAAATTTTAAACTTAAGTTTTATTCCGGCCTGAGATGAACTGATCAGATTTTGGGAAGGGTCGGAACATCTGGGGGGGGGGGGGGTACTTTACGTCGTTTTTATATTTTATGGAATATATTAGTTATTTATCTATGGAGAAGAAAATTGTTCATATAAAAGTTACTTCGTTTATTATGCTCTATAATTTTTGCTCTATACAAAATTTTCCTAAAATGGTATGTATTCGAGAAATTTTACAAAATGTAAAAAAATTCAAATTCATAAGAAAATTGTTCAAATAAAAGTTGTTTGTGATATTTGAATTTTGAAGAAAACTCAAAAACAGATAAAGAAAAACACATTAAATTTTAAACTTGAGATGAACTGATCAGATTTTGGACAGAGTCGGAACATCAGGGGGGTACGAAAAAATAAATTTTCTAGGTCAGTGTTACTCAAAGTGTGCTCCGCGGAGCCCTGGGGCTCCGTAAAGCCTTTGTGAGGGCTCCGCGAAGAAAATAATAGTCATAATAAAAAAAAAAACAAAGAAGCAGTACTATCGCCACAAAAGGAGGGAGGGATCTGGCTTGAGGATCTTTTTTTTTTAGAAATGTGTTTAGGGCTCCGTCAAATATTTTTAAAAAGGTTCCGTCGCCAAAAGGTTTGAAAAACACTGTTCTAGGTCACTCTTGCTCTTTTTTTCCAAAGTAATTTATTTGATCTTCATCGTCCGACCTTTGATTAAAATGGTTTTCTTGCTCATCTTTTTGAAGCATTTCCTCGCAATTATTAAAGTCCTCTGGTTATTGGATTTCCGGGTTGAAACAAAGACTTGGCTGCTTAATTTCAGTTGAAACATCTTCCGAGTCACTACAATCTTTCGAAATTTTGTCAAAGTTCAAATGATTGAGCCATAATGCTTTGTGCATAACTCTGTACATCGCAGAACATGTTTTCGACACCCGCACCTGTTACCTTCACTGCTCTCACAGCTGCACGAGATTGTTTTTAGCAGTTCTTCAAGGATGACTGAGGTTTCTGTAAAGCGAGGCATACGTATTTTTGAATTATTTGCAATAACCTCATTCTATCCCCACTTGGTTGCAGTTATTTTGTTTCCAAGCCACGTTTGAAGCTGAAGATATGCTCTATAGGAGTTTTGCGTAGCTGCTCCAACAGTTGGTGTTAACTTTTATAATTTAAAAGTAGACTTTGCTGTTAATATTTTGTTGAAATCTCAGGTTGCATTTATTTTTTTAATTTATAATAATCCCCTCTACTATTTACACTTATCAAAGTCCAGTTAACATTTTTTTTCTCAAAGTTTAATTTGGACTATTCGCTCCGTGTGAAGTCATGGAAAGGGAAGCAAAAGCGATCTAGCGCTAGCTGCGGATAATTCGTGCATTTTAGGGCGATATTTTGTAATTTTGGCATATCAAATACACGTATAAATTTTACTTTTTTTCAAAAAACTAAGTAAAAACAATACAATAAGCAACCGGAGTTGCTGTGTTGAAAATTGTACAAATACTAGAAGAAAAAAAACAGTGAAACTTGTACAAAAAATTTCAGTAGCAAAGTAGAAATTAAATCAAAGAAATAAATGGATAGGTGTACAATAAGAAGAAAAATTACCTTTATTTTTGTAATAATGACAGTAATGCTGGAAATAGTAGACATCAGAAACTTAAAAGGTTTTAAATAAACAATAAATTATAATTTTACGATGTTCTTTAATATCCCTTTATTCTTAAATGTTCATTCAGCAAGGACTAGATTTCACGATTTCGGCCTTTGATTATTATAATGTGGCTGAAATGCAATTTTGTGACTTACTGATGAGAAACCAGTTTTAATCATTCATTCTATGTTTTCGTTCGAACAAAAATGAAAATATAAATAACGATCTTTTTTTTATACATTTTAACTTCACGCTAATAGTATTAAATGTTTTTTTTTTAATTTTGACCTCTGAGATTTTAATAGAATAGTCTAACGAGTCTAACTCTTTAATGACAACTTATTAAACTTAGGCAACTTCTCATACATTTTCCAGTAAATACTGTTGCCTGCCTATATTTTATTATTGATTTTTATTGATTATACATAATTTTCTTTAATTTAAGCGATAAAAATATATAATAATAATAAATTATTGTTTTACTTGTTTTAAAATCCATATACTTTTATTAAAACTAACATATATACTTCTTAATTACGAATTCTAATAAAAATTGCATTTGTCAGTATACGCAGAAATAGTCCATTAGTACCAAAACGAATTAGCGCTGCTGTCGCGCACGGAGCGAATAATAAAAACAATTTATTTTGGACTTTTGAGCTAGATATATTTAATAAACGTGTCATCTTTTTATATGGGCATTTAATTAGTATGTACTATTGAACTTATATCGTTGAAAAGCATTTTTACTAGCTTTACCAATGACGTATGAAAAATAGAGGGTTGTTATTTTGTTGAGGTATGTGGCACATATAGGGTTGTGATGAGTTCTGTATTTTTCTTTGTGTCCTGGAAACGATTAAATTGTCTATTCTATTGCATAATGTAACAATTATAAGACAATAAAATAGCTGTATACAAAAAAAAACAAATTGTTTAATTGGCATCTTCGGCAAAATATATTTAATTGTTTGTACGATTCTTTTGGTTTTAGTTTCAACAAAATACAGGTAGATCCAAACATAATCAGTTTTTTTTATACTATTTGGGTTGGTTTTTAATTTTTATCCCTTTTTAACGAATTGTCCAGAAATTTTCTTTTTATTACGATCTCAAAGCTTTTTATGATTTGCTTAATTATTGTAACATAATATTTCATTCGCTAGAGAAATATAGGTAAGGTAATCTTGATAGGTATTAATTTATATAAATTATAAAATATTATGCCACATTGATAAGGTATCTTATCTAAATTAATTAAATAAAAATTATACTTAAATTTTATTAAATAAAAATACAATAATTACTCTTCAGTCGAATATCGTCATATTGTATTTGCTTTTTATGAATTAAATTCCATTTTTTTTTAAATAAAAAATTTGATATATCTGTTGAGAGGTAAAAAGTGAGTCATTATATTTTTTTGTAGGAAAATATGAACAAACATTCTAAACATTTAGAAGTAAGGTAATTTACCATTGAACATAGTCAAATTTCAACTATAACCACGTTTGTCAATGTCAAAATCATATCATATCAGTTATCAGTCACCGTTTAGTGTATTATTAATTAATTGTAAATCATGAACCAAACTTAAGTACCTAGCTTTAGGCATAAGCCATAAAGTAAACAATAAATAAAAAGTAAAATACAGTATGATTTATTTATTCTGAGTGTGAAAATAAACTTTTTTGACATTAGTTAATTATTAACAAATTTTTATCGCAAAATTTTAGATGCGCATGCAAAAGGTACTTATTGGATTTGAAGATAAGAGTGTGCACACAAAAACCACTTAAATTATAAGCAATATCTCGTTCATGTGTTAGAACATCATTAGTGCTTGGAAGAGTTGAAAAAAATATGAAATGACAAATAAATGTAGGGGTTGGAATTATAAAAAAATTACAAAGAACATGTATACTAAAATTTATTTATAAGACAGATAGATAAATAAATAATGGAAAGCAGTACATGTTCTGGAACTGTTCAAAACACTTTTTGGATATTTGCCCGAGTAAAAACAGTTGTAGAAAAAGTGACGTGAGATTCTATTGATTGGTACACTACCAACATCGGATAATAGGATATATTTATATTATTTTGTATATGACTGAATTAATTTTTCCAATCCTCATGATGTTTGAACTAAACATTGGACTAAAAAATAACTGGTTTTTGTCGATACAACAGTTTGGTATCACATTTTTGAATAGTAATTTTGATCTTGTCGCTATCTTCACAGTTGTCAAAATTTTTTAAAATATTCCTACTTTGTATACAATGTATGTACTATTATTTACTGCTAAAGTGTAGTCTTCCTCAATTTCAGGATTCTATTATTCTTCAGTTAAAAGCAAATAATAGCATTGCTATTATAGCCATCAACCTACGTTATTTTGTAGATAAGGATAAGGATAAAGATAAGATTTATTATATTGAAATACATGGAGATAATGTAACCTTCGATAAAAAATTATATTAAATGTGTTGTACAAATTTATTTTATTGTATTAAATAAGTTAAGTTCGGTTGATAAGATATTTATAAAATGTTATTAAAACAGGTGCCTATTTCTATTTAGAAAGGGAGGGTACACAATTATCTATCATGAAATCATTATTCGTTATAAATAAAAAGAATAGTTTTAAGTAACAGGTAAAAATAATGTGCATAACTACGTTCAAAATTGAGAATATAAAAGTATTTCAAGCATTTCAATTTTTTTCAAAAAAATTGACAACTAAGATCAACAAAGGATTCCTAACACCAAATTACACAGGTTTTAATAAAATTTATACAACATATTTTTTTTTTGAATTAAATTGACCCAGGTTGCGTGGTATATACTTTAAATACCGCCTTCCTCCACAAGAAAAACTCCAAAGGAGTCAAATCTGATGACCTAGATGGGTAGGGGAGGTCCGCCAACAGTGACCACCCTTTTTTATAAATTGGCATAAGTTCTAAACTGAGCATATTTACCACCCAAATTAGCTTGTAGAGTGTGTCATTGATATAGAAATGCAAGTATTACCACTTTTACCCAAAAGTTTTGTACAATTCAAGAAAAAAATTATCGAAAAAGAAATTGTTTTTTGGTCACTGTACCAACTAGTATGGTACAGTGGAAAAATTTTAAAGGTACAGTGGACAGACAACAACTTCTCCTAAAAATATTTTTTATTGGGTCAAAACATAAAACAGAAACGTAGAATTCATGAAACAGATCATAAATTCAGTCTAATATAGATTGTAATTAGTCAGGTCCCTGGAAAAGTGATGGTACCGTTGAACTCTTGCGGTGCCTCCCGTCGATACCGGAGTTGGTATACATCACGATATCTTTTGGTGGGACTGTTGACTGATCTGGGACATCAGGAAAAGAAAACTTGTTTTCTCGTCTTTTCTCGTCTTTTTCTTAGAAAGCTGACACTATATTCTTTAAACCTGTTATCGATGTCCGTAACTTGGCCCCCACACAATATTTAACTTTTTTTTTTTTTATTAAGATAAAGCTTCCAACCAAAATTTCACCATCGCAATTCTGATCTCTAGGTTCTTCAGTCCAATCAATATCGTCAGAGTCCGTAAGGTTCAAGCTTTCGGTATTAGATTCTGTATCGCTACTATCGTCATTCCTTGGAGCTAATGTTTTTGTATTAAAGCTGAAAATGTTTCTTGTAGTGGATTTGATTTTAATTAAATTTTGTTTCCTGGATTCCTTTAAGTGCTCCTGCTGGTCAATATCTACTTAGTTTTTTTTTTGTCCCATTTTTTAAATCTGATTAGTTTTTGGGTATGGCCTTAAGGCCTCGGGACTAAAAACTTTTTGCGGTGGAGTTATCTCTTTTTGGCTTTGAAAATCTCTACAGCTTGGGCCCGCTTCTTCTAGTAGGCTATTTTGTTTTTGTGGTGTAACTTTGGCAGTGTCTTGGCTGCGATTAATTTCTTCTGGTTCATTATCTTCTTCGAGAGATATGTCAGTAACTTGAGCGGCCAAAAAATCATCGTCAATGAAAATGTTTAAATTAAACGGGTAAATTCCCGTAGCTCTGAAACCCGATGCACAATTATTTGTGGAAAATGCGTTGCTGTAGATCTGGCCTAGAATTTCAGCAATGTCATATATGCTTATGCATTGACCAGGATGGTCCATCAACCACGAACGACAGGCACTATTATAGTGCGATTTCAGCGGACCATAGACAGCTCTGTCCAGTGGCTGCAGTTTGTGGCTCGTATGAGGAGGCAAACTAAGTAAAGTTATGTTATTTGCTCGAGTAAATTTTTATTGCTGTGTAAGAAATATGACTAATGTGGTTGTCCATTATGAGAAGAACTGGCAACTCTTGTGTTGGTTGAGTATAGGATATAAAATGCTGCAGCCACTGAACAAATATTAGCGACGTCATCCAACCCGAGGGTGATGCTACTCCTATGGTTCCATTTGGTGCACCTTTAATCATGTGATTCTTAAAGAATTTTCTCGGAAATATTATTGCCATCCGCATTTATTGCACCACACATTGTCACCAAGGTCCCTCTTTCACTGGACGTTATTTGACCAACTTGTCGTTGGCCTTTCATAGCAACCACTTTACCTGTCTCTTGTACTGTGGTCAGAGCCGTTTTGTCGACGTTATAGATTTTATCAAACCTGAAGTAATGCTTTTCAATGACTTTTTGCAAATTATCAAAAAACTTCTGAACGACAACTTTATTAAAACCCATAGCACGACCCAAGGATGTAGCTTCAGCTGTTCGAAAAGAGAGAGGATATATTTTGAGATAATTGGTCATCCAATATTTTCCTGCCATTTCATTTTTGAACCAAGAGGGAGGAATTAGCTTGCCATATTCTGCTGTCAATGAAAATGCAAACTTTCTGACATCTTTTAGAGTGAGTCCATGATTCAATTTGGCACACATTTTGGAGGTATTGACAAAGCTCTTTTTCTTCCGCAATAGAAAATATTCGGTTTACAGTATAATTGGGCGACAATCCAGTAGTAACATTTGCTATGTCTTCAACATTTTCAATTTTTTTTATATCTCCAAAAGGTAGTTCTTGGAATATCGTGACGAATTGCGGCTGCTTTTACAGAAAGACCATGTTCCTTTATACTACAAAGAGCATTTCTCATGGTCTCTGGAGGAATTTTTCCAATTAAACCAGGTCTTTTCGTCTTCGGTCGTGTCATTTTTTCTTTCTGAAATAAAAAAAAAACATATCGGGAACAGTGGCCACTACTTCTATTCTTTAAAAGCAGTGGCCACTGTTGCGAATCAGTTTGTGGCCACTGTAGCAGAGAGAGAAGAAAATACACTTTACCTAACCAGAAAAAAATTGATAGGAATTTTTGCACTTTAGCGTCATCATACGCTCTATCTAAATAAAGATAAATATAGGGAATACAAATAACAGTAGTGTACTTACCAATAACGGATATATACACCAAAAAAACTAGCGAAATATGTAACTTTTTACGTTATAAATACGCATACACTAAGCGCTGCCGCGAATGGCGATATAGAGGGAAAGCCCACTTACGCGACATGTCGCGCGCGACCTGCCGCACGCCATTTTTTAAGTGCGATTTTTAACAGACGACAAGCAGCGACACATACGTTAAGTATCAAAATAGAGGTGGAAAAAGTAGCAACGGTGTTGTTTTATTCTGTTCGTCGGCGGAAAAAATTAAAGCGACGTGGGTACTGGGTTCATCCATTATTTATAGACCCTTATGTAAAAGGCGCATTTAATTTATTATATAAGGATTTACGTCAACACGAAGATAAGTTCTTCAAACATTGCAGAATGAGAGTAGTGTTATTTAGCGAACTGCTAGCGCAGATTCCCGAACAATTATTTTTGTCGCTATTTTATTTCAAATAATTGATCAATATTTGTGGTTGGTCTTGATTATCGGATATAAATTTATCTATATCAATATAACTGTCGGACATTTTTTTACTGGAACTGTCTAAAAGATAACAGGAAACTCCAGCTCTCAACTGACGTTTCGCATGAGTGATGCTCCATATGTATCCATGATAACGTTGGCCGCGTGCGGCGAAAAATCGCGGGCTATTTACAGCCGCGTGCGACCACGCGACAGAACCGCGTTGATGGGCTTTGAGTCATTTAAAAACATCTAAAGTATTGCCGCGCGCGATGCCACGCGATCAGTCGCGCGCGACCTGTCGCATGAGTGGGCTTTCCCTCATTACTGAAAATCCGGTTGAAATATTCAAAACATATGAGGGGGCGCTACTACTAGACATAACATTGCAATAATATCAATGTATGGCCACTGTTAGCGGACGTCTCCTACTCAATCGGACCTTTTCTACATATTCAATAACTGGAGAATATATCTGTTTTTTTAGTATAGGATGCATTTTCTATTAAAACGAGATACTTTTCAAACCTACATCAAATTTTAAAGAATGGGCAAGGAATGCTACTTATGTAAATCACCCAGTGTAAAATGAGTATTCCTTGCGAGATGAACACTATACAGAGTTACGCGAAAGTCCGGAATAAAATTATTATCTGTTCAACCAGTAACTTAGGTCTTTCACAAATTTGAAGAACATAATACAGTGAAGAACTTGCCAAGAAGTGGCCGGCCACATGTTTTAGACGAAGATAAAAAAAATACTTGTGGCACTCGGGGACTGCCGCGGTAAAGCTATTGCATAGCATTTTTTATCAACTTATGCAATTATATTTATTTATTTTATTTATGCAGTATTTTTTTTCTTTGATATTAATTCAAGTTTTCTCTTTGATATTAATTCAAGTTACACTTTTTGAGCGTGGTGACCGATAATAAAACAATTTTTTTCTTTTATTGAATAAATGAGAAGTTAATATTGTTTAAAATATTTTTATTATCTTAACCTACATGTAGGTTATTCAGGAATTTTTTTCATTGAAACTATAGGTTTATGGTAACTGAAATAAGAAACATAAGTTTGAGAATTGATATCCTCTAAATATCTGGAAAATACCGCGTCAATGGTGGTCCCATATTTTGTTGTGGATTCTTGTGAATCATTATTCATTTTCAAATTCAATTTTTCCGAAATGGTGTCTAAAAGAGATAGAATTAGTTATGAGCAGTTTGCAGCTAGTCTACATGCACGTCTAGTCGCACGCACACAAACACCGTGCCGAAGTCTGCCGAACTGAAACGACATTAGACGATGCAGGGCTTTCAACGCCGCACCGCTGTGCCGGTCGGGGGTGTTTATTTTCGTTACGGAATTCGATTTTTTGATTTTTCGATTTTCAGATTTTTAGATTTTTAAATTTTTAAATTTTTAGATTTTTAGATTATTCGATTTTTTGATTTTTTGATTTTTCGGTTTTTCGAATATTCGATTTTTCGACTTTTCGATATTTTGATTTTTCGATTTTTGATTTTCTTTTATTGAATAAATGAGAAGTTAATATTGTTTATCGCCGCAACCCTGTTCCGGTCGGAGTGGGGGGTGTTAGGTTTTTTTTTTTCTTTACGGTCGTTACGGAATTTCTTGATTCGGTCGATGCACTCAAAGCCCGCGATAAAATCTATGCATTAGCTTAAAAATTGGACATTGCCTTATCTCTGCAGGAAGATCCAAATTTGTCAACGGTTTCATTTCCCCAAAATCATGGAAAATACCATCCATATAATGTCCAAGAGCTTTTGGAAGATGACTATGCCAGGCGTATGTAATTTTGTGAGAAAGTGATAGCGCCTCATCACGTGACGAGAATAATGGGTTTCCACTGAATATACTACTTTTGATTGAAGCTACTTTTTATTTAAATGGAGAAGTTAACAGGCACAATTATCGTTTCTGGAGTCAGGAAAACATATGTAAAGCTCATACGCAGCGTCCTCAGAAAGTAAATATATGGGCAGGTATCATCAACAACAGAATATTAGGTCCATACTTTTTTGAGGAATACCTTACAGCCGAACGCTATTTAGAATTTTTAAGATTTGAATTAGTACCTGCTCTAGCTGTTATGTTTTCCAACGAAGTAGATCCAGATATCCCCAGTGAAACACTATTGTTTCAACAGGACGGCGTTCCCCCACATTTTGGTATTAATGTCAGAGAATATCTCGATGAAATATTTGCAGGACGCTGGATTGGACGACGTGGTACAATTAACGCCATTAGATTACTTTTTTGCTGATATCCGAAAGACAAGGTTTATCAAAATTCCATAGGCTGGTTTTACCATCGCCTGGGATCCTGCCAAGTAGAGGATGGAGGATATTTTAGACATCTTCTACGTTAATATTATATCGATAGCACTAAAAAGGTATTTGCAACTTTTCTGTTTTTATAAGAATTTTTTCTCATTTCCCAATAACGACATAGGTAAGTAAAAAAAAAGAGTATGGCGAGATTCCATTTTACACGAGCTTTTCAATGCAGCTTAGGGGTTGAAGAAAAAAAAATATTTTATTGGCAACAAATACGTTCAATGTAAAATCAATTAACGTGTTTTAAGTTACTGGTTGAACAAATAAAAATTTTATTCCGCCGGACTATCGCGCAACTCTGTATATAAGTTTTATAATTTATAAAATTAAAAGAAGGAAATTTGACTCATTTATTAATCAAAAATAGTTCAGAAAGTGTAATTGTGTTTGTGTATCAGAGCCGAAGTAAAAAAATGTGATGCTCCCACTTTTGTTTTGCACATCAGTATATTTACCGTTACTTGTGTACCCGACTAAAATTATAGTATTTTATTCTATTTTTTTTTGTATATTTCTGGTACCTATGTATATGTTAATTAAAAGCTACAAAATTGATATAATTGAATTTTTGTAATTATGTTTGTCATTATTACTCTTGTTGTGAAATAGTACCATTTGGAAACAAAATATTGTAAATATGCACCTGTACTAAATATTAAATCAAAAATAAAACCTGTAGATATCGATTTTCACACGATTTTTAAAGTTATTCTCATACTTATTTGACTTGTTATAAAAATAGAACTAATCACCTATTTTTCAGTTGTGTTCTCAAAAAAAAAAAAAACCGTATCAATCGGATTTTTTTGAATGTTTTTTCAAAACGAGTTATTTTTTTGTTAAAGTTGATAATCGAATTTTTTTTATTAATTGTGTCATATAGAATGATTAACTTGAAGCAATATTACTACATAGTTGGTTTTATTGCGATATAAGTGTTATCTTATTGTAATAGAAACATTTTTTCCCCCAATACAGGTCTGGCAGTCAGTAATCTTGATAAATTAATAAAGAGAGGTCAAATTTTTTGAAACTACGCTAAACCAAACTATTTTAAAATATATAGAGTGTCCCATTAATAATGGTACATAGAACAACTGAAGATTCTCTGAATAAAAATAGGACGATTAAACGAAACAGGATTTGAAAAATGTTACTTGTCTCCGAAAAACAGGGTGTTAAAGTTGATAATTCGAAAATTATCAATGACTATAAATTTTTTATTATTCAGAACAATATAACAAATTCAACAAACATTTTTGGTTTCGTAAGACACACTTATTGGCAAAATATTAAATAAACTTTACCAGTGGCATGCAGCATAGGTAAGTAACACCTTCATCACTTTTAAATTTTACGCTATTGCCCACAAACTTAATTGGACTATACATTTTAAATTTTTTGGTACATCCACCAAGAATACTTGATTTATTTAAAAACAACAAAAAATTTAAAATTATAGTCCAAATAAGATTTTGGATAGTGGTGTAAAATTTAGAAGGGATGAAAGTATTACTCACCCATACCCTTAACGTTCGCCACTGGCCAAGTTAATTAACTTTTTTTTGTTGATAGGTATATCATATGGTTTAGTAAAATTATACAGAGAAATAAAAATATAGCCATTAATAATTTTTGAAATTTGAACTACACCATATTGTAGGTGAGTTCGGGCTACGCACTCCAGAGTGGAGTGGAGTAAGTAGACGTAAACGTAATGCGCATATGGTTTTACTCCTTTTATTCTCAGAGTTTAATGTCAGTTGTCAATATGACATACTAATACTTAAAACCTAATCGTATTTACCAGTGACTACCGTATACGTTTCTTCCATATTAATAGTATGCACGGGAACCAAATAAAAAGCATTTTTACTTAAGAATTAGTCACAATTATCTTATTATCACACTCCACTCCACGATCTCCGAATTGTCAAAACGGAACTTTTATTTTAACTCCTTCCGTTCCCGAACGCATTAGGTACTTTAGGAGTGAATATAGTGAAAAGAGTGCGTAGCCCGAACTCACCTTATATTTCGGAAACAAGTAATATTTTATCTTATTTTTAATCCGAGAACCTTCATTTGTTTTGTGTCCCATTCTTAATGGGATACCCTGTATTACAATATATATGACTATTCTTTGAAACAAGAAGGTTGTTTATTAGAACCGTTATAATTCATTAGATTGTAGTTAAATTTTTTTGTCCTTTTATTTAAGTAACTCGAATTGGTTTTTTTTTTATTAAAATATTTATTTTTATACATAAGTTTTTTTTTTGGAAGTAGGTAGTCATTTTTTATAAAAGACTAATTATATATTTATATTATGTTTCGGTTATTTATTTAACCATTATCAAGAGTAAGTTGGCACCATTAGAGAAACAGAAGCCAAAGAAGATTTTAGAGGACATAGAACAACTAAATAAGTCCTAATGATAGCTTGATAAATGTCCGAAACATAGGCTTTAGTCTAATAAACTTTGATTTATGATTTCATCAAAGAAATCCTAAGTACCAAATCTTCGTTCTTATAAACACTAGGTAAATAATCTTGCCTATTATTTGTGTGAAACATGAAACTGGAATAGTCTTTAGAAAGAGATAGTATCCCATGATTCTATTCAAAAATATATTGTTTGAGGCGTTTGGAGGTACGATTTGGAAAAATTAGTAGAGGTGCTGAGGGTTTAAGAACTAGCTACTACTAATTTTATTATGTAAAAAGTTATTTGATATATTCAATGTAGAGACATTATATTCTAAATACCCATATAAAATACCTTGAAATGTCAACTTTTAATTTGAATTATTTAGATACATGTATCTCTATTAAAAAGAAAAATCTAGTAACTCGACTTACTAGGTTTTTGTTTTGTATGCAAATTTGAAACGCATCAAGAAAATCAACTAGTATCTATTTTTATAATTGTATTTCGACTTTTTATTACCGAGAAACAAGCAGTGCGATTTCTGGTAACTATACTTTTATAGGATGAAATAAATGAACAAGTAGATATACTAGCATATTTTGCAATTTTAATCGTTGTTTCTTTATTTTTAAATAGAATGTAGCAAAAGAAGTTGAAACATTGCGCTTTTGATTTAATTTCAAAGAAAAAAAAAGTCGAGTTAACTTTCTATTACTCAAATTTAAAAAAAAAATGAACAAAAACCTAGTAATTTGATTGGCGTTATTCCTTTTATTGTTTTTCTATAAAAAACAATTTATAAACCTAGTAACTCTACGTATTATTAAAAATGGTAGAATAAGAACATAAATTGAACTAATGTTCGGCGATTATACTTAGTTTAGTTTAGATTATGACCCCTGACATTCCCCTAGATAACGTAGAAGAGTTCCACATTATTTTACAGAGATAGACTTAATTGTGAGCAAAGAAACAGAGATTGTGAAAAAAACCAAAGTTGCTTAATTATAAAGACAAAACAAAATAATTTCCATCTTCTAAAGAATGGGAATTTAATAAGCTAACAATCACAGAAATAGACAAAATATTGGAAAACAAAAAAAAATCTAAAGAAAACTGAAAATGTAAACGAAAAAGAGTTGTATTTTGTGGGTATTCCCTTGTAAAGAAAGTTTCAGAAAATAAATACTGTTCAAAGGCAATATATTTTTAACTATATTAAGAATCTTAACTTAGAAACTAATAGACGATTTTCTATATCCTATCACTTGCCTTTAACATGTCTGTCTGAACTTAATAGCGCTTCCGATAATAACTAGCGACAGTGAAACTATCCCTTGAATAATTAACAAATTAGATCTGAACAAAAAACCAAATATTTCAACAGTGTACAAAAAAATGTTTATTCATACCATTGGATTCCGAACAGATGGGTCTATAGAAACGTTTTTAATAATTCGATTAACGATATGCCGCGTGTAAATGATGGAAGTGGGGTCAAGCGTAGGGCTAAGATGAAAAAATGTCGAGGAAAATTACATAATTATAAAAAGGGCATATAAATTCCTATCATCATCAGGTCTCCCATTATAATATAAAGTATGCTCCTCATAGAAGACACCTACCACCAGATATTACTATTTAAAATGTATGTTAATTTCAACCAGAAATATAAAAAGTAAATTATGAAAATTACCGCAAAGTTTTTGAAAATGAAAGCTTTGGATACTCTGTACAAACAGCATTCACACAAAGAACAACTTACTAATTCTGACACAAAAAAAAAAACAAAATATTAAACACAAGGAAAACACTGAGAAACAAAAAAATGAGGACAGGCCTGGAAGAAAAGAAGACACTGACAAAGAAGAGGGGGATGAACAAAATAAAGAAAATTTTCTGCGTTAATAATCAATGATGCCCATTCATGTAAAATATGCAATAACTGTAAAGCTCACAAATAAAGATAATATACCGAGGCATGAAAACAGTATGATGATGATGTTTTAGAAAAATGGGACTGCCAATGGACTCTGTATGCCGTAGACATGCAGAAAATTTTAATTTTAGCAAAAACAAACAAAGAAAATCATATTTCTTATAACTAAACTTAATAGGTTTTTGGGTAACATTTTTTTGGGAATACATTTCTATAACTGGACGAAAATAGGTTTTTGATCAGTATATTTAGCAGTATTTTACTGTAACTTAACTTACTAGTTTTTTATGTTGCCAAACATTGGAGCTGAAAATTGGCGCTAAAGGTTCAATTATCCATTAAAAAGTTAAGCCATCCAATATTTAGTATCCCTACTATTCTAATTTCACATTCAATAAGCATATAGTTCAATAAATTAGATATTTAAAAACTATTTTTTTTATTATATTGAATCATTATTGTATATATTATTTTCATTATATTATGTCTGCAACGGTATTTTTATTAAAATATTTTGAACTTTATTATTTTATTGATTAGAAGGTAAAATTTTTTGATGACCCTCTTTATATTTTTATTTCACCCGCTCATGTTTAAGATGGGATGAACAATAATAATAGCTAAAATATTCTCCAGATCATGAAACAAAACATTTACTGTATTACAGGGTATGCATTACCTAGCTAGTGTTTATATGATCGAAGACCAATATCAATTCAGAAGTCAAATTTGATCTATAATGATCTATTTGTTCCTCCCAATAAACGTAGCTCCTATGATCCTGTTCAACTGCCAAGTCTGTAGAAAAGGTTACTGTGTCTTCTCCGAAGATTGATCTATTCTAAGAACCATCGCCTATAAAATTTATTCCAGTAAAAACAAATGACCAGTATTTGTCAATTAATAATTAACATAATCCAAATGACATTTCCAATTTTTAACAAATAAAAATAAAGACAAACTTGGCCTTTTCCTGTGTTTCTTTTGCGTAATGTCAACTGTCATCATTTAGGTTCTTTGGAACCATCAGATAAACATCTGTCATAAGGTACCTTTTTGGTGAATAAAATTGTTACTTTTTATGGTTACTAGAAAACTATTTTTGATTTTTTTAAAACCTCACATATAGAAGAGCTAAAATAAATCAAAAACCTAAATAGTTAGGTTTAAGGAACTTTTATGGACGTAAATAAAATTTAAAAATGTTCAGTAAAAAAATACAACTTTGAATTGTCTTTAAACTTTTCTTTGTAACTTTTTTTTTCAAAAATAAAAGGTACCTTTATGAGCTACTGTTTTAATTAATTTTAATCATATTTGTATTTGTTTCTATGAACCTATTCGTTCATATACGAGTAATATGTGCTAATTATGATTTTAAAAGCAATACTTTTTATTTCTATTTAAATGTTAAATGTTTCTGTATATACAACAAAAAACAATAGCGTAAGTTAGTATATAACGTAAATATTAGGCGTACTGAATTTTTGTTATTTTAATTATTGTTATCTGTCTATGAAATTGTCATGAAACCTTAGCAGCTTCCTGTGACTACTTTTGTAGTTGTTATTAAATATATACCTTATGTTAAAGTAGCGTTTTTTATTTAATATCTACTTATTAATCGGTTGTCTGATTAATAATATAATACCACAATTTATGGATATTTGTCTCATCTTTTTTTTATTATTGTATGACAGCTTTAACATACATAACAATTATAACATACATGATAATGATCAATGAGATGACGTTCAATTTCTATTTAAATCAAGCTGACCATGAACATTTTACAAGTTTTACTGTATATAATATTTATTAATATTTCTTAGAGGTTATTGCTACAATTTTTAGCATTTCAAGCAGCGTTGTCATATCGATTATTAAAAAATCTCGGAACTAGAGAAATTTATAATCATCTTACTAATAATTTAAAAGCATTGTTTTGTAACTTATCCCTGTAATTATTAATTTCGGATATAAAGCATGAATACTTCTATGAATCTATTTGGAATGTTCTAAAAAATAAAGGGTCATATTAGAAGAGAATGATTAGTGATTGAATATAATTTCAGAGGCAGATGGAATCTGCAGAACAATGTTAGTGCGTCATAAATAGAAACACATTATTATTGCATAGAAAGGAAATAAGTACACAGTCTGTCATCTTAAGGCATAAATGTTGGTGGAATATGTGCAATAATCTTAAGTTAGATACATAATTTTCTATGATATTCCGTTAAAATAACCTTTTCTATGAGATCACTTAAGATTTTTCTTTCGGAAACCCTCTATTTTCGTTTTGTTCCTATTGAAGAAAAAGTAACAAACGGACGTTTTATACATTTTTGCAATCGTGCTTCAAAGAGCTTTCTGTTGATACTTAACATAATTGCATCAGTATTTTTTAGCTTCCAATTTAACCATATCTACCAAAACTGACGCCCAAGATAAAAATATTCTCACCCTGAACCCTGTAGTAGCCTGCGGTTGTTATAGGAAACGTACGAATAAAAGAAGAAATGTAATGTCACCCATCACCCTAGAATGTGTTGCGGTTGTCTTAACTAAAAGTACGAATAAAAGAAGAAGAAAGAACAGTCTAGAAATGTCATTCCTTGTCAAGAATCATCTGAAAAGTTCGAGAAGGTTCAAGGGAGCTATACAAGTCGATCATCTTGACGTCACAGTTTGAGTTTTATGATAGACGTTAATGATATATTAAAATAACCAAAAAAGGTTGACAGCTGTGTGCACGTAGTTTAGATTCAAAAGGAAAGACTTGTATTTCGTGCAAAACTTTTTAATTAATAAATGCAAAGCGCTTTCGGCTTATTTGCCATCATCAGTGCTTATCTACAAAAATTGTGGATGTAAACTTACAATTTAAAAAATATATTATAAAATCTGAATAAGACTTTTAAGTCAAAAGTTAAAATTGTATATATACGATTTTTTGAACAAATTAACAATTACAAGAAACAAACAAAGTGACAAAAAACTGGTATTGGGAATAGTGAGTGTGGGATAAGCCCTTACAAATCAAATCTGATCTGATCTCCAGAAGCAAGTTAGCTTGTGTGGAATTAAGGAATTATGCCACCTTCACTATTCACAAAATTGAAAACAAGTTAACAATTTTAACTAATTTGTTAACTTGTTTTCAATTTTGTGAATAGTGAAGGTGGCATAATTCCTTAATTCCACACAAGCTAACTTGCTTCTGGAGATCAGATTTGATTTGTAAGGGCTTATCCCACACTCACTATTCCCAATACCAGTTTTTTGTCACTTTGTTTCTTGTAATTGTTAATTTGTTCAAAATATCATGTATATACAATTTTAACTTTTGACTTAAAAGTCTTATTCAGATTTTATAATATATTTTTTCTACACCCGTATTATAATAATGCACTTATATGCCCATAATCCGTTTCATAATGATACCCATTATGATACAGATTTTTCATTACGATACAGATTTTTAATCAATAGAAACCTACAATTTTTCAATCAAGCATGCTGTTTGACGTTTGTCCTAGGTTCCTATGTAATTATTTTAGTTGTCAAAACGTATTAAATTTTCGTAGGTAGCTAAACTTCGATAATTATAATATTAAAATGTCTGATATTAGCGATATAGAAGACTCCTCCACACATATCGGAGAAAGCAGAAAATACAGTACAAAATATTTTACCGCAAAAATCTAGGGAAATACCAATACCTGAAGTAATACCATTAATTACAATTTTGTAGAATTTTTTATAGAAATACGAGTAATTACTGTTATTGTGTTCAATACCAATATAAATATAATATTTATAGGTCTTGATTATTTATCGGGTGTAGAAAAAATAGCGTATGCAACTCTCATGTAATGGTTATTAAAACACTCGCATAAACCATACGAAACTCGCCTTTGGCTCGTTTCGTATCCCGGTTAATGCTCGTGTATTAATAACCATCATTACATGATCGTTGCATAATATACTATTTTAAATTGTAAGTTTACATCCACAATTTTTGTAGATAAGCACTGATGATGGCAAATAAGCCGAAAGCGCTTTGCATTTATTAATTAAAAAGTTTTGCACGAAATACAAGTATTTCCTTTTGAAGTTAATGATATAGTTCACTGTAAAAGTTTCAGTTGAAATAAATTGAGTTTACCGAAAACAAGCATAACAATATCAACTTTTTTAGTTAACGAAATAGTTCTCAAAAGAACTTTTTTTACAATGACTTGGTCTTTATGGTAGAAAAGAAATTTGAAACAATATGTGGGTCTAAACTGAACTGTTCGCATGCCTATTTATATGCCTACATGAGTGCTGATAATGTTCGATTGTAAATTCTGGTGAGATCGGAACATTACTATAGCGCATTCGCCATAAATTAAAGTGTACAGGAGTTTCGCCACGGCTCCAGTAAGCACTGGAATGATGTTTCTAGAAGCACCTTCGCCAGTTCTTAGAATAGGCATTTACCAAAAATGTCATAATTCTCGTACATTCTATGAATGATTCACTACGACTAGCCATAGGCGTATCATCGGGGGGAGGGTGACATTTGTTTAAATATTCTTTGGTAATCGAACAAGTGGGACCCTAAAAGCCCAAACAAGGCAGATAGGAAATTAAAGGATCAGAGCATGACCAAATTGGTCGGAAATGGCTCGCATTACTATAACATCAAAAACAATATTATTGAATCTACATCTTCGGAAAAACTCAAGTGGGTACATATTAGAATTCCTTTCATGACTTTTCTCGGTTATTTTTCTTTGTAAGTTGCCATAATTAATAATTATCTGAAAAATAAGAGGATTTATTATTGGTCTGTTAGTCGAAATATTTAGATAATAATTTATTCATACGACAAATCGGAATAATAAGAAAATAAATTGTTCATCCAATTGCTGAACAAATATCCAGAGCCTATATAATATCCAAAGATATATAAATATCCAGTGGCGGCTTGTGGGGTGGTTCACAGTGACAGAATATAGGTATCAGTACAGATGTATGAAAAAACTTTCCATGTTTTAGAAAGTTTATAATATACCTTTCTAAAACACTGACAGTTTTTTACCTATATCTGTCCGGGATCTATATTCTGCTACTGTGAACCCCCAAAATTTTGGTCACAAGCCGCCCCTGATAATATCCAAAGATTTATAACCAAATAATATCGTTATAATAACAGGTTCAGATCCATTCAGAAATTTACACAAAGCCATTTTACCGTTCCAACAAGTCAATTTAAAAATTCAGAACTTATAGTGCCATGTCCCCACAACGAATCAATTTTGTTCAGAACTGATTTTAAATAGTTCTTAAAGTTCTAAGATTTTACAAGAATTTTTAATTCTGAATGAGTTAATGTGCTATTTAACCTCACTTTTTTTGTTATTAATTAAAGTATTAGTAATGAAAGATGGAAGAAGACTGATTTCCTGATTTGGTAAGGTTTTCAAGCGAAATTGATTCTTATAGAGAATTCTAGAATGGTAGTGTTGATAAAAGACATATAACGAAGAAAATTAACTAGGGACTAGTGATGGTAGTGTCTCAATATACTCATATTTTTTTACGATGACAATTCAAACTTGGTTTTGTACATTAAAATATAACTGTAAAGTTGACGTTTTCTGCTATTTGTTATAATTTGACATTTTTGGCATACTCGTGCGCCAAAGTTAATTTGGCGCATGCTTATTTTCATTAGAAGGGTAGTCATTATTAAAGCTAATCGGTATTTTAAAACTAAAAGTAGGCTAATCTGAATATTTCAGTTGAACATCTTATATTCAAACCCATGTCTCTTAATATTTGAACGATACCTAATTGAAATATTAATAGTAGATTATCACGTTTTCAGTATACAGGTAAGTAGGCATTACAACATAGGTACACTTTACACACACGCTTGGCTGACGGTAACTGTCAAATAAACATTGAAGTAACATTTGAAGTTGGTAATATCTCGTGTGATCATAGAAAAAATATTGTATGTAATTGGAGCAGAAATCTATTTGCTGCTTATAACAAATTGCCGCACTCCACTGGCGCGTTATGATGTAACTTTTTATCTCAAGCGGCAAAGTAGCATTTTCCGCTCTTAATATATAATAGCTATTTGTACATTAGGAGCGAAAAGTGATACCTTTACGCTTGAGACAGAAACCAACTTTTCGCTCAAAATGCACACAATATTTTTTCTACGATCAAACTTTTTTAAGAAATAGATATGAAATCTGAAAATTTGTCGTAAGTAGAGTATAATGTGTTGCCTATACCTACGTTAATCATGAAAAAAGCAGTTAATATTCAAAGTCCATGTTAACTTGGATAATATAATAAAAAAACATGTAATTGCGTGCAAATAACTTGAAAATAATTTATTAAGAAGAAATATTTTTATATTATAGTTAATTTAAATTAGGAAAGTAACAAAGCTGTCAACTTTGTAGCTAGGTGAGCGATAAAGCCATGGAGACTACACAAGGAGCACGCACTCAAGTGTGGCATTTGCCAGAGTATGTCCGCGCTTTATCCTATAAATAAAGCTTTCTTTTTTCACCACTAGCGTCGCTAATTTTTCTTTTGTACCGGTGTGAATATAGAGGAATAAACAAATGTGAAGTTAGCGTGAAAATAAAGTAACCGATTATTTAATTAACGTAAACACGTGTCAAATGTTTTTAAATTAAATAAATGTAATTAGAGTTATAATTAATTAATAATTAATTAGAATTATTTATCTTATTTCAAACTACCGCCTCATTCTCTTATGCCATTTTGGTACCTATGGAACACTAGCGCCCTCTTAAAATACTCTGTTTAACACAGTACGCTTGTTATACATGGAGTGCGTGCTCCTTGTGTAGTTTCCATGGATAAAGCTGTCACTTAATGTCAGTTCGCGGAAAACGTCAACTTTGTGGTTGGATTTTAAAGCGCTATTTTTGGAACACTTTCGAATTAGTAGAAATATATTAAAAAGCTCAGTGTTTCCTAACTCATAGGTTTGGATAAATAAACCAAATTATAAATCGTTCCAACACTATTCAAAGTTCTGAATCATATTTTGAACTCCTCTAAACTTTCTGTTGGAACAGAAACAAACCTATTCCAGGCGCTTCTTCTATTCACTATAATTAAAAAGGTACATTAGTATAAAGTTACCCCTTCAATAATGGAAACATAATAATTAATTTTTTCCTTGTTTAATATTAAACTAAAGTTTTCGGATCAGTGATTTTTTTAATATTAAAGATTTTCCTAGCTAAACAATATTTTCAAGCATTTTTATTATATTATCTTGTTGAGACAAATATGGTCTATCATTCCTTATGTAATATTTCGTTACTTCATTAATCTTTTTTGGTATTTTGAATTGAATACAGATTTTCATTGAATTACAATAAATATACAAAATATGCTAAAGAAAGGGATGTTCAGCTCGCATCTTTTTTCTCTGCCCATTGCCTTATAGCGCAACATGTTTTTATAATATGCTATATGAGATTCACTAATGGAATTGTTTAAAATATCAAAATAAAAACAGAAAGCGACGTGGCAACGTTGACAGTATCAGTACAGAAATTTGACTTTCAGAAAGATATGATGTCTATGGACTTTCATAGCCATACTTATTTAAAAATACATTGAACAACATATAATAAGTGCCTTTTTGGTAGTGTTATATAAGGGCGCCTATGTGCGTCGATGTCGTCAATCAATGGCCAAAAAGTTGAACGTCCATAGAGAAGTCACTAGGTACTTGAAATATTGAAGTAAAATATCCCAACCTTTATTATTTAAAAATACATTTATCAACATATACGAGTAGTGACTTTCTGGCAGTGTTATAAGGACGCCTATGTGCGTGGATGTCGTCACTTAATGGCCAAAAAGTTGAAAGACAAGTCACTAGGTACTTGGAAGATTGAAGTAAAAGATCCCAATCTTTTTCATCCATTGATTTAATTCATTCATTTTATTGAAATATAATCTTTATTTTCTTAAAATTTTTCACGATGGCAAATTTAAAGTGGCATAATTGCTAATTTGCTATATCAGGTAATAATTATATTTGTTACGACTTAAATTCCAATCGATAATATCGTTTTTTATCGGAATATGAGCAACCATTTCCTAACATAACATAAAAACCACTTTCACTACGCTTTCCTATACGTTAATAATCGTTATTGGTATTACAGAAATAAATGCAGTTTTCTCTCCATATTTGTAACACAGTTTTAGATTTTTAGATATCTAACTAACAAGATGAAATTACATCGGTTTTAATTTAGACAAGCCGGAAGGAAGGTAAATCTTGTGATTAGCAATTCCCGTTATTTGTTTATTAATATATTTTTTTTTGCTACCGTTCTTAAGTTCTATTTTTGTTATGCTACACACATAGTTCTATGGCTGCGCTGTGTCCATTGTATTCCTTTACATTATAACAATAGCTATAGATAAAAATAATAATTATAACCACATGCTCCATAGAACAAAATAAGATACTGTATATTGTTAAATCAAGAATGGCTATGAGAGTCAAACATTGCTCACTTTGTATAGTAAGGCCGACACTGTCAAAGTTCTTCTTCGCAAACAGCCCACCAAAAAAGTTTACGTTGCCACGTCGCTTTCCGTTTTTCTTCTGATATTTTAAATCATTTATTGGTGAAACTTATTCATATTCCAATAAGACAAAGGATAACAAATAGAAAAAGATGCAAGCCAAACAAATCACCACCAACAAAGCATAAATGAATCTAAAATCTTTCTTTGGCATATTTTGTGTATTTATTGCAATTCAAGAATAATCATTATTAAATTCAAAATGTTAAGGTAATCAATGAAGTAACGAAATAGAGAGATATTGCAAGTTCACTTGGTCAGTCACTATTAGTGCCGCTCTTATTTTGACATCCGAGCATGCGTAGATTGTTTACGTTCTAGAACTGACTTTATTAAAGATGTGCCTGTCCTTAATTGTGGATATTTAAGGGCAGCAGATAGTGGCGACTTTATAGCTTTCGGGTGCACTCGCCGACATTCGTATCAGTTCGAAGTTTTTTAATATTAAATATTTAATATCATCTAAACCTTCTCAAATGGTAATGTATAATGCTTCTTCCATATTATGTACTATTATAGACAACAAAAAGATGAACTGTAATTTAAAATATTTAAAAGGAGGTTAGTTAGAAATATGTTTAAGAACAAGGACTCTAATGTCAAAAGTTCAGGTTTGCAATAAGTCTTATTTTAGCATGGAATTTATTTGCCTCTAATTACGTTGTCGCTATTAGTGGCTGGGGCTATAGAAATTTGCAATATCTCTCTAATATTACACAAAGAAAACTCATTTTAAATCTAAAAATAATCGATCAGATTTGTCACAATAACATAATAATTAGGCTTGCAAATATTTTTCAATTAGAGAATCTTCAATATTGAATCTAATAAAAAACAATGATACAAACTTTAGTTTTTATCAAACGGTAAAAATTAATCATTTCCTCGCTCGATTGTCCTAGTAAACCAGGAAGAGCATATATTCGGCCTAACACAGGCACGTACGGGAAGCCGACAACTCTAAATATCATTATCGGGGCTACTTATAAGCCGCAACTGCATGCGGTTCCTATTTGGCTTGCCGGGCATAATAAATAATAATAATAATAATAATATTTATTCAGAAAGCAGAATCCATATACATAAAATAGTGAAACACAAGAAGTTTTAACAAAAATACAAGGATTATCTACTATACTGAAAAGGAATCGTATTCATCGTAGCCTATCAGAAGACAGACTAAAATGGTTTTCAATACGCCCGGTCAATTTAATAGTTTAAATATAAATATAAATATAAACACCCCTTAAATGTAGTACATATATAAATACATAATGGATACACATAAAAAAAAATGAAAATTGTAATTAATAACAAACAAAGACATCATAAATACCTACCTAGTCTAGTAGACGAAGCTCAATGAAAATTAGTGAACGTTGCTTCAAGCAATAAATATAAAAATATACAAAGATCAATCAAATAATCACAATTTAATATTTATATTTTAAAATCGATCAAAAGCTGTCCCCGAAGTAACAAAAATTTCAACTTATTTTTAAAAGTTACATGACTTAATTTTTTAAACTCTATTGGTATAAGATTCAAGATACGGCCTATTAAATATGAAAATGAACTTTTGAACATAGCAGTGGAATGTCGAGGAATGGAGATATCATCCTTTCTGCGAATATTAATATTGTGTACATCGCTCCTGAATCTTATTTTGTTATACAAGTAGGGGGGAGTTTTAAGATTGACAATTTTTCGATAGAGACAACAGGTGTGTAAAAAACGCGCTTCCTGAACAGATAGCCAAGACAATTCAAATCGCTTAGCTGACACTCCTTGCCTTTTTTTTAAATTATACACTAATCTAATACAAATATTTTGCATGCGTTGAAGACGTTGACTATCATATCGTGTTACACAAGGGCCATATACCGAATCGCAATAATGCATATGTGAAAATACTAGTGATTCGCACAACGTACGTTTAGCTTGATGAGTTAAGATGTATTTATTTGCATATATCATTTTTATGTTAGTCATACATTTTTTTATAATCTCATTTACGTGTTTTACAAACCGTAGATCCGTATCTAAAAATAAGCCCAAGTTTTTTGATATTTCCGAAGTAGGTAAAGTTTCATTATTTACTATAATCTTAAATTGATCCTTATATTGAAGTCGACAGTGCTTTCGACCAAACAGCAGGGTTTTTGATTTAGAAGAATTTATATCAAGGCAGTAGTCATTAGATAATTGAAAAAGTGCCGTTAAATCCCTAGTTATATTTTTAATGTTATTATGAAAATCTTTAGGGGGAAAGGATATATATAACTGTGTATCGTCGGCATAAAAATGTGAGCGGCAATGCTGAAGGCAATCTTGAAATAAACAAGTATAAATACAGAAGAATAGAGGCCCGAGAATAGAACCCTGTGGAACACCGTTTGTTATATTTTTTGGAGAAGATAAACGATTATGTAATTTAACTCTTTGAAACCTATCACTTAGGTAGTTACGTACTAAATCCAAAGCTGTATCGCTAAAACCAATGAAATGCAAGACTCCTAGCAACAGC
This sequence comes from Psylliodes chrysocephalus, assembly GCA_927349885.1. Classification (NCBI taxonomy): domain Eukaryota; kingdom Metazoa; phylum Arthropoda; class Insecta; order Coleoptera; family Chrysomelidae; genus Psylliodes; species Psylliodes chrysocephalus. The sequence goes on from OV651821.1 coordinate 44,219,831, forward strand.
TGATGATTAATTCTATCAAAGGCTTTACTGTAATCAAGAAGTACTAGAATAGTAAGAAGGTTATTATCACTTGCCGCAATGATATCATCAGTTATTGACAGTAGTGTCGTATTGCAACTATAGTTGCGTCTAAAGCCGGACTGATTTGATGGTATTATTTGATTATCATCTAAATGCCTTTGTATTTGTTCATATAAGACTTTTTCATATATTTTAGCTGCGGTGCACAGGATACTAATTGGGCGTATATCTTTATATTGAGTAGGGTTTTTAACTTTACTCAAAGGTAGTACGTGGACAGCTTTCCATTGAGATGGAAAAGTGGCACTATTGATTGACGTATTGATAATGTGAGTAAGATATTTTATGATATAGGGACAACAATACAGGAGCATATCTAGACCAACTTCATCAGCTCCAATTGCATTGGACTTTATACTTAACAATCTACTGTATACAACATTATCATTTACTTCCTTGAAAGAAAAAAGGCTAACTTCTTTTTTAGAGTTAATAAGTTTGTTTAAAATATTTAAATTCGGAGAATGTTGAGATTTAGCCGATTTAATGAAAAAATCATTCAACATTTCTACATCGCTTAACTCATCAGGAATATTACTGTTACTTTTTCGACAATAAACATTTAATTTTTTTAATTCTTTATATAACAATTTAGGTGAAGTTTTATTAGAGAGTTTGTATCGCAGATACGCTTTTTTTTCATTGTTAACAGCTCTATTTGTAAAGTTTCGTAAAAGTTTGTAATAGTCCCAATGTGCTTCTCTCTTAGTCCGCTTAAAACGTCTCAGAGCATTATCGCGCAACTTGAAGAGTAATTTTATGTTATCCGTTATCCACGGCTTGGACTGCTTATTCAGAACCACCGAGTGAATTGGGGCGAAAGTGTCAAATATTTGCAAAATAAGTGTTGTGAGTATACTTACTTTAGAGTCAATATTATTAGTGAGCAGTATATTTTCAAACGGAAGCCTGCGTAGCTCAGTTTCGAATAACATTTTATCAATTTTTTTAAAGTTACGGTACCTAATCTTGTTAACTATTTCGGTTTTAGAATCATGGGAGTCCTCCGTTCCTCAATTCTATACACGGTAACCCAGGTTCTGAACCGAATACAAAAATACAATCAAATTGCCAAACATCAGCAAAGATTGTACAAGGACGCGAGAATTTGGAAGTAGCAACCACATGCGGTTCCTACTTGGTGTATGGTATTAAGGAACGGAGGTTTCCCATGCCCGGCAACCTAGATTCTGAACCGAATACGGAAATATAATCAAATTTCCGAACATCAGAAGCGATTGTGGGGGGACAAATGTAATTTTTTTTTATTTCAGTGTTTTTAAGGTTATGTTACTTACGTTGTGACGTGGTGCGTGGTCAACATTATTCCTCCCATCTCCCACATTATGTGATTTTTTGGATAATTTGGTTTTTGTAGTACCAATTGTTTTGTGGTTTTGTCAGAAACAAAGTAAGTAAATATTTTACGAGGGCCGTTCCCTTTCCGTTGAGCCTACCCAAGTAGCACCGAACGATTTTATTCAGTACTTCAAGGATGCTTTAAAACTGTAGAATAAAACTGCAATTAAAACCAATTAGTTTTAAAAGAAGCCTCAAGGTTGCAATTAATACGCCTTCAGCATAAAAGGGCCCACTCTGAAAGAGGTCAATAAAACCAAAAATACAAACCACCATAAAACAAGACCCTTTTAAAACCAGTTTAAATACATTTTAAACACACGCGGTTTTGAAGTGGAATTAAAAATGTTACTTTTTTAAAACTATATACATCATTCTTTTAGCAAATAGAAGCAATTTATATTTGAAAATGAAAATATGGTGCTCTAACCAAAAAGAATATTTATATGTACCTATATTCGTAGAACTATAAAATAGTTAAAAGTAAGGTAGTGATTTCGGAATGTCAGGGTGGAAATATATACTGCGCACTCGACTTTATCGATAAATGTTAACAAAAAAGTCTTAAAAAATTAGGGGCCTTAAAATTAAAGTTTTATAATCCAAAAAAATAAACAAAAATTTTAAGTTGAAAAAACCTAAATTTGAAAGAAAAAACTTATGGAGGGTGGGTTACACCCACGGCACTTAGGCCTCACTAGGCCCATTGTGCATCCTTCCAAGATGGCCACTTCCTAGCTCGTAAGCCAGCCTACAGATTTAATGTAGTTGACAACGTCGCCAAGAGGTGCTTCTCTTATATCGGCCGGTGTTAGTCGATACTCGCCGAACACAAATCATCTAATAAATGAGAGCGTCGGGCAATCGTAAAGGATATGCTCGATGGTGGTATCTTCTCGTTCTCACCCTCTGCAGAGTGCAGATTTTGACAGTCCCATGATATGGAGATGCTTTCGTACCTGGCAATAACCAGTCAGAATGCCTCTGACTAGCGCAGATTCTGTCTAGTCATAGTCAAATAACCCATCTTTCCTTGAATTAAACAAGGGAATGTTCTTTAATTATGTCTGTCACTAATGATGTTGCCAGGTTCAAAAAGTATTTGGTTGGCTGCTTTCTTGGCTAGTGAATCAGCAAAACAATTACCTTTCGATGTGGCGTGACCTTTGATCCATCTTAAGGTGGCCACATTGTTGATAGATACTTCGGCCAAAGCTTTGTGACATTCTAGTACTAACCCTGAGTAAATTCGTGGTCTGTTCAGGGTGAGTAGTGCTCGTCTGCTATCTCTATAGATGAGCATGTTCCTTCCAGTGATATTGTTTCTGGTGATTTCTGTTGCTGCCATGAGAATCCTCGTTAGCTGTGTTTGAACTACACTGGCACTATTGCATTTTATGTTTAGGTTTAAGAATCTGTTATTGAAAGAAAAATAATTTTATATATTATTTTAGATTTTTCAGTATTAAAAGAAATCTAAATTATACGTTATACGTGGTTAACTTGTTTTTATGTAAGCCTAAATATTTTTATCTATCATGGCTTACACTGTCGAAAATTAAATAAATCCGTTTAGTTAATGGAAGGAAACTTTAAGATCAAAGGGTTTTATTTAATCGACTTTTATACTATTCCAAGAGCACCTACCCTAGACAAAAATAAGGTTCGCTTGTGATTTATACGGTTTAGTTTTAATGCGGCTGTGATAAATTCCGCTCGGTTTTAATGTAAAGCTAACCTTAAAATCTCCGTGTCGTATCAGTAGCTTGTGTTTTGTGTATTTTTGGAGAAATAATAATATATTGTTTTCAGTTTCTCTAATTATTGTAGGTACATTACTGTTTGACATGGTACAAAATGCAGGGTTCATTTGGGCCACGTAAGAAGAGGGGATGAATTTAGTTTTATTGTTTCTAACAAGAAGTACAGTTAGTCTTTACGATAACCAAATTGATTTAGTTTTATTATAGCTTTCTAACTATATTTAAGAAAGCCTTTATAAGGTAAAGTAATTAAATAGTTTTAAAACGAAATATTTATTGACCAAATTGTCCTAAAATCAAGCAGATTTAATAATAGGTTTTATTAGTTACATTAAGAATCTCTTTATAACTACTTAAAAACTATAACGTCACAATGTAGGACATAATAAAACCAAACAACCTGCAATTCCTTCATCATAAAACTAGGTAGTTTTAATGTTAATTGAAACTAAACCATTTTAAAACTACAAAATAAACAAACTATTAAGACTAATTAGCCTTATTAACGAATCATTAGATACTTTAAAACCAGTATTAAATGCTAAACAGCTTTTAAGTACCCGCAGTATCTCTACAAGTTACCTTTAAAACCAGTATATTCTTATTAACCATATTAAAACCATTTTAAAACTCAAATAAAACCAGTGTTTTTATGGTCCTACTTGGGTAGTAAAATAAAACACCGTTTATTTACAAAAAACATTATAATCTTTCAAAATAGTTTCATTCACGGTCACTGCATTTTTACATCCGCGAAAACCATTCTTGAAAACATTTTCTCCAATATTTTGGCCGTAGTTTGTTTATTTCATTTTAAAAGGCATCAACCGCTTCTTAGGCCGATGTAAAACGTAAACCCCGTAAATTATCCTTTACCCGCGGAAATAAGAAGTCATTAGGTACTATGTTTGCAATATACGTCGAGTGACTTATTATTTCTGTTTTGGGCATAGCAGAGTACTTGACTTCCACGCGAAAAGCCGGGAATCGATTCTCGGCTGGCGGCAATTTTTTTTTTCATATTTATTTTATTTTAATAAATCAGTAAAATTCATAAATTATTTTAAAATTAGTTATTTTGTCTTAATAACCTAAAATATTTTTTTAATTTGTAGATTTCCGTTAGTGGGTCGTAGAAAAAATATACTGTACAACTCGAGTAGATTGTCTATATCGCACTCAGACTCTTGAGCACTCCGCCTACGGCGTCGTGCCCAAATTTCGTCTTCGTGCGATATGGCCATCATAACCACTCTTGTTGCACAAACTACTATTATGCAACAAGAGTGAATATGATGGCCATATTTTACAAAGACGAAGTTTATCGTCTATAATATCCATGTAGGTGTAGAGAAAATGTATATCTGCACGTTCATATTGGTACACTCTTTCCTTTCCAAGTAATTTAAATTTGGCTCACTTTTAATAAAGAATAACTTTTTTCGTATAATAATAAAAAAAAATTCACATGTCACCAACTTAAGTATAAATAAAATGATTGTAAATCTTTGAACTGCAAAAATTGGTATTTACCTAATGATAAAGTTTTCATTTTGTTTACCGTTATCATATTTAATAAATCCATCTATTCTTGAATGATTTTTTTAAACTATAGCAGGTTAAAAATAACTTATTCATCCATTAAACAAATTTTCTCAGGTTTTGCATATCCTAAGATGATTTGTAACATTGTCAAATTGTTTATGTTATTCACATTTAAAAAACATGTTTTTTTTATTATTTTTTAGCTGTAATATAGAAAATACAGGTATTTAGAAGAGGAATCTGAAGAGTCCTCAATCAAATATAGAGAGACAAGGGTAAAGAGCTACAAAAAAATATTTCATTTCATGAAGCAAAAAAAGTTTTAGTATTTTATTATAATTAATTATAAGTTTAAATAAAATGTACTTGATTAGATATTATATCGTATTTATTAAAGTCAATTCATAACATTTAATTTTAAAATAGAAAAGGTTCGAATTAAATGATTTTGTAATTGTTTTTCACTCTGGTTTATGCCATGTAGAACAATGGATTTTTAGTCTTTGTTTATACCATAAACTAGATTAAACAAGAAAAACTTGTATGTCACAGAAATTATTTTTTTATTTTCTTCTAATAATAGCTTTTTTCATATAACCACCTTCGGCTAAAACCCGATTAACTGTGTTTATTGGGGTTGAAGAGGATAATTTTAAGTAATACCTAATAACGAGAATAATTTTTATTTAAATTGACGAGCTTAATAAACATTGACAGAAGTTCAGACTGTGACTAACTTGAAGTTCATGTCGTTCATAATGATAATCTTGAGTTCTGCCAAAAATTAAAATAGGTGGCTTATAATTTAGATGATTTTTATAGCCAGTCTAATGGCATTTATGTCTATAATGGACTGACATAAATTTCTATAGCTTCGAGATATTTTCATAACAGATAATTTGACAACCCTGTTTTAAATGATATAAATTAAATATCTCAGTACTCTAAAAAATAATAATTTATAGATATACAAAGTAAAATGTGTCAAATTTCCATGGCCAAGCTCGATTTAAATAAAAACTGAACGGCAAACTTAGGTAAATTGAGACACTAATTTGTGTACCTCCCTGTATAACAGATGAATTGAAAAAGAAAGTTAATAAAGGCCATAATTGTTATTCTCTTACAATACGATTATTCTGAGTTGCATCGTGAGAATAGTAGGCCATTGTTTAATTCCAAATTAAATGCCGACTGCGTACTCTTTTCGAAGATTCTAATTCGTTGTGTACGGCAATTAGATGAAGACATAAATACGATTTTCAAGTGGATTCCTTTCTCATTTCGGTTCTAAAAAACCCACTGGAAGGAAAACAACAGATCATTGTAGTAGATTCTTTTAATCACGATTATTTTTTAAGGTTTTTAATAATTGAGAATTGTCGAGTATTTAATTCAACAAGCTCACGGTTTTGACATAGGTATTTTATAGCATGATAATATACAGGATGTTTTTGAAAATTAAGTACATATTATAACATTAGGATTTTCCTCAAATGAACAAAAAAATATATATTTTTAAATACCTGTTATTAAAGGTTTTATCAAGTTTAGAAAATCGATTTTAAAAAACACTTAGGGGAGAGTCTGGAACAGTGGCCATACAGGAACCAGGTATCGGTAACTGGTATAGCCCGAGCTGAAACTATATTTTTGTTTCAAAGAACAGATTCTAGATGGCGCTGTACACAACAATTTACAGAAATCTACAATTGATGGTGGAAAGAGTGGGAGTGTCATTTGTCATTGTCAGGCATCCATTATCGATTACCTCGCGGTGAATGACATTTGCCATTTTACCTGTATTTTTTGTGATTATCAATATCATATTGTCAATAAATATTATTTGTTTGTATTTGGGTGTGCTCTGGATCCTGGATGAATAAATAGTAAGTATTTTGTAAATAATTGTTTATTGTATTGTCAACTTGGGTGTTTTAAATGTTCAATTTGTTTACTTGATCTTGCTGACGATTGAGCTTATTTTAAATTTTTGTGGTCATTTTTAGTTATAAAAGCTGTAATATATCGTATTGTTGTATGCCAAATTGTTTTGTAAACACTCTGAAATCCTAATAACGATTTATTTCAAATTTGAGTATTGGGTGTTCACAGTCCATTTTTCAAGAATAAAACAACAAATTTGTAAAAACTATTTAGTATGTGATAAACATTTTGAAGATATGTTTAAAGTTCTTGGTGCACGCAGCGATCTAACTGTATTTTTATTTGTTCTAGTACAAACTTTTTCAAGCCGTTTGGAGTGGCAGTATTGCATCGTTGAAGACAAAAACAGCCTAGTCAGGGAAGTAATAGTCACTGTACTTTTTGTATTCATGCCTCACATTTGATTTTTATATTGATTTAGTTCAGATTGTTACTTTTACTGTTTTTTATTTGTTCTAGTACAAACTTTCTTCAAGCCGTTTGGAATGGCAATATTGGATTGTGGAAGACAAAATAGCCTAGTCCGGGAAGTAATGGTCAGTATACCTTTTTTATTTATGCCTCACTTTCTGTACTCCCCAACAGATTTGAAGGGTTCAGGAAAAAAAGGGGCCTAGTCACAATTACCAAAATGTTCAGAAAACCAAATTTAATTTAGACTGACTAAATATAAACTTTTGATACTTTAAGGTAATTGATTACAAAAAGATGTTACTTTGTTTAAATGTTGCCTGATTATATTGTAGGTTACCACTTAATTTACCAGACAGTTGTAATTTTTTATTCTATATACTGAAAATGACAAACAAACAGTAGGAAAGTCCTTGGACATAATTTTAAATGCACTGTTTTGCATTTGCTAATACTGGTATTTTACAAAATAGGGCGGACCAGTTCAATTTTGATAAAAATGTGGCTTAGCTGCTTTTTTCTTCCTGTACCCTTCTTGATTTATAAGTTGATTAATGTTTATTTTTTGTTTTAGATAAAACTCTTCAACCTCTGTGGACAATGACTTAACTTTCCAGCTAATTAACACGCTACATTTAATTATTCTATTTTGTATGTTTTTTTGTTTTAATAAATTAATTTTGTTGATCATGCTTTTTAATTTTTTGAAAAAATATTTCAACTTGTAGTCAAGTTAGGATTGGTTCATACTACTCATTTTTTGCTTTATTGTAACAAATATAATTTTATTGCTACAATAAACGTAAAAAAGGAGTTGGTATGAACAAATCTTAATTTGACTACCACTTTTAAACTAAATATTGAAGGACCATTTTGAATGTTCCCGCGTTTTGTGTTAACTAAAGTGACCGCGAGATGGCGCCACTTCCGCCAAATTGTTCAAAGAAAGCTCACCGGGTGTTACAAAACTGTCTCAAATTTTAACATTGCAGTTTCCATTCTAAAAGTAATTGTTCTGTGACAGGAACACTGGCCACCTGCTCGCAATTTTTATCATAAAAGAAATCTGGTGCTGCCATCTAGTATAAAGGTTACCTAAGATACACAGACTACGTCAACAAAGTTATCTGTAGCAGGTGTCATTTATTCACCCAGAAATAAATCTAACCTATAATTTTCTGTTTGCAGCAAATCACACCAAGGAGGTAATTTTTTTGTTAGTGAATAAATCAAAATATATCCAAGTAATCTATTATTGTTAACATATACATATAGCATCTAAGTATTTCTTGACATAAAAATTATTCTTATGCGGGACATATTTTTTTGTTTAACTTGTTTTTTTTAAGGTTTTTGGTACAGTGGTTATGGTAAACGTAGGTACAGTGGTCACCACTAAATTATTTAAATAAGGATTGGCCATTGTACTTTAGTTAGAAAAGTATTATTTGGCGCAAATTCGCTTACTGTTGTTTTCTTTATTTTAAATTTTTCTAAAACAATGCCGAACAGAATGAAAACAAACAAAGAGATTGAAAAAACTCCCTCAGAAACCATGCAATTTCCGATGTGGTTAATGGTGAGTCATCTGCTAAAGCTGCGGCTATTAAACAAGTGTTTCACGTACTATACTAAAGCGTTATTTGCAAAAATACAGGGAAAAGGAAGATGATATTAACTGAAACTCACCATTTTTGGAAGGGACACCAAGACTTACTCCTAACTACAGAGTGAATCAAATATTTTCACCTGAACAAGAGGACATTCTAAGTAAATATTTACAAACTATGACGGAACTTCATCATTGTATGAACCCAAAATGTGTTCGAAAGTTAGCCTATGATTTGGCAGTAGCAAATGGAAAGTAAATACCCCCCTCATGGACAGAAAATTGTACTACTGGAAGGTTATGGTATAACGGCTTTATGAAAAGACGGAAAGAGCTGTCCGTACGGTCAGCAGAGGCCACGTTTTTGGGAAGAGCAATGGGGTTCAATAAATCAGTGGTGCAACTCTTTTTCAACAATCATGTCATGGCAGTAATTTTACGTATCCCGACGTTTTTGATACATCTATAGTTTCAATTGAGGATATTGTGCTTCACTAATCTAGGCCTCTTAAAGTAGGTGGCACTACCAGAACAGCGAATGTATTTTCTTTTTCTATCAATTTATCTATGTACAATATTTGTTAACTTAATTTTGATTTGATTTTAAAAGACTTATTTTGTTGTTTAAGTTGCCTTGCGAATTAATATGGGGTTATTTTTTGTAATAAAAACTACTTTGTTTTTAAATAAACTGTTCTGATCAATGACTAGTTGTTTTTACATATACTTATTCCTTAGAAGAATTGTGTTCACTATAACATAATATAATGGCCACTGTACCACACTAAGGTGGCCAGTGTACCATCATTGTTGGTACAGTGGCCATTTTAAATTAATATTAGTAGTTTTCATTTTTTCAGCTCCTCAATTTAGTATTAATGGGTTAAGTACCCTTTCTATTGTCTAATCATAACAGATTTAGTAAAAAGTGAAAACTCTGGTTTATTTGATTTATTTTGTAAAAAGGTGGCCACTGTTCCAGACTCTCCCCTTCGCTATTGCGAATGGTAATTGGAAATGATTTAATTTAAATTAAATTTGTTCATAAAAAAATATGTTTAAAAGCAGTCCCCTGTACAATTGCTGTCATGAACTAAAGATATTAGAAAAGTAAAACCTAATAACAACAATTCAAAGGATTGTTTTGAACACAATTTGTCAATGACAAATTTAAGTAAAAATGCAATTGAAACAAAAAATTTTATTTTACAAAAAATTGTTTTTTATTCAAATGTAATAAACAATATTTATAAAACAAAATTTGGTTTCAAATGATTACACTGTTAATGTTGATTTATAAATATCATTTATTATATTTGAATAAAAAATAGCAGAATTTATTTTTTGTGAAATAAAATTTTATGTTTAAGTTGCATTTTTATCTAAATTGGTCATTGACAAAATATGTACAGATCCTTTGAATTCTGATGAAAAACTATTTGATACGCCCATAGAGATCACAGCTGTCAAAAGTTCGTAGATACTGGCCTCAAACAAAGCCTATGTTAAACGGCGCCCGTAACCCATCTATATTTCATTTGTTTATCTGAGATTACCTCTTACTTATCAAATATTAATACATTAGAATATGACAAATATAACTATTTTTATTCCATTGTCTCTCCCAGACTAAAATTTAATTTCAAGAAAAAGGCACTAAAATCTTCAAAAATATATAAGTTTTGACGACATGTTATTATTTTAACGATCTGGTCCAAATGGAAGAAAATTTACCAATTTGGCAATTCTCAGAAATGTGCCAAATTGCTACAAGCAAAAGTCATTCATCCCACATCCGTTTGTTAAAAAAAAAAATACTTCACAAAAGAGATAATCATAAATTGCAAAGCGGCAGAAGCGGACTGAGTAGGTATAATTGGGGGTAAATATACTAGATGTTTGATTTATAATAATTATCATATTCAGTGGCGCTTTGTTACTTGTTTCATTATTTGTTTATCATGAATTTATCTATTTATTTATTATTCTATATCGAATTTTATTTGTGTTTAAAAAAATTTTTTTTTTAAATATCCTAGCTCGCACACAGGCATTACAATGCCTCAGCAAGTTACCAATGTTTATATTTAAATTAACTATGTAATTGTAATTTATATTTCTTTTTTTGAATAAACATTATTATTATCTAAAGTTTAAGTCTGAGGAGGTAGTAGTAATATAGTTAAGGTATGTGGGGGGAGGATAGTGGTAATATTTAAGACTTAATGTTTAATAATTATATATTTTAGTACCTCTATAAAGTTAGGTTTAAAAATTCTTGGGGGGGGGGGGGGAATTGTCCCCATTAACACCCTCCTTCCTATATACGCCCCTGCTCTCAATCTAAATTAAAATAAGAAGGTGTTAATTATTTTAATACTCTTTAGAATAATGCGAGTCGGTAATAACATAATATACATAATAACTTGATATTTTTGATTACACATGAAGACTCTTTATTGCTTAAAATTTAATGTTTGAATATTCTTTTGGTGTCTAGATAGAATAAAAGTCAGTACAGGAACGTTTCTGGACTCTTTTACTTAGGTAAACCTTCAAATTAAAAATACAAAATCATTCTCTAACACTTTAGAGATAATTATGACATTTTGTGGTTCCTTGCTTAATTTTTTTTTCAAATGAAATTAATTATATATCGAATTGTCTGAGGTCTGAAGAAAAACACTTTTTGGAGTAAATTGTCAAATTTTTTCTCTTTTAAACCCCTAATATTTTTTAGACATTTTAAAATTTTAGATATCCTAGTGAATTTGAAAAACTATTAAATTAATTAAGAGGTAAATTTATTTAACCACATTTAAATATGTATGTTAGGTTTTCCACTTTATAGTTTTGTGAATCAGATTTTTCTTACTGTAAATATTTCTGTGTCGAAACACCTAATTTTGGTCAGTAAGTTTATGTATTTAGTAAGTACCTAATGTAAGCCCTTTGTAATAATATATAATTGTAGCTGTACGTTTATATAAATAATAAAATACATTTTACATATCCTCAATTACTGGAAAATTAAATATATTCTGTATATAATATATAAATTACCTAATATTAATAAAGATATTTTGTCTAAATTAACAAGGTGTTCCTAAACATTATGTCATAATTGAAGGAGGTAATTCCTTGGCTCATATTATGACTTAAAGTTCATATAAACATGTGTCCTAAATTGCTTTGTTTCGAAGATACAGGGTGTCCAAATTTTCAAAAAATAATCAGTTTTTCATTAATATTACAAATACTCTTTTGTCGATTTTGATAAAATTTGGTACTTTTGTTTCTTTGAGTAAGAGGCTGATTTAGAATTGCTTAGATCTAAATTATCAATTCCAGTGCAGTACTCAAAGAGACCTTTTTAATATTTTTGACAAAAAAAGCACGCCACTGTGTTTTTCCATATTTTCTATTTAATCTCTGAATTATCCAATTAAAAATCCAACTTTCTTGTATTCTGATTATTTTTGAAAATTTGAACACCCTTTATCTTTGAAACAAAGCAATTTAGGACACATGTATATATAAACTTTTAGTCATAAATTGTGCCAAGGAATTACCTTATTCAATTATGACATGATGTTTAGAAACACCCTATATATTATAGATATTTAAGATTCATTTTTTGACCTCTCTATCATGATACATCGAACATGACTGGATAAAATAGCGTTTTTTCCAAAAATATCTCAGCATTTCGAGGAATGGCGTCGAATCATGCAAATTATTAAAATAAAAGACAAATTCTTTAGCATCTTTTGCGACATTTCGATTCTCCGAATGAAGGTTACCCACTTCACCGATCATCGCAGTCTTTTCGACACAGAACCGGATTGTTGGCTTTCTAATGTATCTATATACAATTTAGTTAAATCGCCTTAGCACACATACAAGTCATAACATTAAATTGAATGTTTAAACACTACGGGCCAAATTAAACTTGTATACTTTTTAACTATTAATAACTTTTTACCTGTTGCATCTATTTATTTAGTTTTTGGAGGACGGTTTGTCTGAAATATTTTTTCTAGTATGTCCGATTCTGGATGAAAAAGACCCAGGCACCCGGCTTATGGAGAAATGGGGTTCGGTGAATTTTTTTATTTGTTGTAGTTAACTTTCTGAACAATAGTATCCATGGGCACAATTCAATCCTATTACTACTTGAAGTTTCAATTTGGTCATTTTTAATAAGGGCCTACTTTTAAACAAACTACTATGATTTAATATATTTTCGAGAATAATGCTTTAATGATATCAAACAACATTTCCAGTTACAGGGATAGTCATAAATTACTAATCAAATCGAATTTTAATTTTTTAAATAGCCTTGGTTTACATAATAAAAATTAGAGACTATTACATTTTATACTGGTAACTCAAAAAGTTGGTAGTTTTTCGTAAAATTTTACCTATTTTATGTTGCATGTAAATAATAGACATTAAACCAATTCATCATGATTTAAAAGTATATTTAACGAGAAATACTTGAAAAGATGAGTTTTTTGACCAAGTGAGTTGCATCCCATTCTGACCATGATGAAACTTTTTCAGATCCCAAGTACCCTGTAAAAGTTTTTATTCCCCAAGGGCAAACTGAAGGATTGCAAATGGGAGCGAAAGCAGATACAGATTTGTACATTTCTTGATTTTTTAATGCAGATATCAGGGCAATCCCTCTGCTGCAGGGAAATTATTATTGATAAGTTTTGGTAATTCTGAGATAATATAACTAAACATTCTGTAATTTTTTTCCATGGTTCTTTGGTGGAATTTACATAAAACCCTGTTCCAACTCCAATATCCCAATTTTCAGAACCACCAGGAATATTTAGGCCTCTTGGAGAAGTATCTGAATTAACAATTATGATACCATATTCTGCTGCATATCTTTGAGCTCCTGATTTTTCAATAAAATTAGCTTTGCTACAAGTTAAACCAGAAAGCCAATAAATAACGGGCAACTTCTTATTTTCATCCACTTGTGGTGGCAAATAAACACCAAACCTCATTTTGCAACACACTTCTTCTGAATCGTGAGAAAATATTTTTTGATATCCTCCGAAGATTTTGTTTGAGGATTCCTTTGTAAGTACCATCTTGATCCATTTGCTAACTTTCAATCTACACTGAATGTTTTAAGGTGAAGGGGGGAGAAAAAGTCCTTTATATCTCACAAGGAAAGTCAATGTTTAATTATTCAACAAAACATTGAGTGCGACCGGTTTCGAAGTATCATCACTTCATCTTCAGGCTCGCCTAGTGGAAAGGAGAATATGTGGTGTAAGGTGTGTTGACTTTGAGCCCACAATATATAAAATAGTAAAAAATAGAAAAACTCACCATACTCTCCATCCACTAGGGAATACTACAGACAAGTTTCATCAAAACGTGGGGGATGAAATAAATCGTAAAACAAAACAATGTTACAAGTTATTGTTACACTGTTATTGTAACATTGTTTTGTTTTACAATTTATTTCATCCCCCACGTTTTGATGAAACTTGTCTGTAGTATTCCGTAGTGGATGGAGAGTATGGTGAGTTTTTCTATTTTTTACTATTTTATATATTGTGGGCTCAAAGTCAACACACCTTACACCACATATTCTCCTTTCCACTAGGCGAGCCTGAAGATGAAGTGATGATACTTCGAAACCGATCGCACTCAATGTTTTGTTGAATAATTAAACATTGACTTTCCTTGTGAGATATAAAGGACTTTTT